>JAOWBW010000197.1:3684794-4306584 GCA_026119855.1 Campanula takesimana | reverse complement strand
TCCCAACATATAGGAGATCGACACTTCCTGCCATAAAGAGCTTCATATGGAAGCCATTTCAATGCTAGACTGATAAATGTTGTTATAAGCAAACTCAGCCAAAGGAAGATGAGTATCCCAACTGCCTTTAAGTCAACAACACAAGCACGTAACATATCCTCGAGAATCTGTATAAGTCTCTCAGATTGCCCATCAAATTGAGGATGAAAAGCAGTAATGAAATTCAATTTAGTACCTATGGCACCCTGAAGAGCTTGCTAAAATCGAGAAGTAAAACGAGGATCTCTGTCAGATACAATACTCAAAGGAACCCCATGCAGTCGGACTATCTCCTGAACATAAATGAAGCTATTGAGACAATGAATATCCCATGGAAACAGACAAGAAGTGAGCTGACTGGTCAGTCTATCCACTATAACCCAAACAGCATCATGGCCTCATATGGTACGGGCAAACCAGTCACAAAATCCATCATGATATGCTCCCATTCCACTCTGGAATTTCTAATGGTTGCAACAAACTGTCTGGACGTTGATGTTCCACCTTCACCTGTTGCAAGTCAAACATTTGGACACATACTCAGCAATTCTCTTTTCATGTTGTTCCACCAGAAATGCTTCTTAAGTCTTGGTACATTTTAGTGCTTTCAGGATAAATAGTATACTTGGTTTGTGAGCCTCTTCAAGAACTCTTTTATTGATATCAAGATCAACTGGAATACAAACTCTGCCTCGAAAGGTAAGAATTCCATCACTATGAAAGAAAAATCTGGTTGCTTTCCTTCATTCATTCCACTAATAATTTTCTGCAATTCAAGATCACTTACTTGAGCTTTTTTGATCTGTTGGAGTAAGTATGAAGTAGCCTTTATATTAGCAAGAATAACTCCATATCTCGATTCATAAGGACTCCAATCACATAAATCTCTAACATCTTCCATTCATGAATCTCAAGCAAGAAACATAAGTTTTTCTGCTCAAAGCATCTGCTACAACATTTGCCTTTCCTGGATGATAAAGGATAGTACAATTATGATCCTTCAATTTCTCCATCCATCTACGTTGTCTCATGTTAAGCTCTTTTTGAGAAAACAAGTACTTCAAGCTTTTATGATCAGTAAAGACTTCAAATTGGTTCCATACAAGTAATGCCTCCATTTATGTAAAACAAAAATAATCGCAGCCAACTCTAAATCATGAGTAGGATAATTATTTTCATAAGGGATAATTTCCTCGAAGCATAATCTATTACCTTGCCATCTTGCATTAGAACACAACCCAATCCTTCTTTAGAAGCATCGGTATAAACCATGAAATTCTCACTTCCACTAGGTAAAGCCAAGACTGGAGCTGTAGTTAAGCGCCTTTTCAATTATTGAAAACTTACTTCACACTTGTCATTCCACTCAAAAGAAATATCTTTCTGAGTCAGATTAGTCAATAGAGTAGCAATCTTGGAGAATCCCTCAATGAATCTCTGACTAGCCAAGCCCAAGAAACTACGGATCTCTGTCACTATAGTTGGCCTCTTCCAGTTTACAACTGCTTCAAGTTTGGAAGGATCTACTGCAATACCAGTAGCAGACACAAACATGTCCCAAGAATGAAACCTCTTCTAACCAGAAAGCACATTTGCTGAATTTTGCAAATAATTGTTTCTCACGAAGAACTTGCAATACCACTCTGAGATGTTGTTCATGCTCAGCCCGTGATTTAGAATACACAAGAATATCATCAATGAATACCACCACGAAATAATCAAGATATGGTTGAAGATACGGTTCATCAAATCCATAAATACAGCTGGAGCATTTGTCAAACCGAATGCATAGCAATAAACTCATAATGCCCATACCTGGTACGGAAAGCTGTCTTTGGTATATCCTCAGATCTGATTTTCAACTGATGATAACCACTTCTCAAGTCAAGCTTCGAGTACACTACTGAACCCTGAAGTTGATCAAACAAGTCATCAATATGAGGTAACGGATATTGTTCTTAATAGTTACCTGATTAAGATCTCTGTAATCAATACACAATCGCAGAGTCCCATCTTTCTTTCTGACAAATAACACTGGTGCACCCCACGGTGATACACTAGGCCTGATAAAGCCTCTTTCAAGTAATTCCTCAAGCTGTGTTTTTAACTCTTTCAACTCAGCTGGAGCCATTCTATAAGGTGCTTTAGAGATTGTGCTGTACCCGGTAATAACTCAATACAGAACTCAAACTCTCGATCAGGTGGCATGCTATACTCAGAAGAGAAACACATCTGAAATTCAGACACAACAGGAATATCTTCCATTGGGAACAGATAAACTCTTGTCAAGAACACATGCGAGATACCCGGCACAACCACGAGATAAAAGTTTTCTAGCTTTTAAAGCAGAAATAACACGTATAGCACATATAGGCCTATCACCTTCAAAGGTAAAATCAGGCAAACCAGGTATAGAAAAAGTTACTACTTTTCTATGACAATCAACAGATGCATGATACAAATAAAGCCAATCCATGCCAAGAATCACGTCGAAGTCCCTTATAGGTAACACGACTAGGTCAGTAAGAAGGGCATGATACCTACAAGAACCTCACATTTCTTAAACCTCAGAAGCAAACATGCGATCTCCCATAGGGAAGATACTTCTAGAACATAAGGCATAGAATCAGGAAGAACATGCAAATGCGACACAAAATGAGATGCCACATAAGAATGAGATGAGCCTGGATCTATCAGGACTTGCGCTCTTATACTAGAAAGTAATATAGTACCTCCTATGACTGCAGAACACTCAGCTACACCCTGCTGATCTAGAGCAAACACTCGACCCTGAACTTTAGGTCGACCCCCACTATCTCTCTTAGTACCTGAGGCCTGTTGACTCGTACCCCCAACTTGACTTCCTTTGCCTTTAGGACAATTCTTAATAAAGTGCCCTGTTTCCCCACAAGATAAACATTTCCCAAGCTTTAGCCAACACTTGTCTTCAGAATGGTCTTCTTTCAAGCAATAACCACACACTTTCCTGGACTTGGACTGTTGTCTTAGAACCAGTTGATACGCTACCTTTGAATTCAGAGGGTTGTCGAAATCGACGATCTTGGCGGCTAGATTTACCACCCTTAGAACAGATCCCTATGCTTTCTCTGAAACACGACCTATCATGATTATTCCCAACTTCACTTTGTGTTCTTCAATGTCATTTTCAATGCCATAAGCCCTCTCCACTGCTTGTTGATAACTAGTAAGCTGTAGAGAAAGAAGATGCTTCCTGTACTCAGTCTTCAAACCCTTCACAAACCTCTGTGCCTTCTTGTTCATTTGGAACTAAGTGATCACAATACCTAGCCAATTCTGTGAACTTGGTTGAGTATTGCCCCACTGTCAAGCTTCCCTGCTCCAGATTAAGAAATTCCATCTCTTTTCTGTCTTGGACCACTGCTGGAATGAACTGTGACTTGAATGCTTTCAGAAAATTATACCAAGTCTGTGGTACCCCATCCAGTTCCAGCTTTTATTCAAAACTTGCCACCAATGTTCAGCAGCTTTTTCAAGTTTAAAGGTTGCAAATGTTACCTTATCACCTCCTGCACATCTCAAGGCTGTAAAGATCTTTTCTATACTTTCAATCCACTCTTCTGCCTTCTTAGCATCAGGTTCCGTCAAAGCTACGAGGTTTCAACTTTAAAAACTTTGTAAGTCGATTAGGATAATCCCAGTCCATATTATCAGCCATCTCTTCTTGAGGAGTTGCTGATCTCACCTGATTACTGCCACTAGTACCTTCAGAACTCATTGTACCTTTAGGTAAACACTCGGCATTATTAACACACCCAATACTAACCCATACCTAGGCCATAGACCCTATCCTGACTTAGAGCAAACCAAGGTAGCTAAACAGGGTAGCTAAACTAGGGTAGCTCTGATACCAACTGACACGCCCCCAAGTCCAGGATTCCCTAATAGAACCTCGAACCTGGTGCGCGTGACAAACAAGGAACAAGAAACTAATAAGAAACAGGATGACATCTTCTTATAACAAACTGACATGATATATATACTCTAGAGTAAGGAGCTAAATAGCTCACAACACGAGGTCTAGACAAGAAAATTTAAAACCAAACTTGGTTACATACAACGGAAGACATGCCTAGCACATAAGCTGGCATTACAAGATGTCTAGAGATAACAAGTACTATACAAGACTGACTACCCCAAAATAAGGAGTTACATAACCCATAATACATCGTCCTCACCAAAATGTAAAAGGACCACGATCCCCAAAAGAATAACAACCTGTGTAGTAAGCTCCCAGCTATGTCGAGCCTCACTGCGCACTATCACTAGCCTTCCTTTGATCTAAGGAAAATAAATAAACAAGGAACGGGGTGAGATAAATCTCAGTAAGCTATTAGATGCAACTGCATGACATGTTATCATGCAATTCAAGTAGATACTCAAGTAATCATGTATCAAGTATCATCAAGTAACAAGTATATGAGAGGCTAAGCCAACTCATCAAGTAGCACATAAGGCTAATCTAGTAAGTTAAAAAGGATATTGCTTCCTTCCTTATCCCTCCCAAGAATACCATTGTTGTCGTAGCTTGTATTACTTTGACAAATCACGATCAATATCAAGAAACTGCTTATGCAATATATATAAGAAGACTCGGTAACCAGTGTCATTCCCAAGATCAAGATTCACGAGGTGTTCACGAGTTTAGCATTCACTTTTATCAGGCTTATTTCTCTAATAAGGAAGCTATGCCCTTACTATGGCCTGTAGTAAGGGGTCAAGCGCAGATACATAGATCCCCGATTATCACTTTGGCCCCAGCCTCATGATAAGCGTGAACCTATATACCTCCGAACAAGCAAGGACCAGCTGGACTCACACAAGAATGCACAAGTAGGTATTTACTTGAACTACGAGAGTAGAACTAATCCAAAAGTAGTGGACTAGCTCACCAAGGAATATGTTTTATGTAATCAAGAAGTCACATTATTATCAAGTAGCTATATGCAATGTTTGCACATACATCTCAAGAACATGTCTCATAAACGTTAGTGCTTTTTCATAGCACTTTCTAGTTCATTACCATACACATGTATTGGTTTCAAGGCATGTACAAGATTTTATCATCTTATATTCAAGTCTTAATCCAATTCTTTGGATGTTCAAGTCATGTACAAGATTTTATTGTCTTATACTTCAAGTTATAATTCCAATCTTTGGACATTCAAGTCATATATAAGAGTTAGACATCTTATATTTCAAGTTCATCATCCTATACTTGGGATGTTTAAGCTCAAGACCTTGTTCTAATTCCACTAAGGTGCACAAACATTGGTTTCAAGACAAGCATAACACATTAGTGCTTGTTCATAGCACTTTCAAAACACAAAGAAGAGTTGTTACTCTTATACTTAAGTTCTCATTTGAGTTCTATGGATATTCATGTTCAAGACCATTATTCTGATGCCCCTAAGGTACATAAACATTTACTAGGACATCTTAGATTAAGGATCAAGGCCTTGGTACAAGCCTAACTTGATTGGGTTTGAACAACATTGGTTCAAGCAACAAGGAAATTTCTGGCAGGCAGGCAGGCGGGCGCCTGGCCCAGACCAGGCGGGCGCTCTGTCTAAAATGTGCAAACAAGGCTAGCGGCGGGCGCTTGATATGAGGTCAAGCGGACGCTCAAAACAGACCAGGCGGGCGCTCGGTGGCTAACCAAGCGGGCGCCTGGTGCAATTTCCAGCATATTGCAAATCTTTCCCAGGTTAAGAATTCTCCGTCCCAAGCGTAGGAGTATACATATTAACACTCAAGACATACCAAATACACTCTAAACATGCCCATAACATTTTCAAGTTCATTTCCTCTTTTATTTCTACAGAGTCTTTTATACTCCCTTTGTCCCAAAATTACAAGTATCACAAAAATCACCCCAAACATGAAATTGACAAGCACAAGTATCAGGAATAACATATATGCATGTTATTACAAGCAAGGGGGAGCTAATAACTAACCTAGTCTAAAATCCAAGTTACCCAAATTAATTTCTGTTCGGCAGGAAACACTCTATTCAACGCCACGAATATTTATCCGGGATCAGAATCAAGAACAGCCATAATTAAGCTCGAGGAGTCGAGAATAGGGTAAACCCTAAACCTAGCTTCTGAGACAGAGGAAACGTACTGAGAATTTTTGGGTTAAGAATTTAACCCAAGCAAACTAGCACATAATATGCAAGTTCAAGAATTTAACAAGCAAGTCAAATATTTAACAAGAATAAGGATGGGCGTTACACCCGCTAGGTTAAAAACCCGAAAGGGCGGCCTAAGCAAAGAAAGGGTGCATCATGAAAAAGGGATGGGTTCCTAACCTTACTTCAAAGGACAAAAGATGATATTGAGGCTACCCCACAATCGATACCGACAAAGACATGGGGCTACCCCGACATCAACGACGACGAAGATATGGGGCTACCCCGACATCAAGGACAACAAAGGCATAGGGCTATCCCGACAACGACAAAGACATGGGGCTACCCCGACATCAACGACGACGAAGACTTGGGGCTACCCCAACATCAAGGACAATAAGGATATGGGGCTGCCCAAAATCAACGGCAAAAGGGTTCCCTATTGCCGATCACTCCTAATAAATAGACAAAGTTCCGAAGGACATTATGCATAACAAACCTCGCGGTTAAGTTAAAATCAAAAATTTGACTAACATGCTTCATTAAAAGATTTGCCTTTAAAAATAAGCATTTCCAAATTTGCCCTTTTTGGTATCATTTATCAAAGACCATGTTTCAAGCAAAATGCTTTTGATCTCCTCTCAAAATGATTTTCCCAAAGTTTTGGACTCTTTCGTCCACAATAAGTCTTAACGGTTGCCCCTAGGATCTTCCCGGTGTCAAGAAAGTGTGTCAACCCCCGTAGAGTAGTGTTGACCTAACCCAAGCTTTGACTCAGAATAGTCATCATAGGTTGAGACTCTTGTCCCGGGCAGTCCTTAGATGGACGTAAGACCAGCTTTGTGAAATTAACATGGCCGTACTTCGTAAGTCCAGTTAAGAATGTGAGAATTAGCATTAACCGGCCGTAATTCGTAAGTCCAGGTTAAGAGTATGAAATTAGCCCGGTCGCGCCTCGTAAGTCCAGGTTAAGAGTTGAATTGTGAAGTTAACGTGGCCGTTCTTCGTAAGTCCAGTTAAAAATATGAAAAATTGTCCTCTGGCGGTCAGGAAGACATAAGTCCATTAGGTTTAGTTAGATTTGCCCTTGGCAGTCCGGTGTGATGTAAGACCATTAGCTCGGTGAGATTCGTCCTTTGGCGGTCCGGTGTGACGTAAGACCATTAGGTTCGGTGAGATCGTCCTTTGGCAGTCCGGTGTGACGTAAGACCATAGGTTCTGTGAGATTAGTCCTTTGGCCGTCCGGCGTGACGTAGGACCATTAGGTTTTGTGAGATTATGTCCTTTGGCCGTCTGACATGACGTAAGACCATTAGGTTCTGTGAGACTTGTCATTGGCCGTCCGGCGTGACGTAAGACCATTAGGTTTGTGAGATATGTCCTTGGCCGTCCGGCGTGACGTAAGACCATTAGGTTTCGTGATATTCGTCCTTGGCCGTCCGGCGTGGCGTAAGACCATTGGATTTTGTTGAACCGGCCGTACTTCGTAGTACAGGGTAGAAATAAATCGTGAAAGTCCCGGCCACCTCGTAAGTCCAGGAGAAAGTTAGATGTTATTGCCTCGGAGCCCTTGGTAGGGCGTAAGACCAGTATAGTCATGATTAGGTTAAGAAACCTTTGTCCCCTGAGAGTGGCCAGGTTAGAGAAAACCTATCATTGTGACGGCAGTCTGGAGAGACGTAAGACCAGTTTGTGTAGTCGACCCTCCACCATGACATAAGTTAACCAGTTTGTGTAGTCGACCCTCCACCATGAGATAAGTTGACCAGTTTGTGTAGTCGACCCGCCATGAGATAAGTTGACCAGTTTGTGTGGCCGACCCTCCACCATGAGATAAGTTGACCAGTTTGTGTAGGTCGACCCTACGCCATGAGATAAGTTGACCAGTTTGTGTAGCCGATCCTCCACCATGAGATAAGTTGACCAGTTTGTGTAGTCGACCCTCCGCCATGAGAAAAGTTGACCAAATTGACCATGTGTCCCAGCAATCCTTAGTCGGATGTAAGACCAGTTACCCTCGAGTTGACCCTCTCCTGATTGAGCCTAGTCGATCGAGCCAGCCTCTGAGCCATGCCCATTATTTGAGCCTCTGAGCCATGGCTATTCCTTGAGTCGACCCTCTCCTGATGGAGCCTAGTCGATCGAGCCCAGCCTGTGAGCCATGTCCATTATTTAAGCCTCTGAGCCATGCCTATTCATTGAGTCGACCCTTTCCTATAGAGCCAAGTCGATCAAGTCTAGCCTCTGAGCCATGCCCATTATTTGAGACTCTAAGCCATGCCAGCCCCCTTAGTCAACCCTCTTCGAATAGAGCCAAGTTGACCAAGTCCGGTCTTTGAGCCATGCCTGTTTAGGAAGGGATGAATGAATATCCACCTAAGGCCCATAGGTGTGAGTAGCCTTAAAATCTCTCACCCGAACTACGTTAGGCTTGATTCCCTCAAATAGGGATACGTAGGAATCCTATACCTCTAGGTCCAGCATAGAACAAATCGGCCAAGCTGTCCTCCATCAGATTGGGATGCTTATTTTGTCGACAACCCCGCTTTCCTCAAAAGCGACGTTACCGAGGGGCTCTGTAAGTACCCCAATCTGAATTTGACCTACTTTAGAGGAATTCTTGGTACCATTTAGGGATAAACCAATGGTCCAGGACCTCACTAGGATAAACCTATTATTCCAGGACTGAACTGGAATTAAACTTAGAAAAATCCAGAAGCTCGCCAAGTCGAGTCGTACGGATGGTTTGGGTACTTGAGGGGTTGAGCCGTACGGCTATGTTAGGCACCCTCAGTCCCTATAAATTGAAACCCATGCTAATCATTTTAAGGGGGGAGAAAAATGTTTTGTGTGTTGATACTCTGCCAGTTTGAGAGTAGAAACTGTGAGTGATACACATTTGAGTGAAAAGTGAGGAAGATAGGCCATAACCATCATAGGTGAAGCCTCCTTCTCCCCCATCTTCTTCTTCATCTCAAACTCTTTTTGTTATTGTTCATATTACTTGTTGACTTTGTGTTATTTCTTATTATTCTTGCATGCCTTGTCCATTCAAGCACTTTACATTTTTGCAAGCTTTGTCAATTACAAGCACTATATATATATATATATATATATATATATATATATATATATATATATATATATATATTATACAAGTCTTGTATTCTCAAGCTAGAATATTATTGTTATATATATATATATATATATAATATATATATATATATATATATATATATATATATATATATATGTTTTATGATTATATATGTACATTGGAACCAAATCATGAGGTGATTCAAGGTTCCCTTCATGCCTTGTGTATGATTGTGGGGTAAAACCTAAATATGATCATGGTTTGTTAAGTTTTATGTTGATTTTGTTCTTGTTTGGCCATGAGAGTCATGCTTGGGTGATATAGTTTCAATCTTTATCATCCCAACCATGACCTAGCCAAAAATCACCAAGCATGGGACCTAAAGATCCAATCTTTATGTTACATCTTTGTTTCTAAAGGTTTAATCTTGCATAATAAGTCAATTTTGATGGTAAAGTTTCAATATTTACTCATTAAATGGTCATTTTGGCCCAAAGGGCATGTTCATCAACTTTCTCAAAATTTCCCAATGATTGTCTTGATCACACCAAAACTTTTTTTTTGGTGTATAATTTGTGATCAATTACATAGGGATGATTAAATCCATGTTTTTGTTAAAGAAGAATAACTGAAAATGATCATTTCAGTCCAGTTTTAGCAAGAACACTCTGTTTTGCCTGAAACTGGACAGTTTTCTGATAAACTATCAAAATCCCCTGGAATGCTCTCCCTAGCCGTACGGCTACTTTGGCCAGGGAGTGCATTTTCCAGTTTCTTCCCTTTATGACTGAAATATTTGCAAAATAACCCTTTTCTGTTAAATAATTAACCAGTTTTGTTAAAACGTCAGTTTCTCCCATTTTTGAAATACACACAACACATGCACTTTTGTTAACTAACGTTAGGGAGACTCGGTCCTATCCGAGGCGACTTGGGTGACGGAAAACTCTTCCCAAGGCGTAACCTGACCTCCGAACTGATAGTATCTCTAACCTTTCCATTTGTTGGTTAAATAATTAACAAATGTGGCGACTCCGTTATGTTTTGCGTGATAACCGTGTTTGGTTTTTCTCCCTTCGAAATGAAAACCCTTCGTTTCCTTCGTCACGGGGTGGGATCCTTACACAACCGACTTCCAAGTGCTTGACATCCCCATATCCTTCACCGCCCTATTGGGACGCCCATGGCTCCATAAAGTCAACAGGGTAGCCTCCACCCTCCACCAGTGCGTGAAATATCTGCAAGTGGGTAATTTGACAACCATTTATGGGGACAGTGTTACTACAGAAGGAACCAACACCAATGGTATTCCTGTGTTAGAAATCAAACATGAGGAGAACGGCATGGTTTTGACCGGCTTCACCGAGATACCATCCGAAACCCACATCTATTGTGTAGATCTTACACTCACCAAGGACAGGATTCCCCCTGCAATGAAAATGATGCGTTTGATGCGCTACCTCCCAGGGCTTGTCTTAGAAAGAAACTCCAAGGGACCCACAAGATTGTTGAGATTAAAGAGCAAAAGACACTCCATGGCTTGGGATACAAACCCACCCCCCGAGGACCTTAGGATGGATAAGGAAATGGCTCGAAAAAGAAGCCAAGCCAGAGCTCTAGGGGTTCCGTTTAAGGCTTCCAACCTCCGCCCTTACACTTTTGATATGAGCCGCTACTTTGTGAAAGGAGGGGTCCAAACCGAGGCCCCGGAGCTGAAGGAGCCAATGATGACCAATTGGGATAAGTTTCAAGAGGATCTCAAAAGATTCTGAGGGATGGTGGCTAACCCCGTAAGGAGGGAATTTCTGGATACACCCAAGATGACCGGTCCTACCGAGACCACTATGAATCACGAATACACCTTTAAGGGAGTGCCCGAGATGGTAAGGGAATTTGAAACCTTGTCTATGGTGGGGGCTAGCCAAGAAAGGGGACCCGTTTGGGGTCAAAATGGTAGATGCAAGTTTGAGGAGGTAACTCCCGAGCACGCCACCAAGGAAGTCATGGATGACGAATGGAATGGTGTGGTAATGCAAGAAATGTTTGGGGAGGAGTTGGTCGTGCCTGATCTGATTAGCCTCGAAAAGGAAATGATTTCTGTGATAGGAGATGGTTCTCCTAGGACCTTTGACCCTCGCACCTTGGTAAGACCGATGGACATGCCTCTGAAGAATTGGGTAACCTTCTCTGGACCATTGGCGAGCAAGGAGGAAATGACCACGAAGCTTGGACTGGTTCCCCGCCCCCTAGATTCAAATGTCATAGGGTCCAATGTAGTTGAGTCCCCTCAATCTCTTGTCTTTGAATTTGAGTCTTCCTCCTCTGAGGGCCTCACGCCCGAGGATTATGAACTTGTAGCCAACATTGTATTCCCGTTTGCATTGAATGAAATGATAGACCTTTTCGAGTATCCCCTCATTGCCAACTTATTAGATGATAAATTAAATATTAATCTAAAAACGGTTAATGATGAATCACCTAATAATGCAGACACACTAAACGAACAAAACATTAAACAATCATCAAAGCAGGTTGTTGACCGAGAGGAAAACCGTGCCCAAGCTGCCGAAGAGGTTTTAACTAAGGTGAATTTGGGGACTGAAAATGAGCCGGAAGAGACACAGATTGGTAGCTACTTCAAAGGAGCCGAAAGAGAAGCTTTGGTTGAGCTACTTAAGGAGTATGTGGATGTGTTTGCTTGGTCTTATAAGGATATGCCGGGGTTGGATTCTTCGATCGTTGAACACAAGATCCCCGTGGATCCTGAGGTGAAACCTGTCAAGCAAAAGCTTCGGCGAATCAAACCGGAATGGTCTTTGCAAGTCAAAGAAGAGATTGAGAAGTTGATCCAGTTCGGCTTCATAAGGGTGATAGAGTACCCCTCGTGGCTCTCCAACATAGTAACAGTCACAAAGGCCAACGGAAAGGTCCGATGCTGTGTTGACTTTAGGGATCTCAACAAGGCGAGTCCCAAAGATGATTTCTCCCTCCCGAACATCGACATGCTTATAGATACAACCTCTAGTTTTGAGGTCAAATCTTTTGTGGATGGTTTTGCCGGGTATAACCAGATTAAGATGGCTGAGGAGGACCAGGAAAAAACTGCCTTCACCACCCCATGGGGGACCTTTTGCTACACCGTGATGCCTTTTGGGTTGCGAAATGCTGGGGCTACCTACCAAAGGGCCGCAACTACACTCTTCCATGATATGATTCAAAAGGAGATGGAGGTGTATGTCGATGACATGATTGTGCATTCCAAGGGAACCGACGGGCAACATTTGATAGACTTGAGAAAGTTCTTTGACAGGCTTAGGAAGCACTCCATGAGGCTCAATCCGTCCAAGTGCACTTTTGAGGTTTCTCGTGGCAAGGTTTTGGGGTACATGGTCACTGAATGAGGCATCGAAGTTGATCCTCAAAAGGTTAAGGCAAGTATGGAAATGAAGCCACCTCACACCCAAACAGAGGTAAAGGCCTTCATGGGAAGGTTGCAATACATTAGCCGCTTCATAAACCAGCTTACTCCCACATGTGAGCCCATCTTCAAATTGCTAAAGAAGAATTTCGAGGTTGAATGGAATGAGGAATGCCAAAGAGCCTTTGACAAGATTAAGGCCTATCTTATCCACCCGCCAATCCTATGCCCCCCCGTACAAGGACAAGCCACTCTTGCTCTACCTAACAGTGACTGATACGTTGATAGGAGCAATGTTGGCCCAAGAGAAGAAGGATTAAAAGGTAGAGAATGCCATCTACTTTGTGAGCCGTAAGCTACAAGGGAGCGAGCTCAACTACTCCCCAATTGAAAATACTTGCGCCAGATTGGTATGGGTCGTAAGAAATTTGAAGCACTAACATGCATGCCCACCCGATACAGCTTATCTTCAAGACAGACCCCATCATGTGCTTATTGGAAAAGCCATCTTTGTCCATGAGATTTGCCAAATGGTCCTTCTTCCTAGCTGAGTATGATATCAGTTATGTGTCAAGGAAGGCGGTCAAAGGAAGGGTCTTAGAGGAACATTTGGCGGACTTCCCTAGTAATGAGGAGAAAGAGCCCGAGCCGCAATTCCCTGATGAAGGGATTTTTGCCCTCGAAGGAGAAAATAGGTGGCAATTGTTCTTCGACGGTGCTGCCAATAAAAGAGGAAATGGCATTGGATTGCTCTTGGTTGACCCGAAAGATGAGCACACCCCCATCGCCATCAAGTTGAACTTTGATGTGACCAACAATGCCGCGGAATATGAGGCATGCACGGCCGGTTTGGAAGCGGCCCTGGAAAGGAATGTGAAAGAATTGGAGGTATACGGAGATTCGGCTTTGATCATCAACCAAGTCTCCAAAAAGTGGAAAACACTGGACCCTGGTTTGCAAAAATATGATGCCTACATGGAAGAGCTCATGGCGCAATTCAAAGAAGTCAGCTTCCACTACTTGCCGAGGGATCGGAACCGTTTTGCCGATGCCTTAGCTACTTTGGCTTCATTGGTAGAAATCCCCGAGGGAAAGTCGATAAAACCTTTCCGAGTTGGGAGGAAAGAAAATCCGGCATACTGTTATGAGATTGAGGCAACCCCAGAAAAGGTGGAGGAGCCATGGTACAACCAGATTTACCGATTCCTCAAGGAAGGGGAAGCTCCCTTCATGAATGAAAAGGGAGAATATGTGGATGGGATAAAAGCTAAAAGCATGGCGGCACTCAAACGGTTGGCATCCCACTATGTCATCTTGGGGGATATCTTGTACAAAAAGTGCCATCAGGGCCTTCTCCTTAGGTGTATAAGCATAGAAAAGGCGAAAGAACTCATGCAAGAGGTTCATGGTGGAGTGTGTGGCCCTCATATGAATGCAAGGGCATTAATGCAAGTCATCCTACAGATGGGCTACTTTTGGATCTCAATGGAGACCGATTGCATACAATTTGTGAAGAGGTGTGATAAGTGCCAGCGGTTCTCCAACCTCAACTACCTACCACCTCACCATCTTTACTGTATGACCACACCATGGCCCTTCTCAACATGGGGCATTGACATCATTGGGAAAATTTCCCCGCCCGGGAGCAATGGCCACGAGTTTGTTTTGGTAGCCGTGGATTACTTCACAAAGTGGGTAGAGGCTAAATCCTACAGGGTCCTCACTTCCAAGAAGGTTGCGGGGTTTATAAAGGAAAACATCATGTGCCGGTATGGGATCCCGAACGAGGTCATCACCGACAATGGCTCGCACTTCGAAGGTGAATGTGATCAATTATTGGGAGAGTTCCGAGTCACTCGCCACAAATCCTCCCCATATAGGCCTCAGACCAATGGTGCAGTGGAGGCCGCCAACAAAACGCTCAAAAGGATTATTAAGAAAATGGCAACACGGGGGAGAGGTTGGCCCGAAAAGCTACATCTAGCATTGTAGGGCTACCGGACCTCGGTTAGAACCGCCACTGGGGAAACCCCTTTTGCTTTGACTTATGGAATGGAGGCCATGCTCCCGGATGAGTTGGAGGTACCATCATTGAGAATTTTGTTGGAGAACAAAATCCATTAGGTTGATTGGCTTCGGAGCCGGCATGATGAATTGGCCTTGTTGGACGAACGTCGTCTGAAGGTAATGGAGCACATCCGCGCCTACCAAGGGAGAATAGCGTGAGCTTTTGATAGGAAGGTAAAGCCTCGAGAAATTCGGGTAGGAGATTTGGTCCTTAAGGAAAAACCCCCGGGGAGGTCTAACCCCGACTGAAAATGGGAACCCGTGTGGATCAGTCTCTTTGTGGTACAAGAGATATTCTCAGGTGGTGCAATGAGGCTTGCGGACTTGGATGGAAACCCCTTCATGCACCCGGTCAACGGTGATAAGCTCCGTCATTACTTTGATTAAAAGAAAGAAAAAAAAGAAAAAAAAAAAGATTGTAGGTGCTAAAAGAATATACCCACCTAGATTAAAAACCCGTTTGGGCGGTCTAGAGAAAAAACAGGGTCGCACCCAAAATTTGTAAAAAGTGAACTACGATGACCTGAGCCCCTTAGTCTCATTTGTAAAAGGGGAACGTAGGTAGCCAATTATTGGTCCGGTCTAAAAAATGAATAAAAATCAAATTTGGTTTTGAGCAAAAACTCCATGTGAATGCAAATTGGCTTCATAAGTAACCATTTTATTACACTTAAAATACTTCTTTGATGAGTTCAAGCACGGTCTACTCTCGACTTAACTAACATGTTTAAGACATAACTAAGACACCTAAAATGAACTAATGTGTCTGCAATGGCAATGGGTAGATACATGGAAATGTAGGACTATCACTGTTCCTCGTCCCTCAACTTCTTCTTCTGACTTCTTCGAGTCTTCTTTTTCTTCACATCAAAGATGTCGATCTCCCCCCTTCCATGATCGGGTACCCTCCAGACATCCTCAACCAGCCAGGTTGCCCTCAAAGATGCATTAGCAGCAGCCCGATCCCGAAGATCTTCCATTCGTGCCCCTGCCCTAGGCATCGCAGCTATCCTCCTATCAACCAAGGCTTGATAGTCCTCGACAATGTCTCCAGTAATGTCATGGCCACTCGCCACGGCCTCGGTCTCTCTCAAAACCCTGCTAGGGTCATGAGTCCCACCAAGAATAGCCTCACGCCTCTCCTCAATGAGCCTCTGAGTCTGTCCCATAGTCTGTTCATACTAGTCCAAGTAGACCGTGGTTAGAACCATGCTGGCTGCACACCTAAGAAGTACCCGAGCCAGAAAGAGGGAACAAGTCCACAATTGGGAAAGAAGTGAAATAGTGGAGGATTCCCACATAGACAAGGGCAGGAGCCTCAAGTGCTCTGGGTTAACACCAGACCACTCCAATAGTGGAGTCTGCAGTAATCCAAACTGACGACGGACCAAAAAAGGGATGTAGTAAGACGATCCCAAGAGTCCTGGTACCCGAACAAAAGGGGAATTATCCTGATACTCCCGCACCGAGCTGATACACCAATATGGGACTGACCAACGGATCTCGGAAGTCGTGAGGCGAGCCATGTAAGCCTCCCAGTCACTCTGAATGAAATCCAAGAGGATGCCTCTAAAGGAATAAGACCACGGTCTACGATAGATAGGAGCCTCAGGAATGGCCATCAACCTCTCCCTCAACCACAAAGTGAGTAAGGCGGGGCTACCGCTACGCATGAAGCCGTCTCCCAAGGCCATGCGGTCCATGCCATGAAGGGTTTTGCCCAAGATCAAGGGGACAATATCCTTCCCCGCACAGCACTCCTCAAGGACACTCAGTAAAACCCTATGACAGATACCTTTGGAGCCAACCATGTAGAAAAAGGCAAGAATGCACAAAACAAAGGCATTCCAAGAAGCCTTATCCGTACGATTCATGAACTTCTCGGGGAGATCTGAAATGTCAATACATTGGGCCTCTTCCAAAGGAATGTCGAGAAGAGAGACCAACCTTTCGACACACATGGTGTTATCAACAGAAGGGAGAGCAATGACCTCCGTGTCTACGCCACCCACCAAAGCCTTAAAATCCTCATAGGTTGGAGTGATTTCGTTGTAGGAGAAGCAATATACATGTCTCCTAACATCCCAAAAGGACGCAGCGGCTCTTAATAGCTCGAGATCCAGGATGAACTCCTTGAGAGACCAAAGGGATTGGAGACAAAATTTGGATTGGAAAACTCCCTTGTGATTCCTCATATGGTACCGCATCTAAAGCCTAAGGTTGCCCTCAAGGCATTCTTGATGAATTTTGGACAATTTTGGTGGTTTTTCCATGAGAAAAGGCTCCATGGAAGAGAAAGCTTTCGAAATGAAGATGATGAACTGATTGATGAACTTCAGACTGTGGCATTTAAGAAGATGACCAGGCCTAGAACAAAATTGAATGAAAAAAGAGTGTTTCCTCCCCTAGCCGTACGGCTACTTTAGTCCTGCCGGAATTAATGATTTCTTGTTGAGAGTTAGCTTTGTCGTCCTACCCATTAAAAGCCCCTTCCCAACCAATGTCATAAATACCCCGAAAAATGCCCCTTTTGGCTCATGCCACTTTAATTGAACCTAGAAAGATTAGGTTCCCAATGAAAATGAAAATCGGGCATTCCCTAGATGGACGTAAGGCCAGCTTTGGCCATACTTCGTAAGTCCAGTTAAGAATGTGAGAATTAGCGTTAACCCGGCCGCGCTTCGTAAGTCCAGGTTAAGAGTATGAAATTAGCCGGCCGTGGTTCGTAAGTCCAGGTTAAGAGTATGAAATTATCCAGGCCGTGCTTCGTAAGTCCAGGTTAAGAGTATGAAATTAGCCCGACCGCGCTTCGTAAGTCCAGGTTAAGAGTATGAAATTAACCCGGCCGTTCTTCGTAAGTCCAGGTTAAGAGTATGAAATTAGCCCGGCCGCGCTTCGTAAGTCCAGGTTAAGAGTATAAAATTAGCTCGGCCGCGCTTCGTAAGTCCAGGTTAAGAGTATGAATTTAACCCGGCCGTAATTCGTAAGTCCAGGTTAAGAGTATGAATTTAACCCGGTCGTGCTTCGTAAGTCCAGGTTAAGAGTATGAAATTACCCCGGCCGCGCTTCGTAAGTCCATGTTAAGAATTTAGCTTTGTGAAATTAGCCCGGCCGCCCCTCGTAAGTCCAGGTTAAGAGTTTGAATTTGTGAATTTAACGTGGCCGTTCTTCGTAAGTCCCGTTAAAAATGTGAGACCCGTCCTTTGGCAGTCTGGAATGACATAATTCCATTAGGTTAGACCTATCCCTTGGCCGTCTGGCGTGACGTAAAACCATTAGGTTCTGTGAGACTTATCCTTTGGCCGTCCGGCGTGACGTAAGACCATTAGGTTCTGTGAGACTTGTCCTTTAGCCGTCCGGCGTGACGTAAGACCATTAGGTTTTGTGAGATATGTCCTTCGCCGTCCGGCGTGACGTAAGACCATTAGGTTTCGTGAGATTCGTCCTTGGCCATCCGGCGTGGCGTAAGACCATTGGATTTTGTTGACCTGGCCGTACTTCGTAAGTCCAGGGTAGAAAGTGAAATCGTGAAAGTCCCGACCGTACCTCGTAAGTCCAGGATGAAAGTTAAGATGTTATTACCTCGGCAGCCCTTGGTAGGGCGTAAGACCAGTATAGTCATGATTAGGTTAAGAAAACCTTTGTCCCCCGAGAGTGGCCAGGTTAGAGAAAACCTATCATTGTGACGGCAGTCTGGAGGGATGTAAGACCAGTTTGACCAGTCAACCCTCCGCCATGAGATAAGATGACCAGTTTGTGTAGTCGACCCTCCGCCATGAGATAAGTTGACCAAATTGACCAATGTGTCCCGGCAGTCCTTAGTCGAACATAAGACCAGTTACCCTCGAGTCGACCCTCTCCTAATAGAGCCTAGTCTATCGACCACAGCCTCTAAGCCATGCCCATTATTTGAGCCTCTGAGCCATGCCCATTCCTTGAGTCGATCATCTCTGATAGATCCAAGTCGATCAATTCTAGCCTCTGAGCCATGCCCATTATTTGAGCCTCTGAGCCATGCCATCCCCCTTAGTCAACCCTCTCCGAATATGGCCAAGTTGACCAAGTCTAGCCTTTGAGCCATGCCTGTTTAGGAAGGGATGAATGAATATCCACCTAAGGCCCATAGGTTTGAGTAGCCTTAAAATCTCTCACCCGAACTACGTTAGGCTTGATTTCCTCGAATAGGGATACGTAGGAATCCTATTGTCGACACCCCGCTTTGGACCTCTCACCCCGATTGCATACATAGTATTTTGATTTAACTTGTTTTTGTTAATTTCTGTTACTTCCATTAAGTTCCTAACTGATTCCGTTAGTTTTGGACTAAACTGCATAACAGATTTAACTTTTAGAGTCATTCTGTCATTTTGTTATTTTCACCCGCGGGCGCCTCCGACACTGTCAACGGGCCGCGCGCGCTTCTCGCCCCAAAGGCCGGACCCGCGCGCTTCCCACTTTGGCAGTAGAGGATTGCACCTTATTTCCCTCCCTTTTCTTATTTACAAACATCTTCTTTAGTCAAAATCTCTTCCTTGATCACAAACATTAAAACCTTTTTATTTGTGACATCCCAATCCCATATTTCTAGTCATTTTCATAAAAACAAAATATTTCCTTTTTATTTTTATTTGATTTTCTTTTATTTATTTATTTCATTTATTATTTTATTTATCTTATTTTTTATTGGTCAATTCCATTTCACATGGATTGATAATCTTTCCCTCCAACCTTTCCCTCTCTTTTTTACCTATAAAAACCCTCTTCTTCTACCTTAGAAAATGGACCTCAACATTTTCTCTCTAGCCAAAACTCTAGACTTTTAGGACCTCAACATTTTCTCTCTAGCCAAAACTCTAGACTTTTAGGACTCTCTTTTTGGACCAAACTTTTATCATCTACAAATACACTATACATAAATTCTCCCAACAAGAGTTCTTAGTAACAAGACTCTACACAAATTGTTCTACAACAATTTCTCTACAATAACAATACCATTTTCAAGTCCAAGTTTGAAGTCCTCTTTCTTAAGGTACTTTATTCTTCTTCTCTTATTTTACATGTCTTAGTAATGTATGCAATCCCCATCAATTGGGACATGACCAAATGACCACTTTACTACATTAAAGTTGGTTAAGGTTATCTCCCTACATTTTAATCTCTACTTTAATTTACCATTCTTTTCTTAATCTAATTAACCTAAGTCATGTGTTATGGATAGGGTGGCACTGTGTTGTCGAGCCCTAATGAATGGTTCATACTAATCATCCTTAAGCCCATGGATAAGATTCGAGAGCCCTCATCGAAGATGAGGTTATACCGGAAGTCCCTTAAGTCCCTAAGACAAATCTCGATCTTAACCGGGGTTTAATCATGATTGGAATGGCTCACGCATTGGGAATCTTGCGATGCACTAGACCCTAGGTTCGTTTCTTTTGGTCGGTGGAAGCCGCTTGCCCTATAGGACCCTCGCTTGGGACAGTCCATCCTTAGTAGTGTGTAAGGCAGGTTAAAAACGAGGGATTTACAGGCGTAGTGATGGCCTCCACTGATCCAGGATGTAGAATAGTTGCGAAAAAGAAGAGAAATCTTTTCCAACCATTTAGGAATAAAAATGTGTTTTAAGTAAACTTGAACGGATAATTAATTACACATTGCTTGAATTTGCTCCGTTTTTGCTCCTTGTCTTTGATACTTCGTTTTCTTGCGTTAACAAGCGTCATTTTGTTAAGTCTTTGGATGGATCCCCGTTATCCTCTAAGACTTCCGTTAAATCCTTAGGCATAATCCCCTAGGAACCCGTTAAGTCCGTAGAAGATCTCCGAGACACCCGTTAAGTCTTTGGATGGATCCCCGTTATCCTCCAAGACTTCCGTTAAATCCTTAGGCGTAGTCCCCTAGGAACCCGTTAAGTCCTTGGAAAATCTCCGAGACACCCGTTAAGCCTTCGGATGGATCCCCGTTATCCTCCAAGACTTCCGTTTAATCCTTAGGTATAGTCCCCTAGGTCCCCGTTAAGATTCCTATTAAATCCCTAGGAAGTCAGTCAAGTCCTTGGATGATCCCTGTTATCCTCCAAGAAAGAAGTCCTTGGATGGATCCCCGTTAACCTCCAAGGAACCAGTCGAATCCTCGGATGGATCCCTGTTATCCTCCAAGATCTCGTTAAGCCTTATGACTAGTCCCCTAGGTCCCTGTTAAATCCCTAGGAAGTCAGTCCCTTCCTTGGATGGATCCCCGTTATCCTCCAAGAAGTCAGTCAAGTCATTGGATGGATCCCCGTTATCCTCCAAGAAGTCAGTCAAGCCCTCGGATGGATCCCCGTTATCCTCCAAGAAGTCAGTCATGTTCATCTTTTCCTCTTAGAATTCTAAACCTGTTCGAACTACGGTGACCTGAGCCTCTCATCGCGTGGGACCCCCTCTCTCGTGGTGAGGGGAACGTAGGCAACTTCGGCCCGGTCAAATATCTCAAAATAGCCTTTGGCCCAAGCATTCACCCGATGTTTACCCAAGCCTAAAGCTACCTTTTGTCTTCCTTATAGATCAGATGAAGTGGAAAAGGCCATCATGTCGCCGCCTAGTGCGTGTGGAGTCAGAAAGTTCCCCGGTCACTACAACTTCTCCGATCCGGTACCTCAGAAAGATCACTTCAGTGGACAGTAGCTTGGGAAATGACGCCGCGAATAATTCGGATAGCCCAACGAAAGAGGAGTTACTCCAAGAGGCCTCCGGGGCTAAAGAAGAAGTCATCACGAAGAGCCATGAAGAGACACAGAGCCCGTTTGATGAGTCGACGGGACAAAAGGGTGATGTAACCCTATTTCAAACTGATGGGCCCTCCACCAAAGTGACCAACCACAATGAAAAGGTGGAAGCTACCCAACCTCTGCAGTGCAACCAAAGATTGTCCCCTCCATCTTACAAAAATACCAAAACCCTCATGTCTTCGCCCCAACACACCGTCATTCAAAATGAGCCCCTCACTCAAATCCCCCTCGCTCCGCCTCATCCCAAGACCAGCATCTCCCATGGGACGCCTCCTATAAAACCCCAAACACAATCCACTCAAAAGGCCCGCAAACCACTGTTCACACCAGTTACGCCTCGAGCATCATACCCACAACACCATCCCAATCGAATCCCTTCCCGGTTTAATGCCATCAACCAAGTCACCAGAGCTCAGTCACCGTTTAGACCATATATGGATACCCGAACAGGCATCACCAACTTGCCTCCACCAGATTTCCTGATGAGATTCCGGGGTGACCCGTACCATTTCTACAATCCAAGACCTTTTTCACCACAAGCTCCTTACATGCCTCCAATGTGTATTCCTGCAAGCAACCAAGGTTATGGGTATGCCTATGCCCCTGCACCTCCGCAAAATCCTCCCAATCATCTATTGGGAAATAGAAAACAAATGGAATCTATGTTCGAAAAGACACTCAATGAGAACCCCTTTGCATTTAGAGATGGTTATTCTTGTCCCCATCACGCTCCGGTCAACGAGGAAAGAAAAGTCGAATGCCGAGCCAGACCCCGTTTCACAAGGTTTAAGGATTTCGGAATGCCCATAAGCAAGGTATTTGAAGGATTGGCCAAGCAGGGCCTCACATCACCTCTTGTCAATTTTCAACCTAAAAACCCCAAAAGGTGTCTCGACAAGACCAAGAGGTGTGCCTTTCACAACTATCATGGACATGATACCGACGATTGCACCGCTTTAAAATGTGTCATTCGGAAGTTGATCGCGAAAGGAAAGCTTGAATGCCCCCGGTTGGGAAATTGGAAATGAAACTACAGATATGGTCAGAAGCGGAATGTCAAAACCTCTTCCATCAACCTCCCCTTAGAAAGAGTCTGTTTTCATCCTTAGGAAGATTCAGTTGCTTTTAGGATGTGTGATAAGCCGTTAAGAAAAGTCAATTAAGATGTTTGTTAGGTTTGGTTAGAGTCTTGACTCCCCGGTTGATGCCATGTGGTGACCATTCTGAGTCCATTGTCAGTTTTCTTAATAAGATTATTATCATTATTGCCTTGTCAAAAGTGTGCAAAAAATATAAAAATAAGAAATTGTTTGTGAGTCTTTCACTCAAAACAAATGTGTGCTTTTCAAAAAAAAAAAAATGGAGATCAAGCTTTCTTAAAATAAAAGATCCAGTTTTTCCTAAAAGGCTAATCCGATAATGAAGCATTTTTCCCAAATCATGGTTATAATTTTACATTGAGGTTTAATATGCTAAAAGTCCTTCGCGGTTCTGTCCATTGGAAACATCAACCAAGGAGCCCACATCTGAATTGGCATCCGAGACAACCGTCCACATGAGCAATGAGATCAAACAATTGGGACACGGTCTACAAGAAGAAGCCCGAGCTTCGGAAGGCCAAAGGCGGTTACGTCAAAGGGAAATCCGTACTCTCGCCGAATGCAATGCGCGAAGGTTACGCACCTTGAAAGGAAATCACCAAAAGGAAATGGCCAAAGCAAACTCCCCACTCATGTGTAGACGAATCCGGCAATTACAACGCCAAACCAAATGGAGACCTCGCGACATCCTTCCCGATAACATGGAACCCGAGTTCCCCATGGAAGACATGGAATATGCCGCCGACAACCCCTCCAACAATTGAGGAAGAAAATGGATCATCGTGCTTTATAGGAGCCCATCACTTAAAAAAAAAGGGTCATCCAGCCTCGTAGGATCTAGACTTTCACCAAAGTCCGTCCCGGACTGTGTCTTTTTATTTTTGCAAAGGTCCGCACTTGGACATGTATGTACAAAGTTATCTAAATAAAAGAGTCATTTTCCTTCTCTTCTCTCTAGACTTGAGACATTATTTGCAATATACATTTACTCTTGAAATTGCTTTGCTTGTTATTATCAATTGTTTGCTACGTCCCTAAAATGATGAATTGACTTCTAAGCATACTAGTCAATGACGACTCATTAAGGTCGAATGGACCCAACACGAATAAAAACACTAAATGCAAACAATTAATCTTGATGTGAATAAGTGTTGTGATCAATTGGCATGAAGAGACCGTTAATGGCAAGCCATCCCCGATACACATTCCCGATACAAATTCTGGATGCACATCAAAGGCATCCCGAGACAATGAAAAGACAAGGATGTTGTTGCTCAACCACCAAGATTCGACCATGATCGCACGTGCGCAACCAAGCAAAGGACTTCTCGGAACTTCAAAGTCAAAGCAAGAAGTGACAGGCATTCCACTAAGGGGCTACAGATGAGCCAATATCAAAGTTGGGGCTAATGTTTCCCCTTTCTCTCAAAAAAAAATGAAAGGAGAGAAAAGAAATGAATGTATGGAAAGAAGGAAATGAAATGAATTTCAGCGAAGAGGAAGTTTGCCTCAAAAGCTCACCAAAGAGGGTTCACCCCAAAAGGTCCATCACATGGAGTTCACCACAAGGCAAAGCGATCTACATCAGCAGAGCAACAACATCCTTCAAAAGGACACCGACTTCAGCAAAAGACGATTCACGGCCGAACTACGGCGACCTGAGCTCCTCAAACTGAGGGGAACGTAGGCAACCTTCGGGTCCGATCACAACATGAAACAAAACCATCAACCGTGGTCCTCTCAAATTTACCAAGTTCTCGTCCCTTGGTCCCTTCAATGACCAATTTCCCAGACAATGACCAATTCCACCTTCTAAACACATTCTCCTCCCGATCTTGCCATTGATCGAATCTTAATCTCAATTGATCATAACATTTATACATGTTAAGGGTAATTGCTTGCTATAATCTTGACTTAATGACAAACATGGTCCATTCAAGCAATCATTTGATGATATTAACTAAGGAAAATTTCAAATGTCTTGAGAAGTCTTCTTCTCTACATCTTAGGAAAGAGCTAAACACTTGTATTCTGTCAAGCAAGGGCTTCCTTCTATTTCATGATAAATTGCTCAAAGAGCTCACCAAAATAAAGGGACTCTCTCCCAAATAAAATGCCCTTGCATGTTTCCTCCATAAAAAAAAATACTTTAAAGTCCCCGTTCTATCGAGTCGGCTGGATCGCTCATTAAAAAAAAAGGAAAAAGAGAAAGGCACCAAAAAAGTAGCCCGCTAGGTTGAAAACCCGTAAGGGCGGCCTAGGCAAAAAAGGGAAAGAGATGCCCGGTGACATGCCCCCAAGTCCCGGGATTCCCTAATAGAACCTCGAACCTGGTGCGTGTGACTAACAAGGAACAAGAAACTAACAAGAAACTGGATGACATCTACTTATAACAAACTAACATGATATATATACTCTAGAGTAAGGAGCTAAAATAGCTCACAACACGAGTTTTAGACAAGAAAATTTAAAACCAAACTTGGTTACATACAGCGGAAGACATGCCTAGCACATAAGCTGGCATTACAAGAATTCTAGAGACAACAAGTACTATACAAGACTGTCTACCCCAAAATAAGGAGTTACATAACCCATAATACATCGTCCTCACCAAAATGTAAAAGGACCACGATCCCCAAAAGAATAACAACCTGCGTAGTAAGCTCCCAGCTATGTCGAGCCTCACTGCGCACTACCACTAGCCTTCTTTTGATCTAAGGAAAACAAATAAACAAGGAACGGGGTGAGATAAATCTCAGTAAGCTATTAAATGCAACTACATCACATGTTATCATGCAATTCAAGTAGATACTCAAGTAATCATGTATCAAGTATCATCAAGTAACAAGTATATGAGAGGCTAAGCCAACTCATCAAGTAGCACATAAGGCTAAGTTAGCAAGTTACAAAGGGTATTGCTTCCTTCCTTATCCCTCCCAAGAATACCATTGTTGTCGTAGCTTGTATTATTTTGACAAATCACGATCAATATCAAGAAACTGCTAATGCAATATATATAAGAAGACCCGGTAACCAGTGTCATTCCCAAGATCAAGATTCACGAGGTGTTCACGAGTTTAGCATTCACGAGGTGTTCACGAGTTTAGCTCACCAAGGAATATGCTTCAAGTAATCAAGAAGTTACATTATTATCAAGTAGCTATATGCAATGTTTGCACATACACCTCAAGAACATGTCTCATACATGTTAGTGCTTGTTCATAGCATTTTCTAGTTCATTACCATACACATGTATTGGTTTCAAGGCATGTACAAGATCATCTTATATTCAAGTCTTAATCCAATTCTTTGGATGTTCAAGTCATGTACAAGATTTTATTGTCTTATACTTCAAGTTATAATTCCAATCTTTGGACATTCAAGTCATATATAAGAGTTAGACATCTTATATTTCCAGTTCATCATCCTATACTTGGGATGTTTAAGCTCAAGACCTTGTTCTAATTCCACTAAGGTGCACAAACATTGGTTTCAAGACAAGCATAACACATTAGTGCTTGTTCAAAGCACTTTCAAAACACAAAGAAGAGTTGTTACTCTTATACTTAAGTTCTCATTTGAGTTCTATGGATATTCATGTTCAAGACCATTATTCTGATGCCCCTAAGGTACATAAACATTTACTAGGACATCTTATATTAAGGCTCAAGGCCTTGGTACAAGCCTAACTTGATTGGGTTTGAACAACATTGGTTCAAGCAACAAGGAAATTTCTGGCAGGCAGGCAGGCGGGCGCCTGGCCCAGACCAAGCGGGCGCTCGGTCTAAAATGTGCAAGGTAAGCGGGCGCTCGGCGCATACCAGGCGCGCGCTCACAAGCAAACAAGGCAGGGGACAGACACTTTTGTACTAAACTGAGGCTAGCGGTAGGCGCTTGATATGAGGTAAAGCGGGCGCTCAAAACAGACCAGGCGGGCGCTCGGTGGCTAACCAGGCGGGCGCCTGGTGCAATTTCCAGCATATTGCAAATCTTTCCCAGGTTAAGAATTCTCCGTCCCAAGCGTAGGAGTATACTTATTAACACTCAAGACATACCAAATACATTCTAAACATGCCCATAACATTTTCAAGTTCATTTCCTCTTTTTTATTTCTACAGAGTCTTTTATACTCCCTTTGTCCCAAAATTACAAGTATCACAAAAATCACCCCAAACACGAAATTGACAAGCACAAGTATCAGGAATAACACATATGCATGTTATTACAAGCAAGGGGGAGCTAATAACTTACCTAGTCCGAAATCAAAGTTACCCAAATTAATTTCTGTTTGGCAGGAAACGCTCTATTCAACGCCACAAATATTTATCCGGGATCAGAATCAAGAACAGAGGGATAATTAAGCTCGAGGAGTCGAGAATAGGGTAAACCCTAAACCTAGCTTCTGAGACAGAGGAAACGTATTGAGAATTTTGGGGAAGAAATGATTCAGCAACAACAAGATATACTTACAAGTTTCACGAAATGACACTTAGGCCCCTCAAGTTTCACTTTTAACAAAAAGGCCCCTAAAGTCATATTTTCACAAATGACCCAAAAGTCAAAACTAGACATTTAACCACCTTAATATTCTAAAGGAGTTAAGAATTAACACAAGTAAAACTAGCACATAATATGCAAGTTCAAGAATTTAACAAGCAAGTCAAATATTTAACAAGAATAAGGATGGGCGTTACATCCTCCCCACCTTAAAGAAAATCCGCCCACGAATTTTACTTACCAAGATTTTCAAATAGGCTCGGGTATTTATCTCGCATCTCTTTCTCGGTTTCCCAAGTAGCCTCTTCTATTTTATGATTTCTCCAAAGGACCTTCACAATAGGAATCCTTTTGGTGCGCAAGACTTGCTCTTTACAGTCAAGAATTTCAACAGGTTGTTCCTCATAGGACAAATCAGGCTGAAATGGAATAGCCTCATACTCAAGAACATGTGACTCATCCACTATATATTTCCGAAGCATGGACACATGAAACACATCATGAATACCAGATAAAGAAGGTGGCAATGCCACTCTATAAGCCAACTTTCCAACTCTTTCAAGAATCTCGAATGGACCGATATAACGAGGAGATAACTTTCCTTTCTTCCCAAATCTCTTTAAACCTCTACGAGGAGAGACTTTCAAGAATACAAAATCACCTACCTGGAATTCAAGATCTCTTCTGCGATGATCAGCATAACTCTTTTGTCTACTTTGAGCTGTGCGCAATCTATCTCGAATGAGTTTCACACTCTTAACTGATTGTTGAACCATTTCAGGTCCCAAGAGTCTAGCTTCTCCCACTTCATCCCAACATATAGGAGATCGACACTTCCTGCCATAAAGAGCTTCATATGGAGCCATTTCAATGCTAGACTGATAAATGTTGTTATAAGCAAACTCAGCCAAAGGAAGATGAGTATCCCAACTGCCTTTAAAGTCAACAACACAAGCACGTAACATATCCTCGAGAATCTGTATAAGTCTCTCAGATTGCCCATCAAATTGAGGATGAAAAGCAGTACTGAAATTCAATTTAGTACCTATGGCACCCTGAAGAGCTTGCTAAAATCGAGAAGTAAAACGAGGATCTCTGTCAGATACAATACTCAAAGGAACCCCATGCAGTCGGACTATCTCCTGAACATACAATGAAGCTAATTGAGACAATGAATATCCCATGGAAACAGACAAGAAGTGAGCTGACTTGGTCAGTCTATCCACTATAACCCAAACAGCATCATGGCCTCATATGGTACGTGGCAAACCAGTCACAAAATCCATCATGATATGCTCCCATTTCCACTCTGGAATTTCTAATGGTTGTAACAAACCTGCTGGACGTTGATGTTCCACCTTCACCTGTTGGCAAGTCAAACATTTAGACACATACTCAGCAATTTCTCTTTTCATGTTGTTCCACCAGAAATGCTTCTTTAAGTCTTGGTACATTTTAGTGCTTCCAGGATAAATAGTATACTTGGGTTTGTGAGCCTCTTCAAGAACTCTTTTATTGATATCAAGATCAACTGGAATACAAACTCTGCCTCGAAAGGTAAGAATTCCATCACTATTGAAAGAAAAATCTGGTTGCTTTCCTTCATTCATTCCACTAATAATTTTCTGCAATTCAAGATCACTTACTTGAGCTTTTTTGATCTGTTGGAGTAAGTATGAAGTAGCCTTTATATTAGCAAGAATAACTCCATATCTCGATTCATAAGGACTCCAATCACATAAATCCTCTAACATCTTCCATTCATGAATCATCAAGCAAGAAACATAAGTTTTTCTGCTCAAAGCATCTGCTACAACATTTGCCTTTCCTGGATGATAAAGGATAGTACAATTATGATCCTTCAATTTCTCCATCCATCTACGTTGTCTCATGTTAAGCTCTTTTTGAGAAAACAAGTACTTCAAGCTTTTATGATCAGTAAAGACTTCAAATTTGGTTCCATACAAGTAATGCCTCCATTTATGTAAAACAAAAATAATCGCAGCCAACTCTAAATCATGAGTAGGATAATTATTTTCATAAGGGGATAATTTCCTCGAAGCATAAGCTATTACCTTGCCATCTTGCATTAGAACACAACCCAATCCTTCTTTAGAAGCATCGGTATAAACCATGAAATTCTCACTTCCACTAGGTAAAGCCAAGACTGGAGCTGTAGTTAAGCACCTTTTCAATTCTTGAAAACTTACTTCACACTTGTCATTCCACTCAAAAGAAATATCTTTCTGAGTCAGATTAGTCAATGGAGTAGCAATCTTGGAGAATCCCTCAATGAATCTCTGACTAGCCAAGCCCAAGAAACTACGGATCTCTGTCACTATAGTTGGCCTCTTCCAGTTTACAACTGCTTCAAGTTTGGAAGGATCTACTGCAATACCAGTAGCAGACACAACATGTCCCAAGAATGAAACCTATTCTAACCAGAAAGCACATTTGCTGAATTTTGCAAATAATTGTTTCTCACGAAGAACTTGCAATACCACTCTGAGATGTTGTTCATGCTCAGCCCGTGATTTAGAATACACAAGAATATCATCAATGAATACCACCACGAAATAATCAAGATATGGTTTGAAGATACGGTTCATCAAATCCATAAATACAGCTGGAGCATTTGTCAAACCGAATGGCATAGCAATAAACTCATAATGCCCATACCTGGTACGGAAAGCTGTCTTTGGTATATCCTCAGATCTGATTTTCAACTGATGATAACCACTTCTCAAGTCAAGCTTCGAGTACACTACTGAACCCTGAAGTTGATCAAACAAGTCATTAATATGAGGTAACGGATATTTGTTCTTAATAGTTACCTGATTAAGATCTCTGTAATCAATACACAATCGCAGAGTCCCATCTTTCTTTCTGACAAATAACACTGGTGCACCCCACGGTGATACACTAGGCCTGATAAAGCCTCTTTCAAGTAATTCCTCAAGCTGTGTTTTTAACTCTTTCAACTCAGCTGGAGCCATTCTATAAGGTGCTTTAGAGATTGGTGTTGTACCCGGTAATAACTCAATACAGAACTCAAACTCTCGATCAGGTGGCATGCTATACTCAGAAGAGAACACATCTGAAAATTCAGACACAACAGGAATATCTTCCATCTTGGGAACAGATAAACTCTTGTCAAGAACACATGCGAGATACCCAGCACAACCACGAGATAAAAGTCTTCTAGCTTTTAAAACAGAAATAACACGTATAGCACATATAGGCCTATCACCTTCAAAGGTAAAATCAGGCAAACCAGGTATAGAAAAAGTTACTACTTTTCTATGACAATCAACAGATGCATGATGCAAATAAAGCCAATCCATGCCAAGAATCACGTCAAAGTCCCTTATAGGTAACACGACTAGGTCAGTAAGAAGGGCATGATCACCCACAAGAACCTCACATTTCTTATAAACCTCAGAAGCAAACATGCGATCTCCCATAGGGGAAGATACTTCTAGAACATAAGGCATAGAATCAGGAAGAACATACAAATGCGACACAAAATGAGATGCCACATAAGAATGAGATGAGCCTGGATCTATCAGGACTTGCTCTCTTGTACTAGAAAGTAATATAGTACCTCCTATGACTGCAGAACACTCAGCTACACCCTGCTGATCTAGAGCAAACACTCGACCCTGAACTTTAGGTCGACCCCCACTATCTATCTTAGTACCTGAGGCCTGTTGACTCGTACCCCCAACTTGACTTCCTTTGCCTTTAGGACAATTCTTAATAAAGTGCCCTGTTTCCCCACAAGATAAACATTTCCCAAGCTTTAGCCAACACTTGTCTTCACAATGGCCTTCTTTCAAGCAATAACCACACACTTTCCTGGAAACTTGGACTGTTGTCTTAGAACCAGTTGATACGCTACCTTTGAATTCAGAGGGTTATCGAAATCGACGATCTTGGCGGCTAGATTTACCACCCTTAGAACCAGATCCCTATGCTTTCTCTGAAACACGACCTATCATGATTATTCCCAACTTCACTTTGTGTTCTTCAATGTCATTTTCAATGCCATAAGCCCTCTCCACTGCTTGTTGATAACTAGTAAGCTGTATAGAAAGAAGATGCTTCCTGTACTCAGTCTTCAACCCCTTCACAAACCTCTGTGCCTTCTTTGTTCATTTGGAACTAAGTGATCACAATACCTAGCCAATTCTGTGAACTTGGTTGAGTATTGCCCCACTGTCAAGCTTCCCTGCTCCAGATTAAGAAATTCCATCTCTTTTCTGCCTTGGACCACTGCTGGAATGAACTGTGACTTGAATGCTTTCAGAAAATTATCCCAAGTCTGTGGTACCCCATCCAGTTCCCAGCTTTTATTCAAAACTTGCCACCAATGTTCAGCAGCTTTTTCAAGTTTAAAGGTTGCAAATGTTACCTTATCACCTCCTGCACATCTCAAGGCTGTAAAGATCTTTTCTATACTTTCAATCCACTCTTCTGCCTTCTTAGCATCAGGTTCCCCGTCAAAGCTACGAGGTTTCAACTTCAAAAACTTTGTAAGTCAATTAGGATAATCCCAGTCCATATTATCAGCCATCTCTTCTTGAGGAGTTGCTGATCTCACCTGATTACTGCCACTAGTACCTTCAGAACTCATTGTACCTTTAGGTAAACACTCGGCATTATTAACACACCCCAAGACTAACCCATACCTAGGCCATAGACCCTATCATGACTTAGAGCAAACCAAGGTAGCTAAACAGGGTAGCTAAACTAGGGTAGCTCTGATACCAACTGACACGCCCCCAAGTCCCGGGATTCCCTAATAGAACCTCGAACCTGGTGCGCGTGACAAACAAGGAACAAGAAACTAATAAGAAACAGGATGACATCTTCTTATAACAAACTGACATGATATATATACTCTAGAGTAAGGAGCTAAAATAGCTCACAACACGAGGTCTAGACAAGAAAATTTAAAACCAAACTTGGTTACATACAACGGAAGACATGCCTAGCACATAAGCTGGCATTACAAGATGTCTAGAGATAACAAGTACTATACAAGACTGACTACCCCAAAATAAGGAGTTACATAACCCATAATACATCGTCCTCACCAAAATGTAAAAGGACCACGATCCCCAAAAGAATAACAACCTGTGTAGTAAGCTCCCAGCTATGTCGAGCCTCATTGCGCACTATCACTAGCCTTCCTTTGATCTAAGGAAAATAAATAAACAAGGAACGGGGTGAGATAAATCTCAGTAAGCTATTAGATGCAACTGCATGACATGTTATCATGCAATTCAAGTAGATACTCAAGTAATCATGTATCAAGTATCATCAAGTAACAAGTATATGAGAGGCTAAGCCAACTCATCAAGTAGCACATAAGGCTAAGCTAGTAAGTTACAAAGGATATTGCTTCCTTCCTTATCCCTCCCAAGAATACCATTGTTGTCGTAGCTTGTATTACTTTGACAAATCACGATCAATATCAAGAAACTGCTTATGCAATATATATAAGAAGACTCGGTAACCAGTGTCATTCCCAAGATCAAGATTCACGAGGTGTTCACGAGTTTAGCATTCACTTTTATCAGGCGTATTTCTCTAATAATGGAAGCTATGCCCTTACTATGGCCTGTAGTAAGGGGTCAAGCACAGATACATAGATCCCCGATTATCACTTTGGCCCCAGCCTCATGATAAGCGTGAACCTATATACCTCCGAACAAGCAAGGACCAGCTGGACTCACACAAGAATGCACAAGTAGGTATTTACTTGAACTACGAGAGTACAACTAATCCAAAAGTAGTGGACTAGCTCACCAAGGAATATGCTTCAAGTAATCAAGAAGTCACATTATTATCAAGTAGCTATATGAAATGTTTGCACATACATCTCAAGAACATGTCTCATAAACGTTAGTGCTTTTTCATAGCACTTTCTAGTTCATTACCATACGCATGTATTGGTTTCAAGGCATGTACAAGATTTTATCATCTTATATTCAAGTCTTAATCCAATTCTTTGGATGTTCAAGTCATGTACAAGATTTTATTGTCTTATACTTCAAGTTATAATTCCAATCTTTGGACATTCAAGTCATATATAAGAGTTAGACATCTTATATTTCAAGTTCATCATCCTATACTTGGGATGTTTAAGCTCAAGACCTTGTTCTAATTCCACTAAGGTGCATAAACATTGGTTTCAAGACAAGCATAACATATTAGTGCTTGTTCATAGCACTTTCAAAACACAAAGAAGAGTTGTTACTCTTATACTTAAGTTCTCATTTGAGTTCTATGGATATTCATGTTCAAGACCATTATTCTGATGCCCCTAAGGTACATAAACATTTACTAGGACATCTTAGATTAAGGCTCAAGGCCTTGGTACAAGCCTAACTTGATTGGGTTTGAACAACATTGGTTCAAGCAACAAGGAAATTTCTGGCAGGCAGGCAGGCGGGCGCCTGGCCCAGACCAGGCGGGCGCTCTGTCTAAAATGTGCAAACAAGGCTAGCGGCGGGCGCTTGATATGAGGTCAAGCGGACGCTCAAAACAGACCAGGCGGGCGCTCGGTGGCTAACCAAGCGGGCGCCTGGTGCAATTTCCAGCATATTGCAAATCTTTCCCAGGTTAAGAATTCTCCGTCCCAAGCGTAGGAGTATACATATTAACACTCAAGACATACCAAATACACTCTAAACATGCCCATAACATTTTCAAGTTCATTTCCTCTTTTATTTCTACAGAGTCTTTTATACTCCCTTTGTCCCAAAATTACAAGTATCACAAAAATCACCCCAAACACGAAATTGACAAGCACAAGTATCAGGAATAACATATATGCATGTTATTACAAGCAATGGGGAGATAATAACTAACCTAGTCCGAAATCAAAGTTACCCAAATTAATTTCTGTTCGGCAGGAAACTCTCTATTCAACGCCACGAATATTTATCCGGGATCAGAATCAAGAACAGCCATAATTAAGCTCGAGGAGTCGAGAATAGGGTAAACCCTAAACCTAGCTTCTGAGACAGAGGAAACGTACTGAGAATTTTTGGGTTAAGAACTTAACCCAAGTAAAACTAGCACATAATATGCAAGTTCAAGAATTTAACAAGCAAGTCAAATATTTAACAAGAATAAGGATGGGCGTTACACCCGCTAGGTTAAAAACCCGAAAGGGCGGCCTAAGAAAAAGAAAGGGTGCATCCTGAAAAAGGGATGGGTTCCTAACCTTACTTCAAAGGACAAAAAATGATATTGAGGCTACCCCACAATCGATACCGACAAAGACATGGGGCTACCCCGACATCAACGACGACGAAGATATGGGGCTACCCCGACATCAAGGACAACAAAGGCATAGGGCTACCCCGATAACGACAAAGACATGGGGCTACCCCGACATCAACGACGACGAAGACTTGGGGCTACCCCAACATCAAGGATAATAAGGATATGGGGCTGCCCAAAATTAACGGCAAAAGGGTTCCCTATTGCCGATCACTCCTAATAAATAGACAAAGTTCCGAAGGACATTATGCATAACAAACCTCGCAGTTAAGTTAAAATCAAAAATTTGACTAACATGCTTCGTTAAAAGATTTGCCTTTAGAAATAAGCATTTCCAAATTTGCCCTTTTTGGTATCATTTATCAAAGACCATGTTTCAAGCAAAATGCTTTTGATCTCCTCTGAAAATGATTTTCCCAAAGTTTTGGACTCTTTCGTCCACAATAAGTCTTAACGGTTGCCCCTAGGATCTTCCCTGGTGTCAAGAAAGTGTGTCAACCGTCCCGTAGAGTAGTGTTGACCTAACCCAAGCTTTGACTCAGAATAGTCATCATAGGTTGAGACCCTTGTCCCCGGGCAGTCCTTAGATGGATGTAAGACCAGCTTTGTGAAATTAACATGGCCGTACTTCGTAAGTCCAGTTAAGAATGTGAGAATTAGCATTAACCCAGCCGTAATTCCTAAGTCCAGGTTAAGAGTATGAAATTAGCCCGGTCGCGCCTCGTAAGTCCAGGATGAAAGTTAAGATTTTATTGCCTCGGCAGCCCTTGGTAGGGCGTAAGACCAGTATAGTCATGATTAGGTTAAGAAAACCTTTGTCCCCTGAGAGTGGCCAGGTTAGAGAAAACCTATCATTGTGACGGCAGTCTGGAGAGACGTAAGACCAGTTTGTGTAGTCGACCCTTCACCATGACATAAGTTAACCAGTTTGTGTAGTCGACCCTCCACCATGAGATAAGTTGACCAGTTTGTGTAGTCGACCCTCCGCCATGAGATAAGTTGACCAGTTTGTGTAGTCGACCCTCCGCCATGAGATAAGTTGACCAGTTTGTGTAGCTGACCCTCCACCATGAGATAAGTTGACCAGTTTGTGTAGTCGACCCTACGCCATGAGATAAGTTGACCAGTTTGTGTAGCCGATCCTCCACCATGAGATAAGTTGACCAGTTTGTGTAGTCGACCCTCCGCCATGAGAAAAGTTGACCAAATTGACCATGTGTCCCAGCAATCCTTAGTCGGATGTAAGACCAGTTACCCTCGAGTTGACCCTCTCCTGATAGAGCCCAGCCTCTGAGCCATGCCCATTATTTGAGCCTCTGAGCCATGGCTATTCCTTGAGTCGACCCTCTCCTGATAGAGCCTAGTCGATCGAGCCAAGCCTGTGAGCCATGTCCATTATTTAAGCCTCTGAGCCATGCCTATTCATTGAGTCGACCCTTTCCTATAGAGCCAAGTCGATCAAGTCTAGCCTCTGAGCCATGCCCATTATTTGAGACTCTAAGCCATGCCAGCCCCCTTAGTCAACCCTCTCCGAATAGAGCCAAGTTGACCAAGTCCGGTCTTTGAGCCATGCCTGTTTAGGAAGGGATGAATGAATATCCACCTAAGGCCCATAGGTGTGAGTAGCCTTAAAATCTCTCACCCAAACTACGTTAGGCTTGATTCCCTCTAATAGGGATACGTAGGAATACTATACCTCTAGGTCCAGCATAGAACAAATCGGCCAAGCTGTCCTCCAATCAGATTGGGATGCTTATTTTGTCGACAACCCCGCTTTCTTCAAAAGCGACGTTACCAAGGGGCTCTGTAAGTACCCCAATCTGAATTTGACCTACTTTAGAGGAATTCTTGGTACCATTTAAGGATAAACCAATGGGCCAGGACCTCACTAGGATAAACCTATTATTCCAGGACTGAACTGGAATTAAACTTAGAAAAATCCAGAAGCTCGCCAAGTCGAGTCGTACGGATGGTTTGGGTACTTGAGGGGTTGAGCCGTACGGCTATGTTAGGCACCCTCAGTCCCTATAAATTGAAACCCATGCTAATCATTTTAAGGGGGGAGAAAAACGTTTTGTGTGTTGATACTCTGCCAGTTTGAGAGTAGAAACTGTGAGTGATACACATTTGAGTGAAAAGTGAGGAAGATAGGCCATAACCATCATAGGTGAAGCCTCCTTCTCCCCCATCTTCTGCTTCATCTCAAACTCTTTTTGTTATTGTTGATATTACTTGTTGACTTTGTGTTATTTCTTATTATTCTTGCATGCCTTGTCCATTCAAGCACTTTACATTTCTTGCAAGCTTTGTCAATTTCAAGCACTATATATATATATATATATATATATATATGTTTTATGATTATATATGTACATTGGAACCAAATCATGAGGTGATTCAAGGTTCCCTTCATGCCTTGTGTATGATTGTGGGGTAAAACCTAAATATGATCATGGTTTGTTAAGTTTTATGTTGATTTTGTTCTTGTTTGGCCATGAGAGTCATGATTGGGTGATAAAGTTTCAATCTTTATCATCCCAACCATGACCTAGCCAAAAATCACCAGGCATGGGACCTAAAGATCCAATCTTTATGTTACATCTTTGTTTCTAAAGGTTTAATCTTGCATAATAAGTCAATTTTGATGGTAAAGTTTCAATCTTTACTCATCAAATGGTCATTTTGGCCCAAAGGGCATGTTCATCAACTTTCTCAAAATTTCCCCAATGATTGTCTTGATCACACCAAAACCTTTGTTTTTGGTGTATAATTTGTGATCAATTACATAGGGATGATTAAATCCATGTTTTTGTTAAAGAAGAATAACTGAAAATGATCATTTCAGTCCAGTTTTAGCAAGAACACTATGTTTTGCCTGAAACTGGACAGTTTTCTGATAAACTATCAAAATCCCCTGGAATGCTCTCCCTAGCCGTACGGCTACTTTGGCCAGGGAGTGCATTTTCCAGTTTCTTCCCTTTATGACTGAAATATTTGCAAAATAACCCTTTTCTGTTAAATAATTAACCAGTTTTGTTAAAACGTCAGTTTCTCCCATTTTTGAAATACACACACACACATGCACTTTTGTTAACTAACGTTAGGGAGACTCGGTCCTATCCGAGGCGACTTGGGTGACGAAAACTCTTCCCAAGGCGTAACCTGACCTCCGAACTGATAGTATCTCTAACCTTTCCATTTGTTGGGTTAAATAATTAACAAATGTGGCGACTCCGTTATGTTTTGCGTGATAACCGTGTTTGGTTTTTCTCCCTTCGAAATGAAAACCCTTCGTTTCCTTCGTCACGGGGTGGGATCCTTACACAACCGACTTCCAAGTGATTGACATCCCCATATCCTTCACCGCCCTATTGGGACGCCCATGGCTCCATAAAGTCAACAGGGTAGCCTCCACCCTCCACCAGTGTGTGAAATATCTGCAAGTGGGTAATTTGACAACCATTTATGGGGACAGTGTTACTACAGAAGGAACCAACACCAATGGTATTCCTGTGTTAGAAATCAAACATGAGGAGAGCGGCATGGTTTTGACCGGCTTCACCGAGATACCATCCAAAACCCACATCTATTGTGTAGATCTTACACTCACCAAGGACAGGATTCCCCCTGCAATGAAAATGATGCGTTTGATGCGCTACCTCCCAGGGCTTGTCTTAGAAAGAAACTCCAAGGGACCCATAAGATTGTTGAGATTAAAGAGCAAAAGACACTCCATGGCTTGGGATACAAACCCACCCCCGAGGACCTTAGGATGGATAAGGAAATGGCTCGAAAAAGAAGCCAAGCCAGAGCTCGAGGGGTTACGTTTAAGGCTTCCAACCTCCGCCCTTACACTTTTGATATGAGCCGCTACTTTGTGAAAGGAGGGGTCCAAACCGAGGCCCCGGAGCTGAAGGAGCCAATGATGACCAATTGGGATAAGTTTCAAGAGGATCTCAAAAGATTCTGAGGGATGGTGGCTAACCCCGTAAGGAGGGAATTTCTGGATACACCCAAGATGACCGGTCCTACCGAGACCACTATGAATCACGAATACACCTTTAAGGGAGTGCCCGATATGGTAAGGGAATTTGAAACCTTGTCTATGGTGGGGGCTAGCCAAGAAAGGGGACCCGTTTGGGGTCAAAATGGTAGATGCAAGTTTGAGGAGGTAACTCCCGAGCACGCCACCAAGGAAGTCATGGATGACGAATGGAATGGTGTGGTAATGCAAGAAATGTTTGGGGAGGAGTTGGTCGTGCCTGATCTGATTAGCCTCGAAAAGGAAATGATTTCTGTGATAGGAGATGGATCTCCTAGGACCTTTGACCCTCGCACCTTGGTAAGACCGATGGACATGCCTCTGAAGAATTGGGTAACCTTCTCTGGACCGTTGGCGAGCAAGGAGGAAATGACCACGAAGCTTGGACTGGTTCCCCGCCCCCTAGAGTCAAATGTCATAGGGTCCAATGTAGTTGAGTCCCCTCAATCTCTTGTCTTTGAATTTGAGTCTTCCTCCTTTGAGGGCCTCACGCCCGAGGATTATGAACTTGTAGCCAACGTTGTATTCCCGTTTGCATTGAATGAAATGATAGACCTTTTCGAGTATCCCCTCATTGCCAACTTATTAGATGATAAATTAAATATTAATCTAAAAACGGTTAATGATGAATCACCTAATAATGCAGACACACTAAACGAACAAAACATTAAACAATCATCAAAGCAGGTTGTTGACCGAGAGGAAAACCATGCCCAAGCTGCCGAAGAGGTTTTAACTAAGGTGAATTTGGGGACTGAAAATGAGCCAGAAGAGACACAGATTGGTGGCTACTTCAAAGGAGCCGAAAGAGAAGCTTTGGTTGAGCTACTTAAGGAGTATGTGGATGTGTTTGCTTGGTCTTATAAGGATATGCCGGGGTTGGATTCTTCGATCGTTGAACACAAGATCCCCGTGGATCCTGAGGTGAAACCTGTCAAGCAAAAGCTTCGGCGAATCAAACCGGAATGGTCTTTGCAAGTCAAAGAAGAGATTGAGAAGTTGATCCAGTTCGGCTTCATAAGGGTGATAGAGTACCCCTCGTGGCTCTCCAACATAGTAACAGTCACAAAGGCCAACGGAAAGGTCCGATGCTGTGTTGACTTTAGGGATCTCAACAAGGCGAGTCCCAAAGATGATTTCTCCCTCCCGAACATCGACATGCTTATAGATACAACCTCTAGTTTTGAGGTCAAATCTTTTGTGGATGGTTTTGCCGGGTATAACCAGATTAAGATGGCTGAGGAGGACCAGGAAAAAACTGCCTTCACCACCCCATGGGGGACCTTTTGCTACACCGTGATGCCTTTTGGGTTGTGAAATGCTGGGGCTACCTACCAAAGGGCCGCAACTACACTCTTCCATGATATGATTCAAAAGGAGATGGAGGTGTATGTCGATGACATGATTGTGCATTCTAAGGGCACCGACGGGCAACATTTGATAGACTTGAGAAAGTTCTTTGACAGGCTTAGGAAGCACTCCATGAGGCTCAATCCGGCCAAGTGCACTTTTGAGGTTTCTCGTGGCAAGGTTTTGGGGTACATGGTCACTGAACGAGGCATCGAAGTTGATCCTCAAAAGGTTAAGGCAAGTATGGAAATGAAGCCACCTCACACCCAAACAGAGGTAAAGGCCTTCATGGGAAGGTTGCAATACATTAGCCGCTTCATAAACCAGCTTACTCCCACATGTGAGCCCATCTTCAAATTGCTAAAGAAGAATTCCGAGGTTGAATGGAATGAGGAATGCCAAAGAGCCTTTGACAAGATTAAGGCCTATCTTATCCACCCGCCAATCCTATGCCCCCCCCGCACAAGGATAAGCCACTCTTGCTCTACCTAACAGTGACTGATACGTTGATAGGAGCAATGTTGGCCCAAGAGAAGAAGGATTCAAAGGTAGAGAATGCCATCTACTTTGTGAGCCGTAAGCTACAAGGGAGCGAGCTCAACTACTCCCCAATTGAAAATACTTGCGCCAGATTGGTATGGGTCGTAAGAAATTTGAAGCACTAACATGCATGCCCACCCGATACAGCTTATCTTCAAGACAGACCCCATCATGTGCTTATTGGAAAAGCCATCTTTGTCCATGAGATTTGCCAAATGGTCCTTCTTCCTAGCTGAGTATGATATCAGTTATGTGTCAAGGAAGGCGGTCAAAGGAAGGGTCTTAGAGGAACATTTGGCGGACTTCCCTAGTAATGAGGAGAAAGAGCCCGAGCCGCAATTCCCTGATGAAGGGATTTTTGCCCTCGAAGGAGAAAATAGGTGGCAATTGTTCTTCGACGGTGCTGCCAATAAAAGAGGAAGTGGCATTGGATTGCTCTTGGTTGACCTGAAACATGAGCACACCCCCATCGCCATCAAGTTGAACTTTGATGTGACCAACAATGCCGCGGAATATGAGGCATGCACGGCCGGTTTGGAAGCGGCCCTGGAAAGGAATGTGAAAGAATTGGAGGTATACGGAGATTCGGCTTTGATCATCAACCAAGTCTCCAAAAAGTGGAAAACACTGGACCCTGGTTTGCAAAAATATGATGCCTACATGGAAGAGCTCATGGCGCAATTCAAAGAAGTCAGCTTCCACTACTTGCCGAGGGATCGGAACCGTTTTGCCGATGCCTTAGCTACTTTGGCTTCATTGGTAGAAATCCCCGAGGGAAAGTCGATAAAACCTTTCCGAGTTGGGAGGAAAGAAAATCTGGCATACTGTTATGAGATTGAGGCAACCCCAGAAAAGGTGGAGGAGCCATGGTACAACCAGATTTACCGATTCCTCAAGGAAGGGGAAGCTCCCTTCATGAATGAAAAGGGAGAATATGTGGATGGGATAAAAGCTAAAAGCATGGCGGCACTCAAACGGTTGGCATCCCACTATGTCATCTTGGGGGATATCTTGTACAAAAAGTGCCATCAGGGCCTTCTCCTTAGGTGTATAAGCATAGAAAAGGCGAAAGAACTCATGCAAGAGGTTCATGGTGGAGTGTGTGGCCCTCATATGAATGCAAGGGCATTAATGCAAGTCATCCTACAGATGGGCTACTTTTGGATCTCAATGGAGACCGATTGCATACAATTTGTGAAGAGGTGTGATAAGTGCCAGCGGTTCTCCAACCTCAACTACCTACCACCTCACCATCTTTACTGTATGACCACACCATGGCCCTTCTCAACATGGGGCATTGACATCATTGGGAAAATTTCCCCGCCCGGGAGCAATGGCCACGAGTTTGTTTTGGTAGCCGTGGATTACTTCACAAAGTGGGTAGAGGCTAAATCCTACAGGGTCCTCACTTCCAAGAAGGTTGCGGGGTTTATAAAGGAAAACATCATGTGCCGGTATGGGATCCCGAACGAGGTCATCACCGACAATGGCTCGCACTTCGAAGGTGAATGTGATCAATTATTGGGAGAGTTCCGAGTCACTCGCCACAAATCCTCCCCATATAGGCCTCAGACCAATGGTGCAGTGGAGGCCGCCAACAAAACGCTCAAAAGGATTATTAAGAAAATGGCAACACGGGGGAGAGGTTGGCCCGAAAAGCTACATCTAGCATTGTAGGGCTACCGGACCTCGGTTAGAACCGCCACTGGGGAAACCCCTTTTGCTTTGACTTATGGAATGGAGGCCATGCTCCCGGATGAGTTGGAGGTACCATCATTGAGAATTTTGTTGGAGAACAAAATCCATTAGGTTGATTGGCTTCGGAGCCGGCATGATGAATTGGCCTTGTTAGACGAACGTCGTCTGAAGGTAATGGAGCACATCCGCGCCTACCAAGGGAGAATAGCGTGAGCTTTTGATAGGAAGGTAAAGCCTCGAGAAATTCGGGTAGGAGATTTGGTCCTTAAGGAAAAACCCCCGGGGAGGTCTAACCCCGACTGAAAATGGGAACCCGTGTGGATCAGTCTCTTTGTGGTACAAGAGATATTCTCAGGTGGTGCAATGAGGCTTGCGGACTTGGATGGAAACCCCTTCATGCACCCGGTCAACGGTGATAAGCTCCGTCATTACTTTGATTAAAAAAAAGAAAAAAAAGAAAAAAAAAAAGATTGTAGGTGCTAAAAGAATATACCCACCTAGATTAAAAACCCGTTTGGGCGGTCTAGAGAAAAAACAGGGTCGCACCCAAAAATTTGTAAAAAGTGAACTACGATGACCTGAGCCCCTTAGTCTCATTTGTAAAAGGGGAACGTAGGTAGCCAATTATTGGTCCGGTCTAAAAAATGAATAAAAATCAAATTTGGTTTTGAGCAAAAACTCCATGTGAATGCAAATTGGCTTCATAAGTAACCATTTTATTACACTTAAAATACTTCTTTGATGAGTTCAAGCACGGTCTACTCTCGACTTAACTAACATGTTTAAGACATAACTAAGACACCTAAAATGAACTAATGTGTCTGCAATGGCAATGGGTGGATACATGGAAATGTAGGACTATCACTGTTCCTCGTCCCTCAACTTCTTCTTTTGACTTCTTCGAGTCTTCTTTTTCTTCACATCAAAGATGTCGATCTCCCCCCTTCCATGATCGGGTACCCTCCCGACATCCTCAACCAGCCCGGTTGCCCTCAAAGATGCATTGGCAGCAGCCCGATCCCGAAGATCTTCCATTCGTTCCCCTTCCCTAGGCATCGCAGCTATCCTCCTATCAACCAAGGCTTGATAGTCCTCGACAATGTCTCCAGTAATGTCATGGCCACTCGCCACGGCCTCGGTCTCTCTCAAAACCCTGCTAGGGTCATGAGTCCCACCAAGAATAGCCTCACGCCTCTCCTTAATGAGCCTCTGAGTCTGTCCCATAGTCTGTTCATACTAGTCCAAGTAGACCGTGGTTAGAACCATGCTGGCTGCACACCTAAGAAGTACCCGAGCCAGAAAGAGGGAACAAGTCCATAATTGGGAAAGAAGTGAAATAGTGGAGGATTCCTACATAGACAAGGGCAGGAGCCTCAAGTGCTCTGGGTTAACACCAGACCACTCCAATAGTGGAGTCTGCAGTAATCCAAACTGACGACGGACCAAAAAATGGATGTAGTAAGACGATCCCAAGAGTCCCGGCACCCGAACAAAAGGGGAATTATCCTGATACTCCCGCACCGAGATGATACACCAATATGGGACTGACCAACGGATCTCAGAAGTCGTGAGGCGAGCCATGTAAGCCTCCCAGTCACTCTGAATGAAATCCAAGAGGATGCCTCTAAAGGAATAAGACCACGGTCTACGATAGATAGGAGCCTCAGGAATGGCCATCAACCTCTCCCTCAACCACAAAGTGAGTAAGGCGGGGCTATCGCTACGCATGAAGCCTTCTCCCAAGGCCATGCGGTCCATGCCATGAAGGGTTTTGCCCAAGATCAAGGGGACAATATCCTTCCCCGCACAGCACTCCTCAAGGACACTCAGTAAAACCCTATGACAGATACCTTTGGAGCTAACCATCTAGAAAAAGGCAAGAATGCACAAACCAAAGGCATTCCAAGAAGCCTTATCCGTACGATTCATGAACTTCTCGGGGAGATCCGAAATGTCAATACATTGGGCCTCTTCCAAAGGAATGTCGAGAAGAGAGACCAACCTTTCGACACACATGGTGTTATCAACCGAAGGGAGAGCAATGACCTCCGTGTCTACGCCACCCACCAAAGTCTTAAAATCCTCATAGGTTGGAGTGATTTCGTTGTAGGAGAAGCAATATACATGTCTCCTAACATCCCAAAAGGACGCAGCGGCTCTTAATAGCTCGAGATCCAGGATGAACTCCTTGAGAGACCAAAGGGATTGGAGACAAAATTTGGATTGGAAAACTCCCTTGTGATTCCTCGTATGGTACCGCATCTAAAGCCTAAGGTTGCCCTCAAGGCATTCTTGATGAATTTTGGACAATTTTGGTGGTTTTTCCATGAGAAAAGGCTCCATGGAAGAGAAAGCTTTCGAAATGAAGATGATGAACTGATTGATGAACTTCAGACTGTGGCATTTAAGAAGATGACCAGGCCTAGAACAAAATTGAATGAAAAAAGAGTGTTTCCTCCCCTAGCCGTACGGCTACTTTAGCCCTGCCGGAATTAATGATTTCTTGTTGAGAGTTAGCTTTGTCGTCCTACCCATTCAAAGCCCCTTCCCAACCAATGTCATAAATACCCCCGAAAAATGCCCCTTTTGGCTCATGCCACTTTAATTGAACCTAGAAAGATTAGGTTCCCAATGAAAATGAAAATCGGGCATTCCCTAGATGGACGTAAGACCATCTTTGGCCGTACTTCGTAAGTCCAGTTAAGAATGTGAGAATTAGCGTTAACCCGGCCGCGCTTCGTAAGTCCAGGTTAAGAGTATGAAATTAGCCCGGCCGTGGTTCGTAAGTCCAGGTTAAGAGTATGAAATTATCCAGGCCGTGCTTCGTAAGTCCAGGTTAAGAGTATGAAATTAGCCCGACCGCGCTTCGTAAGTCCAGGTTAAGAGTATGAAATTAGCCCGGCCGTGCTTCGTAAGTCCAGGTTAAGAGTATGAAATTAGCCCGGCCGCGCTTCGTAAGTCCAGGTTAAGAGTATAAAATTAGCTCGGCCGCGCTTCGTAAGTCCAGGTTAAGAGTATGAATTTAACCCAGCCGTAATTCGTAAGTCCAGGTTAAGAGTATGAATTTAACCCGGTCGTGCTTCGTAAGTCCAGGTTAAGAGTATGAAATTAGCCCGACCGCGCTTCGTAAGTCCAGGTTAAGAATTTAGCTTTGTGAAATTAGCCCGGCCGCCCCTCGTAAGTCCAGGTTAAGAGTTTGAATTTGTGAATTTAACGTGGCCGTTCTTCGTAAGTCCCGTTAAAAATGTGAGACCCGTCCTTTGGCAGTCTGGAATGACATAATTCCATTAGGTTAGACCTGTCCCTTGGCCGTCTGGCGTGACGTAAGACCATTAGGTTCTGTGAGACTTATCCTTTGGCCGTCCGGCGTGACGTAAGACCATTAGGTTCTGTGAGACTTGTCCTTTGGCCGTCCGGCGTGACGTAAGACCATTAGGTTCTGTGAGACTTGTCCTTTGGCCGTCCGGCGTGACATAAGACCATTAGGTTCTGTGAGACTTGTCCTTTGGCCATCCGGCGTGACGTAAGACCGTTAGGTTTAGTGAGATTATGTCCTTTGGCCATCCGGCGTGACGTAAGACCATTAGGTTTTGTGAGATTTGTCCTTTGGCAGTCCGAAATAACATAAGTCCATTAGGTTAGACCTGTCATTTGGCCGTCCGGCGTGACGTAAGACCATTAGGTTCTGTGAGACTTGTCCTTTAGCCGTCCGGCGTGACGTAAGACCATTAGGTTTTGTGAGATATGTCCTTCGCCGTCCGGCGTGACGTAAGACCATTAGGTTTCGTGAGATTCGTCCTTGGCCATCCGGCGTGGCGTAAGACCATTGGATTTTGTTGACCTGGCCGTACTTCGTAAGTCCAGGGTAGAAAGTGAAATCGTGAAAGTCCCGACCGTACCTCGTAAGTCCAGGATGAAAGTTAAGATGTTATTACCTCGGCAGCCCTTGGTAGGGCGTAAGACCAGTATAGTCATGATTAGGTTAAGAAAACCTTTGTCCCCCGAGAGTGGCCAGGTTAGAGAAAACCTATCATTGTGACGGCAGTCTGGAGGGATGTAAGACCAGTTTGACCAGTCGACCCTCCGCCATGAGATAAGTTGACCAGTTTGTGTAGTCGACCCTCCGCCATGAGATAAGTTGACCAAATTGACCAATGTGTCCCGGCAGTCCTTAGTCGAACATAAGACCTGTTACCCTCGAGTCGACCCTCTCCTAATAGAGCCTAGTCTATTGAGCACAGCCTCTGAGCCATGCCCATTATTTGAGCCTCTGAGCCATGCCCATTCCTTGAGTCGACCATCTCTGATAGATCCAAGTCGATCAAGTCTAGCCTCTGAGCCATGCCCATTATTTGAGCCTCTAAGCCATGCCATCCCCCTTAGTCATCCCTCTCCGAATATGGCCAAGTTGACCAAGTCTAGCCTTTGAGCCATGCCTGTTTAGGAAGGGATGAATGAATATCCACCTAAGGCCCATAGGTTTGAGTAGCCTTAAAATCTCTCACCCGAACTACGTTAGGCTTGATTTCCTCGAATAGGGATACGTAGGAATCCTATTGTCGACACCCCGCTTTGGACCTCTCACCCCGATTACATACATAGTATTTTGATTTAACTTGTTTTTGTTAATTTCTGTTACTTCCATTAAGTTCCTAACTGATTCCGTTAGTTTTGGACTAAACTGCATAACAGATTTAACTTTTAGAGTCATTCTGTCATTTTGTTATTTTCACCCGCGGGCGCCTCCGACACTGTCAACGGGCCGCGCGCGCTTCTCGCTCCAAAGGCCGGACCCGCGCGCTTCCCACTTTGGCAGTAGAGGATTGCACCTTATTTCCCTCCCTTTTCTTATTACAAACATCTTCTTTAGTCAAAATCTCTTCCTTGATCACAAATATTAAAACCTTTTTATTTGTGACATCCCAATCCCATATTTCTAGCCATTTTCATAAAAACAAAATATTTCCTTTTTATTTTTATTTGATTTTCTTTTATTTATTTATTTCATTTATTATTTTATTTATCTTATTTTTTATTGGTCAATTCCATTTCACATGGATTGATAATCTTTCCCTCCAACCTTTCCCTCTCTTTTTTACCTATAAAAACCCTCTTCTTCTACCTTAGAAAATGGACCTCAACATTTTCTCTCTAGCCAAAACTCTAGACTTTTAGAACCTCAACATTTTCTCTCTAGCCAAAACTCTAGACTTTTAGGACTCTCTTTTTGGACCAAACTTTTATCATCTACAAATACACTATACATAAATTCTCCCAACAAGAGTTCTTAGTAACAAGACTCTACACAAATTGTTCTACAACAATTTCTCTACAACAACAATACCATTTTCAAGTCCAAGTTTGAAGTCCTCTTTCTTAAGGTACTTTATTCTTCTTCTCTTATTTTACATGTCTTAGTAATGTATGCAATCCCCATCAATTGGGACATGACCAAATGACCACTTTACTACATTAAAGTTGGTTAAGGTTATCTCCCTACATTTTAATCTCTACTTTAATTTACCATTCTTTTCTTAATATAATTGTTAGAATAGTTTGACAAGTAATTTTTACCAATAAATAAATAAAACAATTCTCTTTTATTTTCCTTTGTAAATTTTCCCTTTCTTTTCATTGTAATTGTTAGCACTCGTATATTAATAAATCGAAGGACTTTCTCATGCATTAGAACATCAAAAGTAGCAAGACCCGCGTAAGCGGGGCGGAGTGGGTGTTTAAGTACTTCCCACACCGTCACCTAACCCCCGAACCCATCTTTTCCCAAATCTCTGGTTTTGTATATAAAATTGGCTCTTTTTAGGTTTTTCTTATGTTCATGTAAAACATAGGTGGCGACTCTAAAATCAATTAGACATCCTAGGGTAATTAGCGCGCTCTAGCCAAGCCGCGGTTCTCCGGGGTATCTACTGTGGCGACTCCGCTGGGGATATAGAGGGTTAAACTTGCATTTTCTGCTTTTGGTGTTCTAAATCTCTGCTTTTAGCCTAAAACGCGCGCGTCCGACCCCTTCTACCAGAATCGCCCGCCTCTCATTTTGTTCTTCGAATTTCATGTTTCTGTGCTAACAGTTTCTGCAGGGGAAATTTACATGATTTGGGACCAGGGCAATCCCCTGAGTCCACAGTTTCTGACATTCTGACAGGTACCCCAGATGCGTGCGCCTCCAATATTCATGGCGCACTGCGCGCGCTTCCCATATCAATGCTCTGAGGCGCGCGCTTCTGGGTAAATTCCCAGAACATCATTCAGTTCCCAGAACAGAAGCAGTGCACAAAAACAGAACAAGATGACAGTGTAGGCACCGAGCCTGCACATGAACAATTTTACTTTCTGTTTATTTTTATCGGTCACACGGGTGATTCGAGAGTTGTAATTATGTGCTTATTGATTTTATTTTCTTTTGAAAAAAAAGAAGATATTTTGTCACTTGTTAGACCTCACACTACGCGCACATTTCCTATCAATTGCTTACTATCGAGTCGAACGAGTTTAACCCCAAACCCGTCGAAGCCCGTCCTAGAAAGTTTCAAGATCCACTCGACCTTGACTCTTTCGAAGCGGTAAACCTCAGCCCGTGGCGTAGTTCATGACTACATGCCAAGGGTGACCTTAAGCCTCTCTTTAGCCAAGCACCAACCACACAATTCTAGTTAGGGTCTAACACTCCGTGACCAAGTCGGTTTTCATGTACCGAGATTTCCCTAAACTAATGTCATCAAATCATACATGCCGTTTCCAAAAGAAACAAATGGTTGTTATGGGACAAAATAAAACTCTGTCCCCAAAGTGGTTATTTTGGACGAAAATAAAAAATCCGTCCCCGCATGTATGCTTTATGACATTAATTTAGTTTAATCCCGTCACATGTAGGTATCACAAGCGTGGTAGAATCCGATGAGTATATGGGACCACGAGATGGTCTATATACTAGTGTGACGATTCCACTATTTTTCTAGAAACCCCAAAAAGGACTATGTCCTTCCGACTTTGTAAATAAAAAAAAAGAGTCATTTTCCTTATGTGGTTTGAGTCTTTTCTCTTGTTCGTGGGATAAATCATTGGATTCAAAAGGTATTTGTGGGACCACCCTAAGATCAACCATGTTCTCTCCATAGGTCCAATGGCTTCAAGCAGCAACAACAACAAGGGTGAGAATGCTTCTGTGTCCAACGAAAGGGTCTTCAACATAATAAGAGACATGGGGGAACAAATGGATAGACTTGTCGAGGATGCCCGCCACAAGGATGATTTGTGGCAAGCCCGTCTTGATCTCGAGAGGAGAATTCATAAGGAAGAAGTGTACGAACTTAAGGCCCGTTTACGAGAGTTCACCGGCAACAAGGCAAAGGTCAACAGTAAGGCATGTTCAAGTGGCTCGTCTCTCAAAAGTCACAAAGGTTCTACCAACGACCGTGTCTACACTCCCCTCCAAGGTATGACCGTCACCAAGGCCTATGAAGATCTCAAAGCAAAGGGAAAAATTTCTCCTCTCCAAGGGTACAAGAAACCACAACCATTGCGTCGCAACCATGCCCACCATAAGTGGTGTGACTATCACCTATGCAGCGGCCACCTCACCGAGGATTGCTTCTCCATCCGCAACATCGTCCAAGACTTGATTGACAATGGTGAGTTTACCGTGGTTGAAGAACAACAGTTAGAGAGTGAGAACATGCAAGAACTCATCAAGGAAGGGGCTCAGATTTGAAATAGGGTCTCAACAAGAGATCATGCCTCAAGGAAGGCTACAACAACAATCTCCGTTTCTCTTTCTCTACCTAGTAGTAGGAATTAAAAAAAAAAAAGAGTGTCAAAAGTCCTCTTAAGTGTGCATTAATGTTTTCTCTCGTCCTATGTTAAATGTTCGAGTCCATTGAGTCATCAAATAAAGGTCGTTCTTGTCCTCATACACTCCTCCAAGTTGTTCAATTTAATTCTTGGCAAAATGATAAAAAAATGTCTAAACAAGTTTTGGAATGAAGGCCATCGCTTGAACGCCTAGGGGCTAAACATCGACGACAGCGTCAACAACGAAGACATCAACAACGACGAAATCAAGACAAATAAAGGTGGAGCAACAATCATGAAGCAAAGTTTTCAAAAGGGGATAAAAAAAAAGCTCGCTAGGTTGAAATCCTCAAATCAACCTAGGCAAAAGTTAGAACACAAAAAAAATTAATAAAAACCCCCCTCAATCAAAGAATTACAAGATCAACATCATTCCACCGATGAAGGACGAAGCAACAACCGTCTCGACGAATGGAGCATCCACAAGAACTACGGTGACCTGAGCCTCTACACTGTAGGAACATAGGCAACCTTCGGGTCCGGTCTCATGCAAGAAAGAAGATATGTTTAGCCCTAGCGCGTTATGGTGATCGGCTTTCATCTCGAACTAGTCAAGACATCTTTGTACGATTCATTTGCCAATGAATTAATCACCTCAAGATTGAACAACTTTCCTAGATTTGGAATCACTTTCCGTTCCTTATCGAGTCTAGGGCTTCTATTCTTTCTGCATACTCCCAATTTCTTGCAATCAAATTGGGGCTTTCCTTCTCTTCTCTCTTAATGACTTACTTGCCTTCGTGAGTCATTCAACAAATATATACAAAGTCAATACTAGGGGATACTTCCCTAGACAAGTCAATGTCACTCATCATTAGTGACAAAAGGTCCTCACCGCAAAATCACATGCCTCTCATCCTCATCTAGAGTCAATGCACACTTCCTCATCAATTGAGTCAAAAAAAAATGAAGACGCAAAAGAGATGCCCGCTAGATTGAAAACCCAAAAGGGCGGTCTAGGCAAAAAACATGGTACGTCATAAAAAAAATGAGAGAGTGAGAGAGAGAAGGGAAAGAGAAATGGAGATCTTCGGCCTCTAAGGAAGACAACTGCACAAGTTCTACATTGGGTCTCCTCAGCAAGTCAATCCCCACCGAGCCAACTTTGGAATTGCAAAAGGCTTGACGAGATATGGCACCATCAAAGGTCATTTTGGGTTATTGAAAGATTGTTCTTGCAATGTGCATCTTTGGGATCATGATAAAGAAAGCCCGTGGTAACCAAGATCCTTCCGAGAACGAGCCTATCATTGAAGGGGTACGAGGTTGCACAAAATAATCCCCAGCTAGTCAGTTGGTTTGGGCAGCGAGCAACAACATGTAATTCAAGCTTCTACAAGCATGTCCCTCTAAAGTATGCCGAAAGACTACCGAGAATGGAGTAGCTCTTGCCATGTCCCCTTGTGTTTGTTCCCCCACACGAGGACGAGTATTTTGTTTTTCTCAACAAGTGATGACGCCCTAGGGGCTATGTGACTCGAGAAAGAAAACTTCTCTTGCTTCATTTGACAGTTAATGAGCCCTAGGGATACGCTCAAGAAATATGTGTGAGACTATCCTTAAAGTCTCTCAAAAAGAATGTCGAGAAGCACCTTCTTGTCATGTATGCTCATACTTGTTCCCCAGATCAAGGATAGGCCCTTCTCGTTCCACTCCTAATCAATGGTGTCACTCTAGGGGGTACGATCAAGTTTTAAAGGCTCCCTCAGCAAGAAGAAATTCACTTCAGTGTCCCCGGCGGAGTCATGTGCAACATTGGAAGCTTCCTCAATTCAGCACCGAAGGTCTCAAGGGGATTCGCAATCTACAATCTTTTGGGCTACGGCATTACAGTGATAAAAGCAAAGGGCAATATTGGGGCTTCGCAACCGACAGTCTTTTGGGACAACAATGCTCAAGCAATGCAATGTGGAGAAGTCTTTTATGAAAGAGATCAAGCTTCGAGGGTCTCCAACACCTCAAGTCAAAGGTCTCTTGGTTTTAAATGAGGGCTCCGATGTTATGAATGAATTTGATGATTTTTGTTAGAACTTACAACGAGATCATGAAGGAAGTCTTAGAGAAAAGGAAAAGGATTCAAGGAAATGCCAATATGATAACTCGACCAGAGTTACGGCCAATCCCAATGTTTCTGCAAGTACTGCACCCCTTCTCCAAGATCAAAAGCACAGGCTGCACCCGAAGATCCGTTATTAGTTCAACTCAAGAAGACTCAAGCAAACATACCGTTTGAGATTTTATCACGCCAAGGCCTTATCTTCCACAACAATATTACCATCTCCCATGAATTTAAATGGGGGCTCCAATGTTATGAATGAATTTGATGATTTTTGTTAGAACTTTCAGCGAGATTATGAAGGAAGTCTTAGAGAAAAGGAAAAAGATTCAATATGCTAAACTCACGTGACTGGGTTATAGCGGGAAATGCCTCGGCTAATCCCAATGTTTCTGTAAGTACTGCACCCCCTTCTCCAAGAACAAAAGCACATGCTGCATCCGAAGATCTGTTATTAGTTCGACTCAAGAAGACTCAAGCAAAAGTACCGTTTGAGACTTTATCATGTCAAAACCCTATCATCCGCAACAATATCACCATCTCCCACGAGACATTTCCCGAAGATTCTACTGCATTTTCAATATGGACCCTCCGCCACTTGGGTACCAACCACAAAAAAAAAGGGCCATTCATCTCCAAACAAGAGGAAGATCACTTTCTTGAGTTCTACCCAATGGTGCATTTTCTCTCAATATAATGCCAAGATAAGTTGGGGCTTCACACCGAAAGGACTTCACATCCCGCCATCTACAAGCTCGCAAACAACAAGCCCACGACACTTGGGGCTTAGTAATCTCTCGAAGCTTGGTATCAATGATGTTCTCTTGGAGCTTGCTCACGTCAACAGCAAAAGGTGATTTATTTGAAAAGGTCAAGAGTCGATTCATCTTGGGGCTATGCAAGTCTCTCATAGTTTGGCATCAAAGGCATTCTAGGGGCTTTACAATCAGCAACCCCTTATCTCGGCATCGAATGTCTTTTGGAGCCCCATAACTGACACATCTCTTGGGGCTAGAAATCACTTTTCGTTGGGCACAACGGCAACGACGACAGAATTCAAGCAAGGCAATCCAGACTTCGGTCGAACATGACTTGATCTTGGGTTGGCATTACAAACACACAATGGTCAAAATGGTTCACCCATGAACTAAAAAAAAAGGATTTTTCTTTTTACTTGTCCCTTTACTTGCGCAAAAGTATGTGTTTCATTTTTCTTTGCTCCTAGCATTCCTCCCCAGCACTCTCCATCATCCTTGAACTACGCTGGTCTGATTCTCTTAAAGGGATACGTAGGCAGCCTTTTGGCACGACCAACCCATCACCCAGAATACCATCTCACCGACACTCCATCAAAGGCAAAAACAATTCATCATAACCAACATCATCATTCTCCATCGAAAGCATGGACATTCTTCCTCAAAAGCATCAAGGCATCCACCTCCACAACACTAATCCATCCAACAGCAATGGTAAGTGAAGGTATGAATACATTCGAGGCTTTCCTCAAATCACACCGCACACAAAATCACTTTCTCCATTCTTACAAAAAATTTCTCTCATGCAAAACTGCCTTCAAATCACATCACACCACAAGCACAATTTCTCTCATAACTGCCATTTCACATCTCATACATGTCACAAGCACATATACCTGCAAAGCACACACTTAACAGGTACCACCACAAGGTCAACAGCATCTGCAACTCAAGGCACTTCATCCCCAACAGAAAGTGATCCGCCGTCAACTACGCATGCATCCCACAGAGTCGAACAATTACAGTTCAATGACAATAACTAGGTCCATGGTGAGCCACAAAATCACCACCTTTCCATCAAGCAACACAACAATATCACATATAGGCAGACGGAACCTCGGTTCCCGCCATCCACAAACAGATCCCGCATCAGCAAATGGATCCCGCATCAGCAAACGGATCCTGCATCAGCAAACGGATCCCGCATCAGCAAACGGATCCCGCTTCAGCAAACGGATCCCGCTTCAGCTAACGGATCCTGCATCAGCAAACAGATCTCGCTTCAGCAAACGGATCCCGCATCAGCAAACGGATTCCGCTTCAGCAAACGGATCCCGCTTCAGCAAACGGATCCCGCATCAGCAAAACGGATCCCGCATCAGCAAACGGATCCCGCTTCAGCAAACAGATCCCGCTTCAGCAAAATGGATCCCGCCATACCCTTTCTATATCAATAAAGCCGCTCACACAGGGAGCGCACCCCTATCCTTCGCAAGTTTCAAATTCATGTTTTATCGAGTCTTTGTTTTCTTTTGTCGATGTCCTCGGCGGTTGTCTTTCTTTCGTCGACGCGTTTTACTTTGCAATCCACGTCGCCGAGGGGCTATGTAGACACCCCGCTTTGGACCTCTCACACCGATTGCATACATAGTATTTTTATTTAACTTGTTTTTGTTAATTTCTGTTACTTCCGTTAAGTTCCTAACTGATTCCGTTAGTTTTGGACTAAACTGCATAACAGAGTTAACTTTTAGAGTCATTCTGTCATTCTATTAATTTCACCCGCAGGCGCCTCCTACACTGTCAACGGGCCGCGCGCGCTTCTCGCCCCAAAGGCCGAACCCGCGCGCTTCCCACTTTGGCAGTAGCGGATTGCACCTTATTTCCCTCCCTTTTCTTATTTACAAACATCTTCTTTAGTCAAAATCCCTTCCTTGATCACAAACATTAAAACCTTTTTATTTGTGACATCCCAATCCCATATTTCTAGCCCTTTTCATAAAAACAAAATATTTCCTTTTTATTTTATTTGATTTATTTTTATTTATTTCATTTATTATTTTATTTATCTTATTTTTTATTGGTCAATTCCATTTCACATGGATTGATCATCTTTCCCTCCAACCTTTCCCTCTCGTTTTTACCTATAAAAACCCCCTTCTTCTACCTTAGAAAAGGGACCTCAACATGTTCTCTCTAGCCAAAACTCTAGACTTTTAGGACCTCAATATTTTCTCTCTAGCCAAAACTCTAGACTTTTAGGACCTCAACATTTTCTCTCTAGCCAAAACTCTAGACTTTTAGGACTCTCTTTTTGGACCAAACTTTTATCATCTACAACTATACTATACATAAATTCTCCCAACAAGAGTTCTTAGTAACAAGACTCTACACAAATTGTTCTACAACAATTCCTCTACAACAACACCATTTTCAAGTCCAAGTTTGAAGTCCTCTTTCTTAAGGTACTTTATTCTTCTTCTCTTATTTTACATGTCTTAGTAATGTATGCAATCCCCATCAATTGGGACATGACCAAATGACCACTTTACGACATTAAAGTTGGTTAAGGTTATCTCCCTACATTTTAATCTCTACTTTAATTTACCATTCTTTTCTTAATATAATTGTTAGAATAGTTTGACAAGTAATTTTTACCATTAAATAAATAAAACAATTCTCTTTTATTTTCCTTTGTAAATTTCCCCTTTCTTTTCATTGTAATTGTTAGCACTCGTATATTAATAAATCGAAGAACTTTATTATGCATTAGAACACCAAAAGTAGCAAGACCCGCGTAAGCGGGGCGGAGTGGGTGTTTAAGTACTTCCCACTCCGTCACCTAACCCCCGAACCCATCTTTTCCCGAATATTTGGTTTTGTATATAAAATTGGCTCTTTTTAGGTTTTTCTTATGTTCCTCTAAAACATAGGTGACGACTCTAAAATCAATTAGACATCCTAGGGTAATTCGCGCGCTCTAACAAAGCCGCGGTTCCCTAGGGTATCTACACATATACCTCTAGGTCCAGCCATAGAACAAATCGGCCAAGCCGTCCTCCCATCAGATTGGGATGCTTATTTTGTCGACAACCCCACTTTCTTCAAAATCGACGTTGCCGAGGGGCTCTGTAAGTATCCCAATCTGAATTTGACCTACTTTAGAGGAATTCTTGGTACCATGTAGGGATAAACCAATGGGCCAGGACCTCACTAGGATAAACCTAATATTCCAGGACTGAACTGGAATTAAACTTAGAAAAATCCAGAAGCTCGCCAAGTCGAGTCGTACGGATGGTTTGGGTACTTGAGGGGTTGAGCCGTACGGCTATGTTGGACACCCTCAGTTCCTATAAATTGAACCCCATGCTGATCATTTCAGAGGGGAGAAAACGTTTTGTGTGTTGATACTCTGCCAGTTTGAGAGCAAAAACTGTGAGTGATACACATTTGAGTGAAAAGAGAGGAAGATAGGCCATAACCATCATAGGTGAAGCCTCCTTCTCCCCATCTTCTTCTTCATCTCAAACTCTTTTTGTTCTTGTATTCATATTACTCGTTTACTTTGTGTTATTTCTTGTTATTCTTGCAAGCCTTGTCCATTCAATCACTTTACATTTCTTTCAAGTCTTGTCCATTTCAAGCACTATATATATATATTATACAAGTCTTGTCTTCTCAAGCTATATATATTATTGTTATATGTATGTATTATGATTATATATGTACATTGGAACCAAATCATGAGGTGATTCAAGGTTCCCTTCATGCCTTGTGTATGATTATGGGGTAAAACCTAAAGATGATCATGGTTTGTTAAGTTTTATGTTGATTTTGTTCTTGTTTGGCCATGAGAGTCATGATTGAGTAATAAAGTTTCAATCTTTAGCATCCCAACCATGACCTAGCCATAAAATCACCAAGTATGGGACATAAAAATCCAATCTTTATGTTACGTTTTTGTTTCTAAAGATTTAATCTTGCACAATAAGTCCATTTTGATGGTAAAGTGTCAATCTTTACTCATCAAATGGTCATTTTGGCCCAAAGGGCATGTTCATCAACTTTCTCAAAATTTCCCCAATGATTGTCTTGATCACACCCAAAACCCTTGTCTTTGGTGTCTAATTTGTGATCAATGACATAGGGATGATTAAATCCATGTTTTTGTTGAAAAAAATAACTGAAAATGATCATCACAGTCCAGTTTCAGCAAGAACACTCTGTTTTGCCTGAAACTGGACAGTTTTCTGATAAACTGTCAAAAACCCCTGGAATACTCTCCCTAGCCGTACGGCTACTTTGGCCAGGGAATGTATTTTCCAGTTTCTTCCCTTTCTGACTGAAATGTTTGCAAAATAACCATTTTCTGTTAAATAATTAACCAGTTTGGTTAAAATGTCAGTTTCTCCCATTTTTGAAACACACACACACACATGCACGTTTGTTAACTAACGTTAGGAAGACTCTGTGTAATGACCCCAAAACCCGTCCCTATTTATTTCATATTTTTGGGGATTTTAATTTGAACTTATGTGTGCATTTTATGTGTTGCATCATATTTTATGAATTGCACATCTTACTTGATTAATTGTGTTATGTATTTGGTTAGTAGTAATAATGGTTAAAAGAGTTAAATGATTAAGTTGAAACTTTAGGGTCCTTTGTGAAAAGATAACTTTAGGGGCTTAATTGTTCAACTTGAAAGTTGAGTGACCAAAGTTGAAAATGTGGGTAAAAATCTTATAAACTTATCTCTTCCTCCCCTCTCTCTCTGTGTTTCATTTTCTCAGCAACAAATTTCTCTCGTTCTTCCTAGGGTTAAAAGCAAAAGGTAAGTTCATCCTATTTCGATTTATATCTTTTTATTTTCTACTCCGTTTTAAAATCTAATTATATAAAAATGATCAGGGCGTTGAGTAGGTCATTTCTACCCGAACAAAACATATTTCCTCGATACTTTTTCCGGAAATAGGTAAGTTACTAATTCCCCTTAAATGTTAAAATGGTCATATATATGTTGTATATGTTATATGTGGTGAAATTATTGTGAAAAGAAATTATTTGTGATACTGGTAATTTTGGGACAAAGTGAGTATTTGGTATGTTTGGTTTGGTTGGGTTCAAAGTGGTGTTAAAGTTGTTTTGAGACTGAATTTGTAGCCTTAGTAAAGTTATAAACGTTAAGTGTTGTACTTTTGGGACGCTGAAACGAAAGGAGTATAAATCATTTTGGTTTTGGCCTGTCGAGTGTGTTGGGCGGCCGCCCAAAAGGGGGGTGCGGCCGCACATCTATCTAGAAGATTTTGTTCTTGAGAACACAGAATGTGTGCGACCGCACACCCTGTTTTGGGTGGCCGAACACTTTCCCTTGAATCTTATAGTTTGGTTGAGGTAAGGTATAGAAGGTTAACTTTGGTTTAATCCTTGGGATATTGTCTAGGACCAATATATGAGTGTCGTGGGATATTGTCATGGTTAATGAGAAGGGTGTTCAAGTGTGTGCAAGAATGTATTGTGACCTTGAATCATGTTGTTGTAGACTCTTTAGGAGTGATCCTTTATGTACATCTTTTGATGTGTTTTGTTTGGTTCCTTATTTTAGAATCATTGCCCCGGTTGTTATTGTTTAGCAAGTATTCATTACTATGCTCGTGTTCAAAGTCCAGCTGGTACTTGTTGTGGAGTCAGGCAGTGGGAGAATTATAGTGACATAAGTTAAGTTCACTATAAGGTTTTCCATTGGTACCTTGAGTCATGCAGTGGGGGAATTATAGTGGCACACAAGCCAAGTTCACTTTAAGGTTTTCCACTGTTGCCTTTTTTGTTTTCCCCAGTCCAGATTGGCCTTGGATGGGATGAATCACTCCCTTGGGTGAGCATTTAGGTTATGACTTTGTGTCATATTCCCCCCGTTGTTATTTGGGTTCTTATGGTTATGGTTTGGTTTTCGGGATTCCGGTTTCAGCTATTTATGCTGCTCAGATGGTTTTCTCAGTTGGTTTCTCAGATTGTATTCTCAGACAGTTATGTTTATTGGGTAAACCTTGGCTTGGTATCCACCAGAGTGTGGCATTTGTGGTATTTGTGGTATATGAGATGGTTTTACCTATCATACTATGTTCTATGTAATGTTTATGATATTGTTCATTATGCTTATCATTTTAGCATGAAACGTAGTTGCATTTTAGTAGCTTCTTTGATGCTTTGAGATGTTCTGAGGAAGATCAAGTCAGGTTTGCTACTTATAAGCTGAATGGAGCTGCCGAGCATTGGTGGAAAGCTTTGAAAACTAAATAGGATGAGACTCATGTACCCTATACTTGGGAGAATTTTCTGGGAAAGTTTAAAGAACACTTCATTCCCCGGGTAGATCAAGACAGGAAGGAAATGGAGTTTCTTAACTTGGAGCAAGGTTCTATGTCAGTGGCTCAGTATTCAGCTAAATTTTCAGAGTTGTCCAGATATTGTATTCACTTAGTGGCAACTGAGGAGAGAAAGGCTACGAGGCTTGTGAAAGGTTTGAAAACTGAGATTAGAACTCAACTAGTATCCCACAAGTTGCAAGATTTTCAAGATGCGGTAGATCGAGCCTACCAGGTGGAGCATGATATTGAGGAACACAAGAAGAAAATGGAGTTGTTAGGTGCAGGGAGGCAAGGTAGGCAACAACAACAACGTGGTGATAATAGAGGAAATCAAGGTGGATCTTCACAATTTAAAGGGTCTTCTCAAAGACAGTCAGGTAATAGAAATCAAAGTAACACTTCAGGGAGTTAGAACAGAGGAGTCTGTAATTATTGCCAGAAAGAAGGGCATTCAGAAGAAAGATGTTAGAAGAAGCAGGGCAAATGTTTGAATTGTGGTCAGTTAGGTCATTTTCAGAAGGATTGCCCTAGATTTAAGGTACAGGCATCGGGAAGTACAGTTGGGTCTTCTCAGGGCCAGAAGAGGGATTCTTCAGGAAAGCCTAAGGTGCAGGGTCGTGTCTTTGCCATTACTCAACAACAGGCTTCAGATTCCTCTAATGTGATAGGAGGTATTATTTATGTGTCTAGTTTGAGGGCACGTACACTTATAGACCCTGGCTCATCGCATTCTTATGTGTCTGTGCATTTTGCATCTCGATTGCATTTGTCTTCTGAATCTCTACCTTATGTGTTAGAGGTGTCTACTCCTATAGGGGAGTGTTTGGTGACTAATGAGGTGTTGCATTCTTGTGATGTGCATATACGTGAGCATGTTTTACCTGCTGATTTAGTTATCTTACCATTACAAGATTTTTATATTATCTTGGGTATGGATTGGTTGGGTAAATATCATGCGTCTGTTGATTGTGCTAAAAAGGTGGTCACATTTTCTATCCCTAATGTTCCTAAATTTACTTTTGAAACTATTCCCTGGGGTAGAGAGATTCGTATTATTTCTTATGTGAAGGCTAGAAAGCTATTGAATCGTGGTTGTGTGGGGTATTTGGCCAGTGTTCTTGATACTACTAAAAGGGTTCCTGATATTGAGGATATGCCTATTGTTAAAGAATTTTCAGATGTATTTTCTTCTGAGTATGCTATGCCTCCTGACCGGGAAATCGAGTTCTGTATTGACTTACTTCCAGGTACAACTCCTATTCTTTCCCTACCTAATGGTAATGATGATTTGGTGATATATAGTGATTCTTCTAAAGAAGGCCTCGGGTGTGTATTAATGCAAAATGGAAGGGTGATTGCGTATGCTTCGAGGAAGTTGACTCCGAGTGAGCAGAATTATCCTACCCATGACATGGAGCTTGCGGCTATTGTCTTTGCGTTGCACAAGTGGAAACATTATCTTTATGGAGCAAAATTTGATATTTTTATCGATCATCAAAGTTTGAAGTACCTTTTCTCACAAAAGGAGTTGAATAACAGGTAAAGAAGATGGATGGGGTTACTGAAGGACTATGATTGTACTATCTCTTATCATTCGGGTAAAGCAAATGTGGTAGTGTAGACACCCCGCATTGGACCGCTCACCCCGATTGCACACTTGGTTTTTTGTTTCTCCCTTTTTTAAGTGTTTTCTGTTAGTTTCTGTTACTTTGGTTAAGTTCCAGACGGACTCCGTTAAGTCCCGGGACTAAACTGAATAACAGTTCTAACTTTCTAGTTCATTCTGTCAAAAATAGATTCTCAGAGTCGCGCGCCTCCGCCCCTTGAGGCCAGACGCACGCGCCTTCCGCCGCCTAGGTGGGATGCGCGCGCTTCTGGGGCGTGTCAGTTACAGATTCTGCCCAAGAATCTCTCCCTTGCTCATTATACATGATTTTGCCCGGGAAAGATTTCTTGGAGACTCCGTTTGGCTCCAAAAACATTCCTTTTTCAACTATAAAACCCCTCCAATCCATAATTGGAGGGGACCTTGGACATCATTACTTTTAGACCTTTTACTCACTTCTTTCCTAGACTTTTTCTTGGGATTTCTTCAACTAAGTGTTCAACCTCTTCTTCAAGGCTTTACGAGGTTCTCTTTGAAGAATACTATAGGTAAATGTCTTAAGCATATCTCTCTTCTTCTTCTTCTTCTTCTTCTTCTTCTTCTTCTTCTTCTTCTTCTTCTTCTTCTTCTTCTTCTTCTTCTTCTTCTCCTCCTCCTTCAATCAAATGTGCAATCACCCAAAACCATTTAGGACATGACACCAACGGTCCTTTCATTACATTGAATTGGCCTAGGAGTCATCTCCCTACATTTTAACTCTAAAACCCCTTTTTATCATCATTTTAATAGGAAGAACACATTTATCTTTAAAAGTGAATTATGAACAAACAAGACCGACTTTGCTCGGGCGAAATGGGTGTTTAAGTACTTCCCATTTCGTAACCTAACCCCCGAACCCCTCATCCCAAAGAATCTCTGTTTTCGTAAATCAAACTTAGGCTCATAAACATTAGGTTTTCTTACGTTCCTCAAAAACGTGGGTGGCGACTCTAAAACACAATTAGACATCCTAGGGTAATCCACGCGCTCTAGCCAAGCCGTGGTCCCCCCGGGGTATCTACAGTGGCGACTCTGCTGGGGACAGCTTAAGGGTTAAACTTGTGTTTCTGTTCATAATTCACTTTCCTGGGCATTCTAGCAATTGATGTGGGAAGCGCGCGCCTCGGACCTTCATGGTCTGAAGCGCGCGCGTCCCGCGTCAAATTCCAGAATCGCCCGCTTTCCATATGTTATTCCTATTCTTCCTATTATTTCGTGCTAACAAACATTGCAGGGGTTCCATCACACAATCAGGACCAGGGCAATCCCATGAGTCCATAAGTTTCTGATAATCTGACAGGTGAGCCCAGAAGCGGGCGCCTCCCAGATACAATGCGCCAGGCGCGCGCTTCCCACAACACTAGCCCAAGGCTCGCGCTTCTGGGTCAATTTCCAGGGCAAGAACAGGTTTCAGTGACTGAACAGAACAGTGGGGTGTGGGCACAGTTGCCTGCATCAGAACATAATTGAACCCTTGGACTGTTTAATTTTATGTTTTATTTACCGGTCACACGGGTGATTCGTGAGTTGTAATTTACGTGCTAATGTGTTTTTATCTTTTCTTTTCAAAAAAAAATATAAATAAATAAATTTTGTCACGTGATAGACCTCACACTACATGCACATTACTCCTATAAATTGCTCACTATCGAGTCACACAAGTCCAACCCCAAACCCGCCGAGGCCCGTCCTAGAAAGTTTCAAGCTCCACTCGACCTTGGCTCTTTCGAAGCAGTAAACCTCAGCCCGTGGCGTAGTTCATGACTACATGCTGGGGGTGACCTTTAAGCCTCTCTTTAGCTGAGCACAAACCACACAATTCTAGTTAGGGTCTAACACTCCGTGACCAAGTCGGTTTCCATGTACCGAGATTTCCCTAAACTAATGTTTTCAAATCATACATGCCAACTTGTTGAAACGGACGCAATAAAAATCTGTCCCCAAAAGTGGTTATTTCGGACGAAAATAAGCTTTACTACATTAATTTAGTTTAATCCCGACACATGTAGGCTTCACAAACGCGATGGAATCCGATGAGTATATGGGACGGCGAGATGGTTTATATACTAGTGTGACGATTCCATTATTTTCTTAGAAACCCCAAAAGGGACTCATTCCCTCCGACTTATAAAATAATAATAATAAAAAATAGTCTTTTTCTTATGTGGTTCGAGTCGTGTGCCAAACTGTGTGTTCTCAACCTCTTCATGGACCGAAAGTGTGAACCGAGACTGAAAAGGGCTACTTCTCCAATTATATGTCCAATTGGTACTCTCCGCATCTACAGGGATTCATCCAACAGGCTTGTCCGTGAACCGACCACTCCAATAGCTTCGACATCATCAATGGCCGGCGACTCCAGCACCAACAACGCCATGACTCTCGAACAGCTTTCTGCCATGGTTCAAGCACTTCAACAACAAGTCTCTACCCTTAACCAAGAGGCTAAGACCAAAGAAGCCTTGTGGCAAGCTCATGTCGACAGTCAAAGGGAGGCCCACGAGGCCGAGGTTGACCAACTGAAAGCCAAGCTCCTCAAACTCTCCAAGAACAAGGGGGTTAATGACAATGAGGAATCCGAGTGGACCGAGGGTTTGTTTGAAAGCCCATATGTCAGTGCCCGCACCAAAAAAAGTGGGGAAACCAAGCACCGACAACAACGACCCCAAAATGGTCGATTCCATCATGGCCTACATTGATCAGAAATTCGACGGCCTCAACATGGGAAAAGGCTCCAACACAAGCCTTTATCAATCATCCATCCTCATGAGCACGATGGCCGCTCTCCCCGACATTAGCAAGTTTAAGGGCAACTCATGCCCGATGGCTCACATCGAGACTTACATTTGGGCTATGGTTCCGAAGAAGGTCTCCCCAAAAGTTATGGCTCAATGCTTTCCTCTCACTCTCGAGGGGGCGGCAAAGGATTGGTATATAACTCTCCCTCTCACTGTCCATCTTGATTGGGATGCCGCTATCAAGGCAAGAGCTCGAGAACACCACTCAAAGAGACAACGAGTCCTTCATTGACTTCACAAGGAGATGGAATGACAAACTCTCTGAAATTGTTGAGACGCCAAACACAAAAGAGCAAATGGACATCTTTCTCAAGTGTCTCAAGATTGATCTCCGCACCCACCTAGGTGGGGCTTGCTACTCCGACTTCTCCCAAATGTATGAGGCGGGGGTACGCATGGATGACTTGCTCAAGGAGATTAAAAAGGCCACTCCTACTTACCGATTCAAGGCCGCCTCTAGTTCAAACAAAGAGGCTTCTGTTAATGCCGTTACTACTGACAAGGGGAATTACAAGAAGGTCCCTCCACCATAAGGCAAGCGGTTCCAAAACGACCGCGTCTACACTCCTCTCAATGGCATGACCATCACCGAGGCCTATGAAGCTCTAAAGGCCAAGGGGCAAATCACTCCTCTTCAAGGGTACAAGCAACCACAGCCGCTCCGTCCCAATCATGCCCACCACAAATGGTGTGACTACCATCAATGCACCGACCACCTCACCGGGGATTGCTTCTCCATCCGCAACACCATCCAAGACCTTATAGACAAGAAGGAATTAATAATCCCTAATGAGGGTGGTGTCAATGTAATAGAGGTAGGAGAGTTTGAAGGAACCACTCATTCGATCCCAATTGTGAACGAGGGCTCTGATGATATGAATAAACTTGATAATTCTTGTTATGTTGTGACTTATGATGAGATTATGAGGGAAGTCTTAGAGAATAGGAAGAAGAAGCTACAAGGGACCGTGAACGTGCTCACTCGCAGTGGCCGAGTAACAACGAGCGCAATCCCTCCCAATACCTCAGCAACCAACACCTCTTCTCAAAGATCGCAAGCACGCGACATACCCGAAGATCCTTTGTTAACATAGCTCAAGAAGACGCAAGCCAACATATCCATCTGGGACCTTATTGCTTCATCAAATAAACACCGAGACCTCGTCATCAAGAACTTGGATGACACATCAGTCTCTCCTGACACGACACCCGAGGACCTCACAGCAATGATAAGTCACATTCACTTTGGCAATGTCATCACTTTCACCGACATGGACCTCCTGCCATTTGGGTCCGAACACAATGAAGCCATCTACCTCAAAGTAAGGGCAAGGGGGAGACCCATCTCAAGAGTTCTAGTAGACGGTGGTTCTGTACTCAACTTAATGCCGAGCCGAGTCATGGGCATACTGGGGCTCAAGAGCTCCGATTTACAACCCTCCGCCCAAGTCATTAGAGGGTACGACATCACTGCCCGTACAGTCATGGGAATGTTAGAAGTTGATATCGAATTTGGAAGCATGATCATGTCCGTCCCATTCCAAGTACTTGACGTCCCTGCGTCATTAAACTTACTTTTGGGCCGACCTTGGATCCACAGTTCCAATGCAGTACCTTCCACTCTTCATCAGTGTGTCAAGATCAGAAATGGGGACGAGATAGTCACCATCATGGCCGAGAATATCACCATCCACAGAAATGGGGGACAACCCGTTCATCAAGTCCAACACAGGATAGAAGATGCCACTCTCTCCGGCGTCAACACCATCGACAAAGAAGGGGGAAACAGACAATGGACCCTCGGTAATCCTAAAATCCTCCGCATGATGAGGAACATGAATTACTTTCCCGGTCTTGGCCTAGGGAAGCATCAACAAGGGATATTGCACCCCGTAGAAGTTACTTTTGTCAAGAACAAGTTTGGTCTGGGATACGAGCCTACCAAAGATGACTTGAAATACGAGCAAGCAGTCAAGAGTCAAAAGACCCGAGCTCACAAAGAAGGTCGACAATATGAAATCCCTAACTTGAGGCCTTACCGCAACACACTAAACGGTTATTTTGTTCGTCAAGGGGAAGATGTTCCGTACATGATCTTTCCCGAACCATGGTTAACAACAAGGGCGTCAGAAATTCCGGTCTCAAGATCTTCACTGATTGTGAAATACCGACACAAGAAAGGGAGCCTACTCCAATGTCACTCCGGGAGTGGTGGGGTAAGAAAGTGACGATAGAGTCCGAGGTAGAGATTACCGTGGGGGAAGAACTATCCAATCTTGCCTCCATGTTTGAAGAATTTGCCATCATGGACGATTGTCAAGTCAACGTCATCTACGACACCGTCATCAGAAAAGAAACCATCAGTGAGATCCCGCCAAGCTCCGAGCCAATCAACAACTGGTATTCCACGAAGGGGCCCATAGTATCCGAGGATTTCTTGATCCAAGAAATGGGTTGCATACCCCGTACAGCAATAAAGGAAGAGCGGCTCACACTTACTTTCGAGTCCGAGAGTGTTTCCAATGCCCTTACCCAAGAGGATATGGAGGCAATAGCCGAGCGTGTGTTTCCTTTCTTTGCTAATGAATAATTTGATATTTCTGAGTACCCCGAGATTGCAAACATCATAAATGATGAATTAACTAATAACGAACTTAATGAACAAGTTAATAACGATTCAAATTATGATGAAATAGACCACGAAAACATAACATACCTAAATGAACTAGCTCAACAGGTTCGTTGTCGTGGTGAAAATGGTCCAGGGGCTGATGAGGAATTGCATGTTGTTAATCTGGGTACTGACGAAGAGCCGAAAGAAACGAAGATTGGCAGCTTCTTCAAGGGGGAAGACAAAGACAGATTGACTGCACTGCTCAAAGAGTTTGTGGATGTATTCGCATGGTCGTACAGAGACATGCCGGGTTTGGACAGAAAGGTCGCGGAGCATAGAATTCCGATCAGAGGGGACGCCAAGCCAGTAAAGCAGAAGCTCAGAAAGATCAAGACAGAGTGGTCTCTACAAGTCAAAGAAGAGATTGAAAAGCTCCTCAGTGTGGGTTTCATCAAAGTCATTGAGTATCCGACTTGGCTAGCCAACATCGTGACAATCAGAAAGGCAAACGGCAAGGTTCGAGTTTGTGTGGACTTCCGGGATTTGAACAAATCTTCCCCGAAAGATGATTTTCCACTACCAAACATCGACATGCTCGTTGATTCAACTGCCAACTATGAAGTCCGCTCATTTGTGGACGGTTTTGCCGGTTACAATCAGATTCTCATGTCCGAAGAGGATCAACACAAGACAGCTTTCACAACTCCGTGGGGGACCTTCTGCTACACAGTCATGCCGTTCGGGCTAAGGAACGCTGGGGCTACCTACCATAGGGCTGTTATGTATCTATTCCACGACATGATTCATAAAGAGATCGAGGTCTATGTAGACGACATGATCATCCATTCGAAGGGAACCAACGGTCAACATTTGATCGATCTTCGCAAGTTCTTTGAAAGGCTTCGACAACACAATATGAGACTCAATCCCGCAAAGTGAACTTTTGGGGTCATCAGAGGAAAGGTTCTAGGTTACATGGTCACTGAAAGAGGAATTGAAGCCGATCCCTCCAAGATCAAGGCAATCATTGACATGCCTCCCCCAAAGACGCAGAAAGAAATCAAAGGTTTCATGGGCAGACTTCAATACATCAGTCGGTTTGTGCACCAACTCACTTCCATGTGTGAGCCGATCTTCAAGCTACTCAAAAATAATGTGGCTCTAGAATGGACCGATACGTGCCAAGAAGCCTTCGACCAAGTGAAGAATTACTTGACATGCCCTCCAGTTTTGGTTCCATCGCATAAAGAGAAGCATCTCTTGCTCTATCTCTCTATCAATGATGAAGCCCTAGGGGCTATGTTAGAAAAAGAATAGCGAGACTCCACAAAAAAGAATGCTATCTACTTTGTTAGCCGCCGGTTTCAAGGAGCTGAAAAGAACTACTCTGTCTTAGAGAAGTCTTGTGCTGCATTGGTTTGGGTTACTCAAAAGCTCAAACATTACATGGAGGCCTTCCCAATCAAGTTGGTAGCAAAAGTGGACCCTCTCCGCTACATCTTCGAGAAGCCTTTCATGTCAACAAGAATAGCCAAATGGTATTTCATGCTCGTCGGATACGATATCACTTACGTCACACCCAAATCCATCAGGGGAAAGTGTTCAGCGATCAGCTTGCTGAATTTCCGTGTGACGAAGTGAAGGGGGGAGATGTACAGTTCCCCGACGAGCATTTAATTTGCGCTACAACAGAAGAAAATAAGTGGCAACTTCTTTTCGATGGCGCAGCCAATAAGCATGGATATGGCATAGGGATGTTACTTGTTGATCCTAAGGACATGTATACTCCAGTCGCTATCCGCCTCGAATTTGAAGCCACCAACAACATCGCTGAGTATGAAGCATGCATAGCGGGGCTCGAAGCAGCCTTCGAGAGAAATGTCACAAGTTTAGAAGTATTCGGTGATTCCTTGCTCATCATCAATCAGACATCTGGAAAATGGAAGATTCAAGACTCGACTCTGCAACGGTATGGTCAACATCTCGAGGAGTTGGTTGAACAGTTTCAAGAAATCACCTTCAACTACCTGCCAAGGGACAAAAACCGTTTCGCTGATGCACTAGTCGAAATACCTGAGGGTAAAATGGTGAAGCCCTTCAAAATTTCCCGACGGAACAGTCTGGCATACTGCATGAGTATTGAGATCAACGAGGTCCAAACAAACTCCCCGTGGTATGCGGATATCATGAATTTCCTCAAGGATGGTACTTATCCCGAGAATAGCAATAAGAAGTCTCAAATGGCATTGCAAAGACTAACTTCCCGATATGTACTGATTGGGGATAGAGTCTACAAAAAGCACCACGAAGGTATCAATCTCCTATGCGCAAATGACACCGAAGCTCAAAAAATCATGCATGAGATCCACGAAGGTGAATGCGGGCCCCACATGAACGGGTTTATGTTGGCCAAGAAGATACTCCGCATGGGTTATTATTGGAGTACCATGGAAAGGGACTGCATCGAGAAATTCAAGAGGTGCGCCAAATGCCAATTCCATGCCAATCTACAGCACGCTCCACCCTCACAGCTTTACAATATGACCACGCCTTGGCCTTTCTCTTTTTGGGGCATAGACATCATTGGAAAAGTCCACCCTACTGGCAGCAACGGACAATCTTTCGTCCTAGTAGCCATGGACTATTTTACAAAATGGGTCGAAGCACAGGCTTACCGAGTTCTCAATGCCAAGAAAGTGGCCGAATTTGTGAAAACCCACATCATGTGCCGATACGGCGTTCCTCATGAGATCATCTCAGACAACGGTTCTCACTTTGAGAAAGAGATGGACGCGCTCCTGGTAGAATACAAGATTACTAAGCACAAGTCATCTCCATACCGCCCTCAAGCAAACGGCGCGGTCGAGGCAGCTAATAAGACAATCGAGACCATTGTGAAGAAAATGGCCTCCACTGGAAGGGATTGGCCCGAAAAGCTACCTCTAGCATTATGGGGCTACCGCACGTCAATACGGACAGTGACTGGAGAATCTCCTTATGCACTGGTATATGGTTCCGAAGCTGTACTACCAATAGAGCTCGAAGTTCCATGCCTACGGATCCTCCTCGAGAACCAAGTCAATGAAGTCGATTGGATGCAAAATCGATATGAACAGCTAGCCCTACTCGACGAGAAGAGGCTAAGGGCCATCGAACGTACGAGGGCCTATCAACAAAGAATGGCTAGGGCTTTCAACAAAAAGGTGAAGCCCTGAAACATCAGTGTGGGAGATTTGGTCCTGAGACAACACCCTCCTAATGCCATGAACCCCCATGGAAAATGGGGACCCCGATGGATCGGTCCGTACGTAGTCAAGAAGATACTAAGCGGCGGTGCAGTCCGACTCGTAGATTTAGACAGAGATCAGCTGCCAAAGGAAGTCAACCTCGACAAATTGAAGAGATTTTACGTCTAATAAACGAAGACCATAAAAAAAAAAAAAAAAAGGGCTCGCTAGGTTGAAAACCCGCAAGGGAGGCCTAGGAAAAATTAGAGCACGTGCAAAAAAGAAGCCCGCTAGATTGAAAACCCGAAAGGGCGGTCTAGGCAAAAAACAGGGTGCACAAAAAAAAAATGGTCTTCGTTTGTTTGAACTACGGAGACCTGAGCCTCTACACTGGAGGAACGTAGGCAACCTTCGGGTGCGGTCTAAAACATAAACAAATACCCAAATCATTTTAAATTAATGAGATGCAATTTTTATTCATTTCTTGAATCATTTTTATCATTACAATGGAAATGTTGAGCTATTAAAAGACATTAAAACACTAAATCTTAAAACAAGCGGTCTATTTTAATTGCAATCTCTCAGGGGTACTAGGAAAAATCTAATTTTCTCTTGACCTTGGAAGGACCACCCGAACGACCATCAATCCTACTCTTTTTGGGGGGCCTAAGGACACTGATACGGACCGATATCTTCTGCGCAACAGAGCGCCTCCGAGCATAAAAGTCATCCAAAGGGGTACCGAAAGGGTCGGTCAGAATGTTGTTCACATCAGTCGCAGCTTCCTTGTACCTCAAAGCACTGCTGGGCTCAAAGTCCTTTCCTAACAACTCAGCCCGAAGAGCATCTACCCAAGTAATGCCATGGTAGACGGTACCGAGCAAATGATCCAAGTAACTCTTGGGAAGAAATATACTACCCCGATGCAATGGAGGAAGCCCAATGGTTACGATCATCTCCCCAAGCCAACTAAAGCTCATTCGAAAAGTCCGGACCCATATAAGAAACTGGATGAAGCCTCCCGTTCCTCGGAAAAGGAATTATCTGTTGATGGCTAAATTGCCTCAGAACCCGTTCTGGTTGGTAAAACGAAGAATCTCTCAAATCGGGTAAAACCACATGCTGAAAACCAGAGGTCCACTCCATAAAAGGGCGAGACCCCAAGGGCACCACTCAACGTCAGCTGTAAGACGAGAAGCGAAAAATCTCCTCCAACCTTCTTCAGTCAAATCTCTAATCAGCAACCGTCGCCTATGAACAGTAAAAGGAGAAAGGTCGCCATCTGACGCATAAAGCCTGAAATGCTCCCGAAGCCATATGGTCAAAAGCAAGGGGCTTCCTCGTCGCATCTCGCCCGTACGGTGCAATTCATCCAAACCATGCAAGGTCTCTCCTACAATGAGCGGAATTATGCTAAATCGCTGTCCTTTTGCCTGCAACACGATTTCAGCCAACTGCGCATCCGCAGTACCCAGAGGAGTGACAAACAAAACCTCGCTGAAAAGGCAGACAACCATGGCATTCCTCTTAAAGGACTGAACCGCGACATCTTCCGAATGCAAACTGAAAAACATCGGAAGCTCAGTTATGTCAACAACGGTCCCGTGCATCATCTTCTTCACCTCTCCGACAGGGAGATTCAGAAGGTCGACCCAAGAATCAACAACACCGCGGTGATACTTAGGGATGGCAATCAGACCAGCCAAAGGCATACCCAAAATGGCCCCAAAATCATCGACAGTCGGTACCATTTCATTGGCCGAAAAGTTGAATGCATGGCTATCACAATCCTAGAAGGCTGCAGCGGCCTTCAACAAGTCCCAATCCGGCTTCAATATTCGCAAAGTGAAAAGAATTCGAAATCTGAAGTCTTTGATAAAAGCATTTTTGGGATGGGTCTTGAAAGAATAAATGAATTTGTCGATAAATCCTTCTCGTAACTCTTGACGACCTTGGCTAAAAAGGTTGGAGGCCATAGGAAATGAGGTTATAAGCAAGATTGGGCAATAAAATGGTGTTCAAAAAATGGCAGAAAAGGGCTGTTGGAATCGAATTATCGACCAGAAGCTGATATTATAGCTGTTGGGGGATCTTTTGGACAGCAAATATCAGGCCCTGAATTTCGCCTCCCAGAGGCGCGCGCCTCCCGACACCAGTTTACAAGGCGCGCACGTCCCGTCTCCAAGAGAGGAAGCGCCCGCGTCCCAGGAAGAAAAAGGCTTCAGAAATAGCCTTTGTCAGTTCAGAACAGCAACCGGGCGTTCCAGCGCCTTCAACCTGCAGAAAAGATCAATCCCAGGAACAAGAGAAGCTCAAACGACGACACCAAACACTCGGCTAGGCACACATTAATTTGGTCCGCCCTTAAGGCATGTCTAAAAACTGAAATAAGATAGAAACTCCCATTCAAAGTAGGGTGTCTTTTATTTTCTCAAAAACCAGTTTTTACAATTCATCCCTCAGCAGAAAGCACTCCGCAGTCAACTGTGCCCACACCCCATCAAAAGTCAAAGTCAAACAGTCACCATCAAAGTACGACTCACGACAACAATTTGGTCCGGGATGAGCCACAGAATCGCTGCTTCCTCATCAAACAAAATCTACATTCATCCAAAGCAGACGGCCTTTCGGGTCCCGCACTTCAGCAGACGGTCCTCCGGGTCCCGCACTTCAGATGACGGTCCTCCGGCTCCCGCACTTCAGCAGATGGCCTTCCGGGTCCCGTACTTCAGCAGACGGTCCTCCGGGTCCCGCACTTCAGCAGACGGCCTTCCGGGTCCCGCACTTCAGCAGACGGCCCTCTGGGTCCTGCACTTCAGCAGATGGTCCTCCATGTCCCGCACTTCAAGCAAACGGTCCTCCAGGTCCCGCACTCAAGCAAACGGATCTCGCTATCAGCAAATAGGTCCCGCTTCTAGCAAACGCAGCAAACAGGTCCCGCTTCCAGTAAACGGATCTTGCCATCAGCAAACAGGTCCCGCTTCCAGCAAACAGATCTAGCTTTCAGCAAACGGATCCCGCTATTGGCAAAGCCGCTCATATAGGGAGCGCACCTTTTATCTCTTAAAGCCGCTCACACAGGGAGCGCACCTCTATCCCCCGCAATTTCAAATTCCTGCTTTTATCGAGTCTTTTCTTTTTCTTGGTGATGTCCTTGGCGGATGTCTGTCTTTCGTCGGCGCGTTTGCTTGGCAATCCATGCCGCCGAGGGGCTCTGTAGACACCCCGCCTTGGACCGCTCACCTCGATTGAACACTTGGTTTTGTGTTTCTCCCTCTTCTAAGTGTTTTCTGTTAGTTTCTGTTACTTTGGTTAAGTTCCAGACGGACTCCGTTAAGTCCCGGGACTAAACTGAATAACAGTTCTAACTTTCTAGTCCATTCTGTCAAAAATTGCTTCTCAGAGTCGCGCGCCTCCGCCCCTTGAGGCCAGACGCGCGCGCCTTCCGCCGCCTAGGTGGGATGGCGCGCTTCTGGGGCGTGTCAGTTACAGATTCTGCCCAAGAATCTCTCCCTTGCTCATTATACATGATTTTGCCCGGGAAAGATTTCTTGGAGACTCCGTTTGGCTCCAAAAACAGTCCTTTTTCAACTATAAAAACCCCTCCAATCCATCGTTGGAGGGGACCTTGGACATCATTAGTTTTAGACCTTTTACTCACTTCTTTCCTAGACTTTTTCTTGGTATTTCTTCAACTAAGTGTTCAACCTCTTCTTCAAGGCTTTACAAGAGGTTCTGTTTGAAGAATACTATAGGTAAATGTCTTAAGCATTTCTCTCTTCTTCTTCTTCTTCTTCTTCTTCTTCTTCTCCTCCTTCAATCAAATGTGCAATCACCCAAAACCATTTGGGACATGATACCAACGGTCCTTTCATTACATTGAATTGGCCTAGGATTCATCTCCCTACATTTTAACTCTAAAATAATTTGGGTCCCGCACTTCAGCAGACGGCCCTCCGGGTCCCGCACTTCAGCAGACGGCCCTCCAGGTCCCGTACTTCAGCAGACGGCCCTCCAGGTCCCGCACTTCAGTAGACGATCCTCCGGGTCCCGCACTTCAAGCAAACGGTCCTCCGGGTCCCGTACTCAAGAAAATGGATCTCGCTATCAGCAAACAAGTCCCGCTTCTAGCAAACGGATCTCGCTATCAGCAAACAGGTCCCGCTTCCAGCAAACGGATCTCGCCATCAGCAAACAGGTCCCGCTTCCAGCAAATAGATCCCGCTTTTAGCAAACGGATCCCGCTATTGGCAAAGCCGCTCACACAGGGAGCGCACCTTTTATCTCTCAAAGCCGCTCACACAGGGAGCGCACCTCTATCTCCCGCAATTTCAAATTCCTGCTTTTATCAAGTCTTTTCTTTTTCTTGGTGATGTCCTTGGCGGATGTCTGTCTTTCGTCGGCGCGTTTGCTTCGCAATCCACGCCGCCGAGGGGCTCTGTAGACACCGGCCTTGGACCGCTCACCCCGATTGCACACTTGGTTTTGTGTTTCTCCCTCTTCTAAGTGTTTTCTGTTAGTTTCTGTTACTTTGGTTAAGTTCCAGACGGACTCCGTTAAGTCCCGGGACTAAACTGAATAACAGTTCTAACTTTCTAGTCCATTCTGTCAAAAATTGCTTCTCAGAGTCGCGCGCCTCCGCCCCTTGAGGCCAGACGCGCGCGCCTTCCGCCGCCTAGGTGGGATGCGCGTGCTTCTGGGGCGTGTCAGTTACAGATTCTGCCCAAGAATCTCTCCCTTGCTCATTATACATGATTTTGCCCGGGAAAGATTTCTTGGAGACTCCGTTTGGCTCCAAAAACTGTCCCTTTTAAACTATAAAAACCCCTCCAATCCATCGTTGGAGGGGACCTTGGACATCATTACTTTGAGACCTTTTACTCACTTCTTTCCTAGACTTTTTCTTGGGATTTCTTCAACTAAGTGTTCAACCTCTTCTTCAAGGCTTTACAAGAGGTTCTCTTTGAAGAATTCTATAGGTAAATGTCTTAAGAATTTCTCTCTTCTTCTTCTTCTTCTTCTTCTTCTTCTTCTTCTTTTCTTCTCCTCCTTCAATCAAATGTGCAATCACCCAAAACCATTTGGGACATGACACCAACGGTCCTTTCATTACATTGAATTGGCCTAGGAGTCATCTCCCTACATTTTAACTCTAAAACCCCTTTTTATCATCATTTTAATAGGAAGAACACATTTATCTTTAAAAGTGAATTATGAACAAACAAGACCGACTTTGCTCGGGCGAAATGGGTGTTTAAGTACTTCCCATTTCGTAACCTAACCCCCGAACCCCTCATCCCAAAGAATCTCTGTTTTCGTAAATCAAACTTAGGCTCATAAACATTAGGTTTTCTTACGTTCCTAAAAAACGTGGGTGGCGACTCTAAAACACAATTAGACATCCTAGGGTAATCCACGCGCTCTAGCCAAGCCGTGGTCCCCTCGGGGTATCTACAGGTAGCCGATGCCATTAGCCGGAAATCTTATATAGCTTCATTGATGGTGCATGAATGGAAGTTGTTAGAGGATGCTCGAGATTGGAGTCCTTATGAATCAAAGCATGGAGCTATTTTTGCGAACATTCGAGTATTACCAACTTTAATTCAACAAATAAAAGAAGCTCAGAAAGATGACCCGGAGTTGGTAAAGATTATGGATAAGATCAAGGAAGGTAAATTTGAGGATTTCTCTCTCAGTTCAGAAGGGGTATTGACTTTCAGAGGTCGATTGTGTGTGCCTAATGTTGATGGGATTAAACGCCAAGTTTTTGATGAAGGCCATAAATGAAGGTATACTATTCATCCTGTGAGTACTAAAATGTATCAGAATTTGAAGCAACACTTTTGGTGGAATAATATGAAGAGGGAAATAGCGGATTATGTATCCAAGTGTTTAACATGTCAACAAGTTAAAGCTGAACATCAAAGGCCCATGGGATTGCTTTAACCATTAGAGATTCCAGAATGGAAGTGGGAGCATGCTACTATGGATTTTGTGACAGGGTTACCTCGTACACGAAGAAGGTCTGATGCAGTTTAGGTGATTGTTGATAGATTGACAAAGTCTTCTCATTTTCTACCTATTGAGATTGGTTATTCTATGGAAAGGCTTGCAACCTTGTACATTAATGAGATCGTGAGATTACATGGAGTTCTAGTTAGCATTGTTTCTGATCGTGATCCTAGATTCACATCACGGTTTTGGCAAGCATTTCAGAAGGCTTTGGGTTCAGAATTGAAGTTTTGTACAGCTTTTCATCCTCAAACAGATGGTCAGTCAGAAAGAACCATTCAGATTCTTGAGGACATGTTGAGGGCTTGTTCAATTGATTTTGCAGATTACTGGGATATTCATTTGCCTCTCATGGATTTGCTTATAATAACAGCTTTCAGTCCAGTATTGGGATGACTCCTTATGAAGCCTTGTATGGAAGGAAATGTCGGTCTCCTATCTGTTGGGATGAAGTGGGAGAAGCCAAGATTTGGGGTGTTCAGATGGTTAATGATTCAGTTGAGAAGGTTAAACTTATTCGGAATCGCTTGAGTACCGCTCAGAGTAGACAGAAAAGTTATGCCGATCACAGGAGATGAGATCTCGAGTTTGAAAAGGGTGAATTTGTGTTCTTGAAGGTTTCACCTAAGGTTGGTATTCGAAGGTATGGAAATAAAGGCAAGCTTGCTCCGAGGTATATTGGTCCATTTAAGATTCTTGGAAGAGTTGGAGATCGTGCTTATCGTCTTGCATTACCTCATTCTCTCGATAAAATCCATAATATGTTTCATATCTCTATGCTTCGGAAGTATGTATATGATCCTTCTCATGTCTTATCTGAGGTTCCCGAGGATATTGAGCCGAGTATGTCTTACGAGGAGCATCCACTCCAAGTCATTGATTCGAAGGTCCAAGAATTGAGAAACAAAAGTATTCCTCTTGTTTGAGTGGTATGGAGGAACGACAATGTGGAGGAATCAACTTGGGAGCTTCGGGAAGAGATTGAGAAGAAGTACCCTTGGTTGTTTGAGGGCCTAGGTAAGTAACCCTAAAATTCGGGACGAAATTTCTTTAAGGGGGAGTGATTGTAACGACCCCAAAACCCGTCCCTATTTATTTCATATTTTTGGGGATTTTAATTTGAACTTATATGTGCATTTTATGTGTTACATCATATTTTATGAATTGCACATCTTACTTGATTAATTGTGTTATTTATTTGGTTAGTAGTAATAATGGTTAAAAGAGTTAAATGATTAAGTTGAAACTTTAGGGTCCTTTGTGAAAATATAACTTTAGGGGCTTAATTGTTCAACTTGAAAGTTGAGTGACCAAAGTTGAAAAAGTGGGTAAAAATCTTATAAACTTATCTCTTCTTCCCCTCTCTCTGTGTTTCATTTTCTCAGCAACAAATTTCTCTCGTTCTTCCTAGGGTTAAAAGCAAAAGGTAAGTTCATCCTATTTCGATTTATATCTTTTTATTTACTACTCCGTTTTAAAATCTAATTATATAAAAATGATCAGGACGTTGAGTAGGTCATTTCTACCCGAACAAAACATATTTCCTCGATACTTTTTTTGGAAATAGGTAAGTTATTAATTCCCCTTAAATGTTAAAATGGTCATATATATGTTGTATATGTTATATGTGGTGAAATTATTGTGAAAAGAAATTATTTGTGATACTGGTAATTTTGGGACAAAGTGAGTATTTGGTATGTTTGGTTTGGTTGGGTTCAAAGTGGTGTTAAAGTTGTTTTGAGACTGAATTTGTAGCCTTAGTAAAGTTATAAACGTTAAGTGTTGTACTTTTGGGACGCTGAAACGAAAGGAGTATAAATCATTTTGGTTTTGGCCTGTCGAGTGTGTTGGGCGGCCGCCCAAAAGGGGGGTGCGGCCGCACATCTATCTAGAAGATTTTGTTCTTGAGAACACAGAATGTGTGCGACCGCAAACCCTGTTTTGGGTGGCCGAACACTTTCCCTTGAATCTTATAGTTTGGTTGAGGTAAGGTATAGAAGGTTAACTTTGGTTTAATCCTTGGGATATTGTGTAGGACCAATATATGAGTGTCCTGGGATATTGTCATGGTTAATGAGAAGGGTGTTCAAGTGTGTGCAAGAATGTATTGTGACCTTGAATCATGTTGTTGTAGACTCTTTAGGAGTGATCCTTTATGTACATCTTTTGATGTGTTTTGTTTAGTTCCTTATTTTAGAATCATTGCCCCGGTTGTTATTGTTTAGCAAGTATTCATTACTATGCTCGTGTTTAAAGTCCAGTTGGTACTTGTTGTGGAGTCAGGCAGTGGGAGAATTATAGTGACATAAGTTAAGTTCACTATAAGGTTTTCCATTGGTACCTTGAGTCATGCAGTGGGGGAATTATAGTGGCACACAAGCCAAGTTCACTTTAAGGTTTTCCACTGTTGCCTTTTTTGTTTTCCCCAGTCCAGATTGGCCTTGGATGGGATGAATCGCTCCCTTGGGTGAGCATTTGGGTTATGAATTTGTTTCATAATCCCCCCGTTGTTACTTGGGTTCTTATGGTTATGGTTTGGTTTTCGGGATCCCGGCTTCATCTATTTATGCTGCTCAGATAGTTTTCTCAGTTGGTTTTCTCAGATGGTATTCTCAGATAGTTATGTTTATTGGGTAAACCTTGGCTTGGTATCCACCGGAGTGTGGTATTTGTGGTATATGAGATGGTTTTACCTATCATACTATGTGCTATGTGATGCTTATGATATTGTTCGTTATGCTTATCATTTTAGCATGAAACGTAGTTGCATTTTAGTAGCTTACTGAGATTCATTCTCACCCCTTATTTGTTTACTGTTTTAGATAAAGGCGAGTCCAGGGGATATGACACTTTGGCACGGGAGGACGTTGGAGTGGTAAGAATTGGGTTTTGTTTGGTAAAGGCTACATTGTAAAGATGTATAACCTTTTGGGTAGAGTACCCGTACTTCCTGTTGTAACACCTATTTTGGATAGTATTGGTGTTTGTAAATTTGTAAATGATGTTTGAAAACCTTATGGTTAAACCTTTCTTTTGAAGTGGTTTGTAAAGTTTGTTTAAAGTTAAATGAAGTCTTTGAACTTCAAGTGTGAATTTGTTAAATTTTATGAAAGTACATTTCGAAAAATTTTCAAAAGTGTTTTATAACGTCTTCCACTCGTGTCCCGAGCGTGGGGCCAAGTAGGACCACGGGTCTGGGGCGCGACACTCGGTCCTATCCGAGGCGACTTGGGTGACGTAAAACTCTTCCCAAGGCGTAACTTGACCTCCGAACTAATAGAATCTCTAACCTTTCCATTTGTTAGGTTAAATAATTAACAAATGTGGCGACTCCGTTATGTTTTGCGTGATAACCGTGTTTGGTTTTTCGCCCTTCGAAACGAAAACCCTTCGTTTCCTTCGTCACGGGGCGGGATCCTTACAAGCTCGTTTACGAATTATCGAGCTCGAACCCATTTTCCTTGTTCGAGCTCGAATCGAATCGAGCTTCGAGCTGCTCGCGAGCTTTTCACGAGCTATTCGAACTCGAGCCTTTACGAGCCGAGCTCTAGCTTAAACATTTTTCTGAAAATTATGAAATCAAACGAGCTCGAGTTCAAGCCTTATCGAGTTCAAGCCTTACCGAGCTCTGATAAGTATTCTCTGCATTTTGAACAAAAAGTCTATTTTTTTTCTCTTTTTTTTTTTAATCTCAAAATATGTGTCTAATTTACAAATGTAACCTCCTGTTTACTTTTTTTTTTTTTTTTGAAAAGCTCTTATTCATTTAACTTCTCATATTACAAACGATTAATTGAATCGTATATATACCATCAGGTTGTAATATATTCCTTATGTCCCAAATTTTTATTTACTTATCAAATTTACTTAAACTTTAACTAATATTTTACACTAAATTATTAATTCTCATACAAATTTTAAAATGGTTGTTAAATCATTAATAAAATATGTAAATTAATAATTTACATAAATCATTAATAAATTACTATAATTGTTACTATTATAGTTAACTTATACTTATAATAGTAATAGTTACTATAATAATTAACTATAATAGTTACTATTATATATTTTTTTTGAAGGGTAGTTACTTTTATAGTTAACTATTATATTTACTATTATAGTTAACTATTATAGTTAGGAAAAACTGCAAATATAGTACCTGAACTATGGGGGTTATTTTTGATTTGGTACCTGGACTCTCATTTTTTGCACCCGTCATACTCAAACTCTAATTTTTACTGTATCCCTCATACATACCACTAACGACATCCATTTTTCTCAGTTAAGTCATCATGTGACCATACACGTGATCAATTTTGCAGGGATAAAATAGGAAGAAAAAAATAGGGGAAAAAAGTCACCAGAATCCATGGAATTCGTCGGAATCCATGGAGGAAAGCCAAGAACAGGGGATTTCGACAAAACACTAAGTCACCAACACCACTACCACCAACATAAACCCAGAAAATCGAATTTGACAAAACACACACACACACACACACACACAATCTGGGGATGAAAGGAGAAATATTTATGAGAAAGAAGACATAAATTTTCATCTGAATCCAAGAACTTGAAAGAAAAATACAACATTGGAAGAAAAGGCAGTAGCCTTCACGATTTACATACAGTAGCCTTCACGATTTACATACACAAATGTAAATTAAATGAAAAACGAAAATACCCACCTGAAAAATTTGAAGGAACGGAGCTCCGATGCGATTTCCCAACTCAGATCAAGAAATGTAAAAGAGGGGGGTTTCAGATCGGAGAAACGCAGGTAAACATTAAATGCAGCGGCCGGCCATGTTTTCTCTCGTCAATTTTAGGGCGTCGCCTCGTTTCTCATGCCTCCACCGAAAAATCGTCGGAATCCATGGAATTCGCCGGAATCTATGGAGCAAAGTCTTGTTCAGTTAAACTCTTCATGTCTCCCCGCCGGTGAGCTGAGACCTCCAGATTCCGATTAACAATATGATGGTTCGCACGATCCATCTCTAATACTCTCAACTTCGACGAACCCGAAGACTACGATCTCGATGAAATCAATAAGCACAGCACCGCCGTTGAAGTAATCGACGATGAACAGCAGCCAGATTCACCTGGACGAGGCGTGAAAGAAGACTTCTCCGAGCTTATCAAAACCCTCTCTCGTCAATTTTGGGGCGCGCCTCGTTTCTCGCGCCTCCGCCCCCGTCCGAACACTCACCTTCATCCGATTCGAATCCTCAGCCAGATTCACATTTGTTTCCCATTTTACCCCTGTAAAATTGATCACGTGTATGGTCACATGATGACTTAACTGAGAAAAATGGATGTCGTTAGTGGTAGGTATGAGGGATACAGTAAAAATTAGAGTTTGGGTATGACGGGTGCAAAAAATGAGAGTCCAGGTACCAAATCCAAAATAACCCCAATAGTTCAGGTACTATATTTGCAGTTTTTCCTATAGTTACTATGGTAAAAAAAAAAAAAAAATTAAGAACAAATAGTTACTATTGTAGTTAATAATTATAGTTAACTATTATATTTCACTATAAATGGCTAACTATTATATTTAACTATTAATATTTAACTATTTTTTTTAACAATTATATTTAAAAGTTGAGGCCAACCGTATTCTAACGGTGAATTCATAACAATTTTTGAAATGCATAGGGATAGGTAGGTTTTCATATTGTGGTCAACGTTTTGTGGAGTTAACCATGAAAGTCAAAGTCAGACAAACTTTCTGGTTAGTATATAGCATTTAAATGACGCTATTATACTTAGTCAACTGTATTTAGTAAAACGTACGCTACGCTAGGTGTATAATATAGTGTATGTTACATGTATGTATATATACATATAGTTCATACATACATCATACACACACACACATAATGTATATAAATATGTGCTATATGTATGTATGTATATATATAACATCCAATATTCTATATAGACACACACATATCATACAAACATATATTTATGTATATAAATATGTGTTACATGTATGTGTATATATATGTATGTGTGTGTGTGTGTATATATATCTATATATATATATATATATATATATATATATATATATATATTTAATACATATTTTTCTACATGCAAACACATTTATATGTGAAATATATATGTGTGTGTATGTGTAAATGATAAACATTTTGTTCATTCTATATTTGATTAATTAAATATACTTGCATATATAACTACAATAATAGATGTTAATTTTATTTTTTATTTCATTGAGAAAAATAATATAAGACAAATATGTGTACATTTGAAAATAATAAATTAGCTTTGAAAAAAAACCCCGACTATTGTGTATATATCTCTACGTTTTCATAATGAATGTGCATAGAATAAATTAATTTTAGTTGTTGTACAATTTATATTGTATTATTGTATTGTATGTGTATAGTCGCTATATGATCATTATATGAAATGTATAAAAATTAAATTAATTTTAGTTGTTGTACAATTATTGTTGTTTGATTCATTTTGAAGATAAAAATATTTTAGTTATGATTTATTCCTTGTACAATCTTGTATATACATATAATGTAGATGTACTCATTACAAAAGTAAAAATGGTGATTATTTAGTCGAGCTCGAGCTTAATGAGCCAAGCCGAGCTCGAGTCAAACGCAAACAAAATAACCTATGTTAACGAGCTTATCGAGCCGAGCCCGAGCTCGAGTTATTCGTGAATTAAACGAGCCGAGCTCTAACGAGCCGACCACGAGTCGAGCCCTAACGATCCGAACACGGGTCGAGCTCTAACGAGCCGAGCTCGAACAAAGCTCGTCGAACAAACGAGCCGAACACGAGCTGGCTCGATATGAATTCGAGCTCGAAAACTCGGTTCGAGCTCGAGATCGAATAGTACTTCGAGCCCATTCGAGTCGAGCTTTAACGAGCCGAGCTCGAACGGGCTCTTTTCGTTTAACAGCCCTACTCATGGGAGATATAAAAGCACTCCTCATAACTACATGTTGGTGACGCAACATGTAGTTATGAGGAGTGCTTTTATATCTTCCATGAGGGCAGCCACAAGGTGGTTCTCATTGGTTGGACCTTCTTCAAGTACCACAACCGCCCGGGAATCTGTTTTGACCAAGATGTTTTCGAGTCCCATACGCTTCAACAGTTTCAGTCCAGCCAGAATGGCGTGTAGTTCGGCTTCAAGCTGGTACAAGTTTTGAGTCTTCCAAAGTAGCTTCCCAACCATCCACCTTTAGTCGTTTGAAATGTTGCACCATAGCCACACATCTCTTGCTCCCCCTTTGACACTGCCATCCATGTTAATCTTGATTTTACTTGGAGGAGGAGGAGACCAAGAAAAGTCTAACTCCTTTAGGTTTAGAGATAGAATTTATTGTAAAAGCGGATTTTACTTCCCTTGCGAAGTTCATAATGCGACAATGTGTTGTTGCAATATTTGTTATGTGTGTGTGTGTGTTTTGCATGTGTGCGTGTTTCGAATTGATCCATAGTTTTACTTTGTCTTTCAACATCAGTTACAACAAACTGGTTTCAAAGCTCCTGTTAAGAGTTTTGAGGATTTTTTACATATCAGGGAAGATATCTCAGATAGGGGCAAAGATCAAAAGGTTCACATGGAGGAACCTTTTGAGTCCATAGGAGATCAAGATGTGAACTTTGTTAAAAAGATAAGAGTCTTGAGAACTCTTACTCAAGGACAAGAAAGGGAATGAAAACGAGGATGAGATGACTACTCTAGATGATAAGGCACATTGTTTCATCATCATGTGTCTTGGTGATGATGTTGTTATGGAGGTAGCTAGTAAAGTTGCTACAATAGCCAGCCCGTGAGCAAAGTTGGAGAGCTTGTAGTTGTTAAAGTCTTTGACAAATGAGTTGTTTTAATACAAGATATGTTTGGGTTACATATTTAGGAAGGTACGTCACTCATGGATCATCTAGGTCAATTTAACACTTTATTATTATTGAAATTATGCGTTATTGAGGTTAAGATTAATGATGTGAATGTTAATCTAATTGTATTTGTGTCTTTGTGATTGTCATATGAGAACGTTCTGGAGTCTTTTGTTAGTGGGAAATATAGTTTATCTCTAAAAGACGTCTGATTCACTATTAATACAAGAGGGCTACGCCACAAGGCGAATGGTACTAGTATGGACAATCAGGCATCTTAGCAAGTTGCTAGCAGCCGAAAAGAACTGAGTAAAATTTGAAAGAACAAGAACACGGGTTCTTCCGCTTAGGGTCCCACGACAAAGGATATTTGTACCTATGGCAAGGAGAAAGGACAACGGGAATTCGAGCGTCCGAAGAATACGAAAAATTCCTCTGAAAATAAACTGGATAGTAGACAATGCCAGTTCTGAAGAGGATTTTTCCCTAGCTACTGATGAAAACACATGTCAAAATGATTAATGGATCTCAGATTTAAGGGCTTCTTATTGATGTGGCGGATTTTGTATATTTTAATTCCCTTATTTTCCTATGTATTTTAGTTCATTTTGATGTACTTAGACTAGATTTGATATATTTGGGACATTATTTATTCTTTGAGCTTTTATTGTAATCCGGGGTAGAATAGTTCTTATTTTTATTTATTTATTTTCCGGATGTAATTTTTGGGGAACTTCAAAGTCTTGTCTTAAGGATCAAGAATGGTCAAAGTCAATTCAAGTCAAGTCAAAGTCAACCGGAGCGGAGAAGTATATGACCAAACTGCAATTTCTGGAAGTTGAGGGGCTGTTTTGCAATTTTTGAAAGTTTGAGGACTGAACTGAAAATGGTGAAGACTCCAGGGACTGAATTGTAAAATGGTGGAAATCGGTTTTGGCACACCCGGAGGGCAGCGGCATCTGACACAGGGAGTTTGTTATTTGTTTTCTTTTTCCTTTATTTTTAATTATTCTTTTTATGGGATTTTTGAATAGTCATGTTTTTATTATTAGTTTTGAATTAGAGATAGATGAGGTCATTATTCTTTTGACTGGAAAAAAGACTACGTACTCTTGTTCTCTGGAGCTTTGTGTAACCCTTTTCATGAAGAAATAACTCCATAGCTTTGGATTGTGATCTTGAACCTAATTTATTTCAATTGAGGTAATCTTCTTATTCTTTTGTTTATTCTATTCATAATTTGTTTGTTCTGATTTTAGATTAATAACTAGGGTTTGTGGATTTGGCCAATCCATTAGTTCTTTTTATGAGTCTTTGCTAGAATTCTCTGTTCTGTGCCAGAATTATGGTTTTCACCGTAGCATCTTCACGAATTGTGTATGTGCCATAGTAATTCAGGGAGTACGCAAAATTAAGCGATTATCTAGTAACTTAGAAAGCGTTCTTGATCTTAGTCTCTTAAATTGAATTAATTAATTTTTAAATCTTTTCTGTGCCAGTTTAGGTTTAATTTTAATTAGGGTTTATAGTGAGTGTGCCACTGCTATAGACTAAACTGTAAGAAGAGACAGAGATTGAAATATATCTCGTGATCAAGTGAATAAGATTAACGGAGAATAAGAAGTACCAATGAAATTGAAATAGAGGACGGGGATAGGGATCAATCTGAAGTGCTTTTTAATCATTATTTTTATCATCTTAGTTTAATTTCCCGTCTTAGGAATTAATTACAATCAAATCAAACCCCCCAATCTGGTCAAGTGACTGTTCGCAAATAATTACTGTTCTTCGTGGATCGACCCTTACTTACCCTAATTACATTATTAGTGGCCGAGTTTAGGTCTAATTTAGTAGGCGTGCGACTAAGCCTTCCAAATTTTGGCGCCGTTGCCGGGGAGCGGTGTTATTGTTTGCGTTCTTTTTCTTTTATTTTATTTTTATATTTGTCTTTTTGTTATTTATTTGCTATCTTTCTAGTTATTATTATTACTTGTTATCCTGTAGTGTGGAACCGTGTATGGTCCACACCCGTTCTACTAACGATTTGATTGTTCCGTTTGATCCAGAAATCGAAAGATCTTTCAAGAAAAGACGACAACAAAGCAGGAGAGTCAAGGGGATATTGTTAGCTGAAGAGATGGAAGATGATCTGAATCAGGTCGGTGGTGGCGCTGGTGCAAATAATGCATGTGGTGGTGGCGAGAGACATGAACAAGCAGTCCCACCATAGACATTGAGGCAAAGGACTGCCCCGAATTGGAATGAGCAACCACATGCCATTGAATTCCCTGCCTTACCTACCAGAGTGACATTTGAGTTGAAGCCGGGGCTACTAAATCAGCTACCGTACTTCACAGGGATGCCCGGAGAGGATTCCAATCAGCACATCTCTCAGTTTGTGCAAATCTGTCAGAGTATGAAGCCGGCAGCGCTTCCGATCGAGCATCTGTTATTGAGGGCGTTTTCTTTCACACAGAAATATAACGCGAACGGGTGGTATTATCACTTGCCACCCAACAGCATCACGACATGGCAGCAGATGAACAAGTTATTCCTAGAAGAGTTCTTCCCTCAGGATCAGATAAATGTGATGAAGAGAGACATCAGTAATATGGAGCAGAAGGCTGATGAAACCCTATACGACTACTACAATCGCTTCCACAAGCTTTGTAGGAGTTGTCTGTATCATGGGTTTACTGAGGACCAGCTGATCGTCTATTTTTATGGAGGGTTGACTATTCAGGATAAACGGCTAGTGGATTCATGTTGTAAGGGTAGTATTCTAAACAAGACTACCGATGAAGCTAAGAGGTTGATTGAAGAGCTAGCTAAGAGTACAAGGACCCATGGCAAGAGGTCTAATGTGAGACAGGTTAGCGCAGCGGGTTCTAACAGTGGGGTGTCTAATAAGTTCGAGACGGATATGGAGGATCTCAAGGGTATGGTAAAGCAGTTGGTTCTGGGACAGACACCGAAGCCTTGTGGGATTTGCTATGACATCACGCACCCTACGGATTCGTGTCCGTCTCTGTAGACGGGCGAGATGGAGGATGTTAATGCAGTTGGGTTTGCGCAGCAGGGACAGAGACCGATGGGTAACACCTATAACCCCAACTGGAGAAATCATTCTAATTTCAGATGGGGTACAGGTCAGCAGCAGAATCAGCTGGGTGGTTAGGGACAAAAGTTTGGTAATCAGCAGGGTTATCAGCAGCAGTAGTAGTACCAGGGTAATCAGTTTAACTCTTATAAACCACCATATGGGAAGCAGTAGCAGTAGCAACAGAATGCTTCGGGACAGTCTACAGAAACACTACTGAATTCTTTGGCACAGAGTGTTAGCACCATGAACCAGAATTTCCAGCAGTATCAGCAGCACACCGATGCGAGCATTGGTAACTTGGAGAAACAGATGGGTCAGGTAGCTGATGCAGTGGGACGGATAGAGGATAGGGATTCGAGGAAGTTGCCATCACAGACTGAACCGAATCCTAAGCAGAGTGCATGTGCGATCACTCTTCGAAATGTTAAGGAGTTGCAGGATAAGGTTGTAGCTGAGGAACTGGAGGTAGAGGTTAAGATTACTGAGCCAGTACAGAAGGCACCAGATCAGACAGAAGTTGTACCAGAGGTTAACGCTCCTGTATATGAGCCTGAGGTTCCATTCCCGGAGGCCTTGAAAGAACATCGAAAGCCAGAGCCCGACAAGGCTATTTACGATACTTTCAAGAGGTTAGAGGTTAATATTCCCTTCTTGGACCTTCTTCAGACTATCCCGAGGTATGAAAAGTTTTTGAAGGAGTTGTGTACTCTGAAGAGGAATCAGAAGGAGTGGAGTAAGAAGAAGGTTAAGGTTAGTGAACACGTGTCTGCAGTGTATCAGAGGAAGTTGCCTAAGAAGTGCAGTGACCCAGGGATGTTCATGATTCCAGTTACCCTAGGGGATGCTTCTGAGCATAAAACCATGTTAGACTTAGGGGCTTCAATCAAATTCATACCCTATGCATTGTTTGAAACTCTTAAGTTGGGACCACTGCAGGACACCCGAGTCGTGATACAGTTGGCGGATAGGTCGAATGCCTACCCGAAAGGATTGGTGGAGGATGTTCTGGTTAGAGTAGGGAAGATGATATTTCTCGCATATTTCTATGTGCTTGAGATAGAGACGGATCCAAAGGATCCTATGCTGTTGGGGAGGCCTTTTATATCGACTGCTCGGACCAAGCTCGATGTGGCCAATGGTTCCCTAACCATGGAGTTCGATGGGCAAGTAATGGAGTTCGATGGGCAAGTAGAGGAGGTATTTGAGGTTTCTAATGGAGATGATGATCTCAAGACCGCGTTAGAGAACGCTTTGGGGTATGCTAATTTGGAGTTTGACATCTCAGATTCGATGAAAGAAGCGGTTATGGGTCTTACATAGAGTGACATGTTTGCTACTGCGCCAGGTCATGGTCACATGAAGCTAGAGGTTCTGATGGAGAAGCTTGTTCCTCTATAGAGAAGGCACCGGAGCTTGAGTTCAAGGTCCTCACTGAGCACCTTAAGTATGTTTATCTAGGTGAGGGAGAGACGCTTCCGGTAGTGATTTCTAGTAAGTTGACTGAGGATCAAGAGAAGAGGTTGATTGAGGTGATCCGGGAGCAGAAATATGTGATTGGTTGGACTATTGCCGATCTCAAGGGCATTAGTCCATCTTTATGTATGCACCGGATCAACCTACAGGAGGGTGCTAAGCCGGTGAGGCAACCACAGAGGAGGCTTAACCCGCCGATGATGGAGGCGGTGAAGAAGGAGGTCTTGAAGCTATTACAGATGGGGATCATCTATCCCATCTTCGACAGCGAGTGGGTGTGTCCCACACAGTGTGTGCCCAAGAAAGGCGGAATGACGGTCTCCCGTAATCAAAAGGGAGAGATGGTTCCAACCCGGGAGCAAACAGGGATTCGTGTGTGCATTGATCTCCGGAGGCTAAATGAGGTAACTCGTAAACACCATTTCCCCCTCCCCTTTATTGATCAAATGTTGGAAAGGTTAGCCGGAAGGGCGTATTTTTGTTTTCTCAACGGTTTTTCCGGGTATTTTCAAATACCTATTACCCCAAAAGACCAAGAGAAAACTACATTTACTTTCCCCTTTGGCACCTTTGCCCATAGGAGAATGCCTTTTGGTTTGTGTAATGCACCTGGGACTTTTCAAAGGTGCATGATGAGTATTTTCTCTAAATATGTGGAAAAATTTATGGAAGTTTTCATGGATGACTTCACTGTCCATGGAGACTCGTTTGATGAATGCCTTGCTCATTTAGGACTAGTGTTGGATAGGTGCATTGAAACTAATTTGGTCCTAAATTTTGAAAAATGTCACTTTATGGTCGAGCAAGGCATTGTGTTAGGTCATGTTTTGTCGAAAAAGGGTATTGAAGTTGGCAAAGCTAAGATTGATGTCATTTCTTCACTTCCTTACCCTACCAATGTGCGTGAAGTCCGGTCTTTCCTTGGTCATGCCGGGTTTTACCGGAGGTTTATTAAGGACTTTTCAAAGATTGCTTCACCTCTATGCACCCTGTTGCAAAAAGAGGTTGATTTTAATTTTGATGATAATTGCAAGCAATCTTTTAATGAGTTGAAGTCTAGGTTGACAACCACCCCCATTATTCAAGCACCCGATTGGTCTCGTCCCTTTGAGATCATGTGTGATGCTAGTGTTATGCCGTGGGGGTATTTTTGGGTCAAAAAGTGGAGCGTGCCTAGCATGTGATTTATTATGCGTCTATGACCTTGAATGGGGCACAGAGAAATTACTCCACTACAGAAAAAGAGATGTTGGCGGTAGTCTTTGCAATAGAAAAATTAGGTCCTACTTGTTGGGTACTAAAATCATTGTTTACACTGACCACGCTGCTCTTAAGTATTTAATGTCTAAGAAAGAGGATAAACCGAGACTCATCCGGTGGATTCTCTTGTTGAGTGAGTTTGACATAGAGGTTAAGACAAAAAGGGGGCTGAAAATCTAGTTGCCGATCATTTGAGTCGCCTTGTAATGGAGGAGGATAAGCCTTACAAACAAGCCCCAATCCGGGGTGAGTTTCCTGATGAGGTTCTTTGGGCAGTTAATTCAGTAGCCCCTTGGTATGCGGACTTGGTCAATTTTCTTGTCTCTAATAAATTCCCTCCGGGGATGTCAAAATCTAAAAGAGACAAAGCCCGTAGTGATGCCAAGTATTATGTGTGGGATAAGCCCAACTTATGGAGGTATTGCGCTGACCAAGTCATTCGTAGGTATATTCCCGATAGCGAGGTGTCCTCTATTCTTAAATTCTGTCATGAGTATGCGTGTGGTAGTCATTTTGGTGCGAAAAAGACCGCTAGGAAAGTCTTGGATTATGGCTTCTTTTGGCCAACTTTGTTCCGGGATGCGGTCACTTTTTGTCAGTCGTGTGATAGGTGCCAAAGGGTTGGTAATATTGGGCGCCGTGATGAAATGCTACAAATCCTCATTGTGAATTGTGAAATCTTTGATCTGTGGGGGATATACTTTACGGGTCCATTACCCAATTCTTGTGGGTTTGTGTACATTTTGCTTGCGGTGGACTATGTGTCCAAATGGGTGGAAGCCATCCCTACCCGCACCGATGATTCAAAAATAGTGGTCAACTTCCTTAGGAGCAACATTCTGTGTCGGTTTGGGATGCCAAGGGACATTATTAGTGATAGGGGGACTCATTTTTGCAATAAGACAATCGAAGATCTTGTTAAGAAATATCACATCACCCATAAGGTGTCGACTGCTTATCATCCCCAAACAAATGGCCAATCCGAGGTATCCAATAGAGAGATAAAATCCATCCTTGAAAAAACTGTGAACCCAAATAGGAAGGATTGGAGTCAAAGCCTTGATGATGTGTTGTGGGCTTACCAGACGGCATATAAGACACCGATTGGTATGTCACCATATCGGTTGGTGTTTGGTAAACCTTGCCATTTACCGGTGGAGATTCAACACAAAGCCTATTGGGCGGTCAAAAAGTTCAACTTGAACTTAGAAGGTTTCGGTGAGGAGCAAAAATTGCATTTGACTGAGTTGGATGAGATTAGTAGAGATGCCTATGAAAATAACCTTCTTACAAAGAGCGAGCGAAGATGTGGCATGATAAAATGATCATTAGAAAGGACTTTAAGGTTGGTCAAAAGGTCCTTCTTTTCAATTCCCGTCTTCGTTTGTTTCCGGGCAAGTTAAGGTCTCGGTGGACCGGCCCTTATGTGGTGAGGGAGGTGTACCCTTTTGGTACGGTGGTATTCTCTAGTCCTAATGAGGACAAAGGATTCAAAGTTAATGGTCAACGGTTAAAACCGTATTTTGAGAACGAAGTCGTCGCGTATTTGGAGGTGATTGATATCCAAGACCCGGTATATGTTTGATAGCTTTGGGTCCGAGTCTTGTCAAAGACTTTAAACTTTGATGCATGCCGGATGCTTTCCCGGCATTGGGTCTAGCTAAAGACGGTAAAGAAGGGCGGCTAACCGGGAGGCAACCCGGGATTTAATTGCTTATTTTATTGGTTATTGTGTACATTATGTTTTTAATTTTTGTCTTTTTATTCATGTCTAGAATCGGTGCTACTAAAGGTATATTTTTTTTTTTATGGGTGCAGGAAATCATAGCATGGGGGCACACTTGGTCACAGCGGGGCAGGCCTGAAAAAAAAAAAGAGAACATGCCTTGTCACGAGTCGTGCCATATGGCACGACTCGTGACAGATGAAGACCAACCTATCTGCCCGTGTGATGCACTCGTGAGCACGAGTGGCCTCTTGGGAGAAATTCCTATCAGCACGTGTGCTTCACTCGTGAGCACGTCTGCTTCCTTTCGGCACGACTCATGCTCGGTGTAACGACTCGTGAAGGGCAAAAAAAATTGGCGGCTGACAGTGCAGTAAAAAAAAAAAAAAAACCCTCAAAGCGTATTCTCTCTCTCTCTGAACCCTTCCCAGCCCGTCAACCACTCTCTCTCTCTACTCACGTCCATAGCCGCCGCCGCTTCTACTCCTTAAACCACCATCTCTACACCATTAAACCACCATTCCCACACCACAAATCACCTCCCTTCCTCATCTCCTTCTTCCCTACCCCCATCATCACCCCCTAAATCACCATATCCACCCACTTTCTCTCTCTAAACCCTAAATCACAAATTCACCAATTTTCATCAAATTCCCCCATTCTTCCACCTTAAACCACCATCTAAACCCTAAATATGACCCCACCCACCACCATTAACCTTCAATTCTGAGTTTGAAGTCCGAATTTCAAAAACCCTAGAATTCTAAATTTGGGGCTTTTTGGTTTTTCATTCTTGGAGCAAATTTGGAGGAACAAGGATAGTTGTTGGGCACTAATAGAGCATTGGAAGGTAATAACTCTCATCTTCCTTCGAATTTTAATTTGTGGATTGTTGAGTGGTGGATATTTTGGGATTATTAAAGGGATATTATTGTGTTGACTTGGTTGATTGAGTGTGTGTGATTATTGTTGTTGTTGGTGAGTGATTGTGAGCGTTGTTGTGGTTAATTGAAATCGAGAAATATGGGAAGGAATAAGGTCGGAGCAAGTAATAGTGGTGAGAGTAGTAAAGTCGCGAAGAAACCTAAAAATAGCGTGCTTATTCCACCTCCTCCCGAGAGAGATATCTTTTTAGGACTGAAAAATTTGAATGAATCCTAAAAGGGAAAATGGAGGAGTCTAGATAAGTACAACTGTAGATTACAAGTCACAAAATTTTTGGATGCGGGTATGCTTGATGTAATAGGGTTGGAAGTTCAAGTCATAAAATTGTTGAAGGAGACTGGACTTGAACTATTCCTGGGGAAGAAGGCGGCAGTTTACAAGCGCTACACGCTTGAATTTCTTTCTACATTTGAGAGTGTGCAAGTAAGGGGGTGTCGAGTGTGAAGTTTCACCTAAATGATCAAGTGAAAACCTTGTCCTATTTTGAAATTAGGAATATATTTGGGGTGTCGGAGCCTAGAGGGAAGTTCGAGGAGAATGATCAACTAGCGCACCATTTCTTTGTGGAGTTAACAGGGGTCACTTTTTCCAAGCCCAACAATGTAGCCACCAGTCTAACCCACCCGGCTTGGAGGCTTCTATATAGAGGCTTATCAATGACTTTTCTGGCAAAGGGGGAGCTGGCGCAACTGAACACCATGGATGTTGCGTTATTGAGGACGGCACTGCCAGTCCTCGAGAACACTCCCGGATTGGGTGGATATCTTTTTGGTTAGGTGTGCACTTTGTGTGAGTAGGGGGTGTGGTAACATCCCAATGGGGGGCATGATCACTCTATTGGTGGAACTTTTTGTTCAAGATCATCCCGATGCGGTTGTGTCATCCCGATGCGGTTATGTATGTTGGGGGACCCAACTTTTATGACCAGGATTACTTGAGCCGGTATGATGACTTCACACGTGTGGGCCATGTGTTGAAGTTCCATTATAGGGACGGACTTTCTGTGATGTGTGAGTGTGGGGCTGTTTTCCCGTCGGGATCGGCGGCTAGGGATTGGAGAATGCCCGGTGTACTTGAGGTCGGGAGTCGACTATGGGTTCAGGATGATGAGCAGGATAATGATGATGATGAGCAGGATAATGATGAGGATGAGTAGGGTAATGATGATGATGAGGAGATGCAGGAGATGCCGCAGCAGCAGGGCGGTTCTGATGCTTTTGGGGACTGGTCACAAATGCGGTCCTTCTTAGAGGGCCAACACAAGGAGATGCGATCTATTGTACAGTCCCGGCACATATTTGAGGATCAGATGTATCATAACAGGTTTGCTTTTGAAGATCAGATACATCAGAACAGATATGCCTTTGAGGATAGGCACTGGGAGGAGTTTTCTGATAGATTAAAGGGGGTCGAGGACCAGCAGGCTATTATAGCCCGGAGACATCAGTAGATGGAGTCCTGGATGATGCAGCAGCAGGGGCCTCCGCCGTATGTACCAGTGGAGGATGAGTACTACGCCATGATGGCATCCCGGGCAGAGGCTCGGGAACAGAGGCGTGCATCCAGACGGAACCCATATCAGGGAGAGGGCTCCAGTTCACACTCTCAGGCCCCGCCACAGCCCCAGTATCCACAGCAGCCTCAGCATTACTCCCAGGCCCACTGGCAGTGGCAGTGGCCACAGTGAGGGTACACCTTTTCCTTACGCTTTTACTGTCCCTTATTTTTACTGTTTCACACACTGAGGACACTGTGTATTTTAAGCGTGGGGGAGGGTTTGTATTATGTATAGTATGCATTTATTTATTTTTATGTTCTTAAAAAAAATAAAAAAAAAAATAGAGAGGCTAAGTGAAAACCCGAAAGGGAGCTTAGTCAAAAGGTGAGATTTTGAGATGTATTATCATTTATTCACCGGTGTTGGCGTCATAAGGGGGGTAAGGAGTCTCAGGTTAGGATTTTCATACTTGGTGTAGGAGGCTCGGTTAGAGGTGATTAGGATAGAAACCCTCGTTCTTTCTTGAAGTAATAAGGGGGTGTTGGTGCTTTCACGAGGTAAGTTATGTCTGGAAACACTTTCTAGGCATCAACTTCTATTTTTACGAGGGCGATAGTAGTGTGAGACTAGCGTGGGGTAAACTTAGGATATTTTAGTTCTCTTAGGCTTTTATGTGCGAGCCTTAGTCCGGATACTATATTATTATGGGAGTTTGTATCGGGCTAAGGCCATTGATCTATATTTGATTTTCTGGAGTTATATGGGGATGGAGTTTCTTATACTCCGATAGTATTTGTTGATTTTTTTTGACTTGGAGGATTAGAGGAGATTATGGGTCATTTTCTCCCATGCTACACTGATTAGACCGGAGTTTATAGTGGGGTTAGGATGTTACTCAGGGACGAGTAACAGTCTAAGCGTGGAGGAATTTGATGTGGCGGATTTTGTATATTTTAATTCCCTTATTTTCCTATGTATTTTAGTTTATTTTGATGTACTTAGACTAGATTTGATATATTTTGGGCATTATTTATCATTTGAGCTTTTATTGTAATCCGGGGTAGAATAGTTCTTATTTATTTATTTATTTATTTTCCGGATGTAATTTTTGGGGAGCTTCAATGTCTTGTCTCAAGGATCAAGAATGGTCAAAGTCAAGTCAAGTCAAGTCAAAGTCAACCGGAGCGGAGAAGTATATGATCAAACTGCAATTTTTGGAAGTTGAGGGGCTGTTTTGCAATTTTTGAAAGTTTGAGGACTGAACTGGAAATGGTGAAGACTCCAGGGACTGAATTGTAAAATGGTGGAAATCGGTTTTGGCACACCCGGAGGGCAGCGGCATCTGACACAGGGAGTTTGTTATTTTGTTTTCTTTTTCCTTTATTTTTAATTATTCTTTTTATGGGATTTTTGAATAGTCATGTTTTTATTATTAGTTTTGAATTAGAGATAGATGAGGTCATTATTCTTTTGACTGGAAAAAAGACTACATACTCTTGTTCTCTGGAGCTTTGTGTAACCCTTTTCATGGAGAACTAACTCCATAGCTTTGGATTGTGATCTTGAACCTAATTTATTTCAATTGAGGTAATCTTCTTATTCTTTTGTTTATTCTATTCATAATTTTGTTTGTTCTGATTTTAGATTAATAACTAGGGTTTGTGGATTTGGCCAATCCATTAGTTCTTTTTATGAGTCTTTGCTAGAATTCTCTGTTCTGTGCCAGAATTAGGGTTTTCACCGTAGCATCTTCACGAATTGTGTATGTGCCATAGAAATTCAGGGAGTAGGCAAAATTAAGCGATTATCTAGTAACCTAGAAAGCGTTCTTGATCTTAGTATCTTAAATTGAATCAATTAATTTTTAAATCTTTTCTGTGCCAGTTTAGGTTTAATTTTAATTAGGGTTTATAGTGAGTGTGCCACTGCTATAGACTAAACTGTAAGAAGAGACAGAGATTGAAATATATCTCGTGATCAAGTGAATAGGATTAACGGAGAATAAGAAGTACCTATGAAATTGAAATAGAGGACGGGGATAGGGATCAATCTGAAGTGCTTTTTAATCATTGTTTTTATCATCTTAGTTTAATTTCCCGTCTTAGGAATTAATTACAATCAAATCAAACCCCTCAATCTGGTCAAGTGACTGTTCGTAAATAATTATTGTTCTTCATGGATCGACCCTGACTTACCCTAATTACATTATTAGTGGCCGAGTTTAGGTCTAATTTAGTAGGCGTGCGACTAAGCCTACCACTTATTATATATGTCTGCGGAGGGAGTGGTTTATGACTTATGAGGAGACATATGGTAGCAAGATTCATATGGCTAATAATGTTACTTGCATGTTGGTTCACATTGGCTCCATAAAAATACGGTCACATGATGGTAAATTATGCACATTTAACTATGTTAGGCATGTTCCAGTTTTGACAAAGAACCTGTATCTCTAAGTCTGTTGAACATTAAGGGTGTAGTTTCAAGGGTGAATGTAGAGTAGTATATGTGTGAAAGAGTTCTGGTGTGTTTATGAAGGGTATCATGCGGGGTTCCTTGTATTTTCTTTAAGGTTCTATACGTTCTGGTTCAGTTGTTGTTGCTTCTTCTGTAGTTGTCGAGGAGAATATGATAAAGGTGTAGCATGTGAGACTCGACCACATGAGTTAACTATGGATGCAAATTATGGCTAAAGAATATCTTTCTATGTGGTCACAAGGTCAAGGATATTGAGTTCTGTGAACACTATATCCTAAGGAAATTACACCACATCAAGTTTCCTAAGGGGTCTTAAACAACATATGGGACCTCTAAATTATATCCACTCTGATTGTTAGGTTCCTTCTCGTATGGAATCTTTCGGAAGTGACAATATCATGTCCATGATTGATGGTTATTCGAGGATGACTTGAGTGATTATGATGAACCATAAGACTGAGGTCTTCAAGAATTCAGACATTGGAAAGTATGAGTTTATTTGGATTTGATGAAAGATGGTTTTGAAGACAACAGAGTGGAAGGAAAATGTTAATGTAGGTGGTAGGGGTTATTCTTTTTTTTTTTAATTATTATTATTATTATTTTTCTCGAAATAATTTCTACTTATTTCTTTATTTAAACTCCATATTAACTTTTACTTTTTATGAATTTTTATGTATGTATTTTTTTTCCTTTTCCAAATTCTATTCCCTCTTTTTTTCTTTTAAGTTACTATTTTTTTCTCACATCTTCCTATTGATGATTATGTATGGAAATTCATGTTAGTTTACCCCAAATCATTTTGAGACCTAGGCTTTGTTGTTGTTGGAAGGCATTAGTGCATAATCAAACTGGGAAGAAGATTAAGAGGCTACAAATTGATAATATTTTAATTTTTTTTTGTTTGAATTCGATTAGTTTCCCAATGATAAGTGGATTGCTAGGCATCATACTAATTAAGGTACACCACAACATAATGGTGTAGAAGAATTCATGAATGAGACACTTTGGGTAAGGACAAAGTGAATGCTCTCGAATGCTGAACTAACTTGGAGGTTATAGGCAGAAGCAGTTAGTGCATCATGTATTTTGATAAATTCGGGTCCTAACAGATGTATAAGTTCTGTTTGAGATGTGGTACGGTAAGCTTGTTGATTGTTAAATTTTAAGAACTTTTGGTTCCACTGTTTATTATCGTGTGGGTAAACCACAAGCTAAAAATTGTGTATTTATGACTCTGTGATTGCTTTAAAAGGTATATAACATGTTCCCCGATTGAAGGAACGGTAATACCGAGTAAAACATAGTTTTTTTTTTATGAAAAAATTATGCGTAACCCTATGTCTACAATTGTATCAGATACTAATAGTGTTGATAAATAGGTGGAGTAACAAGTCTCTCTAAAGTAGAGTGAGCTAGCAGGAAGATCAAAATTCTAGAGTCTTCAATTTCATTACGAGCAGTGAAACAACATAGTATGGCTCTAATAATGAGAACAAATTATGAGGTGCCTCCTAAAAGGTATGGTTTTCAGGATGTAGTGGATTATGCAATGTAGGTTTCTTAGGAGGTGGATCCAAGTTCAGATGAGTCATTTACCTACAAGTAAGTTGTTACTTGTTTAGAATCCACCCAATTGCTTGCTGCATTAGGAGATAAGATTGAGTAACTTCATAAGAATCAAACTTGAAAATTAACCAAGAGGCCTCCAAAGATAATATTGTTACTTGTAAATGGTTCTTAAAGATGAAGGAAAGTTTATCACTTTCCAAGGGTGTCAAGTATAAGGAATAAGTTATTACAATAGGGTTCAAACTTACAGAGGGGGTAGACTATAATGATATTTTCTCACCTATAGTTAGACACGCTTCCATTAAAGTTCTAATAGTCATAGTTGCATACCTAAATCGGAGCTTGAGCAACTAGATGTGAAAATAACTCTACCACATGTAAAGTTGGAGGAGGAGAAAGAGTGAGTGACTCGAGTACCCTCTGCTAGTGCGATCGGTAATTTGATGTATGCCATGCTATGTGATAGATCTCAAGTTACACACGCTATTAGCTTTGTCAGTAGGTTTATGGGTGAGCATGTTAAAAAAAATTGGTAAGCAGTAAAGAGGATATTCTTATACCTTAAAGGTACATCTGATGTTGGTCTCGTTTATGGTCATGATACTCAGTGCTTAGTAACTGATGAACAAATTATAATACCTCGCAAGTGCACGAGCTATCGTCATAGCAATATGCAAAAGACAAGGGTCGAACTACGGAGACTTGGATTAATTCTAAATTATTTGACTATTTAAACATAATAAATAAAAAGATAAAATATAAACAAGTGATCAACATGAACAAGCAAATAAATGATAGAACTCGCGGAATATAGATTCACAATTATCTCTCCTATGCTTATTTTAATAATCAAGTCATCAATCTCAATTCTAGGGTTCGTTCGCTTAATTAAGGATTGGGACGGTTTGGTGTGCGATTTGCAATCCTAATATCCTCTTTATATTATACTTTCAGTTACGTCTGCATAATATGCCAAGAAATCATGAAGAACTCAAGAACATATGAACCTAGATCCGTTTGATTTCAGTTACGTCCTCAATTAGATCTAATCATCAAAATAGTGGTCAATGTATCAATGCCCGAGTTACTGTAGCAATAGATACCCAGAAATTCTAAAGCCAATTTATATCTTAACATATAATTGAAACTAAAGAATTTAGAATGAAGAATATTTTGATAAACAAGAATGATAAAGAATAAAAGAATTAAAATTAAAACATAGAATTGATAAAAGTGACCTCCAATTCGTAGTTGGTGAAATTGTTCTTCATAGACAAAGAACAAATTCTCCAACCTTGCAAACCTTACAAAATATTTACTAGCTACATGATTGATAAAAAAATACTAAAAACCTAGTCTAGTATTTATAGGGTAAATTAAATCTAAAACATAAACTATAAAGGAATTATAAAAGAAAAAAGAAATCAAAAGAAAAAAGAAACTGAATAATAATAAATCCTAAATAATCTAAATAACCTAAATCTTCTATCTTATGCGTTGCGCTGACTTTGTGGTCAAGAATTCAAAAATTGCGATTTAGTCCCTGAAGTTTCATAATTTTGCAGTTTAGTCTCCAGACTTTCAGTTTATTGCAGTTTGATCCTGAAGTTCCAGAATTGGCAGATTGGTCCCTGAAATATGTAATCTTTGCACAGCAGTTCGATCAATTAAGCTCATTTTCTCCCCCCCCCCCTTTCTTCTAGATTGAGCGCATAACCACCCTAGACAACAAAAACACAAAAGATCCTAGTCAAATAACAAAATCTTGAGAATAAAGCAATAATTAAGCCTAAAAATACCCAATAGAATGAGTAAAAACCCATTCATCAGTAACACCTAACTCGGATTCTAGTTATGCTGAGGATGTTGATAGTAGGAGATATATGACTATTATGTGCTAACTCCAGGTAGTTCGACAATTTGTTAAAGAGAGACTATGCATCCTATGGTGACGTTGTTGACTACAGAAGGAGAGTACATGGCATCGACAAAAGCATCCAAGGAAAAAGTCAGGCTAAAGGGATTGTTTAAAGATTTGAGTCTACATCATATGATCATGCTATAGTATATTGCGGTAGTCTGAGTGCAATATGTTTAGCAATGAACATATGTTTCACATCATTGAACATATGAGACAGAGTGATAAGTTTGTTAATCTGTATGAATGATACAATTAAAAATATAGATTTATTTATTTTGTAATCTGTTATGGAAGATTCTAGATAATGTGGAGATTTGTTAAAGTATGCCTTGAATCAAAGACAATTGCACAAAATAGCCAATTGCATAAAAGATGAAGTCGGACTTATGATGACACATCTTGTAACACCATAGGTAACAAAGTGTTTGTTATTTAGCGCTTTAAAAGACAGGGGAAACCAAGGCATATGCGCACGCATTGTGCGGCTGTATAGGCATCAGAGACCTAATGTGTTTGCAACATACAGCCGCATAGTCTCGACAGATTCAATTATACGTGTCACGTGTAGATTTAGGATTTCCAACCCTCTTGTCAAAGGTTAGGAAGTATAACTTCTCCGCTATTCTCTAGATTTGTTTATTATTTTGATATTTTGAGCCTATTGTGCAGTCGTTTGTTCTAGTCTATTGATCAAACTCTAGTACACAATCAAAATTTGTAATTTATACTTTGCTCTTGCATAGTAATAAATTTGTTCTCTTTCTACATGTGGACGTAGCTAGAACAGCGCTAGTGAATCATGTAAACTTGCGTATTCTTTAATTGCTTTTCTTGTTTTTGTTTGTCTTTATGTATCCATTATAACAAGACTGGTGTTACATATGCATCCCTTTTAGCTTAACAAAAACATATCATTGATTTAAAAGTTAATATTAACCCTTAAATGTTTTTTAGGTATTCGTCAAACATCATTAAAGATATTCGCTAAATGTTTGATAAACATAAACGTAGTTATGCATTTAGTGTTGGCCAAACATTATTTAAAACATGATTGTTTTGTCATTAAACATGAACTTTGCCATTATACGAAATTAATTTCACTATTGTTTTATAAGAACCTTTCAATGAGTAATGGGTACTTTATCATTCCCAGGAAAAAAGGAAAAAGAAAAAAAAACAATATTCTTCAAGGCGTTGAATAGTTACGTATGAGTAAAGAACAGGAAATTCTTATGCACATCATAAGAGATTAAAATCATCGAACGTTTACTCTGGTGAAAATTTTGAGCACTGTTTCACCCCCAGTTTGGCCGTCGTTAAAAAGCATTCATGTATGTGTTATTTAGGGGAACGTTGTAGTTGTACATTATCTTACATTATCACTATTATCAAAAAAATATTATGATATTTTCCTAAGTAATAATCTTAGTTTTTATCTTATGTTAGAACGATACTCTTGGACCAATTAATGTGCAGTTATGAAAAATTATTCTATTTTCTGTTATCAATTTTTTATTTTAATGTAATCATATTTGAATGGCCAAAAACTGACATAGTGGCAAATACTATGCAAGTTTGGTAACTACGGCATCCTCAAACATAAAATCCATAGTTCGAGCGGTTTTGCATTCTCTGAAAATTTGAATACCTTATTTGATGTATCTGGTGTCTTATTATCCCACAAACCGACATTTGAAAAAGGCTAGTTGACTAGGTTTGCTCATGAGTGTCATTGCTTGTCACATTCCTTCAAAAGAAGCATGTAAATGTTAAACGTTACCCATATGCATAGGTTTCAATGTATATGTTCATTTTATTGGGTATTAATTAATATTTAGACATGGATGCGTAAAATCGCTTGTATGTTTGTGGGAATTGGTCAGTTTACCAATTGCAACTATGTTCTTTGTAGCGAGGTCTAATTTTTGGTTTCTGACAATTGACTATCATGATCCAGTCCATTTGTTGACCTTCAAGTATAAGTTCAGTGTTCTATGATATTCTATTCAATATTTGATTACTAAATTGATTTCAGCTAAATTGTTAAACTTAGTTTAAGATTGCAATAAATGAATCCTTTTTTTGTTTTTATCTAGAGTATTAATGTATAACCTTTCAACTTCGGATCGTTGAGTTAAGTCTATCTTATACTCCCTCCGTCTCAAAATAGATGTCGTTTTGAGAGTTATTTTTTGTCTCAAAATACATGTCGTTTTACTATTTTCAAGGCTATTTTGTTGTTGTATACCAACTCTACCCTTATTAATGATAGTGGACTATCTCTTAAAAAGTTATTTAATTGCCTAGATAATTGAATTACTTTAGGGGTATGTAAGACTTTTTCACATACATTAATTGTATTTCTTAATATGTGTGAAGTGGTTGAAACGACATCTATTTTGAGACGGAGGGAGTATGTCACAAAAGTTTAAAAAGTACATTGGTATTTGTTATTGGGATTATTTGTATATGTGCATTTCATTTGCATTTAATATGCACTTCTTATGTATTTAAAATGGATTTCATATGTATTTAGTATAATAAAATTATATATATATATATATATATATATATATATATATATGGTGTGTAGTCAATTCAATGAAAAATAGTTATTTTACTAATAGAACGATAGAGAAATAGATATTTGCCTAATAAATTGAGACCAATAATTATTTCTTTCTAAAATTTATATAGCTGTAAAGACATTATTTTATTTTACCTCTTTCCATCTTCGGTAACAAATTTAGTTTTCACTTTAAAATGTGAAAGTATAGCCTCAATAGAAAATCGATAGTGCTTATAGAATATGCTTTCACGTTACCTTTGCGACTTTAATTGTATCATGTACCATTGTTATGATATTCAACATAATAAATCTATGTCCGAGTAAACTTATGTTTGTGCTAACTATCCTTTGAGATTATTTAAAGTACACTAAAATTGTACTTTATTTTACGTCATCATGATTCTCGAGAAACTTTCTAATGCTTTCTTAACTAATATCAATTTTTGTTTTGTGTAGTACAAGGCACTTGCACCTATTATCACGTAACTATGATGGATTTCCATTTTATTTTACTAATTTTTATTCTTTGAGTTGTGATCACATTTGAATGGCCAAAATGTGACAGAGTGACGAAATTTCACAAGTTAGCAACAGTGTTTTGCGACATCCCCAAATATAAGGTCCGCTGTCCAAATGATATTGCATTCTCTAAAAATTTGAATACCTTATTTGGTATATAAGGTGTCTTGATACCCTATAAACCGGCATTTGTAGAATGCAAAGTAGTTGGCTTGCTAATGAGTGTCACTACTTACCACTCAATCTTTAAACATTTGATCGTTGAGTTACGTCTATCTTTAATATCACGTGAATTCGAAAAGTACAATTGATATTTCTTATGAGAATTATTTATATACATGCATTTAAGATACTTTTTATTTGCATTTAATATGCATTTCATTTGCGGTTAGTATGCATTTCATGTGTATTTAAAATGGTTTCAATGTCACATTTTGTATAGTGAGCTTACCAATAACTTTTAACCTCTATGCAAAAAAAAAAAATTAAAAAAATGGGGAAACCGTGAGCCGGTATTCGGATGATATGAAATGTTTATGGTCCGTCATAAAATAAGACAACTACAAATAAAGATAATAATGGAAAAAAGGTAAAAGGTTACATTTACACCGAGTGTAACAAAAATTCTATGTACAACGAGTATTGTTGTCACGACCCAAATCCCGAGCCCCAACTCTTGGCCTACAGATTGAGCACGTGATCCGCATCTTATTCATAAATAATTATAATAATCAATCCAAAAGCTTCAAATAAACATCCACAAATGGTTTAACAAAACTCTCATCAACCATACATCAAAACTCATAAAATGAGGCCCACAATGCCTTCAACAAATACTAAACTAAGTTCTAAAGTTATAGTTTCATAACAAAGAAAATAAACACTTATGAAATGTCCTCAACTTATTCCTCGAACCGTCTCCAACTCCTTATAATTATTACCTAGAAGGGGAGGGAATAACAAAGGATGAGCGAACGAATGCTCAGTAAGTTCATACGTCGCCCCTTCGGTTTCTAAGAAGGGGTGACTCACAAGGAAGCTCAAAATGATCTTTTTCCAAAAGGAGAGGCAGTTTATATATTCACATATGAAAACTTTTATACAAAATCTTAGGAAAAACGCGTTTTTCCTAACTCTTAGGAAAAACATGTTTTAAAAAAACGCGGTGGCATTTTTGTAAATATGTGGAATTTCTTTAAAAAACGCGCGGTAACATTTTTGTAAATAATCGGAACTTCTCAACCGTTCTGGATATCAATATAAAACCTTCTGAATATGAGATTGATAGACAGAGCATTTGAAAGTGATAGCCAGAAGGGTTCTGGATATCAATATAAAGCCTTCTGGATATGAGATTATAGCCAGAACCTTTGAAAGTGATAGCCAGAAGGGTCCTGGATATCAGTATAAAGCCTTCTGGATATCAATATAAAGTCTTCTGGATATGAGATTAATAGCCAGAACCTTTGAAAGTGATAGCAGAAGGTTTTGAAAAACACGTTTTTCCTAACCACTAGGAAAAACGTGTTTTACAGGAGACCAACTCAAACTTTTATAAACTGATAGTTCAAAATCCTATACAAGTCAAAATCTCATGGCATCATATTCGAAATTCAAAGGTTCACATTTTATACTTTCTGATCACGTAAGCCGTGTAAGACCGCTTTCTTATAGGGGCCCCGAACAGGGGTTCTAATCTTTTAGGTTTATCCGGATAACCGCACACACATCCCCAGTGGTGCATATATAAAATCCTACATAGGAGTGTCATGTTTACGCCCTGTGACAGGGTTGTTCAACTTAGTGATCAGTTCAAAATCTTAAAAGAGTACTCGCCGGTACATTCAAAATCCCATCAAAATCTTATTCAAAGTCTTATTCAAAATCATATTCAAAATCATAAAAAAATTCTTAATCTCAAGGAGGTATCTCACTTAACGAATGACATTTGTTAAGTGCGATTTTAGAGTGATGGCCAAGAACGATACGAATACAACGAAATCAAATTATAAAAAGTACCCGCCATATCGGTACATTTACTTTTTAAAAACGGAACAAATACGAGAATTTGGAAAATCCTAAAAATTTAATTGAGGCGTAAAAACGCTAAAGATCATAATCCCTTACCTTAATCGTACACAAGCTACTACTCCGTACTCGGACAAGCACCCTAATAATGCTTCCAAAATCTAACAAAATAAAATAACTACCATTAATTAGACCTTGCTTTATCAAAATAAGTCAAATAAAAGCATTAAAAATTCCCCCCAACAATTGTAATACATGGAGACTGCCAACCTATAGTTTACTGGCTCTCCTAACCTCTCATTAGCATATACTCCCTCTGTCCTAGAAAAATAAGTCTAATTTTAATTTTTTATAGTTAACTTAAATGAACTTTGACCAAACATTGATGTCAATCTAATGATCACAATGAAATTTTAAAAATTGTTATTGATAAACACCTAATGATTTGTCGATTACAATTTTTACAATTTCACTAGAGTGAGTAGATCAACATTAATGTAATCTTTTTACACACACACACCACTAAAATTTTACCTCCGGTTTGGTGTTCCGCTCATCGTCTCCTTTGCGCCGCACACCACTTCCAGCTCTCAAACTCTGAATAAACTAACGAGCAATGCTAGGGGCACAAAATAAGGTCACAAAATCTTGCTTACAAAATGAGGTGGCGATATTTTATTGGTTGCATCGATAATAGACCCGCCACACTCTAATTAAATACACCAATAAAATCATTACACCTAAGATTTTGTGATCAAGTTTTTGTAACTTTTTTGTGTCCTTAGTATTATTCTAAACTAATTGACTGCTGACGTTAGTTTAGATGTTAAGGGTATTTATACCTAATTTAATTTAGAATTTACCCTAATTACATTTACGAGTCATTAAAAAGGCTAGGCCCAATCAAAATACAAAAGTCTAACCCAATACAGTTAAGTCAATAATGATATTTCTTAATTGTGACCCAGCTTAATAATCCAAAATGGCCCTCCAAAATTATTAACTAAAATAAATTACCCATCACTAGTTGATTTTAATACCCCAAAATCTATATATATTAAAAGTCAAGGTAGAAGCCTTTAGATATGACACGTGGACAAGTTTTAACGAAATCTTGCATTTCGTGAAGCCATGTAGGCGATGACTCATCAACAAGATGATTTTTCATCTTTTGGGTATTAGCTAATAATATTAACGTATCATAATAGTTATTCCATGAGTTTACTTTTAATAGTTAACTTTTTATTCTACTATACAAGTTAACTTGATGTTTCTACACATAGAAGAAGATGTAAACTTCTTCTATGAGTGTCTTCTAATAGCTACCATACTCTATATATACTAGTACTAGATAAGAGCCTTGGCAACTCAAGAGTCTAAAATACAGTCAATTTATATAACAATAAATAGCTATCAAATAATAATACAAATTTCATTTAATTCTAATTTAATACTCCCTCCGTCCCATTACAATGGGCACACTTTAACTTTTTTGGTCAATTAGGTCAATCTTTGACCATAATTTTATGAATATCTAGATATCTCTAGACAATTCTAAAAATTGTTAATGATAGTATTTCTAATTGTGAAACAATAACAATTTTTAGAATTTCATAGAGATATTTAGATATTCATAAAATTATGGTCAAAGATTGACTCAGTTGACAAAAAAAGTCAAACTGTGCCCATTGTTATGGGACGGAGGGAGTATTAGACTAGTTACAATCATCATGATTAATAAGGAATAGAAAAAGTCATCAAATAACTCTTTGTGAAAACTAATACAAGTTTAATGTTAAACTAAATTTTGCATAAAACACTAATTGTGAAATATTGAGATAATTTTTTGTTAAATAAGAATTTTATTTTGAGACCGAGGAAATACTATTTAACTTCTAAACTTCCTAAAGATAACATTTATTACAATAATTTACTATAATTATAAGTTATAACATCACATTTTAAAAATATATTAGAAACCTATTTAACTAATAGATTAAATGTATATTTTAACTATGAATTATACATTTTAACTAAATCAAACGATTACCCATGTGAATTATACTTTTGGAGACTACTAAAGATAAGATAATAAGGAGCATTCTAATAGAAACGTAACTATTAATATAATGTTAGATATATATAGTAAATTTATAATCTAGAAAGGGTCACATTTAAAAAATAATAATTGTGTTATTTAATGTATTTAGAAGAGACTTTTCATGTTATTAACCTTCAGATAGTTAAATGTTATGATGAAGATATGAGTTATTCTCTATTGATAATCATTTCACCGTTATAGTTATAGTAGTTGAGTAGCCTCTACATATAAATTATGCATTCATGTAATTATATACTCCCTCCGTCCCATTTTAAACTTCAAAAATTGCCATTTTGGTCGTCCTATTTTACACTTCAAAGCCTAAAAAGGAAAGTTTTAAATACTTTTTTTATTTATGGACCCCAAATGTTATACTCACAACAATCACCCACTAACTATTCTCTACCCCACTTTCTCTCTCCTACCAAACCATCTACACTCACAATACATCACATTTTTCTTAATTCTTGAATCCAAATTATTTTTGAAGTTTAAATTGAGACGGAAGGAGTATTAGATATAGTAGTTGAATGACTAGATTCCTTATCAATAATTGGACGGTCACCACTTCAAACGTCTACTTATATAAGGCTTCATGAAAGAAAATAGTGTGAGTTCATGAAAATAAAAATTCCGGTTAGTTTTTATCTAACTTATAAGAACATTTTAATTATGTTTTCTGATTTTAGATATAATTTTTATTTATTTAGTTTTTCCTATGATTTATTTTTTATTCTATGTGTTTTATGTTTCCCTATATGTTAAATTAGATTCACGGGGCTAATATGGATTCTTTTTATCATCTTTAGGTAGAAAAAATCTTATATCCCTTCTTCGTCCTCCCACGTGGACAATCTTTATCAAAAAAAATCTTTCATTTCGTGAAGCCACATCACAATGTACCCCACAACAATATGACTTTTCATTTTTTCTCTTTTAGCTAATAGTATTAGCATACTATAATAGTTACTATATTAGAAGAATACAACTATTAGACATTATCATTCTGCTATTGCTATAGATAATCATATTCTATTATTGGATACTAATAGAATAGTATGCTAAAATATATATTAATAGAGAAAAGATGAGGTAGATGAAGAGTTTATCTATTAAATTTTAAAATTATTACATTCATCATTATGTGGGTTTTAATATTACAAATCTAATGACAAGGGTTATAAAATTTGAAAAGCCTATACACATTAAATTAAATTAAGACACTCTCATACACTAATAATTTTTTTCATGAATAAAATATAAATGCATACATTATAAATTATGTTAAAAAGAGTATGACATTTTTTTTACTTTTTTTATAATTATAAAAAATACATTTTTAACTGTCTTTGATGAATAAGAATGATTTTCCTTTTTAAGAGTGTGGTTTTTTTAATCAAATAAAAGACTTTTATATTAATTTTTGAAATTTCTTATGCTTATTTCATGAAGGACATGAATTGTAACGTGATATATAGGAGGTTGATATTTATTCTAGATTTGAAATACATAAATTAAAGAATATATAACTATTTATAATCTGATAAATAAATAGTACTTATTGATTTGTTCGTTTTGTTGTATAACATCTTTTATGCAGTAATTAAAAAAATGACTTGATTTAGTACACTACATTATTTTTTTTTTTGTGCAACACTTAAGATTTATTGAATAACTATAAGTGAAAATTAGAATTATAATCAACTAAAAATACTTGAAAAACAAAGTTTTATGATGACAACTAATTTAAATTATAATTATCATCAGATATAAATAAACTTTAGAAATAAATAGTACATAAGTTCACGTGCGGAGCACGGGTTATGGACTAGTTTACTTAAGCTAAAACACAATTAATAAATTTTTGAGGTATTACAATTATATTGACATGTGGCATTATCACATGTTAGAGAATATTTTTCAAAATAAATGTTTAAACTTTGAACACAAAATTTTGAATTCCAAATTCAAAATGTGAATATGAGTTAATGAACTCAAGTTCCGCAAAACATTTTCCCACACTCATACACAATTCATTATTTTCTTTTATATCTCATCTATTTTTATTCTTCTCCGTTTGTTTGGAGGAAAACATTTTTCGGAAAACAATTTCCCCATTTTTCGGTGTTTGTTAAACACCGGAAAATGGGAAAAATGTTTTCCAAAACACCGGAAAATGGGGAAATTGTTTTCCAGGAAATGGTTTTCCTCCATTCCTAAGGAAAACGTTTTCCTTACCTCCACTTAAGGAAAACGTTTTCCGGAAAATGCTAACACTTCAATTGTTGTTTTAACTCAAATTTTTATTTTACAAAAAATATTTTTTAAATATACTCAGTTAATTAAAAAAGTCTAAAAATATTTTATTTTTATGAATATTTTGCAATATGTTAAATTATTAACTTTAGTCCATTAGAATTATAAAATTACATTTCCATTACTTTATAATTGAAATTGGAGATAATGACTAATTTATTGATTATTTCTTTTTAATATATACTCTAGGTGATCAAAATTAATGTATCTAAAAAAGTTTTTCGGAAAGCATTTTCTTAAAATTCACCAAACAGTGGAAATTACATTTTCCGGAAAACATTTTCCAAGAAATCGTTTTCCGGAAAACATTTTCCAAGAAATCATTTTCCGGAAGTTATTTTCCGCGAAACAAACGGAGCAATCATAAGTGTGATTTCTCTTCTTTTAAACTTAAATTGCTATGATATTTCATTAGTAAATTGCTATGATATTTCATTAGCATACATGTAAATACGAATTGCTAAAATCGCATAATTTCTCAGGCTTTTAAGTGTCATTATTTTTCACCAGTGTTCTAAAAGACGCCCGTCTAGGCCGTCTAGGCCCCGCCTAGGCGCTAGGCGTTCATGAAACGCCTAGGTCCCGTCTAAGATATTATAGTTATTTCTGAATTCTCGGCCCCGCCTAGGCGCTGCGGCGCCTAGCGACCGCCTAGCGTTTTTTAGAACCTTGGTTTTCACCGTAAGTAAACATATCCTTTTTTAGACCGTTCTTTTCATTTCCTCTATGGATTTTTCTTCTTCTCTCTTTCTTTAATTACTATCGTAGAAGCTCAATATTAAATTGTATAATGTAATTGATAAATCTTCCAATAGAATGATACATTAATTAGAATAGACATCCATGTTAATTACACAAGAACCAAATGTAATTTGTTTCTTCATCTAGCATGTTTCATTATAATTCTCCCTTTATAGGACAAATGTATTATATTCAACAACTTACATTTGTGTGCAGTTTATTAGACGGTTCAGGTCATACATAATTTAGTCTACTCCCACCACGATGAATCTAGGAATCTAGGAATTGTAGGGGATTTGGGGATCTCCTCATCTGCTAGCCCATACTAACAGTCATCAATATGGAAAACATAATTAAACACATGAATAAATATGAAAGAAAAAAATAACACCATAGATTTGTTAACCCGGTTCACCAACACATGGCTACATCCGGAGGGACCAAGCCAGGATATCACTATAATAATATATGAAGATCGTTACAACTTTGTACATGCAATCACTAAGATATAAACATGGCTACTCTCCAAAAACAATCTCTCTCACCTATACTCCCTCCGTCCCGCTCGAATTAGGACAAATTTCCTTTTTGGGTGTCCCATTCGAATTAGGACAACAAAAAATGAAAGTGTTTTATTTAATGGGACCCACATTCACACTCACAACAATTTTCCACTAATTATTCTCTACCTCACTTTCTCCCTCCTACTTTACTTTTCATACTCACAATACCTACTCCACTAATACTTTTTCCTTAATCCCCGTGCCCAACCTAAAAATCCTAATTCGGGTGGGACGGAGGGAGTATATTATTATCTCACCTCCCCAAGAATACACACAACACGGACATGGCCATGTTATAGGATCGCCCCCATGGCTCTCCTAGACCCCCGGCCACCTCTTTGACACTATTTTGTGGTTCTCTCTTGATATCCTAACGTTCTCCTAACACAAAGTAAGTACTAAATATTATGGTGGCTATCACAAAATATTTATAGGACTATAAGTCCTAAACTTGATCAAAACCTAATTACTCGGAATACTAGAGATAGAAGGAGTATAAATGGAATTAAGAAAATATAACAATAAGGAAACTTAATTCTAAAGGAATTAATATTCCTTTTCCCATTAAACTCCTCCTACTACTACGTGTACCACCAAAGTTGAACAGGGAAAGGAAAAATATCCCTTTCATAAGTCAACTTTACTTCCACGTATGTCACAGCCTAACTCACAGGTTTCTGATGTTCGGCCCCAACTCTTTTTATGGTTCGGCCAAGTCTTTTTTAAGGTTCGGCCGAATCTTCGCCTTTATCGTCACCGTCCTGTGAATATGTGAGATTAAAATTTGGAGTCACCACACCGTTTTATTGTAGTTAAAACATTGAAAAAACTAATTATGAGAATAATTGGGTTCGGTGGTCAAGTTACAATAAGAGAAGAATATTCATGTGATTACTCCTATTGCCCGACGAATCGGTCTTTCTATCATGATCAATGTGTGTGTGTGTGTTTAATGTTTGAGACCGGATCCGAGGATTGCGTACGTTCTTCTCAACGTGAGAAGCTCAGGTCAGCGTAGTTCATTGATAATTAGAATAGATAGAAGAAGTGAGATCATGAACAAGGGAGAAGGAGTAGAAAGAATCATGCAAGATGATCAAATCATCCTAGCAACAACGATTAACCACTGACATGATCGGTGGGATTCATCGTTGTTCATCATCGGAGATGTATATGATCATGGGACATCGAATAAGTAATGCATAATTAAAACATGTAAATAATATGACCTAGATCTAGTACTGGTTTCTTAGAAACCCTAGATCATCATAGGTCAAGAACAAGTATATGAAGAACAATGAACAAACCCTAGATCTAGCAATATAATTATGCAAGTAAACTAGATTTAACAGTTAGAAAAACGCATTACCAAGATCGGTATAGAGGATTGAAGGCTTATTTCTTCACTCCTTGAACCAAGTTTGGTTGGTGGTGGTGTTGCATCTCTTTGATGATCAAAGAGAGGTGAAAGAGAGGGTTTTTGAAGGAGTTGAGAGGGAGAGAGAGAGTCTTGAAATCACAGCTGCTAGGGTTTTCCCGTATGTAAAAGATGTGTTGAATGAGGTTGAGAAGAGCTGTATTTATAGGAAAAGACTGGATCTGGACACACTGGCTGTACGGCTCAATAGGAGCCGTATGCCTCCTGTAGAGTCGTACGGTGGCTTTGCCGTACCTTGATCCTTAAGTTGTCCTCCAAGGTCCTTGGAGGGCTTTGGGGGAAATCCCAGATAGGTCTCTGGACACTCCTAAATGTCTAAGAAGTTCCTAGAAGGTCCTAAGAAGGGTTTTAAGCTATTTTTCAGGCCGGGTACTAACACGTACCGGTTTTGACTCCTCTCTTCACGGTTTTGACTCCTCTCTCCATGGTTTTGACTCCACACCCCAACAATCTCCCACCTAGAGATATAAACCACAATTGTGACTGTAGACACCCCTCCTTGGACTGCTCACCCCGATTGCATACATAGTATTTTTATTTAACTTGTTTTTGTTAATTCCTATTACTTTTGTTAAGTTTTTAACTAATTCCGTTAGTTTTGGACTAAACTGAATAACAGAGTTAACTTTAGAGTCATTTCTGTCATTCTGTCATTTTTACCCTCGGGCGCCTCCGACACAATCTATGGGATGCGCGCGCGTTTGGCTCTATAATTCCGGGACCCGTGCACTTCTCACTATGGCTGTTACGGATTTGCACCAATTTCCCTCCATTTTCTGAGTCAAAAAGCTTTTTTTTTTACCTCCAAGTTCATCCCTCCTAGTATTGTAACTCCTAAATTCCTTATTCTAGCCTTCTCCATTAAAACAAAGTATTTCATATTTATTATTATTTTATTTTCTTTTTATTATTTTATTTTCCTTTATTTTGATTGGTCCAATAACCATCTTTTCCTTCCTTCTCCACCTATATAAACCCCCTCATTCTACCATAGAAAGGGACCTCAACTTCTCCTCTCTACAAAAACTCTACACAAGTTCTTGCACACTATTTCTCTAACAACACACCATCTTCAAGTCAAAGTTTGAAGTTCCCTTTTTTCTAAGGTACAACTTTTTTCTCTTTTATTTACATCTTTTCTTGAATGTATGCAATCCCCCATCAAAGGGGACATAACTAAATGATCACTTCATTACATTAAAGTTGCTTAAAGGTTATCTCCCTACATTTTAATTCTCCTTTATTTCTCTTAAATGTAATTGTTAGCATAGATTAATAAATAAAAGAATTTTCTTCTCCTTTTGTAATTCACATTTTCCTTTCAATGTAATTGTTAGCACATATTCATATAAATAAAAGAAGGATTTTTTAATTTTTTTTTTTACATTAGAACACCTTTAGTAGCAAGACCAACTTTAGCCTGGCGGAGTGGGTGTTTAAGTACTTCCCACTCCGTAACCTAACCCCCGAACCCGTCTCTCCCGAATCTCTGGTTTTCGTAAAAAATAGGCTATTTCTTAGGTTTTCTTATGTTCCTTTAAAAACATAGGTGGCAACTCTAATCTCTAAAACCAAATAGACGTCCTAGGATAATCCATCGCTCTAGCCAAGTTGTGGTTTTCCCGGGGTATCTACAGTGGCGACTCCGCTGGGGATATCATAGAGGTTTTGTAGACACCCCGCCTTGGACCGCTCACCCCGATTGAACACTTGATTTTGTGTTTCTCCCTCTTTTAAGTGTTTTCTGTTAGTTTCTGTTACTTTGGTTAAGTTCCAGACGGACTCCGTTAAGTCCCGAGACTAAACTGAATAACAGTTCTAACTTTCTAGTCCATTCTGTCAAAATTTGCTTTTCAGAGTCGAGCGCCTCCGCCTCTTGAGGCCAGACGCGCGCGCCTTCCGCCGCCTAGGTGGGATGCGCACGCTTCTGGGGTGTGTCAGTTACAGATTCTGCCCAAGAATCTCTCACTTGCTCATTATACATGATTTTGCCCGGGAAAAATTTTTGGAGACTCTGTTTGGCTCCAAAAACTCCCATCTTTCAACTATAAAAACCCCTCCAATCCATCATTGGAAGGGACCTTTTTCCTCACTTCTTTTCTAGACTCTTCTTTTAGACCTTTTCAACTAAGAAGTATTCTCTCCAAGTATTCAACCTCTTCTTCAAGGCTTTTCAAGAGGTTCTCTTTGAAGGATACTAGAGGTAAATGTTTCTTCTTCTTCTTCTTCTTCTTCTTCTCCAATCAAATGTGCAATCACCCCAAAACCACTTGGGACATGACACCAATGTCCTTTCATTACATTGAATTGGCCTAGGAGTCATCTCCCTACATTTTAAACTTTAAAACCCCTCTTTTATCATCATTCAAATAAGAGGAACACATTTATCTTAAAAGTGAATTATGAACAAACAAGACCGACTTTGCTCGGCCGAAATGGGTGTTTAAGCACTTCCCATTTCGTAACCTAACCCCCAAACCCCTCATCCCAAAGAATCTCTGTTTTCGTAAATCAAACTTAGGCTCATAAACATTAGGTTTTCTTACGTTCCTCAAAAACGTGGGTGGCGACTCTAAAACACAATTAGACATCCTAGGACGGGCCCGCGCGCTCTGGCCTAAGGCCGCGGCCTCCGCCCCCGGGGTATCTACAGTGGCGACTCTGCTGGGGACGCTTGAGGGTTAAACTTGTGTTTCTGTTCATAATTCAATTTTCTGGGCATTCTGGAAATTGATATGGGAAGCGCGCGCCTCGGACCTTCATGGTCCAAAGCGCGTGCGTCCCACGTCAAATTCCAGAATCGCCCGCCTTCCATGTGTTCTTCCTATTCTTCCTATTATTTCGTGCTAACAAACATTGCAGGGGTTTCATCAAACAATCAGGACCAGGGCAATCCCCTGAGTCCATAAGTTTCTGGTAATCTGACAGGTTAGCCCAGAAGCGGGCGCCTCCCAGATACAATGCGCCAGGCGCGCGCTTCCCACAACACCAGCCCGAGGCGCACGCTTCTGGGCCAATTTCCAGGGCAAGAACAGGTTTCAGTGACTGAACAGAACAGTGGGGTGTGGGCACAGTTGCCTGCATCAGAGCAGATTGAACCCTTGGACTGTTTAATTTTGTGTTTTATTTTACCGGTCACACGGGTGATTCGGGAGTTGTAATTTACGTGCTTATGTGTTTTTTTTATCTTTTCTTTTCAAAAAAAAAAAAAAAAAATTGTCACGTGATAGACCTCACACTACATGCACATTACTCCTATAAATTGCTCACTATCGAGTCGCACAAATCCAACCCCAAACCCGTCGAGGCCCGTCCTAGAAAGTTTCAAGCTCCACTCGACCTTGGCTCTTTCGAAGCGGTAAACCTCAGCCCGTGGCGTAGTTCATGACTACATGCCGGGAGTGACCTTTAAGCCTCTCTTTAGCCGAGCACAAACCACACAATTCTAGTTAGAGTCTAACACTCCGTGACCAAGTCGGTTTCCATGTACCGAGATTTCCCTAAACTAATGTTTTCAAATCATACATGCCAACTTGTTGAAACGGACGCAATAAAAATCCGTCCCCAAAAGTGGTTATTTTGGACGAAAATAAAAAATCCGTCGCCGCATGTATGCTTTACTACATTAATTTATTTTAATCTCGACACATGTAGGATTCACAAACGTGATGGAATCCGATGAGTATATGGGACCGCGAGATGGTCTATATACTAGTGTGACGATTCCATTATCTTCTTAGAAACCCCAAAAGGGACCCATTCCCTCCGACTTATAAAATAATAAAAAAAGAGTCTTTTTTCTTATGTGGTTCGAGTCGTGTGCCCAACTGTGTGTTCTCAACCTCTTCATGGACCGAAAGTGTGAACCGAGACTGACAAGGGCTACTTCTCCAATTATAGGTCCGATTGGTACTCCCCGCATCTACAGGAATTCATCCAACCGGCTTGTTCGTGAACCGATCACTCCAACAGCTTCTGCATCATCAATGGCCGGCGACTCCAGCACCAACAACGCCATGACTCTCGAGAAACTCTCTGCCATGGTCCAAACTCTTTAATAAAAAGTCACCACTCTCCACAACGAGGCTCAAACCAAAGAAGCCTTGTGGCAAGCTCATGTCGACAGTCAAAAGGAGGCCCACGAGGCCGAGGTTGACCAATTGAAAGCCAAGCTCCTCAAGCTCTCCAAGAACAAGGGGGTTAATGACAATGAGGAATCCGAGTGGACCGAGGGTTTGTTTGAAAGCCCATATGTCAGTGCCCGTACAAAAAAAATGGGGAGACCAAGCACCGACAACAACGACCCCAAAATGGTCGATTCCATCATGGCCTACATTGATCAGAAATTTGACGGCCTCAACATGGGAAAAGGCTCCAACACAAGCCTTTATCAGTCATCCATCGTCATGAGCATGATGGCCGCTCTCCCCGACAAATTCAAGATGCCTGACATTAGCAAGTTTAAGGGCAACTCATGCCCAATGGCTCACATCGAGACTTACATTTGGGCTATGGTTCCGAAGAAGGTCTCCCCAAAAGTTATGGCTCAATGCTTTCCTCTCACCCTCGAGGGGGCGGCAAAAGATTGGTATGCAACTCTCCCGCTCACTGTCCGTCTTGATTGGGATGCCACTATGCTTGCCTTAAAAAATCAATATCAAGGCAACACCACTCACCGGCCCACAAGGAAAGAGCTCGAGAACACCACCCAAAGAGACAACGAGTCATTCATTGACTTCACAAGGAGATGGAATGACAAGCTCTCTGAAATTGTTGAGAGGCCAAACACAAAAGACCAAATGGACATCTTTCTCAAGTGTCTCAAGATTGATCTCCGCACCCACCTAAGTGGGGCTTGCTACTCTGACTTCTCCCAAATGTATGAGGCGGGGGTACGCATGGATGACTTGTTCAAAGAGATTAAGAAGGCAACTCCTACCTATCGTTACAAGGCCGCCTCTAATTCAAACAAAGAGGCTTCTGTTAATGCCGTTACTACCGACAAGGGGAATTACAAGAAGGTCCCTCCACTACAAGGCAAGCGGTTCCAAAACGACCGCGTCTACACTCCTCTCAATGGTATGACCATCACCGAGGCTTATGAAGCTCTAAAGGCCAAGGGACAAATCACTCCTTTTCAAGGGTACAAGCAACCACAACCGCTCCGTCCTAATCATGCCCACCACAAATGGTGTGACTACCATCAATGCACCGGCCACCTCACCGAGGATTGCTTCTCCATCCGCAACACCATCCAAGACCTCATAGACAAGAAGGAATTCATAATCCCTAATGAGGGTGGTGTCAATGTAATAGAAGTAGGAGAGTTTGAAGGAACCACTCATTCGATCCCAATTGTGAATGAGGGCTCCGATGATATGAATAAACTTGATAATTCTTGTTATGATGTGACTTATGATGAGATTATAAGGGAAGTCTTAGTGAATAGGAAGAAGAAGCTACACGGGACCGTGAACGTGCTCACTCGCAGTGGCCGAGTAACAACGATCACAATCCCTCCCAATACCGCAGCAACCAACACCTCTTCTCAAAGATCGCCAGCACGCGACGTACCCGAAGATCCTTTGTTAACACAACTCAAAAAGACACAAGCCAACATATCCATCTGGGACCTTATTACATCATCAAAGAAACACCGAGACCTCGTCATCAAGAACTTGGATGACACATCAGTCTCTCCCGACATGACTCCCGAGGACCTCACAGCAATGATAGGTCACATTCACTTCGGCAATGTCATCACTTTTGCCGACATGGACCTCCCGCCATTTGGGTCCGAACACAATGAAGCCATCTACCTCAAAGTAAGGGCAAGGGGGAGACCCATCTCAAGAGTTCTAGTAGACGGTGGTTCTGCACTCAACTTAATGCCTAGCCGAGTCATGGGCATACTGGGGCTCAAAAGCTCTGATTTACAACCCTCCGCCCAAGTCATTAGAGGGTACGATAGCACTGCCCGTACAGTTATGGGAATGCTAGAAGTTGATATCGAATTTGGAAGCATGATCATGTCCGTCCCATTCCAAGTACTTGATGTCCCTGCTTCATTCAACTTGCTTTTGGGCCGACCATGGACCCACAGTTCCAAATCGGTCCTTTCCACTCTCCATCAATGTGTCAAGATCAAAAATGGGGACGAGATAGTCACCGTCATGGCCGAGAATGTTACCATCCACAGAAATGGGGGACAACCCGTTCACCAAGTTCAACACGGGATAGAAGATGCCACTTTCTTCGGCGTCAACACCATCGACAAAGAAGGGGGAAACAGACAATGGACCCTCGGCAATCCTAAAATCCTCCGCATGATGAGGAGCATGAATCACTTTCCCGGTCTAGGCCTAGGGAAGCATCAACAAGGGATATTGCACCCCGTAGAGGTTCCTTTTGTCAAGAACATGTTTGGTCTGGGATATGAGCCTACCGAAGATGACTTAAAATACGAGCAAGCAGTCAAGAGTCAAAAGACCCGAGCTCACAAAGAAGGTCGACAATATGAAATCCCTAACTTGAGGCCTTACCGTAACACACTAAACGGTTATTTTTTTCGCGAAGGGGAAGATGTTCCGTACATGATCTTTCCCGAACCATGGGTTAACAACAAGGGCGTCAGAATGCCCGGTCTCGAGATCTTCACTGATTGTGAAATTCCGACACAAAAAAGGGAGCCTACTCCAATGTCACCCCAAGAGTGGTGGGGCAAGAAAGTGACTATAGAGTCCGAGGTAGAGATTACCGTGGGGGAAGAACTATCCGATCCAGCCTCCATGTTCGAAGAATTTACCATCATGGACGATTGTCAAGTCAACGCCATCTACGACACCGTCGTCAGAAAGGAAACCATCAGTGAGATCCCGCCAAGCTCCGAGCCAATCAACAACTGGTATTCAACGAAGGGGCCCATAGTATCCGAGGATTTCTTGATCCGAGAAATGGGTTGCATACCCCGTACAGCAACAAAGGAAGAGCGGCTCACACTTACTTTTGAGTCCGAGAGTGTTTCTTATACCCTCACCCAAGAGGATATGGAGGCCATAGCCGAGCGTGTGTTTCCTTTCTTTGCTAATGACAAATTCGATATTTCTGAGTACCCCAAGATTGCAAACATCATAAATGATGAATTAACTAATAACGAACTTAATGAACAAGTTAATAACGATTCAAATTATGATGAAATAGACCACGAAAACATAACATACCTAAATGAACTAGCTCAACAGGTTCGTTGTCGTGGTGAAAATGGTCCAGGGGCTGATGAGGAATTGCATGTTGTTAATATGGGTACCGACGAAGAGCCGAAAGAAACGAAGATTGGCAGCTTCTTCAAGGGGGAAGACAAAGACAGATTGACTGCGCTGCTCAAATAGTTTGTGGATGTATTCGCATGGTCGTACAAAGACATGCCGGGTTTGGACAGAAAGGTCGCGGAGCAGAGAATTCCGATCAGAGAGGACACCAAGCCAGTAAAGCAGAAGCTCAGAAAGATCAAGCCAGAATGGTCTCTACAAGTCAAAGAAGAGATTGAAAAGCTCCTCAGTGTGGGTTTCATCAAAGTCGTTGAGTATCCGACTTGGCTAGCCAACATTGTGACAGTCAGAAAGGCAAACGGAAAGGTTCGAGTTTGTGTGGATATCCGGGATTTGAACAAAGCTTCCCCGAAATATGATTTTCCACTACCAAACATCGACATGCTCGTCGATTCGACTGCCAACTATGAAGTCCGCTCATTTGTGGACGGTTTTGCCGGTTACAATCAGATTCTCATGTCCGAAGAGGATCAACACAAGACAGCTTTCACAACTCCGTGGGGCACTTTCTGCTACACAGTCATGCCGTTCGGACTAAGGAATGCTGGGGCTACCTACCAGAGGGCTGTTACGGATCTATTCCATGACATGATTCACAAAGAGATCGAGGTCTATGTAGAAGACATGATCATCCATTCGAAGGGAACCAACGGTCAACATTTGATCGATCTTCGCAAATTCTTTGAAAGACTTCGACAACACAACATGAGACTAAATCCCGTAAAGTGCACTTTTGGGGTCGTCAGAGGAAAGGTTCTCGGTTACATGGTCACTGAGAGGGGAATTGAAGCCGATCCCTCCAAGATCAAGGCAATCATTGACATGCCTCCTCCAAAGACGCAGAAGGAAATCAAAGGTTTCATGGGCAGACTTCAATACATCAGTCGATTTGTGCACCAACTCACTTCCATGTGTGAGCCGATCTTCAAGCTACTCAAAAAGAATGTGGCTCTAGAATGGACCGATGCTTGCCAAGAAGCCTTCGACCAAGTGAAGCATTACTTGACATGCCCTCCAGTTTTGGTTCCACCGCACAAGGAGAAGCCTCTCTTGCTCTATCTCACTATCAATGATGAAGCCCTAGGGGCTATGTTAGCACAAGAACAACGAGACTCCACAAAAGAGAATGCTATCTACTTTGTCAGCCGCCGGTTTAAAGGAGCTGAAAAGAACTACTCTGTCTTAGAGAAGTCTTGTGCTGCATTGGTTTGGGTTACTCAAAAGCTCAAGCATTACATGGAGACCTTCCCAATCAAGTTGGTAGCAAAAGTGGATCCGCTCCGCTACATCTTCGAGAAGCCTTTCATGTCAACAAGAATAGCCAAATGGTATTTCATGCTCGCCGGCTACGATATCACTTACATCACACTTAAATCCATCAGGGGGAAAGTGTCCAGTGATCAGCTTGCTGAATTTTCGTGTGACGAAGTGAAGGGGGAAGATGTACAGTTCCCCGACGAGCATTTAATTTGCGCTGCAACAGAATAAAATAAGTGGCAACTTTTTTTCGATGGCGCAGCCAATAAGCATGGATATGGCATAGGGATGTTACTTGTTGATCCAAAGGACATGTATACTCCAATGGCTATCCGCCTCGAATTTGAAACCACCAACAACATCGCTGAGTACGAAGCATGCATAGCGGGGCTCGAAGCAGCCCTCGAGAGAAATGTCATAAGTTTAGAGGTATTTGGTGATTCCTTGCTCATCATCAATCAGACATCTGGAAAGTGGAAGATTCAAGACTCGACTCTGCAACGGTATGGTCAACATCTCGAGGAGTTGGTTGAACAGTTTCAAGAAATCACCTTCAACTACCTGCCAAGGGACAAAAACCGTTTTGCTGATGCACTAGCCACCATCGCTTCACTGGTCGAAATACCTGAGGGTAAAATGGTGAAGCCCTTCAAAATTTCCCGAAGGAACAGTCCGGCATACTGCATGAGTATCGAGATCAACGTGGTCCAAGCAAACTCCCCGTGGTATGCGGATATCATGAATTTCCTCAAGGATGGTACTTATCCCGAGAATAGCAATAAGAAGTCCCAAATGGCATTATAAAGACTAGCCTCCCGATATGTACTGATTGGGGACCGAGTCTACAAAAGGCACCACGAAGGGATCAATCTCCTATGCGCAAATGAGACGAAGCTCAAGAAATAATGCATGAGATCCACGAAGGTGAATGTGGGCCCCACATGAACGGGTTTATGTTGACCAAGAAGATACTCCGCATGGGTTATTATTGGAGTACCATGGAAAGGGACTGTATCGAGAAAGTCAAGAGGTGCGCCAAATGCCAATTCCATGCCAATCTACAGCACGCTCCACCCTCACAGCTTTACAATATGACCACGCCTTGGCTTTCTCTTGTTGGGGCATAGACATCATCGGCTAAGTTCACCCTACTGGAAGCAACGGACAATCTTTCGTCCTAGTAGCCATGGACTATTTTACAAAATGGGTCGAAGCACAGGCTTACCGAGTTCTCAACGCCAAGAAAGTGGCCGAATTCGTAAAAACCCACATCATGTGCCGGTACGGCGTTCCTCATGAGATCATCTCAGACAACGGTTCTCACTTTGAGAAAGAGATGGACGCACTCCTGGTAGAATACAAGATTACTAAGCACAAGTCATCCTCATACCGCCCTCAAGCAAACGGCGCGGTTGAGGCAGCTAATAAGACAATCGAGACCATTGTGAATAAAATGGCCTCCACCGGGAGAGATTGGCCCGAAAATCTACCTCTAGCATTATGGGGCTACCGCACGTCAATACGGACAGCGACTGGAGAAACCCCTTATGCACTGGTATATGGTTCCGAAGCTGTACTCCCAATAGAGCTCGAAGTCCCATCCCTACGGGTCCTCCTTGAGAACCAAGTCAATGAAGTCGATTGGATGCAAAGTCGATATGAAAAGCTAGCCCTACTCGACGAGAGAAGGCTAATGGTAATCGAACGTACGAGGGCCTATCAACAAAGAATGGCTAGGGCTTTCAACAAAAAGGTGAAGCCCCGAAACATCAGTGTGGGAGATTTGGTCCTAAGACAACACCCTCCTAATGCCATGAACCCCCTTGGAAAATGGGGACCCCGATGGATCGGTCCGTACGTAGTCAAGAAGATACTAAGCGGCGGTGCAGTCCGACAAGTTGAAGACATTTTACGTCTAATAAACGAAGACCATCAAAAAAAAGCTCGCTAGGTTGAAAACCCGCAAGGGGGGCCTAGGCAAAAATTAGAGCATGTGCAAAAAAAGAAGCCCGCTAGATTGAAAACCCGAAAGGGCGGTCTAGGCAAAAAACAGGGTGCACACACAAAAAAATGGTCTTCGTTTGTTTGAACTACGGAGACCTGAGCCTCTACACTAGAGGAACGTAGGCAACATTCGGGTGCGGTCTAAAATATAAACAAACATCCCAAATCATTTCAAATTAACGAGATGCAATTTTTATTCATTCACTAAATTATTTTGATCATTACAATGGAAATGTTGAGCTATTAAAAGACATAAAACATTAAATCCTAACAAAGTGGTCTATTTTAATTGCAATCTCTTAGGGATACTAGGAAAAATCTAATTTTCTCTTGGCCTTCATAGGACCACCGAACGACCATCAATCCTACCCTTCTTGGGAGGTCTAGGAACACTGATGCGGACCGATACCTTCTGCGCAACAGAGCGCCTCTGAGCATAAAAGTCATCCAAAGGGGTACCGAAAGGGTCAGTTAGAATATTGTTCACATCAGCAGCAGCCTCCTTATACCTCAAGGCACTGCTAGGCTCAAAGTCCTTTCCCAGGAATTCAGCCCGAAGAGCATCTACCCAAGTAATGCCTCGGTAGACGGTACCAAGCAAGTGATCCAAGTAACTCTCGGGAAGAAAAATACTACCCTGATGGAGTGGAAGCCCAACAGTTACGATCATCTCCCCAAGCCGACTGAAGCTCATTCGAGAAGTCCGGACCCATATAAGAAACTGGACGAAGCCTCCCGTTCCTCGGAAAAGGAATTATCTGTTGACGGCCAAATTGCCTCAGAACCCGTTCTGGTTGGTAAAACGAAAAATCTCTAAACCCGGGTAAAACCACATACTGAAAACCAGAGGTCCACTCCACAAAAGGGAGAAGACCCCAAGGGCACCACTCAACGTCAGCTGTAAGACGAGAAGCAAAAAATCTCCTCCAACCCTCTTCAATCAAATCTCTAATCAGCAACCGTCGCCTATGAACAGCAAAAGGAGAAAGGTCGCCATCTGACGCATAAATCTTGAAATGCTCCCAAAGCCATATGGTCAAAAGCAAGGGGCTTCCTCATCGCATCTCGCCCGTACGGTGCAATTCATCCAAACCATGCAAGGTCTCTCCTACAACGAGCGGAATTATACGGAGTCGTTGTCCTTTCGCCTGCAACACGATTTCAGCCAACTGCGCATCCGCAGTGCCCAGAGGAGTGACAAACAAAACCTCGCTGAAAAGGTAGACAGCCATGGCATTTCTCTTAAAGGACTGAACCGCGACATCTTCCGAATGCAAACTGAAAAACATCGGAAGCTCAGTTATGTCAACAACGGTCCCGTGCGTCATCTTCTTCACCTCTCCAACAGGGAGATTCAGAAGGTCAACCCAAGAATCAACAACACCGCGGTGATACTTAGGGACGGCAATCCGACCGGCTAGAGGCATACCCAAAATGGCCCCAAAATCATCGACAGTCGGCACCATTTCATTTGCCGAAAAGTTGAACGCATGGCTATCACAATCCCAGAAGGCTGTAGCAGCCTTCAACAAGTCCCAATCCGGCTTTAATGTTCGTAAAGTAAAAAGAATTCGAAATCCGAAATCTTTGATGAAAGTATTTTTGGGATGGGTCTTGAAAGAATAAACGAATGTCGATAAATCCTTCTCGTAACTCTTGACAACCTCGGTACCAAAACTAAAAAGGTTAGAGGCCATGGGAAAGAAGGTTATAAGCAAAATTGGGCAATAAAATGGTGTTAAAAAATGGCAGAAGAAAGTTGTTGGAATCGAATTACCGACCAGAAGCTGATATTATAGCTGTTGGGGGATCTTTTGGTCAGCAAATATCAAGCCCTGAATTTCGCCTCCCAGAGGCGCACGCCTCCTGACACCGGTCTACAAGGCGCGCGCGTCTCGTCTCTAAGAGAGGAAGTGCCCGCGTCCCAAGTAGAAAATGCTCCAGAAATAGCCTTTGTCAGTTCAGAACAGAACCCAGGCGTTCTAACGCCTTCAACCTGCAGAAAAGATCGATCCCAGCAACAGAGAAGCTCAAACGACGACAGCAAACACTCAGCTGGGCACACATTAATTTGGTCCGCCCTTAAGGCATGTCTAAAAACTGAAATAAGATAAAAACTCCCACTCAAAGTAGGGTGTCTGTTATTTTTCTCAAAATCAGTTTTTACAATTCATCCCCAGCACAAAGCACTCCGCAATCAACTGTGCCCGCAACCCATCGAAAGTCAAAGTCAAACAGTCAACATCAAAGTACGACTCACGACAACAACTTGGTCCGGGGTGAGCCACATAATCACCACTTCCTCATCAAGCAAAATATACATCCATTCAAAGCAGACGGTCCTCTAGGCCCCGCACTTCAGCAAACAGTCCTCTAGGCCCCGCACTTCAGAAGACGGTCCTCTAGACCCCGCACTTCAGCAGACGGTCCTCTAGGCCCCGCACTTCAGCAGACAGTCCTCTGGACCCCGCACTTCAGCAAACGGTCCTCTAGGTCCCGCACTCAAGCAAACGGTCCTCTAGGCCCCGCACTTCAGCAAACGGCCCTCCAGGTCCTGCACTTCAGCAAACGGTCCTCCGGGTCCCGCACTTTAAGCAAACGGTCCTCCGGGTCCCGCACTCAAGCAAACGGTCCTCCGGGTCCCGCATCCAGCAAACGGACCTCACTATCGGCAAACAGGTCCCGTTTCAGCAAACGGATCTCGCTATCAGCAAACAGGTCCCGCTTCCAGCAAACGGATCTCGCTATCAGCAAACAGTCCCGCTCCAGCAAACAAGATCCCGCCTTCAGCAAACGGATCCCGCTATTGGCAAAGACGCTCACACAGGGAGCGCACCTTTATCTCTCAAAGCCGCTCATACAGGGAGCGCACCTCTATCCCTGCAATTTCAAATTCCTGCTTTTATTGAGTCTTTTCATTTTCTTGGTGATGTCCTAGGCGAATGTCTGTCTTTTGTCGGCGCGTTTGCTTCGCAATCCATGGTGCCGAGGGGCTCTGTAGACACCCCGCCTTGGACCGCTCACCCCGATTGCACACTTGATTTTGTGTTTCTCCCTCTTTTAAGTGTTTTCTGTTAGTTTCTGTTACTTTGGTTAAGCTTCAGACGGACTCCGTTAAGTCCCGGGACTAAACTGAATAACAGTTCTAACTTTCTAGTCCATTCTGTCAAAATTTTCTTTTTAGAGTCGCGCGCCTCCGCCTCCTGAGGCCAGACGCGCGCGCCTTCCGCCGCCTAGGTGGGATGCGCACGCTTCTGGGGTGTGTCAGTTACAGATTCTGCCCAAGAATCTCTCCCTTGCACATTATACATTATTTTGCCCGGGAGAGATTTCTTGGAGACTCCGTTTGGCTCCAAAAACTCCCCTCTTTCAACTATAAAAACCCCTCCAATCAATCATTAGAAGGGACCTTTTTCCTCACTTCTTTTCTAGACTCTTCTTTTAGACCTTTTCAACTAAGAAGTATTCTCTCCAAGTATTCACCTCTTCTTCAAGGCTTTTCAAGAGGTTCTCTTTGAAGGATACTAGAGGTAAATGTGTTAAACTTTCTTCTTCTTCTTCTCCAATCAAATGTGCAATCACCCCAAAACCACTTGGGACATGACACCAATGGTCCTTTCATTACATTGAATTGGCCTAGGAGTCATCTCCCTACATTTTAAACTTTAAAACCCCTCTTTTATCATCATTCAAATAGGAAGAACACATTATCTTAAAAGTGAATTATGAACAAACAAGACCGACTTTGCTCGGGCGAAATGGGTGTTTAAGTACTTCCCATTTCGTAACCTAACCCCTCATCCCAAAGAATCTCTGTTTTCGTAAATCAAACTTAGGCTCATAAACATTAGGTTTTCTTACGTTCCTCAAAAACGTGGGTGGCGACTCTAAAACACAATTAGACATCCTAGGACAGGCCCGCGCGCTCTGGCCTATGGCCGCGGCCTCCGCCCCCGGGTATCTACAGGTTAAACTTGCGTTTTTTTATATTTGGTGTTCTTTTATTTGTTTTTTTTGGCATTTTGGTGGGAAAAGGTGGGAAGAGTGCGCCTCTGGCCTTCTTGGCCTAAAGCGCGCGCCTCCAACCCCAACCACCAGAATCGCCCGCACTGCATCTTGTCCTTCATTTCCATGTTATTGTGCTAACAGTTTCTGAATGGGAAAAATATTGTTATATAGGGTCAGGGCAGTCCCCTGAACCCATTGATTTACAGGTTTGCCCAGAATCGGGCACTTCTACCCCTCTTTCTCTATTGCGCGCGCCTCCCACATAGGCATCCCAATACGCGCGCTTCTAGGTACATTTCTTGAACAGAAACAGTGAACAGAATGGACATAGTTATGGCGTCTGGGCAACGTGGCCTACACAAATCTGCTTTTATTTTCTGTTTATTTTATCGGTCACACGGGTGATTCAAAAGTTGTAAATATGTGTTTATTTACTTTTCTTTTATTTTTTAAAAAAATAAGAATATTTTTGTCACTTGGATTGACCCCACGCTACGTGCAAAAATTCCTATCAATTGCTCACTATCAAGTCGCACAAGTTCATAACCCATTACCCGTCGAGGCCCTTCCTAGAGAGTTTCAAGCTCCACCCAACCTTGACTCTCTCAAAGCGGTAAACCTCAGTCCGTGGCGTAGTTCACGACTACATACTTGGGGGGGGGGGGGTTGACCTTTAAACCTCTTTATAGCCGAGCATAAGCCAACACATTCTAGTTAGGGTCTAACACTCCGTGACCTAGTAGGTTTTCGTGTGTCAAGATTTCCCTAAACTAATGTCATCAAAACATACATGTCGTTTTCAAAAAAGAGTCATTTTCTTATGTGTTTGAGTCCTCTTTGTTTTGTGTTTGAATCGTTTTACCCAAAAGGTGCTTGTGGGGCCATCCTAAGATCAACCGTGTTCTTCTAATAGGTCCAAATGGTTTCCAACGGCAAGAACAACAAGGGTGAGAATATTTCCGTGGCCAACGAAAAGCTATTCAACATAATGATAGCCATGGGGGAACAAATGGATAGACTTGCCGAGGATGCTCGTTGTAAAGATGATTTGTGGCAAGCCCGTTTTGATCTTGAGAAGAGAATTCACAAGGAAGAGGTTTCCGAACTGAAAGCACGTTTGAAAGATTTCGCCGATGGCAAGGCAGAGGTGGATGATAAGGCATGGTCAAATGTCCCGCCCGTTTGAGAAGAGAATTCACAAGGGATGACTTGGGTTTGAAATGGGATCATGCAAGATTATAATGAAGACGAAGATGACTACTACAGCAAAGGCTAGGGAAAACTTCATTTCTCTCTCTACCAAAAAAGAAAAAAAACAATGTCCTCTAAAGTGTGCATTAAGTTTTCCTCCTTCCCATTTATGTTAAAGTTTGAGTCGGTATTAAAGTCAAATAAAATTCGTTCTTGTCCTCATACACTCCTCCAAGTTGTTCAATCTAATAATTCTTGGAAAAATGATGAAAAGATGTCTTGACAAATTTTAGAACGAATGCTATCACTCGAATGCCTAGGGCTAAACATTAAGAAGACAAAATTAAAGCATCAAACGACGAAGAAAGTGGAGCAACAACCATGGAGATATCTCATTTTGCCAAAAAAAATAAAAAAAAAATAAAACTCGCTAGGTTGACTCTTCAAAACAACCTAGGCAAAAGTTAGAGCGCAAAAAAAAAAAAAAAAAAAAACTCTCCAAAACAACCTTGGCAAAAGTTAAAGCGCAAAAAAAAAAAAAAAAAAAAAAAAAAACCCCTTAATCGAAGAAGTTCACATCAAGATCATCCATCCACCAACGAAGAACGACGAAAGGAGCATCAATAAGAACTACGGTGACCTGAGCCTCTACAATGGAGGAACGTAGGCAACCTTCGGGTCCAGTCTCATGCAAGAAAGAAGATATGTTTAGCCCTAATGCGTTATGGTGATCGGTCTTCCTCTCGAACTTGTCAAGACATCTTTTTACGAGTCATCTGCCAAAGAAAAAATCGCAAAGCAACTTTTTTAGAATTGAAATCATTTTGCATTTTTATCGATTCTAGGAGTTTCGCTTCGTTCAGCTACGCTCCCAGTTTCTCGCAATCAAATTTGGTCTTTCCTTCTCTTCTCTCTAAATGACTTACTTGCCTTCGTGAGTCATTCAAAAAACAAATAAACAGAGTCAATACTAGGGGATACTTCCCTAGTCGAGTCAATAAGGCCTCCATCACCCACAAAATCACATGTCTCTCATCCTCGGCTAGAGTCAATGCACACTTATTAATTAATTAAGTAAAAAAAAAGACGCAAAAGAGATGCCCGCTAGATTGAAAACCCGAAAGGGCGGTCTAGGCAAAAAACAGGGTGCGTCAGGAAAAAAAAAGAGAGAGTGAGAGAGAGAAGGGAAAGAGAAAGGGATATCTCCAGCCTCCAATAAAGAAGACGACCTCACAGTTCTGCATTGGGTTCCCCACAGATTCAATTTCATCAATCTCTTCGCAAAGTCACCTCGACATAAGAAACAGACGTCATGCCGAAGAATTGCACTTAGCGTTAGAAGCCCAAGAAAAGCGCCATTAGATGGACATGGCCAAAGCACTCGAGGAACAAGAGGCATGTCACTCAAAGGAGAGGCATCTCTGAGAAACTCAAATAACTAGCCACGATAATCCAAAGTGGTTTTGGGATCAACGACAAGAGATCTCCGACTATGCTAACTAGAAAAAATCTCTCATCAATTCACTTTAGATCATCAAGGACGATGTAGACATTAATGAGGAGGACTCCCACAATGTTAACAAGGGAAGCAATACAAAGAGGCCGCATCCAGACAACTCAAACCAACGCCGCCACATGCCTAAGGAATGTGGTTGGATATCAGAATGAGAAAATTGAGGCCACCTCCTTTAAATAATAATAAAAAAGGGTCATTAAGTCTTTGTAGGTTCTAGAGTGACTTAGTCAAAAGTACACCTTGGACGATTTTTGTTTCTTTAGTAAAATTACACCCCGAACAAGTCAGTTTAAATCTTTTAGTTCCAATAAAAAAGTCTTTACTTCTTTTCTCTCTAGACTTGACACATAATCTTGCATAAATCAATTCCATGAAAATTGTCTTATTCACCATTTTCACTTGATTGCTATATCTTTATATGATGAATTAATCTTAAACTTACTCATTAATGAAGACTCATTAAAAGATAAATGGACTCACAAACCATTCACATAACTAAGTAAACGATTAATCTCAAGATAACAAATGCTTTGATCAATTGGGATGAACGAATCACTTTCTCTTCTCTCAACATTCTCTATATACACTCACCCAGTGTACACTCTTCATGTACACTCTTTTTATGAACCTTCTCCCATACACTATCCTCATACACCTCCCATCTCACCATTAGACCCCTTTTCTATACGGTCATGATGAAGAAATGGACTACGGTTTCTCATCATCAAATAGGCATCCATGCTGCCACAATTTAAGGGGTTGTTTGTTCCCTTCATGAGTACTACATGCTTATACACCGGGACTGTCCATATTCCATCGTAAATGCCAAAGGAATGCACAGAGTTGTTCATGCCATTCATGGGTGCCACATGACAATCCGAGGAAGCTCTACTGGTGAAAATCAAGGGGCTACGACGCCCGCCGCCATCAAAAGGCGGCTTGAACTATAAGGAGGCTACCTCTCAATCGGAAAATACAAAAGCAAACTAGGGAATCATCTTTCCCAATGTTACATGTACAAATATAAAAGAAAAAGCTCGCTAGATCGAACCCAAAAAGGAAACTTATGCATTGCACAAAAAAGAAGCCCGCTAGGTTGAAAATCCGAAATGGCGGCCTAGGCAAAACAAGGGTGTGCACAAAGAAATAAAAAAAATAGAAGGGTGTAGACACCCCACCTTGGACCGCTCACCCCGATTGCACATTTGATCTTGTGTTTCTCCCCATTTTAAGTGTTTTTCGTTAGTTTCTGTCACTTCCATTAAGTTCCTGACTGACTTCGTTAAGTCTAGGGACTAAACTGAATAACAGGGCTGACTTTCTAGTCCATTCTGTCAAAATCGCCTTCTCTGAGTCGCGCGCCTCCGACAGGAGGATCCAGACGCGCGCGCCTCCCGCCCCCAAAGCAGAAGCGCGCGCCTCTGGGCGTCGTTACAGATTTCTGGCCAGGATTCTCTCCCTTGCTCAATTTACAGGATTTTGCCAGGGAAAGATTTCTTGGTGACTGAGTTTTGGCACCAAAAACATCTCTCTTTCACCTATAAAAACCCCCCTTTACCTCCATTTTCAAGGACCTTTGGCTCTCAATCTTACATTCTCAATAAGACACTAAAATTTCACACTTACAAAGCATTTCCAAAGGATTTCTCCAAAGAATTCATCAAGAAGTGTTTGAAGTCTCTTGAAGTCTAGGTAAAGTTATTTCTTTCCTCTTCTTAACTTCATCTCTTTTCTCTTTCTTTTGTTTTATCAAAGTGCAATCACCCAAATCATTTTGGGACATGACTCTAATGATCACCTCATCTCATTGAGGTCGGTTAAAGAGTTATCTCCTACATTCCAAACTCTATTTTAAAACCCTTTTTATGATTTAAAGAAGAAGAAGAAGAAGAACGTTTATCATTCATGTAGATTTTGATCAACCAAGACCAACTTTAGTTGGGCGAGATGGGTGTTTCGGTAATTCCCATCTCGTAACCTAACCCCCGAACCTCAAAACAAAGAATCTCTGTTTTCATAATCAAACTTACGCTATTATCAATAGGTTTTTCTTATGTTCCTCAAAACATAGGTGGCGACTCTAAAAACAAGTTAGACATCCTAGGGTAATTCACGCGCTCTAGCCAAGCCGTGGTCCCCGCGGGGTATCTACAGTGGCGACTCCGATGGGGACGTTTGAGGGTTAAACTTGCATTCTGATCAAAATCTACATCTTTTTTGGGCATTCTGACTCCTGATGGGGGAGGCGCGCGCTTCTGGCCTCTTCAGCCTAAGGCGCACGCATCCCGCATCAAGGACCAGAATCGCCCGCTTCTTCATGTTCTTCATCTTCTTCTTCTGCTATTCTCCACTAATCATTTCTGCAGAGGTTACAATATGCACATAGGACCAGGGCAATCCCCTGAGTCCAAAATCCGACAATCTGACAGGTGTGCCCAGAAGCGTGCGCCTCCCAATAGCATCGCGCCATGCGCGCGCGTCTCGTATCAATACTCAGAGGCGCACGCTTCTGGGTTGGTTCCCAGAACATAAACAGGTCTCAGAACAGAGCAGTATGATGGGGGTGTAGGCACAGTTGCCTGCATCAGTGGTTATTCTGAACTTCGGACTGTTTTAATTTTATGTTCTATTTTATCGGTCACACGGGTGATTCGAAAGTTGTAATTATGTGCTTATTTGTTTTTTTTTTTTTTTATTTCTTTTGAAAAAAAAAAAATATAAAAAATATTTTGTCACCTGTTAGACCTCACACTACATGCACATATTCCTATGAATCGCTCACTATCGAGTCGCACAAGTCCAACCCCAAACCCGTCGAGGCCCGTCCTAGAAAGTTTCAAGCTCCACTCGACCTTGGCTCTTTCGAAGCGGTAAACCTCAGCCTGTGGCGTAGTTCATGACTACATGCCGGGGGTGACCTTTGAGCCTCATATTCAAGCCGAGCACAAGCCACACAATTCTAGTTAGGGTCTAACACTCCGTGACTCAAGTCGGTTTCCATGTACCGAGATTTCCCTAAACTAATGTCTTCAAATCATACATGCCAACTTGTTGAAACGGACGCAATAAAAATCCGTCCCCAAAAGTGGTTATTTTGGACGAAAATAAATATCCGTCCCCGCATGTATACTTTACTACATTAATTTAGTTTAATCCCGATACATGTAGGATTCACAAACGCGATGGAATCCGATGAGTATATGGGACCGCGAGATGGTCTATATACTAGTGTGACGATTCCATTATTTTCTTAGAAACCCCAAAAGAGATCCATTCCCCCCGACTTATAAAAAAAAAAAAAAAAGAGTCTTTTCTTATGTGGTTCGAGTCGTGTGCCCAACTGTGTGTTCTAAGCCTCTTCGTGGACCGCAAGTGTTACTCAAGACTGACAAGGGCCTCTTCTGTAATCTAGGTTCAATTGGTACTTACAGAGTCTACCGGGATTCGGCAAATCGGTTAGTCCGTGAAGAGATCACTCCAACAGCTCCTACATCAACAATGGCCGGCGGCTCCAACATCAACAATACCATGACTCTCGAGCAACTCGCAACCATGGTCCAACTCCTCCAAGAGCAAGTCTCCACCCTTAATAAGGAGGCACAAAGAAAAGATGACATTTGGCAATCCCACCTCGATAGCCAAAGGGAGGCCCACGAGGCCGAGATGGAGCTAATGAAAGAAAAGCTCACTAATCTTGCCAAGGGGAAGAGCAAAAATGACGATGACGAATCCGAATGGACCGAAGGTTTGTTCAAAAGTCCTTATCTCAACACCAGCACCAAGAAAGTGGGAGAGCCAAGTTCCGAGAACAATGAGCCCAAAATGGTGGATTCTATCATGGCCTACATCGACCAAAAATTCAATAGGCTCAACATGGGGAAAGGCTCCGACACAAGCCTTTATCAATCATCCATCCTCATGAGTACTATGGCCGCTCTTCCTGATAAGTTCAAGATGCCCGACATAAGCAAATTCAAGGGCAACTCTTGTCCTATGGCTCACATTGAGACTTATATTTGGGCAATGGTTCCGAAGAAGGTCTCCCCCAAGGTGATGGCTCAATGCTTTCCTCTCACTCTCGAGGGGGCGGCAAAAGATTGGTATGCTACTCTCCCGCTCACTGTCCATCTTGATTGGGACTCCACCATGCTTGCCTTCAAGAACCAATACCAAGGCAACACCACTCACCGGCCCACAAGGAAAGAGCTAGAGAACACTACTCAACGAGACCACGAGTACTTCACAAGGAGATGGAATGATAAACTCTCCGAGATTGTGGAAAGGCCAAATACCAAGGAGCAAATGGACATCTTTCTCAAATGTCTCAAAATTGATCTCCGCACCCACCTAAGTGGGGCTTGCTATGCGGATTTCTCCCAAATGTATGAGGCGGGGGTCCGAATGGACGAGTTGCTCAAGGAAGTCAAGAAAAGTGCTCCTAGCTACCGCTACAAGGCGCTTCCAACTCCACAAAAGAGGCCTCGGTCAACGCCGTCACTATCGACAAGGGGAATTACAAAAAGGTTCCTCCACCCCAAGGGAAGAAGTCTCGAAATGACCGTGTCTACACGCCTCTCCAAGGCATGACTCAAACCGAAGCTTTTGAAGTCCTCAAAGCAAAGGGTCAAGTCACACCCGTACAAGGGTACCAACCCAAGACGGTCAACCCCAATCATGCTCACCACAAATATTGTGGCTACCACCAATATAGTGGCCACACCACCGAGGAATGCTTCGTTCTCCGCAATGTCATTCAAGATCTCATAGACAAGAAAGAATTTGTAGTGACTAATGGCGAACATGTCAATGTAATAGAGATAGGAGAACTCGAGGGGACCACCCATTCAATCCCAATTGTGAATGGGGGCCCCAATGTTATGAATAAACTCGACAATTCTTGTTATGTTGTGACTTACGATGAGGTAATGAGGGAAGTACTAGAGAATAGGAAAAAGAAGCAAGATGGGAACGTCAACATGCTAACTCGATCCGGTCGAGTCATAGCAAGCAACCCTTCCACTTCCGCACCAAGCTCCTCTTCTCAAAGGCCGCAAGCTCGCGACACTCCCGAAGATCCTCTACTTGTCCAACTCAAGAAAACTCAAGCCAACATCTCTATTTGGGACCTCATCGCATCCTCAAAGAAACACCGAGATCTTGTCATCCGCAATCTCGATGATACATCAATTTCTCCCGATACTACTCTCGAGGACCTCACGGAAATGATCGGTCACATTCATTTTGGCAACGTCATCACCTTTGCCGATATGGACCTTCCACCATTTGGTTCCGACCACAACGAGGCTATTTACCTCAAGGTACGAGCAAGGGGGAGGCCCATCTCAAGAGTCTTAGTGGACGGTGTTTCCGCACTCAACCTCATGCCTGGCAGAATCATGGGCATACTGGGGCTTAAGGATTCCGATTTGAAGCCTTCTACTCAAGTAATTCGAGGTTATGACAGCACCGCCCGTACAGTCATGGGCATGATCGAAATAGACATTGAGTTTTGGAGCATGGTCATGTCCGTTCCATTCCAAGTGCTTGACATCCCGGCCTCGTTCAACTTGCTTTTGGGTCGACCATGGATTCACAGTTCTAATGCCATCCCTCCATCAATGTGTCAAGATCCGAAATGGTGATGAAATAGTGACCGTCATGGCCGAAAACGTCACTATCCGCAGAAAAGGTGAGCCCGTCCACCAAGTTCAGCATGGTTTACCAGACTCCACTCTCTCCGGAGTCTCAATCAACGCCATTGACAAAGAAGGGGGAAACGGATCATGGACCCCCAGCAATCACAAAGTCCTCCGCATGATGAGGAATATGGACTACTTCCCTGGTTTAGGCCTAGGGAAATATCAACAAGGAATCCTACATCCTGTGCAAGTCCCATTTGTCAAGAACACATTCGGTTTGGGGTACGAACCTTCCAGAGAAGACTTGAAACAAGAGCAAGCGATCAAGAATGAAAAGGCCCAAGCTCGTAAAGAAGGCCGTCGTTATGAGGTCCCTAATCTAAGGCCTTACCGCAAGACGCTGAATGGCTATTTTGTCCGCCAAGGGAAGACTTTCCATACATGATCTTTCCCGAACCATGGGTTAACAATAAGGGTGTCAAAAAGCCCGGTCTCGAAATCTTCTCCGATTGTGAGATCCAGAAATCCGAAAGGGAACCAACTCCCATGTCGCCCCGTGAAGGGTGGGGAAGGAAGGTGACTATAGAGTCCGAGACAGAAATCATCGTGGGGGAAGAACCGACAGATTTAACCTCCATTTTCGAAGATCTTGCCATAATGAATGAATGCCAAGTCAACGCCATCCATGACACCGTCATCATGAATGAGACTATCAGTGAGATCCCGCCAAGCTCCGAGCCGATCAACAATTGGTATTTTACGAAAGGGCCCGTGGTATCTGAGGAATTCTTAGTCCAAGAAATGGGTTGCATACCCCGCACAGCAACAAAGGAAGAGCGGCTCATACTTACTTTCGAGTCTGAGAGTGTCTCTAATACCCTCATCCAAGAGGATATGGAGGCCATAGCCGAGCGTGTGTTTCCTTTCTTTGCTAATGAAAAATTTGATATTTCTGAGTACCCTGAGATTGCAAATATCATAAATGATGAATTAACTAATAATGAACTTAATGAACAAGTTAATAACGATTCAAATTATGATGAAATAGACCACGAAAACACAACATACTTAAATGAACTTTCTCAACAGGTCCATAGTCGTGGTGAAAATGGTCCAGGGGCTGACGAAGAATTGCATGTTGTTAATCTGGGTACCGACGAAGAGCCAAGTGAAACTAAGATCGGAAGCTTCTTCAAGGGGGACGACAGAGACAGATTGACTGCACTACTACGGGAGTTCGTGGATGTGTTCGTATGGTTATACAAAGACATGACGGGTTTGGACAGAAAGGTAGCGGAGCACAGAATTCCGATCAGAGAAGATGCCAAGCCGGTAAAACAGAAGCTCAGAAAGATCAAGCCAGAATGGTCTCTGTAAGTCAAAGAAGAGATCGAGAAGCTCCTTAGTGTGGGTTTCATCAAGGTTATCGAGTATCCGACATGGTTAGCCAACATCGTGACAGTCAGAAAGGCAAAAGGCAAGGTTCGAGTTTGTGTGGACTTCCGGGATTTAAACAAAGCTTCCCTGAAAGACGATTTTCCACTCCCTAACATCGACATGCTGGTCGACTCCACTGCTGCCTACGAGGTTCGCTCATTCATGGATGGGTTCACTGGGTACAATCAGATTCTCATGGCCGAGGAAGATCAATATAAGACAGCCTTCACAACACCGTGGGGTACCTTTTGCTACACAGTCATGCCATTTGGGTTAAGAAACGTTGGGGCTTCCTACCAAAGAGCCGTGACAGACTTGTTCCACGATATGATTCACAAAGAAATCGAGGTCTATGTGGACTACATGATCATTCACTCCAAAGGGACCGATGGTCAACATTTAATCGATCTCCGCAAGTTCTTCGAAAGGCTTCGTCAACACAAGATGAGGCTCAACCCTGCAAAGTGCACGTTCGGGGTTATCCGAGGCAAAGTCCTTGGTTATATGGTCACTGAAAGGAGAATTGAAGTAGATCCCTCCAAAATCAAGGCAATCATTGACATGCCTCCTCCAAAGACGCAGAAAGAGATCAAAGGTTTCATGGGCAGACTGCAATACATCAGTCGGTTTGTGCACCAACTCACTTCCATGTGCGAGCCAATCTTCAAGCTACTCAAGAAGAATGTGGCTCTAGAATGGACCGACGTGTGCCAAGAAGCCTTCGACCAAGTGAAGCATTACTTGACGTGCCCTCCTGTTCTAGTTCCACCATACAAGGAGAAGCCTCTTTTGCTCTATCTCACTGTCAATGATGAAGCCCTAGGGGCTATGTTAGCACAAGAGCAACAAGAGTCCACAAAGGAGAATGCCATTTATTTTGTCAGTCGCCGATTCCAAGGAGGCGAAAAGAACTACTTTGTCTTAGAGAAGTCATGTGCAGCATTGGTTTGGGTTACTCAAAAGCTCAAACACTATATGGAAGCTTTTTCGATCAAGCTAGTGGCAAAGGTGAACCCGCTCCGCTACATCTTCGAGAAGCCTTTCATGTCAACAAGAATAGCCAAATGGTACTTCATGCTCGCCGGCTATGATATCACTTACGTCACACTAAAATCCGTCAGGGGGAAAGTGTTCAGTGACCAGCTTGTCGAATTCCCGTGTGACGAAGTAAAGGGGGAAGACGTACAGTTCCCCGACGAGCATTTAATTTGTACTGAAACCGAGGAAAATAAGTGGAAACTTTTTTTCGATGGCGCCGCCAATAAACACGGTTTTGGTATAGGAGTATTGCTTGTCGATCCAAAAGACATCTACACTCCCATTGCCATCCGTCTGGAATTCAAAGCTACCAACAACATTGCCGAGTACGAAGCATGAATAGTAGGGCTCGAAGCAGCTCTCAAAAGAAACGTCACGGAACTAGAAGTATTCGGCGTCTCTTTGCTCCTTATCAATCAGCAATCGGGTAAATGGCGAATCCAAGACCCGACCCTCCAACAGTATGGTCAGCACCTTGAAGAATTGGTTGAACAATTCCAAGAGATCACTTTCAACTACCTGCCAAGGGATAAAAATCGCTTCGCCGATGCACTGGCCACCATAGCTTCATTAGTCGAAATGCCCAAAGGGAAAATGGTGAAGCCTTTCAACATTGCCCGAAGGAACAGTCCAGCGTACTGCATGAGTATCGAGATCAACGAGGTTCAAACAAACTCTCCGTGGTATTCGGATATCATGAATTTCCTCAAAGATGGAACTTATCCCGAGAATAGCAGTAAGAAGTCTCAAGCGGCTCTGCAAAGGCTAGCCTCTCGGTACGTACTGATTGGGGACCGAGTCTATAAAAGGCACCACGACGGGATCAATCTATTATGCGCCAATGAGGCCGAAGCTCAAGAGATAATGTGTGAAGTGCACGAAGGAGAGTGTGGACCCCACATGAATGGGTTTATGCTAGTCAAGAAGATACTCCGCATTGGTTACTATTGGACCACTATGGAACGAGACTGTATCGAGAAAGTCAAAAGGTGTGCCAAGTGCCAATTCCATGCTAATCTGCAACATGCTCCACCCTCGCAACTTTACAACATGGTCACACCTTGACCTTTCTCTTGTTGGGGGATAGACATCATCGGTAAAGTCCATCCTGTCGAAAGCAATGGGCAGTCATTCGTCCTAGTGGCCGTCGACTACTTCACAAAGTGAGTCGAAGCACAAGCCTATCGGACCCTCAACGTCAAGAAAGTGGCCGAATTTGTAAAGATTAATATCATGTGCCGATACGGCGTGCCTCATGAAATCATTTCCGACAACGGCTCTCACTTTGAGAAGGAAATGGATGCACTTTTGGTAGAATACAAGATCACCAAGCACAAGTCATCTCCTTACCGTCCCCAAGCAAATGGCGCGGTTGAAGCAGCAAATAAGACCATCGAGACCATCGTCAAGAAAATGGCCTCAACAGGAAGGGATTGGCCCGAGAAGCTACCATTAGCATTGTGGGGCTACCGCACATCAATACGGTCAGCAACAGGAGAAACTCCTTATGCATTAGTCTATGGTTCTGAAGACGTACTCCCAATCGAACTTGAAGTCCCATCTCTATGGGTCCTCCTCAAGAATCAAGTCAACGAGGTCGACTGGATGCAAAGTCAATATGAACAACTAGTCTTACTCGACGAGAAAAGGCTAAGAGCACTCGAACGCACAAGGGCATATCAGCAAAGGATGGCAAGAGCTTTCAACAAAAAGGTGAAGCCTTGAAACATCAATGTGGGAGATTTGGTCTTAAGACAACATCCTCCTAATGCAATGAATCCCCTGGGGAAATGGGGACCCCGATGGATCGGTCCGTACGTGGTCAAAAAGATACTAAGCGGCAGTGCAGTCCGACTCGTGGATTTAGATGGTGACCAGCTGCCAAAGGAGGTCAACCTCGACAAGCTCAAGAGATTCAATGCTTAATAAACAAAGACCATAAAAAAAAAAAAAAAAAAAAAATCGCTCGCTAGGTTGAAAACCCGCAAGGGCGGCCTAGGCAAAAATTAGAGCACGTGCAAAAAAGAAGCCCGCTAGATTGAAAACCCGAAAGGGCGGTCTAGGTAAAAAACAGGGTGCACACAAAAAAAATTGGTCTTTGTTTGTTTGAACTACGGAGACCTGAGCCTCCCAACTGGAGGAACGTAGGCAACCTTCGGGTGCGGTCTAAAACATATCAAAAATACCCAATTCACTTCAAATAACAAGATGCAATTTTTATTCATTCAATGAGTTATTCAAGCCATTACAACGGATTTATTGAGCAACAAAAGACATCAAAACATTAAATCCTAAAACAAAGTGGTGTAATTTAATTGCAATCTCTTAGGGTACTAAGAAAAGTCCAACTTTCTCTTAGCCTTCAAAGGACTACCCGATTGTCTCTCAATCCTTTTCTTCTTGGATAACGGAAGAGCACTAATACGCACCGAAACCTTCTGTGTTGCGGCACGTCTCCTAGCATAAAAGTCATCCAAATGAGTACCGAAAGGGTCAGCAAGAATGTTACTCGAATCAGCAGCAGCCTCCCTATATCTCAAAGCGCTGCTAGGCTCAAAACCCTTTCCCAACAACTTGGCACGAAGCACATCGACCCAAGTGATGCCACGGTAAAGGGTGCCAAACAAATAATCCAAGTAGCTCTCGGGAAGGAAGACACTCCCCCGATGCAGAGGAGCAAAAGCCCAACGGTTGCGATCATCTCCCCAAGCCGACTGAAGCTCACTCGAGAAGTCCGGACCCATGTAAGCAACTGGACGAAGCATTCCGTCCCTGTAAGGATCCCGTCCTCGGGGCGAAACAAGCAAAGTTCGCACGAGGACAAAATGCCAAACACGGGTGGTTTTCACACAAACAACGGAGTCGCCACGTTAGTTTAATTTTTAACCCAAACTTAACGAAAAATGGTTAGAGAAAATGAGTTCGGAGGTCACGTTACACTTTGGGAAGAACTTGGACAAAGTTCACCCAAAGTGCCTCGGTAAACCGAGTCTCCCTAAGTTTGTTGACCAAAACGTGCAAGTGTGTGTGTGTGTGTGTGTTTAAAAATGGGAGAAACCAATCTTATTTTAGAAAATGATTTTGGGGATGAAATGTAGGCATATTAATGCCCTTTGTTCTTTTAATGTTTTTTTTAAAGAGGCAAAAATAGAATGTTCATCCAAGTAAAAATAAGGCATTTTGGGGAGGGACTTTAATTAATCATGGAAGAGATTAATAAAGCCAAGAGGGACAACTTGATCATCCTATGTACCAAATTCATGCCAAGATGAGATCCAAGGCCATGAATTGGACAATCATTGGAGCAATAGCACCTTTACTTGGACAAATCCCCAACTTGGAGGATCAAAGATTGTGGCCAAACAAGAACAATATTAATAAGATATTTAACAAATCATAGCTTGAGAGGACAAGACTTGTAATAGATATATATATATATATATATATATATATATATATATATATATATAGTGCTTGATTATGGACAAGACTTGCAATATTGAATGACATTAATGTAAAACCCACTCACAGTTTCATTAATGTAAAATTGCACAAAAACATAACAAGTCTTAGATTAATCCTTTGGTTTAGAACCCACACTCATGCATAAAACATGGAGGGCACCATGGATCTCAAGGCTTGGTTCCAAGTTGATAAAAGGCATTAAATAATGACATTAATGTAACAAATGCTCCTCTCCACTTGGTTCATCATTTTAATACACCATAAAATGTAAGATGAGACCATTGGGATCAAGGGAGCATTTGGATCCCAATCATATAAAGATTACATTTTTAAGCCAAATGATCAAAGATCATATCCCAAAAAAAAAGGAAAATAGAATGAGATGAAGAAGAAGATTTTTATAAAATAAAGATTTGATTTTTAAGCAAGCTTGGGGTAAATCATCAATTGATTGACCCAAGTTTGCCTTTTTCCTACTTGGAGATCATGGACTCCAAGATTTCACTCAACCATGGTTTGTTCACCAATTTCACTAATCACTCAATTAATCACTCAATTTGTAGAGAGGAAATTTGTGCATAGTAACTTTTCTCTTGAATCCCCCCCAATGAGAGAGCATGGCCTCTCTATTTATAGGGGGAATTGGGGGCTTGTTTGCAAATTAAAGTTGCTTTTTGGCCCCTCAACTATTGGCCTTTGATTTTCTTAGTGGCTAAGCAAAATAAGGATATTTTTGATCACAAAATGGGTCATTAAAATGGGTCATCTTTAGTCACAAAATGGTCACAAATTGGGTTGAAATTGGATCATTTTTTAGCACAAAATGGGCATAAATAGGCTGAGAGGATCAACGGTTCAGATTAAATCTGAGGATTTTTGGGGAAGATCCAATGGCTGCTGGTGCATCTTCTAAAAGGGGGAGTGGTGACACAAACAAGGTGAAGGGCCAATCAGAGGGTGACACGCATGGCTGTCACGGGTGGGGGGACAACATCCGGGTGAAGGACCAATGGCAGCGAGGCAAGTGGGGGGCTTGTCGGGCGAGTGTGGCGCACCGGGGGATAAGGCGCGTGCCACCGGGAGGAGGCTGACGCGCGGCGGCTTGGGCGAATGAGGAGGGGACACGTGGCGAGGCTGTCGGCTGGTCTTGTGCGTTTTTAGAAAACGCACAATGGATGTGCGACCGTTCCTCCTGGGCGATTTTCAGATAATTCCCACAAAGTCCTTTTGGGCTTTGTGGGGATAAAACCAGAGGTCCTTGGTCCATTTTAATTCCCAGAAATCCCTTCCCTTTTCCAATATGCTCCAGAAATTCCCAGAAAGCCCCTAAACCTTCAGAATATTTTAATTAATGCCTAAAATACCCTTTGAATATTAAAATGACCCAATTAAATCCCAAATTACCCCCTTAATTCCAAAATTTGATTATTTGAGGATAGTAATCCGCATCGGGGTACTTACAGAGCCCCTCGGCAACGGCGCTTTCGAAGGAAGCGGGGTTGTCGATAAAAGAGGAATCCCGATCCGGTGAGCTACCGAGATGGGAGAAATGGTGACCAAGGTGGTCAAGTGGCTGGACCCTTATCTTTAAAGGATTCCTACGTATCCCGTTTGCAGGGAATCAACCCGGTCGTAGTTCTGGTGAGAGAGTTTAAGGCTACTCGAACCTATAAGCATCCCATTTTGATGGGAGGACGGCATCGCCGATTTGGGTGAGAGATTTCAAGGCTACTCAAACCTATAAACGACTGTCGAGGTCGGGTGGGGAACTCGGGCATGACACTTATTCGGTCAGAGGCGGGGACTCGGGCATGACACTTACTTGGTCAGAGGCGAAGGTTCGGGCGTGACACTTATTTGGTCAGAGGCAAAGGCATTTGGGCATGACGCCAAGGGGTCAGAGGCTAAGGCATTTGGGCATGACACCAAGGGGTCAGAGGCTAAGGAATTTGGGCATGACACCAAGGGGTCAGAGGCTAAGGAATTTGGGCATGACACCAAGGGGTCAGAGGCTAAGGCATTTGGGCATGACACCAAGGGGTCAGAGGCTAAGGCATTTGGGCATGACACCAAGGGGTCAGAGGCGAGACATGGTCAACTTGACTCTATGGGAGAGGGTTGACTTGCTGGGGATATGGTCAACTTGACTCTATAGGAGAGGGTTGACTCACACGGGACATATTTTTACTGGGCTTACGTCAGGGACGGCCAATTTTGGACATGTAACTGGGCTTACGTCTGGGAAGGCCAATTTTTGGACACTTAAATGGGCTTACGTCAGGGACGGCCAATGATGACTTTTTAACTGGGCTTACGTCAGGGACAGCCAAATTTGGACATTTAACTGGGCTTACGTCAGGGACGGCCAATGATGGACACTTAACTGGGCTTACGTCAGGGACGGCCAAATTTGGACATTTAACTGGGCTTACGTCAGGGACGGCCAATTTTGGACATTTAACTGGGCTTACGTCTGGGACGGCCAATTTTATTTCACAAAGCTGGGCTTACGTCGCTAGGACTGCCGGATGTTTCACAAAGCTGGGCTTACGTCGCTAGGACTGCCAGATTTTTGTCTCAGAGGGTCGCTCGGGGGACCTAAATTTTATCTCAAAAGGGTTGCTCGGGGGACCTATACTTTTCTCAAAATGGTCACTCGGGGACCTAAACTTGTCTCAAAATGGTCACTCGGGGGACCTAGACTTTTCTCAAGATGGTCACTCGGGGGACCTAAACTTTTCTCAAAATGGGTCACTCGGGGGACCTAGACTTGTCTCAAAATGATCACTCGGGGGACCTAGACTTTTCTCAAGATGGTCACTCGGGGGACCTAATCTTTTCTCAAAATGGTGACTCGGGGGACCTAAACTTTTCTCAAAATGGTCACTCGGGGGACCTAAACTTTTCTCAAAATGGGTCACTTGGGGGACCTAAATGTTCTCAGAAAGGGCTTGACTCTTACTTGGTCAACCGGGTCAACATGGGCTTACGTCTAGGACGGCCATAATTCATTTCACAAAGATGGGCTTACGTCGCTAGGACTGCCGGGACAAAGGCTCTAGCCCAAAATGACTATTCTAAGTCAAGGTTTTGGTCAACTCCATCTTTGGGGAGTTTGACGGGAAAACTGGTCTTACGTCTCTCTAGGGACGGCCGGGACAATGACTCTAGCCTATAACGACTATTCTAAGTCTAAGCTTGACCGGGGTCAACTCCCTCTTTGGGGAGATTGACGGGAAACTGGTCTTACGTCCCTCAAAGGACTGCCGGGACAAAGGCTCTAGCCTATAATGACTATACTGGTCTTACGTCCTACCAAGGACTGCCGGGACAAAACATTCGAGTCAACTCCACCTTTTGGGAGTTTGACAAAGGCAAACTGGTCTTACGTCCCACTAAGGACTGCCGGGACAAAACATTCGAGTCAACTCCACCTTTGGGGAGTTTGACAAAGGCAAACTGGTCTTATGTCCCACTAAGGACTGCTGGGACAAAGGCTCTAGCCTATAATGACTATACTGGGTCATAGCTTGACCGGGGTCAACTCCATCTTTGGGGAGATTGATGGGAAAACTGGTCTTACGTCCCTCTAAGGACTGTCGGGACAAAGGCTCTAGCCTATAATGACTATTTTGAGTCAAGGTTTGGTCAAGACTAGGTTCCAATGGACTTACATCAAAAGACCGCCTATCCTCTTCACAAATATTCTACAAAACATTCTTATTATAAACACACCCTCAAATGCCCAATGCAATTTGGAAGGGGACGGAAAAAACATTATTTTTATAAACACACCCTCAAATGCCCAATGCAATTTGGAAGGGGACGGAAAAAATATTATTTTTATAAACACACCCTCAAATTCCCAATGCAATTTGGAAGGGGACGGAAAAAACATTCTTTTTATAAGCACACCCTCAAATGCCCAATGCAATTTGGAATGGGACGGAAAAAACATTCTTTTTATAAACACACCCTCAATGCCCAATGCCATTTGGAAGGGGACGGAAAAAACATTCTTTTTATAAACACACCCTCAAATGCCCAATGCAATTTGGAAGGGGACGGAAAAAACATTCTTTTGGCCAAATTTTGGAAATGCACATTCCTAAAGGCAAATCTTTTAACGGAGCATTTTAGTCAAATTCGGATTTTAACTTAACCACGAGGTTTACTATGCATAAAGTCGTTCGAGGCTTTGTCCATTTATTAGGAGTGATCGGGGGTAGAGAAGCCTCCAGTCGTCGATGGCGGGGTAGCCCCATGCCTTGTGGTCGTTGTGGAGGTAGCCCCATGTCCTTTGAAGTGGGGTTAGGAACCCATCCATTTTTCATGACGCACCCTTTCTTTTGCCTAGGCCGCCCTTGCGGGTTTTCAACCTAGCGGGCATCTCTTTTGCGTCTTTTATGGCACACCCTGTTTTTTGCCTAGGCCGCCCTTACGGGTTTTCAACCTAGCGGGCCACTTTTTTAGTGCCTTTCTTTTCCACCTTTTTTATGAGTGATCCAGCCGACTCGATAGAACGGGGACTTAAGGTATCTTTTGGAGGAAACATGCAAGGGCAGTTTATTTGGGAGAGAGTCCCTTTATGTTGGTGAGCTCTTTGAGCAATTTATCATGAAATGGAAGGAAGCCCTTGCTTGACAGAATACAAGTGTTTAGCTCTTTCCTAAGATGTAGAGAAGAAACTTGTCAAGACATTTGAAATTTTTCTTGGTTAAAATTATCAAAATGATTGCTTGGATGGACCATGTTAATCATTAAGTCAAGATTATAACAAGAAATTAGCCTTAACATGTATAAATGTTGTGATCAATTAAGATTAAGATTCGATCAATGGCAAGATCGGGAAGAGAAGGTGTTTATGGGGAATTGGCCCAAAGAAGGTGTGTCTTGGGAAGTCGGTCATTAAGGGGACCGAGGGGGAGAGGCTTGGCTACTTTGGGAAAGCCATGGTTTGATCGTTCTTTCTCATGCTGTGACCGGACCCGAAGGTTGCCTACGTTCCCCTCAATGTGAGGAGCTCAGGTCGCCGTAGTTCGGCCATGGGCCGTTTTGCTGAAGTTGACTTTCTTTTGACGTTGTCTTGGAGGACGTTGTTGCTCCTTTGACGTAGATCTCTTTGCTTCATGGTGGACGGGCTCTTTCTTTCCGTCATTTCCTTTCCTTCTTTTCATACATTCATTTCCTTTCCCTCTTCTCCTCTTTTTTTTTTTTTTTTTTTTTTTTTTTTTTTTGAGGGAGAGGGGAAACATTAGCCCCAACTTGCTGTTTCGGGCTTTGGCTCCTTGGTAGCCCCTTGGTGGAACGTCCTCACTTCCGACTTTGTCTTTGAAGACCCGGGAAGTCATTTGCTTGGTTGCGCACACGCGATCATGGTTGAACCTTGGTGGTTGAGCAACAACGTCCTTTCCTCTTCATCGTCTTGGGATGCCTTTGACGTGCATCAAGAATTTTGTCTTGGAAAGGTGTATCGGGTTGTGTATCGGGAATGTGTATGAGGAAAGGCTTGCCATTAGTGGTTTCTTCATTCCAATTGATCACAACATTCATTCACATCAAGATTAATTGTTTGCATTTATCATTTTTCATTTGTGTTTGGTCCATTCGTCTCTAATGAGTCATCATTGACTAGTATACTTAGAAGTCAATTCATCATTTTAGGGACGTAGCAATCAATTGATAATATCAAGCAAGGCAAATTCAAGAGTAAATGTATATTGCAAATAATGTCTCAAGTCTAGGGAGAAGAGAACATCCTCTTCACAGGTTCACTAACGGCCTCCTCAAAGGTTCACTAACGGCCTCTTCAAAGGTTCACTAACGGACTCTCCAAAGGTTCACTAACGGCCTCGTTCAAAGGTTCACTAACGGCCTCATTCAACATATTCAGCCGGCAGGTTCACCTAACGGATCATGCCACCCCCTCTATCAATAAAAGCCGCTCACACAGGGAGCGCACAACTATCTCTCGCAATTTCAAATTCCTGCTTTCATCGAGTCTTTGCTTTTTCTTGGTGATGTCCTCGGCGGGTGTTTTTAACTTTCGTTGACACGTTTTGCTTTGCAATCCACGTCGCCAAGGGGCTCTGTAGACACCCCGCCTTGGACCGCTCACCCCGATTGCACATTTGATCTTGTGTTTCTCCCCATTTTAAGTGTTTCTCGTTAGTTTCTGTCACTTCCGTTAAGTTCCTAACTGACTTCGTTAAGTCCAGGGACTAAACTGAATAACAGGGCTGACTTTCTAGTCCATTCTGTCAAAATCGCCTTCTCTGAGTCGCGTGCCTCCGACAGGAGGATCCAGACGCGCGCGCCTCCCGCCCCCAAAGCAGGAAGCGCGAGCCTCTGGGCGTCGGTTAGAGATTTCTGGCCAGGATTCTCTCCCTTGCTCAATTTACAGGATTTTGCCCGGGAAAGATTTTTTGGTGACTGAGTTTTGGCACCAAAAACATCTCTCTTTCACCTATAAAAACCCCCCTTTACCTCCATTTTCATGGACCTTTGGCTCTTAATCTTACATTCTCAATAAGACACTAAAATTTCACACTTACAAAGCATTTCCAAAGGATTTCTCCAAAGAATTCATCAAGAAGTGTTTGAAGTCTCTTGAAGTCTAGGTAAAGTTATTTCTTTCCTTTTCTTAACTTCATCTCTTTTCTCTTTCTTTTTGTTTTATCAAAGTGCAATCACCCAAATCATTTTGGGACATGACTCTAATGATCACCTCATCTCATTGAGGTCGGTTAAAGAGTTATCTCCTACATTCCAAACTCTATTTTAAAACCCCTTTTTATGATTTAAAGAAGAAGAAGAAGAACGTTTATCATTCATGTAGATTTTTGATCAAGCAAGACCAACTTTAGTTGAGCGAGATGGGTGTTTCGGTACTTCCCATCTCGTAACCTAACCCCCGAACCTCAAAACAAAGAATCTCTGTTTTCGTAATCAAACTTAGGCTATTATCAATAGGTTTTTCTTATGTTCCTCAAAACATAGGTGGCGACTCTAAAAACAAGTTAGACATCCTAGGGTAATTCACGCGCTCTAGCCAAGCCGTGGTCCCCCCGGGGTATCTACAAAGGGGCTATCACCATGGAAAAGTAAAAGTCTCATTTTCTTTTCACTTCAAATGTTCTATTTTTCTTTCATTCCCTACAAAAAAGATTAACACGGCAGCAGCAGCCTATGACAACTACAATGGAGCAATTCACCACAACGAGCTACAATTAAGCAATCCAAAGCAACAACCAACAACGGAGCAACCTATCGCGGCAAGAAATTCGACTCCTTCAAAAGAACCTTCAACCCCTGAAGTCAAAACAGGTTTCATCATCAGCCGGGCCTCCCTCGAACTACGCGGACCTGAGCTTCTCATCTTGAAGAGAACGTAGGCAACCTTCGGGTCCAGTCCAAAATATTGTTAGTACCCGGCCTGAAAAATAGCTTAAAACCCTTCGTAGGACCTTCCAAGGACTTCTTAGACATTTAGGAGTATCCAGGGACCTTTTTGGGATTTCCCCCGAGGCCCTCCAGGGACACCTTAGAGCAAGACTTAGAGAACAAGAAATGGGAAGGGAGCCGTACGGCTCCATGGTGACCGTACGGCTCTGGTCTGGCCATGCGGCCACTTCTCCCTAATCCAGTTTTTCCCTATAAATAGAGCCCTCCTCAGCCTCATTCAAGACAACTTTCACATACGGGAAAAACCTAGCAGTAGCTATTCCCAGCCTTTTTCTCTCCCTCTCAACACCCTCTAAAACCCTCTCTTTCATATTTCTTTGATCATCAAAGATATCCAACACCGCCATCAACCAAAAGGAGTGAAGATTCAACCTTCGAAGCCTCTCTATCGGTTTCGTAACGCGTTCTTACAACTTTAAATTGCTTAGATCTAGTTTATTCATTCATATATTGCTAGATCTAGGGTTTTGTTCATCGTTCTTATATGATGATCCGCACTAGATCTAGGTCACATATTACTTACATAAATGCTATATTTAGGGTAGCGATCTTCATGTTTTACATATTCATTCATATATTTTCATGATGTTCTTATTATTATGCTAGATCTACGACTTATTTTACGTAACATACTAGATCTATGGTTTTAATCTTTATTTATGTGCACATAAGATATCCAATGATGATCTTAGGGTTTTATCAAAACCCTAATATGATCTAGGAGAACTACATCTAACCCTAATCTTTCCCCTCTTTATGCATGATCACGCTTCATCTCTCTATTCTAATTATCAATGAACTACGCTGACCTGAGCTTCTCACGTCGAGAAGAACGTAGGCAATCCTCAGATCCGGTCTCAACCACTAACACACACACACACACATTGATCATGATAGAAAGACCGATTCGTTAGTGTAGATACCCCGGGAAACCACAACTTGGCTAGAGCGGTGAATTATCCTAGGATGTCTAACTTGTTTTAGGTTGTTTAGAGTCGCCACCTATGTTTTTAAAGGAACATAAGAAAAACCTAGAAATAGCCTAATTTATGTACAAAACCAGAGATTCGGGAGAGAAGGGTTCGGGGGTTAGGTGACGGAGTGGGAAGTACTTAAACACCCACTCCGCCCCGCTTACGCGGGTCTTGCTACTATTGGTGTTCTAATATTTACATGTCCTTCAATTAATTAAATAGAAATGTGCTAACAATTGTGATGGGAAGAAAAGGGGAAATAAAGGGGAAATAAAATAGAATTGTTTTATTTATTTAATGATAAAGATTACATGTAACAAGTAATGTTAAAGAATTACATTAAGAGATGAAGAGAAATTAACATGGTGAATTAAAGTAAAGATTAAAATGTAGGGAGATAACCTTAACTAACTTCAATATGTGAAGTAGCCATGTTGGTCATGTCCCATTAATGGGGATTGCATACATCAAGAAGAAGAAAACAAAGGAAGAAAATGGAGTTGTACCTTGAGAAAGAGGACTTGGAACCTTGACTTGAAAGTGTTGTTGTTGTAATGAAATTGTTGTAGAACAATTTGTTGTATAGAAACTCTTGTTGGAGAATTTGTGTAGAGAATTGTGTATAGTGTAGGTGTAGTGAAAATGTGATATTAAGGTCCAAGGAGTGTAAAAAGAGTCCCTTTCTAAGGTAGAAGATGATGGTTTTTATAGGTAAAAAAGAGAGGGAAATGATGGAGGGAAATTGGTCATCCATGTGAAATGGAATGGGCCAATCACAAATAAGATAAATGAATAAATGAAAATAAAAGAAATCAAAGAAATCAAATAATAAATGAAATAAATATTAGTTTTTTGGGAAAAGGCTTAGAATTTGGGATTGGGAGTTAATGAGAAAAGGGGGGATGAATGTGGATGAGAAAAGAGGTCTTTTGTGATCAAGAAAGAGATGTTACAAATAAGAAAAGGGAGGGAAATAAGGTGCAATCTGTTACTGCCAAAATGGGAAGCGCGCGAGTCCGGCTTTTAAGGCGGGACGCGCGCGCGGCTCACTGACAGTTCCGGAAGCGCCCGCGGGTGAAAATGACAGAATGACAGAAATGACTCTAAAGTTAATTCTGTTATGCAGTTTAGTCCAAAACTAACGGAATCAGTTAGGAACTTAACCGAAGTAACAGAAATTAATGAAAATAAGTTAAATAAAAATACTTTGTATGCAATCGGGGTGAGAGGTCCAAGGCGGGGTGTCTACAGAGCCCCTCGGCGACGTGGATTGCAAAGCAAAACGCGTCGACGAAAGTAAAAACACCCGCCGAGGACATCGACAAAGAAAAAGAAAGAAAAGAAAGCAAAGACTCGATGAAAGAAGTAATTTGAAATTGCTAGAGATAGGGGTGCGCTCCCTGTGTGAGCGTCTTTTGCTGATAGAGGGGGTGGCATGATCCGTCAGGTGAACCTGCCGGCTGAATGTTTTGAATGAGGCCGTTAGTGAACCGGTTTGATGAATCCGTTAGTGAATCCCTTGAATGAGTCCGTTAGTGAACCCTTGTTGACGAATCCGTTAGTGAATCCGCTTGATGAATCCGTTAGTGAACCCCTTGTATGAGTCCGTTATTGACGAATCCGTTAGTGAATCCGCTTGATGAATCCGTTAGTGAATCCCTTGAATGAGTCCGTTAGTGAACCCTTGTTGATGAATCCGTTAGTGAATCCGTTTGATGAATCCGTTAGTGAATCCCTTGGATGAGTCCGTTGGTGAACCCTTGTTGACGAATCCGTTTGATGAATCCGTTAGTGAATCCCTTGGATGAGTCCGTTGGTGAACCCTTGTTGACGAATCCGTTAGTGAATCCGTTTGATGAATCCGTTAGTGAATCCCTTGGATGAGTCCGTTGGTTGTTGACGAATCCGTTAGTGAATCCGTTTGATGAATCCGTTAGTGAATCCCTTGGATGAGTCCGTTGGTGAACCCTTGTTGACGAATCCGTTAGTGAATCCGTTTGATGAATCCGTTAGTGAATCCCTTGGATGAGTCCGTTGGTGAACCCTTGTTGACGAATCCGTTAGTGAATCCGTTTGATGAATCCGTTAGTGAATCCCTTGGATGAGTCCGTTGGTGAACCCTTGTTGACGAATCCGTTAGTAAAATCCGTTGATGAGGCCGTTAGTGAACCTTTGAGGACGAATCCGTTAGTGAAATTCGTTGATGAAATATTGCATTGAAGTCTCGTGCCACTTGGAGTCACACTTGACTTTTTGAATTGTGGGGTGCGGGCACAGTTGACTGTGGACCATTTTCTGCTGGGGATGAAGTGCCTCGAGTTGCAGATGCTGTTTGACTTCGCGGTGGTTCCCGTTATATGCTTTACAGGTATATGTGCTAGTGCAAGAAGATGCATGAAGTGTGAAATGGAGAGAGAAATTGTGCTCGTGGTGCAATGTGATTTGAAAGAATTTTTGCATGAGAGAGAGATTTGCAAGAATGAAGAAATTGCTTTTGTGTGCTCTGTGATTTTGAGGAAAGTATTAATGAATGATGTTCATACCTTCACTTACCATTGCCGCTTGAGTGGAGATGGATTTCTGATGTCCGCGGATGATGCTTTGATGGAGAATGTCCATTCTTTGGATGTTGATGAGAGAACGCTCTTGATGATGGGTTGGCGAGATGGTACTCTGGATGATGGGTTGGTCGTGCCAAAGGCTGCCTACGTATCCCTTGAAGGGAATCAGACCAGCGTAGTTCAAGGATGATGGAGAATGCTGGAGGACAAACTAGGAGCAAGGCAAAGTAAAGCACATATTTTGGCACATAGAAGGAGAAAAAGAAAAAGAAAAATCTTTTTTTTTTTTTTTTTTTTTTTTTAGAAAGGAAAGAATATGCACACATGTGAGGAAAAGATTTTTTTAGTTCGTGGGTGAACCATTTTAACCATTGTGTGCTTGTGAAGCCAACCCAAGATCAAGTCATGTTCAGTCGAAGTCCGGATTGCCTCGCTTGAATTCTGTTGTCGCCGGTGTGCCCAACGAAGATTGATGTCTAGCCCCAAGAGATTTGTCGATTATGGGGCTTCAAAAGGCTTTCGATGCCGAGATGAGAGGTTGCTGATTGTAAAGCCCCTAGAATGCCTTTGATGCTAAATTTTGAGGGACTTGCATAGCTCCAAGATAAATCAGCTCTTGGCCCATTCGAGTAAATCGCCATTTGTTGTTGTAGTGAGCAAGCCCCAAGAGGAGATCGTTGATGCCAAGGTTGCAAAGCCCCAAGTGTCGTGGGCTTGTAGATGGCGGGATGTGAAGACCTTTCATTGTAAAGCCCCAAATTATCTCGTGATTGGCTCGGCATTGAGAGCGGATGTACCGTCGGGTAGAATTCTTGATAGAGATCCCCTTCTTGCTCTTACTGGGGAGATGAATGGCCTCATTGTGGTTGATATCCAAATGGCTGAGGGCTAATGTCAAAAGACGCAGTAATGTCTTGCGATGCCGTCGAGGTCGCGGATGATAAGGTCTTGGTGTGATAAAGTCCCAAATGAGTATGCTTGCTTGACTCTTCTTGAGTTGAACTAATGACGAATCTTCGGATGCAACTAGTGCTGTGGCCCAACTTTATCTGAGCTGCACCTTGTGCTTTTGGTCTTGGAGAAGGGGGTGCTGATGTGCAGAAACATTGGGATTGGCCGTGGCATTTCCCGCTATAACCCTGTTTTGATTAGAGTTTAGCATATTGAATCTTTTTCCTTTTCTCTAAGACTTCCTTCAAAATCTCACTGTGAGTTCTAACAAAAATCATCAACTTCATTCATAACATCGGAGTCTTCATTTAAAACCAAGAGGCCTTTGACTTGAAGTGTTGAGAGACCCTTGAATCTTGATTGTTCTCATGGAGCCATAAGACTACTCCACATTGCACTTGCTCGAGTATTGTTGCCCAAAAGACTGTCGGTCGCGAAGCCCTAATACTGCCCTTTTCTTTAATTACTGTAATGCCGTAGCCCAAAAGATTGTAGATTGCGAAGCCCGTTGAGACCTTCGGTGCCGAATTGAGGAAGCTTCCAATGTTGCACATGACTTGGCTGGGGATACTGCTGGGGAGTTAATTGCTCTTTGCCGAGGGAGCCTTTAAGACTTGACCGTAGCCCCTAGAGTGCCATCATTGATTGCGAGAAAGGTCCACCCTTGATTGGGGAAACGAGCACGGGCACACATGACAAGAGGGCTTTTTGACATCCCTTTTGAGGGACTTTGAGGATAGTCTCACACATCTTTCTTGAGCATAGCCCCTAGGGCGTATTGATTGCCAAATGAAGCAAAAGAATCCCTTGTTCTTGAGTCACATAGCCCCTAGGGCGTCACCATTTGTTGAGCAAAGCAAGAGTGACTCATCCTCGTGTGAGGGAATAAACATGAGAGGATATGGCAAGAGCTACTCCATTTCTCGGGAGCCTTTCGGTGTTCTTTAGAAGCACATACTTGAAGAAGCCTTGAAAACTGAGATACATGTTGTTGCTATTTGCTACCCAAGCCAATTGACTAGCTAGGGATTATTTGTGCAACATCGTGCCCTTTTATGATGGGCTTGTTCTCGGATGGATCTTGGTTACCACGGGCCTTCTTTTCATGAACCCAAAAATGCACACTGCTGGAGAATGATGCCGATAACCCAAGACAACCTTTGATGGTGCTATATCTTGTCGAGCCTTTTGCAATCCCAAAGTTGACTCGGTGGGGAATTGACTTGCTGAGCAGATTCAATGTAGAACTTGTCTTCTTTAGAGGTTGGGGATCTCCATTTCTCTTTCCCTTCTCTCTCTCACTCTCTCATTTTTTTTATGCCGCACCCTGTTTTTTGCCTAGACCGCCCTTTCGGGTTTTAAATCTAGCGGGCATCTCTTTTGCGTCTTCATCATTTTTTTTTGACTCGATTGATGAGGAAGTGTGCATTGACTCTAGCTGAGGAGATAAGACATGTAATTTTGCGGTGGAGACCTTTTGTCACTAATGATGAGTGACATTGACTTGACTAGGGAAGTGTCCCTAGTATTGACATGTATTTTTTATTGAATTGAATGACTCGCGAAGGCAAGTAAGTCATTAAGAGAGAAGAGAAGGAAAGCCCCAATTTGATTGCAAGAAATTGGGAGTATGCAGAAAGAATAGAAGTCCCTAGACTCTACAAGGAGCGCGAAATGATTCCAAATCTAAGAAAGTTGTTCAATCTTTTTGGTGATTAATTCATTGGCAAATGAATCGTACAAAGATGTCTTGACAAGTTCGAGATGAAGGCCAATCACCATAACGCGCTAGGGCTAAACATATCTCTTTTTTTTTTGCATGAGACCGGACCCGAAGGTTGCCTACGTTCCTCCAGTGTAGAGGCTCAGGTCACCGTAGTTCTTGTGAATTCTCCATTCTTCGGGATGGAATTGTTGCTTCGTCGTGTAGCTTCGTCCTCCTTTGGTGGATGGAATGAAGTTGATCTTGATGTGAACTTCTTTGATTGAGGGGGATTTTTTTATTTTTTTTTTTATTATTTTTTTTTTTTTTTGTGCTCTAACTTTTGCCTAGGTTGATTTGAAGAGTTCAACCTAGCGAGCATTTTTTTTTTTTTTTTTTTTTCAATCCCCCCTTTGAAACATTGCTTGATTTTTCTCCATGGTTGTTGCTTCACCTTTATGTCTTGACTTTGTCTTTGTCGTTGATGATGTTGCCTTCGTCACAATGTTTAGCCCATACGGGTTCAAGTGATGGCCTTCATTCCAAAACTCGTTTAGACATCTTTTCCTCATTTTGCCAAGAATTAGATTGAAAAACTTGAAAGAGTGTATGAGGACAAGAACGACTTTTTTTATTCGATGATAAGACTCGACACTTAACATGGGACGAGAGAAAACATTGATGCCCACTAAAGAGGACTTTTGACTCTCTTTTTTTTTTTTTTTTTTTTTTTTAAATCCTATTTTCTAAGTAGAGAAAGAGAAACGAAGATTGCTGTCGTAGTCCCCATTGTCGATGTAGTCTTCCATGTCACTACATTCGTCCATGTCTTCATCGTTGAAGCTTGTCTCGTAGGAAGACTCGGCCATTTCTAGGAGCAAATTGTCGACTCTAATTCCCGCATCATACATGCTTGCAAAATCGGAGTGAAAAGCCCCACTAAGATTTGTGCGGTAGTCCATTTTCAAACACTTCAAGAAGATGTCCATTTGTTCTTTCTTGGAAGGCCTATCAACCATCTCGGTTAGCTTGTCGTTCCAACGGCGATAGAATCCCCCAAATGATTCATCACCCATTTGCACGGTGCTCTCCAATTCTTTCTTGGTGGGACGGAACATGGAGTTGCCTTGGTATTGTGACTTGAAGGCAAGCATAGCGGCATCCCAATTGAGGCGGGTGGAAATCGGAAGACCCATATACCAATCTTTTGCGACCCCCTCGAGAGTAAGCGGGAAGCATTGTGCCATTATTTGAGGAGACACTTTCTTTGGTAGCATGGCCCAAATGTAGGAGTCGACATGAGCGTCGGGGCAAGAGGTGCCTTTGAACTTGCCAATATCAGGCATCTTGAATTTTTCGGGAAGAGCCTCCATTGTGTTCATGAGGAGGGAAGCTTGATGGAGATCGGTGCTCGGGCCCTTGTGCAAATTTAGCCTACTAAGCCTTTGGTCAATGTAGGACATGAGAGTGTTGACCAAACCGGTATCAATGCTTTGGACCTTTCCTTCATTCGTGAGCCCCTTTAATCGGTTCTTGAGTTGAGCAACTTCTTTCTCGTGGACCGTTTTCACATGCTTGTAACGAGCTCGCCATAGATCATCCTTGCGACGGACATTCTCGGCTAGTGTATCAACTTGCTCTTTCAATGCTTCCACCATGCGGAATAACCCTTCGTTGGACACGGGAATGCCGTTGTCGTTGCCATTTGAAGCCATTGGACCTATGGAGAGAACATGGTTGATCTTAGGATGGCCCCACAAACACCTTTTGAGTAAAGTAACTTCACCCACAACAAAAGAAAAAGACTCAACCACATAAAGAAAAAAAATACTTTTTTTTTATTTACAAAGTCGGAAGGACGGAGTCCTTTTTGGGGTTTCTAGAAAAATAGTGGAATCGTCACACTAGTATATAGACCTTCTCGCGGTCCCATATACTCATCGGATTCCACCACGTTTGTGATACCTACATGTGACGGGATTAAACTAAATTAATGTAGTAAATCATACATGCGGGGACAGATTTTTATTTTCGTCCAAAATGCCCACTTTTGGGGACGGAGTTTTATTTCGTCCATTGCAACAAGCTGGCATGTATGATTTGAAGACATTAGTTTAGGGAAATCTCGATACATGAAAAACCGACTTGAGTCACGGAGTGTTAGACCCTAGACTAGAATTGTGTGGTTTGTGCTCGGCTTGAATATGAGGCTTAAAGGTCACCCCCGGCATGTAGTCTTGAACTACGCCACGGGCTGAGGTTGACCGCTTCGAAAGAGTCATGGTCGGGTGGAGCTTGAAACTTTCTAGGACGGGCCTCGACGGGTTTGGGGTTGGACTTGTGCGACTCGATAGTGAGCAATTGATAAGAATATGTGCATGTAGTGTGAGGTCTAACAAGTGACAAAATATTTTATTTTTTTCAAAGAAAGAAAAAAAAGGAAACAAATAAGCACGTATTTACAACTCCCGAATCACCCGTGTGACCGGTAAAAAATAAACAGAAAGTAAAAGAAATTGTATGCAGGCCCAGTGCCCACACACTGTCATTCTGCTCTGTTCTGCTTTCTGTGCACTGTTCTGTTTCTGGAAAATTTCCCAGAAGCGCGCGCCTCAGAGAAGTGATGTGGGAAGCGCGCGCATTGCGCAATGAATATGGGAGGCGCGCGCATCTGGGGTACCTGTCAGAATGTTAGAAGAAACTGCGGACTCAGGGGATTGCCCTGGTCCCAAATTATGTAACTTTCCCCTGCAGAAACTTGTTAGCACAGAAATATGAAATTGAAGGACAAGAAGGAAGGCGGGCGATTCTGATAATAAGGGTCGGACGCGCGCGCTTTAGGCCAAGAAGGCCGGACGCGCGCGCTTCCTACCCTTTTTACCAGAATGCCCAGAAAATAGAAATTAGAACACCAAAAGTTAAGAACGCAAGTTTAACCCTCTAATAAGTCCCCAGCGGAGTCGCCACTGTAGATACCCCGGGAAACCACAACTTGGCTAGAGCGGTGAATTATCCTAAGATGTCTAACTTGTTTTAGATTGTTTAGAGTCGCCACCTATGTTTTTAAATGAACATAAGAAAAACCTAGAAATAACCTTATTTATGTACAAAACCAGAGATTCGGGAGAGAAGGGTTCGGGGGTTAGGTGACGGAGTGGGAAGTACTTAAACACCCACTCCGCCCCGCTTACGCGGGTCTTGCTACTATTGGTGTTCTAATATTTACATGTCCTTCAATTAATTAAATAGAAATGTGCTAACAATTGTGATGGGAAGAAAAGGGGAAATAAAGGGGAAATAAAATAGAATTGTTTTATTTATTTAATGATAAAGATTACATGTAACAAGTAATGTTAAAGAATTACATTAAGAGATGAAGAGAAATTAACATGGTGAATTAAAGTTAAGATTAAAATGTAGGGAGATAACCTTAACTAACTTCAATATGTGAAGTAGCCATGTTGGTCATGTCCCATTAATGGGGATTGCATACATCAAGAAGAAGAAAACAAAGGAAGAAAATGGAGTTGTACCTTGAGAAAGAGGACTTGGAACCTTGACTTGAAAGTGTTGTTGTTGTAATGAAATTGTTGTAGAACAATTTGTTGTATAGAAACTCTTGTTGGAGAATTTGTGTAGAGAATTGTGTATAGTGTAGGTGTAGTGAAAATGTGATATTAAGGTCCAAGGAGTGTAAAAAGAGTCCCTTTCTAAGGTAGAAGATGATGGTTTTTATAGGTAAAAAAGAGAGGGAAATGATGGAGGGAAATTGGTCATCCATGTGAAATGGAATGGACCAATCACAAATAAGATAAATTAATAAATGAAAATAAAAGAAATAAAAGAAATCAAATAATAAATGAAATAAATATTTGTTTTTTGGGAAAAGGCTTAGAATTTGGGATTGGAAGTTAATGAGAAAAGGGAGGATGAATGTGGATGAGAAAAGAGGTCTTTTGTGATCAAGAAAGAGATGTTGCAAATAAGAAAAGGGAGGGAAATAAGGTGCAATCCGTTACTGCCAAAATGGGAAGCGCGCGAGTCCGGCTTTTGGGGCGGGACGCGCGCGCGGCTCACTGACAGTTCCGGAAGCGCCCGCGGGTGAAAATGACAGAATGACAGAAATGACTCTAAAGTTAATTCTGTTATGCAGTTTAGTCCAAAACTAACGGAATCAGTTAGGAACTTAACCGAAGTAACAGAAATTAATGAAAATAAGTTACATAAAAATACTTTGTATGCAATCGGGGTGAGAGGTCCAAGGCGGGGTGTCTACAGTTAAGCAATAGGAGTGATCACCATAATATTCTTCTTCTATTGTAATTTGACCCCCGAACCCTATTATTCTCATAATCAGTTTTTCCAATGTTTTAACTACAAATAAAATGGCGTGGATACTCCCAATTTCAATCAAGCAAATTCACAAATATACAAAACCCACCTTGAGCCAATTTTCTTTCTCTTCTCTCTCCCCCATATATTTCTACTTCTGGTTTCTTCACTCACAATTGATCAAAACATTTATTATTTTGAGGTTACTTGTTTACCCATTAACCAGAACTCATTAATCAATCAACGAGGTCCATTCTCGAGTAATCAAATGAGAATCTTGAATAAAATAATTTTCAAATGTCTCACAAGTCTTCTTTCTACAATCTAGGAAGAGTCAAACACTTATTTACTGTCAAGCATGGGCTTTCTTCCTTTGGTACATACACCTCTCATAAGTTGTCTGAAAAGTCAAAGTACGAGTTCTCTCTCTCTCTCTCTCTCTCTCTCTCTCTCTCTCTCTCTTACTCTCCCCAAAATACCCCTGTAGGTTTTCAAACAATCTTTTTCTTTATCTTGAGTCGACTGAATGATCTCAAAAAAAAAAAAAAAAAAAGAAAAACGACGCAAAAGAGATCCCTGCTAGATTGAAAACCTGCAAGGGTGGTCTAGGCCGAAAAAAGGGTGCGTCTTCTTAAAGGAGGTAGGATAACCCGCTCTCGCCCTCAACAAACTGGGGCTTCCGTAACAAAAAAAGGACAGACTATGTGGTTTCTCAAAGAATACCGGGGCTTCAACAAAAACATACTTAGAAGAAGGGCAACCCTCATCTTCAAACTCGGCACGTGACAAACTCTTTGAATTATTTACAATCGTAATTAATTATAAGGCATCTTTATAAAATCATTACACTTTCAAAAGTTTTCTCTTCCCTAACACTTTGTTTATAAACCCGCACTCTCGGTCTCCATAAAATTGTAAAAACATCATCGGTCCGTCTAAGACCTATCTCTTGTGATTCTTGAACCGACTCGGTCCTACACCCTATCTCCACACTTTAGGGAACCCCTAGGAATATGCCGTCAACTTTTTAGGTGCCAACCTAATTGATCGCAATACATGTCTCTAGGTTACACCATGAGCCCTAAAGCTTCAAACCGGCCCGATTCAAAACCTTAGGCCTTAAACCAGTCAACCTAATCCAAATCCTTGGAGTGACCCATTATGTAACGCCCATAACTTTTGCATGCATTTCATGAATATATCGTTGACATGCTTGCATTTTAATATGAGTGAGATGCATTATTTATGCATATTTATGTGTTAGTTTCAATGTATAAATTTAGAAATAATTGTGGACTCTTGAGTTTATTATTATTTTAACATTTAAATAGAAAATGTTACACACAAATATATGAAGATGAATTATATTTGTAATTCCCGTCCAACTTTGACATTGTACGAAAATGGCTATAACATTTTGTAGAAAATTCAAAATCAAAATCCGAAAAATGTTACTTACTCTACACATTTAGAGCTTTCAAAATAATATTTATTTGATCAATTTGGCTTAGTAAAATGTCTTCCATGAGCTGTTTCAGTACCAAGTAACTCAACCAATCAAATATAATTAAATGGGTTGACTTAGTTTGACTTTAGTTTGACCACCTTATCAAATGTGGCCACCAAAACTAGTGGATTTTTCTCCTTGACCGTGTCATGTGCTGGGAAAGGCTTTATGTAATACTGTAGATACCCCGGGAAACCACAACTTGGCTAGAGCAGTGAATTATCCTAGGATGTCTAACTTGTTTTAGATTGTTTAGAGTCGCCACCTATGTTTTTAAAGGAACATAAGAAAAACCTAGAAATAGCCTAATTTATGTACAAAACCAGAGATTCGGGAGAGAAGGGTTCGGGGGTTAGGTGACGGAGTGGGAAGTACTTAAACACCCACTCCGCCCCGCTTATGTGGGTCTTGCTACTATTGGTGTTCTAATGCTAAATGTCCTTCAATTTATTAACAGTGCTAACAATTATAATGTAAAGAAAAAGGGGAAGAAAAGAGAATTGTTTTATTTATAAATTTATGCTAAACAATTACATTAAGAAATGTATAGGAAATTAAAGTAGAGATTAAAATGTAGGGATATAACCTTAACCAACTTTAATGTAGTAAAGTGGTCATATGGTCATGTCCCAATTGATGGGGATTGCATACTAGTAAGACTAGAATAAAAGAGAAGAAGAATAAAAGTACCTTTAGAAAAGAGGACCTTAGACTTTGACTTGAAGATGGTGTTGTTTGTAGAGAAATGGTTGTGCAACACTTTGTGTAGTGTTTGTTTGTAGGGAAAATGTGTTGAGAGAACTTGTGTATAGTTCTCGTAGGGAAGATGAAGTTGGTCCAAAGAGTGTAAAAAGAGTCCCCTTATAAGGTAAAAGATGATGGTTTTTATAGGTAAAAAAGAGAGGGAAAGGTTGGAGGGAAATTGATCAATCCATGTGAGATGGAATTGACCAATAGAAAATAAGATAAATAAAATAATAAATAAAAGAAATAAAAGAAAATCAAAATGAATTATTTGGTTTTTAAAGAGATGGCTAGAATAATGGGATTGGAGGTTATAAAACTAGGGGGGATGAATGTGGATGAGAAAAGAAGTCTTTTGTGATCAAGAAAGAGATGTTGCAAATAAGAAAAGGGAGGGAAATAAGGTGCAATCCGTTACTGCCAAAATGGGAAGCGCGCGAGTCCCGCTTTTGGGGTGAGACGCGCGCGCAGCCCGTTAACAGTTCCGGAAGCGCCCGCGGCATAAAAGGACAGAATGACCCTAAAAGTTAACTCTGTTATTCAGTTTAGTCCAAAACTAACGGAATCAGTTAGGAACTTAACCGAAGTAACAGAAATTAATGAAAATAAGTTAAATAAAAATACTTTGTATGCAATCGGGGTGAGAGGTCCAAGGCGGGGTGTCTACAGAGCCCCTCGGCGACGTGGATTGCAAAGCAAAACGCGTCGACGAAAGTAAAAACACCCGCCGAGGACATCGACAAAGAAAAAGAAAGAAAGAAAAGCAAAGACTCGATGAAAGCAGTAATTTGAAATTGCTAGAGATAGGGGTGCGCTCCCTGTGTGAGCGTCTTTTGTTGGTAAAGGGGTGGCATGATCCGTTGGTAAACCTGCCGGCTGAATATGTTGAATGAGGCCGTTAGTGAACCTTTGAACGAGGCCGTTAGTGAACCTTTGGAGAGGCCGTTGGTGAACCTTTAGAGAGGCCGTTGGTGAACCTTTGAGGAGGCCGTTGGTGAACCTTTGGAGAGGCAGTTGGTGAACCTTTGAAGAGGCCGTTAGTGAACCTTTGAGGAGGCCGTTGGTGAATCTTTGGAGAGGCCATTGGTGAACCTTTGAGGAGGCCGTTGGTGAACCTTTGGCGAGGCCGTTGGTGAACCTTTGAAGAGGCCGTTAGTGAACCTTTGAGGAGGCCGTTGGTGAACCTTTGGAGAGGCCGTTGGTGAACCTTTGAAGAGGCCGTTAGTGAACCTTTGAGGAGGCCGTTAGTGAACCTTTGGGGACGAATCCGTTAGTGAAATCCGTTGATAAGGCCGTTAGTGAACCCTTGAAGAGAGGCCGTTGGTGAACCTTTGAAGAGGCCGTTGGTGAACCTTTGGGGACGAATCCGTTAGTGAAATCCGTTAATGAGACCGTTAGTGAACCTTTGTTGACGAATCCGTTAGTGAAATCCGTTGATGAGGCTGTTAGTGAACCTGTGTTGACGAATCCGTTAGTGAATCCGTTGATGAGGCCGTTAGTGAACCTTCGAGGCCGTTAGTGAACCTTCATTGACGAATCCGTTAGTGAAATCCGTTGATGAGGCCATTAGTGAACCTTCGAGGCCGTTAGTGAACCTTTGACGAATTGCTGCTTTGAAGCCGTGTGTTGTTTGGCGTTGCAGTTGACTTTTGCGGGGATGCGGGCATGGTTGACTGTGGACCATTTTCTGCTGGGGATGAAGTGCCTCGAGTAGCGGATGATATTGACTTCGTGGTGATACATGTTATGTGTGTGCTTGGCAGGTATATGTGTTTGTGCAAGAAGATGCATGAAGAGAGAAATTGTGCTCGTGGTGCAATGTGATTTGAGAGCAGTTTTGCATGAGAGAGAGCTTTTGTAGGAATGGAGAAAGTGATTTTGTGTCCGGTGTGATTTGAGGAAAGCCTCGGATGCATTCATACCTTCACTTACCATTGCCGCTTGATTGGAGATGGATTGCCGAAGGATGTTGATACTTTTGATGAAGATGATGAACTGCCATTGCCTTCGATGGAATGTTGTTGAGATGACATTCTTAATGATGGGTTGGTCGTGCCAAAGGTTGCCTACGTATCCTTTGAAGGGAATCAGACCAGCGTAGTTCAAGGATGATGGAGAATGCTGGAGGAGAATCTAGGAGCAAAGCAAAGTAAAGCACATACTTTTGCACATAGAAGGAGAAAAAGAAAAAGAAAAATCTTTTTTTTTTTTTTTTTTTTTTTTAGATTAGAAAGGAAAGAATATGCACACATGTGAGGAAAAGATTTTTTTTTAGTTCGTGGGTGAACCATTTTAACCATTGTGTGCTTGTGAAGCCAATCCAAGATCAAGTCATGTTCAGCCGAAGTCCGGATTGCCTCGCTTGAATTCTGTTGTCGCCAGTGTGCCCAACGAAGATTGATGTCTAGCCCCAAGAGATTTGTCGATTATGGGGCTTCAAAAGGCTTTTGATGCCGAGATGGGGGGGTTGCTGATTGTAAAGCCCCTACAATGCCTTTGATGCCAAATTTTGAGGGACTTGCATAGCTCCAAGATAAATCAGCTCTTGGCCCATTCGAGTAAATCGCCCTTTGTTGTTGTAGTGAGCAAGCCCCAAGAGGAGATCTTTGATGCCAAGCTTCGAGAGATTGCAAAGCCCCAAGTTTCGTGGGCTTGTAGATGGCGGGATGTGAAGACCTTTCATTGTAAAGCCCCTAATTATCTCATGATTGGCTCGGCATTGAGAGCGGATGTACCGTTTGGTAGAATTCTTGATAGAGATCTCCTTCTTGCTCTTACTGGGGAGATGGATGGCCTCATTGTGGTCGATACCCAAATGGCTGAGGCCTTATGTCAAAGGATGCAGTAATGTCTTGCGGTGCCGTCGAGGTCGCGGAGGATAAGGTCTTGGCGTGATAAAGTCTCAAATGAGTATGCTTGCTTGACTCTTCTTGAGTTGAACTAATGACGGATCTTCGGATGCAACTAGTGCTGTGGCCCAACTTTATCTGAGCTGCACCTTGTGCTTTCGATCTTGGAGATGGGGGTGCTGAATTGCAGAAACATTGGGATTGGCCGTGGCATTTCCCGCTATAACCCTGTTTTGATTAGAGTTTAGCATATTGAATCTTTTTCCTTTTCTCTAAGACTTCCTTCAAAATATCGCTGTGAGTTCTAACAAAAATCATCAACTTCATTCATAACATCGGAGTCTTCATTTAAAACCAAGAGGCCTTTGACTTGAAGTGTTGAGAGACCCTTTGAAGCTTGATCCCTTTCATGGAGACTACTCCCAAATTGCGTCGCTCGAGTATTGTTGCCCAAAAGACTGTCGGTTGTGAAGCCCCAATATTGCCCTTTGCTCGGATTACTGTAATGCCGTAGCCCAAAAGATTGTAGATTGCGAAGCCCCTTGAGACCTTCGGTGCCGAATTGAGGAAGCTTCCAATGTAGCACATGACTCGGCTGGGGATACTGCTGGGGAGTTAATTTCTCTTTGCCGAGGGAGCCTTTAAGACTTGACCGTATCCCTTAGAGTGCCATCATTGATTGCGAGAAAGGTCCATCCTTGATTGGGGGAACGAGCACGGGAACACGCGATAAGAGGGCTTTTTGACATCCCTTTTGGGAGACTTTGAGGATAGTCTCACACATCTTTATCGAACATAGCCTCTAGGGCGTATTGATTGTCAAGTGAAGCAAAAGAAGTCATTGTTCTTGAGTCACATAGCCCCTAGGGCATCACCATTTGTTGAGCAAAGCAAGAGTGACTCGTCCTCGTGTGACGGAAAAAACATGAGAGGATATGGCAAGAGCTACTCCATTTCTCAGGAGCCTTTCGGCATACTTTAGAAGCACATACTTGAAGAAGCTTTGAAAACTGAGACACATGTTGTTGCTATTTGCTGCCCAAGCCAATTGTCTAGCTATGGGTTATTTTTGCAACCTCGTGCTCTTTTGTGATGGGCTCGTTCTCGGATGGGTCTTGGTTACCACGGGCCTTCTTTTCATGAACCCAAGAATGCACACTGCTGGAGAATGATGCCAATAACCCAAGACAACCTTTGATGGTGCTATATCTTGTCGAGCCTTTTGCAATCCCAAAGTTGATTCGGTGGGGAATTGACTTGCTGAGGAGATTCAATGTAGAACTTGTCTTCTTTAGAGGCTGGGGATGTCCGTTTCTCTTTCCCTTCTCTCTCTAACTCTCTCTTTTTTTTTATGACGCACCCTGTTTCCTAGACCGCCCTTTCGGGTTTTCAATCTAGCGGGCATCTCTTTTGCGTCTTCATCATTTTTTTTTTGACTCAATTGATGAGGAAGTGTGCATTGACTCTAGCTGGGGAGATAAGAGACATGTGATTTTGCGGTGAAAACATTTTGTCACTAAAGATGAGTGACATTGACTCGACTAGGGAAGTGTCCCTAGTATTGACATGTATTTTTTTTATTGAATTGAATGACTCACGAAGGCAAGTAAGTCATTAAGAGAGAAGAGAAGGAAAGCCCCAATTTGATTGCAAGAAATTGGGAGTATGCAGAAAGAATAGAAGTCCCTAGACTTGACAAGGAACGCGAAATGATTCCAAATCTAAGAAAGTTGTTCAATCTTTTTGGTGATTAATTCATTGGCAAATGAATCGTATAAAGATGTCTTGACAAGTTCGAGATGAAGGCCGATCACCATAACGCGCTAGGACTAAACATTTCTTCTTTCTTGCATGAGACCGGACCCGAAGGTTGCCTACGTTCCTCCAGTGTAGAGGCTCAGGTCACCGTAGTTCTTGTGAATTCTCCATTCTTCGGGATGGAATTGTTGCTTCGTCGTGTAGCTTCGTCCTCCTTTGGTGGATGGAATGATGTTGATCTTGATGTGAACTTCTTTGATTGAGGGGGGTTTTTTTTTTTTTTTTTTGTGTGCTCTAACTTTTGCCTAGGTTGATTTGAAGAGTTCAACCTAGCGAGCATTTTTTTTTTTTTTTTTTTTAATCCCCCCTTTGAAACATTGCTTGATTTTTATCCATGGTTGTTGCTTCACCTTTGATGTCTTGGCTTTGTCTTCGTCGTTGATGATGTTGCCTTCGTCACAATGTTTAGCCCCTAGGCGTTCAAGTGATGGCCTTCATTCCAAAACTCGTTTAGACATCTTTTCATCATTTTGCCAAGAATTAGATTGAACAATTTGGAAGAGTGTGTGAGGACAAGACCGACTTTTTATTTGATGATGAGACTTGACTCAAAATTTCACATTAATTGGACAAAGAAAACTTAATGCACACTTAAGAGGACTTTGACTCTTTTTTTTTTTTTTTAATTCCTATTACTAGGTAGAGAAAGAGAAACGGAGATTGTTGTTGTAGTCTCCATTGTCGTTGTAGTCTCCTTGTGGCATGATTTCTTGTAGAAGCCCCATTTCGAAACCAAATCATTCTTCTTTGATGAGTTCTTGCATGTTGGTACTCTCTAAAGGTTGCTCTTCACCCACAGTAAATTCGCCGTTGTCGAACAAATCTTGGATGATGTTTAGGAGAAGGAAGCACCCTTCGGTAGTATGCCCACTATGCTTGTGGTAGCCGCACCATTCACCATGTGCATGATTCTTCGGTATCGTCTTCGGCTTGTACCCCTCCAAATGCTTGACCTTTCCACTTGCCACCAAAGTTTCAAATGCTTCGGCTTGGGTTACTCTTAGGAGAGGAGTGAAAACTCGGTTGTTGGTGGTACCTTTGTAGCTTTTGAGGGACGGGCCACTTGAGCATGCTTTACCCTTAAACTTTGCCTTGTTGTTGGTGAGCTCTTGCAAACAGGCTTTGAGCTCGGAAACCTCTTCTTTGTGAATCTTCCTCTCGAGATCAAAACGGGCTTGCCACAAATCGTCTTTTCGGCGGGCATCCTCGGAAAGTCTATCTATTTGTTCCCCCATGGCTCTTATTATGTTGAAGAGTCTTTCGTTGGACACGGAGAAGTACCCACCATTGTTGTTGTTGCCGTTGGAAGCCATTGGACCTATTGAAAAAACACGGTTGATCTTAGGTTGGCCCCACAAATACCTTTTGAGTAAAATAAATTTAACCCACAAACATGAAAAAGACTCAACCATATAAAGAAAATGACTCTTTTTTTTATTTTTATTTACAAAAGTCGGAAGGACGGAGTCCTTTTTGGGGTTTCTAGAAAAAAATAGTGGAATCGTCACACTAGTATATAGACCTTCTCGCGGTCCCATATACTCATCGGATTCCACCACGCTTGTGAGACCTACATGTGTCGGGATTAAACTAAATTAATGTAGTAAATCATACATGCGGGGACGGATTTTTATTTTCGTCCAAAATAACCACTTTTGGGGACGGAGTTTTATTTCGTCCATTGCAACAAGTTGGCATGTATGATTTGAAGACATTAGTTTAGGGAAATCTCGGCACATGAAAAACCGACTTGGTCACGGAGTGTTAGACCCTAGACTAGAATTGTGTGGCTTGTGCTCGGCTAAAGAGGGGCTTAAAGGTCACCCCCGGCATATAGTCTTGAAATACACCACGGGCTGAGGTTGACCACTTCGAAAGAGTCAAGGTCGGGTGGAGCTTGAAACTTTCTAGGACGGGCCTCGACGGGTTTGGGGTTGGACTTGTGTGACTCGATAGTGAGCAATTGATAAGAACGCAAAAGTTAAGAACGCAAGTTTAACCCTCTAAATCTTCCCCAGCAGAGTCGCCCTGTAGATACCCCGGGAAACCACAACTTGGCTAGAGCGGTGAATTATCCTAGGATGTCTAACTTGTTTTAGATTGTTTAGAGTCGCCACCTATGTTTTTAAAGGAACATAAGAAAAACCTAGAAATAGCCTAATTTATGTACAAAACCAGAGATTCGGGAGAGAAGGGTTCGGGGGTTAGGTAACGGAGTGGGAAGTACTTAAACACCCACTCCGCCCCGCTTATGCGGGTCTTGCTACTATTGGTGTTCTAATGCTAAATGTCCTTCAATTTATTAACAGTGCTAACAATTATAATGTAAAGAAAAAGGGGAAGAAAAGAGAATTGTTTTATTTATAAATTTATGCTAAACAATTACATTAAGAAATGTATAGGAAATTAAAGTAGAGATTAAAATGTAGGGAGATAACCTTAACCAACTTTAATGTAGTAAAGTGGTCATTTGGTCATGTCCCAATTGATGGGGATTGCATACTAGTAAGACTAGAATAAAAGAGAAGAAGAATAAAAGTACCTTTAGAAAAGAGGACCTTAGACTTTGACTTGAAGATGGTGTTGTTTGTAGAGAAATGGTTGTGCAACACTTTGTGTAGTGTTTGTTTGTAGGGAAAATGTGTTGAGAGAACTTGTGTATAGTTCTCGTAGGGAAGATGAAGTTGGTCCAAAGAGTGTAAAAAGAGTCCCCTTCTAAGGTAGAAGATGATGGTTTTTATAGGTAAAAAAGAGAGGGAAAGGTTGGAGGGAAATTGATCAATCCATGTGAGATGGAATTGACCAATAGAAAATAAGATAAATAAAATAATAAATAAAAGAAGTAAAAGAAAATCAAAATGAATTATTTTGTTTTTAAAGAGATGGCTAGAATAATGGGATTGGGGGTTATAAAACTAGGGGGGATGAATGTGGATGAGAAAAGAAGTCTTTTGTGATCAAGAAAGAGATGTTGCAAATAAGAAAAGGGAGGAAAATAAGGTGCAATCCGTTACTGCCAAAATGGGAAGCGCGCGAGTCCCGCTTTTGGGGCGAGACGCGCGCGCAGCCCTTTAACAGTTCCGGAAGCGCCCGCGGCAGAAAAGGACAGAATGACCCTAAAAGTTAACTCTGTTATGCAGTTTAGTCCAAAACTAACGGAATCAATTAGGAACTTAACCGAAGTAACCGAAATTAACGAAAATGAGTTAAATAAAAATTCTTTGTATGCAATCGGGGTGAGAGGTCCAAGGCGGGGTGTCTACAAATACCCGGCCTTGTGGCCCAATTATTTTATTTTGTGAAGATTCTTCAATTAAATTTTGGACTCAATTAATTAAGGAATAAGAGTTGGGTTTACTTTGGGCTTTAGAAAAAAATCAAAACCCAATAGGAGATTGGAATCCTTTTTAGTTAAGGGAATTAAAACCCTAATATATATATATATATATATATATACTCTCTCAATTACCCTAGAATTATTATGATCACAAAAGAAAAAAAAAAGAAAAGAACGGGAGGCAGAGAGAGAGAGAGCAGCGGTGCATAGGGGGCCTGAGAGAGAGAGAGAGAAGTCAGAGAAGAGAAGAGAAAGAGGGAAGGCGATCATGTTCATCGAAGGTAATCTTGAACTCATAAACCCTATCTTCTCCACCTTTCTATTAAGCTATGACCATTAGATATTAATGATTGAAACCCTAATTTCAAGGATGATGAACTAGGGTTAAGTTCATGATTTGGGTTTTGAAATTGAACCAAGAATAATCTTGAGAATGGATGATGAAGTGTGTGTGGGTGATTGTCGGCACGTGTGTGTGTGTGTTGTTGTGTGTGCGTGGGTGTTATCAGTGTGTGTGAGCGTGTGTGTGTGATCAGTGTGTGTTTTGTGTGTGTTGTGAAGGTGTTTTTAGTATGTGTAAATTGTATAGTTGAAGTTAGAATGGAGAATTTAAAATAGTAAAGACCCTAGAAGTGATTTGATGAAACTTGAGGGGTATTTTAGTAAACCAAAAGGGTATTTTTGGTATAAATTTAATGGGTAAGTATAAACCCTAGAATGGATATTAACCTAAAAGGGGAGTTAAAGAGAATGACTCATAAGTTAATAATAAGAGAAAGTGAAGTACTTTGGGGACGGAAGTAAAATAATGTTTACTTGTGTCTAAGATTGGACTTTTGAATGATTGTAGATTGTTCAAGCGGAGTAATCAAGCTAGTTAAACGCAAGGCTAAGGTAAGGAATTATGCTCTTAGTAGTATATTTGGGTTACAATCCTTTGTTAGGGTTCCCAATCTCTGATTTTGTTAAAGTAATCTACCTATATGGCTAGGTAGTATTTTAAATAACTATTCCGTTTCGCGAATGCTGTCGTTCTTTGTTATCCACCCTATTAATTTTATTGTTTTTCAATTTGTTCATCATGTGTATGATTTGTATGGTGAGTTTGGTGTCTAAAGTGAAATGTACACCTTTTTAAAAAGTGGTCAAGTAAAGTTTTGTAAAGTTAAGCTTTGTTTTGTAAAGCTCTTTAAAATGAAGTTTTGTAAGAAATAATGTAACTTACAGTTATCTATAATCCCGAAACGGATAAGTGGACCCCCTTACAGTTATCCATAATCCCAAAACGGATAAGTGGACCCTCTTATAGTTATCCATAGTTCTGAGATGAACGTGTGGACCCCTTTGCGTTGCTTGATGATGTAGCGTAGGTTATCATGATATACCAATTTTGGGTGCGGTCAGTAGAAACCCGAGCCCTGGGTACAGCGCGTTCTTAATCCCTAAATTAAGTACAGTAAAGTGAAGTAAAGTGTTTTGTGAAATGTTTTGTTTTGGAAACTGTCTTCTGTAGCCACATGTTTTCAAAGAAATGAGTTGTTTTCATTAATGGTAAATGTTTTCAAACTGAGTGTCTGTTTGATCCTTAAGTTATATCCTTTCGTCGTTAATTCATTGTTACCGTTCGTTTCGGTTATCTCCTCTTAGTACCCAAGGGAATTCCGTATGAACTTACTGGGCATTGTTCGCTCATTCCTTTCATTCTTATTTCTCTTCAGGTTATATGTAAGCAAATCAAGGGTCGCAAGGATTTGGGCGGCGAAGAAGTTATCTTTTCGAATAAAGTTAGTTAGTAATTATGAATCCCGTTAAGTTTAAGTTTTGAACTTTACATTCCGTTAGTTACTATCTTGAGCTAGTGACTTGTACTAGCCGTTATGGGTTTGATTATTGGTTAAAGTTTGAATTATGGTGATGTATAGCCGTTGGGGCATTCTGAATTTGGGATTTATTCAATTAATTATTATTTATTAGTTGTGAAAAGTTGGGGTGTTACACTTGATGTTGCATTTATTTATTTTCTTTCTTAATAATATATTATATAGTTTAATTACTTTCCTAAGAAACAAGGACAATGACTTTTCTAGCTAGCTTGGTTGACTAGCACTTTACTAACTCTTCCTCTTATTTACACGTACTACACCACCGCTTCACCCTCTTTATACTTCACCCTCATCAAATCTCTGGCCAACTTAATTCGTTTCTTCTCCATCACAACAACGTTCGACCGAGGTGAGAACCTACACATGATTTCAAGAGCATTCCATAGAAATCGAACCGTAATTTATGAGATTTGGTGATCCATTTGGCGATCCGATTTCACTGCGATGCTTAAAGAGTCGAGTAGATCATCTATAGGCGATTAAAATCATTTTTCTTCAATATTATTCTCGTAGTAGGTACGTTACTATTCCGCTTTTAATTATAGTAATGTTCATACATGCTATATATGATATTTTTACTGTCGATTGTTGCTTTGTGAGTAGTATTGGTGCCAATTATTATTATTAAAAATATGTGGCTCTATAAACATTTTAATTAATTAAATTGGCTCAAATAATTCGAACGGGCACTAGTAATAGTAATTTTTGAGACAGTAGAGTAGCGGTACTATAAATAGTAATTATAATCCAAAATGAGCAAAATACTCAACGAGGTTATATAAGGTGTAATAAAAGTACCCTGTCCCATAAATGAGTTCCTAAAATAAATAGGACCAGTAAAAGTATAATTATAATTTAATAAAATTATGATTAATACGATTAAAGTTGACGAAAATAATTGCGGGACACAATATGTATCGTAAAATGCGTTGGATCATTAATTGCGATTATACGCGTGTTAAATGAGAATGCTTAGGTACAATATGTGAATACGAATATCCGATTCACTTGTGGGTGCGACATATAATGACCCTAAAACCCGATACCATTTGGTCATAGGTTGAGCACATATGTGTGGCGTGTGTTGCATATGAATTTCATGCATTGCATTATTTTTATGATTTATTTTGTGTTAGTTTTATCATTTTAAATGACTTACTTGACCAATTAAATGTTTAAATAAAAATAGTTTAGTTGAATAATGACTAATTAGCATTATTAGAAGTTAAAGTAGTTGATTTAATATTTATTGAATTTAATTAAAAATATAAAATTAATGATAAGGAAGTCATTTGTAAAGTTCAAACTTAAGGGGGCAATTAGTTAAACCTAATAGTTGAAGGGTTTATGTGCTAATAGTGAAACTTGAAGGAGCTTAAGTGTAAATCTTAATATTATAAGAAGAAAAGATTTCATCTTGAATTCTGTGTGCGAAAGATAAGAACAAGTACTCCGTCCCCTTCGACTGCAATGATGAGAGTTTCGCCCAAATATTCCATTTTCCTCTTTGATTATCCCTCCGTTCTAAAATCCGACTTCATCAAAATGTTCAGGAAGCAGAGTAGATCATTTATATCTGATTAGATTTGAACTTTTCCCGTTTTATTTCGGAAGGTAAGTTATTATTTTCTTTCTTTAATTCTTGCTCATATAGTGTTTTTGAGCTAGAATTCTTGAAGTATAATTGTTGTATGTAACATTAGAACATTTTCCCTGAGCTTGGAATTGGTCGAAATGAACGTAGGATGAGTTCTAACGAAGTGTGTGTATGGTGGTGATAGCTTGAGGTGAAAATAAAGGTGTAAACATTAAGGTTGTTAAGAAACTTTAAAAAGTCATAATTAAATACTTGATACATCTTTTAACCCAATTGAACACCATAATTAAAGTACAATATATGGATTACCAAATGATGTCTTAACATCTCAAATATGATATTGGGAAGGTTGTTTAGTACTTGGTTGATAAAAAACTCTTGGAATGATATGTTGAGTGTATACCTTATTATGTGTTATACAATATGGACTTGTTTAACATCTTTAATGATGTATTTGTTAGGGTTCCCTACTTTGGATCCTAAGTTAAAAGGAATGGTTTTAAGGGTTCATGGTCGTCTTGCTATTTATGAGCAATTCATGTTTATGATCTATTATGATGTACTAGCGGGTAACCCGTGCTCTGCACGGGAAACCAATATGTACTATTTCTCAAAAAAAATATTTTAATTATAGCTAACTAATATAGTAATCATTATTTTAACTAATACTATTAATAATGATAGTTAATCTATATAATTATTATTATAATAATAATTATTACAATTAACTAATATTATTAATAGTAATAGTTAATATATATTAATAGTAATGATTAATCTATATAATAATAATAATAATAATAATAATAATAATAATTACTATTATTATTATTATTATTATAAACTAATACTATTAATAGTAATAGTAATAGTTAATAGAAATAGTAACTATTATAATTAATTAATATTAATAATTAATAATTTAACTTATATAATAACTATTATAATTAACTAATACTAATAATAGTAATAGTTAATGTATATAGCTTATTACAGTTAACTAATGCTATTAATAGTAAAAACTAACTTATAAAGTAACTATTATAGTTAACTAATACTATTAATAGTAATAGTTAACTTATATAGTAACTATTATAGTTAACTAATACTATTAATAGTAATAATTAACTAATATAGTAACTATTGTAGTTAACTAATACTATTAATAGTAATAGTTAACTTGTATAGTAACTATTATAGTTAAGTAATACTATTAATAGTAATAGTTAACTTATATCATAACTATTATTATGAGCTAATAGTTAACTAATACTATTAATAGTAAAAACTAACTTATAAAGTAATTATTATAGTTAACTAATACTATTAATAGTAATAGTTACCTAATATAGTAACTATTGTAGTTAACTAATACTATTAATAGTAATAGTTAACTTGTATAATAACTATTATAGTTAACTAATACTATTAATAGTAATAGTTAACTTATATCATAATTATTATTATGAGCTAATAGTATTAGCTAATAATGAGAATATCAAAAGTCACACACATTTAGGATGGTGATGATATGGCTTCACACAAGTGAAGCTTTAACCTATGTTTGTCTATGTGTCAAAACCATAGCCCTCCTCACTAACTTTAATATATATATATAAGATTTGTTTTGGTTCCCTACTTTGGAATCATATATTGGTTGTTTAAGCAAGTATTTATTACTGTTCTTTCATTTAAAAGTCCAGCTGGTACTTGATTGTTATATCGGGCAGTGGTAGGAGATTATAATGGCACCCGAGCCAAGTTCATTATAATGTCATCCACTGGTTTCCCATTATTCACCCCCTTCCATTGGCCAGAGTTGGGTTTTAGTTAGCTCCCATTGAGTGAGTATTCTAGCTACACGTTTGGGATATGACTTTGTGTCATTTTCCCCCTTATTGTTGATGTTGTAGTTTGGTTCCGGAACCTCTTCTTCAGCTGTTGATGTTGCTCAGATTATTATATCCTTTTGGATTGAACCTTAGCTCAGTATCCTTCTAAGTGTTACGTTACCGCACTTATGTGTTTACTTCAGCTATAATGTGATGCTTGATGAGTTGAGATTGCCTCTCATATTATATGTTATATGTTTAATGTTCGGCCAAAATATGTTTAGCCCCCTTAAGTTTACACCAAATCTCACTTTGCCACCTCGAACGAAATTTGTCCCAGATTGGTACCCAATGTTAAAATTATCCCACTTTGCCCCCCAGATCATAAAGACTGTTAGAAATTTAACATAATAGGTAACAAATGGACTAGTTTGTAATGATTATTAGTTTTTAAGGGTCAAAATGCAAAGTTTTAAATATAAAGTACTAAAAATTTATTTCTTTTTTCCAAATAATTAACATTATCTTAAATTTTCTATAATTAATATTTCTTGAAAATAATACTAATTTTTAAGCAAAATATTTTTTTAAAAATAATATATTTTTTTTAAAATAAAAATTTAGTACGGTTTTTTTTATTTTCTTAAATAAAATTATTTAAAAAATAAAGATTTTTTTCTAAAAAACATAGTTATGTTTTATTTATATTTTTCAAAAATATAAAATAAAACTTTTAAATCGTAATATTTGTGAGAATTTTATGTTTTAAAAAATAAAACATTATAATCTCTCTGTTCCTAAATGACTGTCTATTTTCAAGAAATCTTCGTCCCAAAATGAGTGTCTTTTTTTACCATAACTTTTCTTAAATAATTTTATTTAAGAAAAAAAACGTACGAAATTTTTATTTAAAAAAAATATATTAGTTTTTAAAAAAAAAATTCTTAAAAATTAATAATATTTTCAAGAAATATTAATTATAGCAAATTTAAGATAATGTTAATTATTTGGAAAAAATAAATAAATTTTTAGTACTTTATATTTAAAACTTTGCATTTTGACACTTAAAAACTAATAATCATTACAAACTAGTTCATTCGTTGCCTATTCTGTTAAATTTCTAACAGTCGTTAATCTGGGGGGCAAAGTGAGATAATTTTAACATTGGGTACCAATCTGGGACAAATTTTGTTCGAGGTGGCAAAGTGGAATTTGGTGTAAACTTAAGGGGGCTAAACATATTTTGGTCTTAATGTTCGCATTACTTATTAAGAATGATTTATTGTTTTTATAGTAACTTACTGGGTTTCGACTCACCCCGCTTCTTTGTTTATTTGTTTTCCTTAGTTTTCAGGCAAGGAACATCGTCAGTAAGGTACGACTTAACGGGGATCTTTGAGAAGGTTATTCCTTTTATGGGTAGTTGCTCTATTGAGCTTATATATGTTTATTTTCGTGAGGACGATGGTTTTACTGGGTTATATAAACTCTGTAAATTTGGGTAGATGTGTTTTGAGCCTGTAATAAAGTGTTTGTTATTATTTTTGGTGCCGGCCTTTGTTGCCAGGCGTGTCTAAAGTTTTTCACAACTCTAGTTGGTTAGGTTATTCAATAGTAAAGGTGGTTAGCCTATGGTCATTTTGTCACGCCCCGGAAAATACTAAAATCCATAAACATAAAAACTTTACAAAATATACATCTCCAAAAATGCAAAATACCAAACCGGGCGCGTGAATTCAACTATGAAACCAATACCATCACACAATACCTCAACGAGATTATAACTCGGAGACTAGAAACAAACGCGGAAGCAAGAACAACTATTAACAAAAATACCCAAAGTACAACCGTATATACAAAACACTGAACGACTACGAACCCACAATAAAATACATAAAGGCTCCAAAGAGCAACTATCCCAAAGGCGATCAACCTGCTCAGAAGATTTCCGCTACAACGGACCTCACAACGCTACCACTTGCTTTCCTGGGGGGGGTTAAGGAAAAACAATTTGAAACAAGAAACGGGGTGAGATAAAATCTAAGTAAGTTACTAAATGCATCTACATGGCATAATATCATGCAAATCAATTATATAACTGAGCAAGTAAATCATATAACAACAAATGAGAAAGCTCCCTATCGCCAACCATCCCATACCAGTTGGAAATAACGACTAACTCATCATGCAGCACATAAGACTGAAATAAACACGTTACAAAGGATACCGAGCCAAGGTTTCACCAAACCAATAGAACAATCGCTGCGCAGCTTCAACCGATAAACCAGTCAACAATAGCAGCATAACAGCTGAAGAGAGCCCCGGTCAGAACCGACCCATCAATCAATCAACCAATCGAACCATCTTCATAGTAGCATAATAGCTGAAGAGAAAACCCCCGGTACCGGAACCAATAACCAAGTAATGAGCCACAAAGGGCGGGAGCCATGCCACAAAGTCATGCTCTAAAACGTCTCAACCAAGGCCGATCTGGAAGAGGAAAATAAGGGAAAAACAATGGTCGACATTATAATGGACTTGGCCGGTGCCATCACAATATCTCACATCGCCCGACACAACCACAAATACCAGCTGGACTTTCAAATAAATGCTAAGTAGTAAAATACTAGCACGGTAAACAACTAAGGATTCCAAAGTAGGGAACCATACCAATTAATCACCATAAAAGATGCAAACGATTACTCAAGAAGAGTTCAACAACAATAAACACAAGGAGTTTCTCATAAAAGAGTCCAACAACATTGACCATTAAAACATAATGATTCCAAGATAAGGCACGTACCAAATACATCCTAAATATGATACCCACAAGTTAATCATAAAGAGCACAACCCAAACGGTCGCTCACAAATGGCACAATGACTATTACCAAAATGACCCTAAACATTTACTCATAAAGATATACTAGGACTATGAACTCAACCATCTCATCACACCTGGAATTCCAAAGTAGGAAATCAGAATGAATACACCTTAAGGTTAATCAAACCGTAAGTACCCAATCGCCAATTCACGCTTTACCTCCGTCCATAACGAACCAATTCTAAACACCCCAAACAAATCCAAAAGGTTACCCTTATTAGAACATGATCACGACCGGACTAAACCCTACACTTTAGTATTCCAAAACAACCCTCTAGGTACTATAGGATATCACCTAAAACCTAGACCAAGTCTTATTCTAAAATCAATCCGATCAGTAAAATAACTTTCAATTAAAGGGTCTCAAAGTATGAAATCCTCACTTATATCACAAAGATGATCATAACAACTCAATAAAGTCACTCAATTGGATTTACAAAACTTGTTCACAATGGATCGATACAACTCCTCTTAACCTCAAACACCCAATAAAATCCCGAAGTATAAAACTTATAACTTAACTGAACAACCTATACCATCTTGTAGTACTCGAAGAGATCTTCGAAACGATAGTTTACATGCCTAAAACGGAGCCCGGATGAGAAAGTTATGGCCTCCGAAAGATTGAACGTAAAACGGACAATTGCGAAAGAGGAGGGTGCCCGCGCCCTCCCAAAAAGGGTGCGCGCGCCCCATTTGATCAGAATGCTGGTTTTTGAGTGCACAAGAGGGTGCGCACCCCCTCCCCAAAAGGGAGCGCGCGCCCCCTTGCCCGATTCAGCTTTTTGGCCTTCCTGGTAGCCTAAATCTTCATTTTTCCATCATATACTAACATAACCTCTATTCCAACTTCAAAAACACAACTAAAACCCTTACTTTGCCTCTATAAACACTTCTAAAAACTAACTCTACTAAGAGTTCCAAACACAACAAAACCCAGAACAACCTTTGACTTCAAAACCAAGTCCAAATACCCAAGTTGCAAATAATCCAAATCAAACCAAAACCAACCCATAATCTAACACTCCTAATAAGTATACTAAGGTACTAGAACAACTTATAAGTCTAAAATAACTTATCTAGCAACATTTAAACAACCCAAACCAAAGGATGATTCAAATACCCAAATTTCACAAAATATGAATAAATTGCAAATAGGTTCCAAATCCACCAAAGAAGCCATATATAACAACTAGAGCATCAATGGAGTTAATGATGAACAATTTTAGTATAAATGGGGGAAAGTAACTTACCCGGATTTTATCAAAGGTGACGGAACTCAAATTTCTTAGCTTCCTACGATCCTATCGAAGATCTAAACATGTTTCATGATATGAGAAATGAGAAATAATGGGGGGAAGATAGCTAGAATGAAGAGAGAAGGGAGAGAGAAATTTCTTACCTTTTCCCATGGAAATAGAGAGAGAAACTAGTGTGTGTGTGTGAGGGAAGAGGGAGTATGCAGGAGAGTGAGGGAGGGAGAGGGAGGTGAGGGAGTAATTGAAGAAATAATTCAAAAGTTACACTTAGACCCCCTCTTCCACTACCTACACAACTAACACAATAATTATACTTCCCACTAATAACTAAGATCCAATACTCTACACTAGCACAATTAACCGATTAAATGCTAGGCACGAAATTATTACGAGACACAAAATGCACACATAATTATTTAAATAAATAAATAATTTAAATAAATAAATAGGCAATAAATAAATAATTTATTATTTATTACTACAAAAATAGAGGCGGGTTTTCGGGTCGTTACACATTTTTAGTATTCTGTTGTCGAGTAAGTGTAGCTCGTGTAGTATGCGGGTTTATGGATGATGATAGTATTAGCAAGCGTCATGTCCGTTTTATAGCAGGGTTCACGCACCTAGTTCGAGGTACCATATAAGACCTCGGGACTCGGGTCGTGACACATTAGGTCCCAAACCTACCAGTCCCAAGCCTACCCGATCTCCTGGATCTCAAACCTACCAACACCTACTCAAACCATGGTTCTCTTATCCTCTTAGGTCCAACCTCTTAGGTCTACGAAATCTAATCTGTTGAATGATACCTTAGATCCCAAGCCCATTCGAGTCTACCAAACACCTATATTTTAGGTCTCTAGCATATCTGATCCGCACCTTAGGTCTCAACTCATAAACCCTTTAGATCACAAGCCTATCTAGCCTCTAGGTTTATAACCTTAGATCTCGACCCTTAAAACTCTTTAGTTCCTAAACCTGCTTGGTCCGACCAACTAAAAACGATGTCGTCTACGCCTCATGTCATATCTAAACCATGTCTCTGCTACTCTTAAACCTACCAAGTACCAACCTGGTGTCACCTGTTAGCCTTGAAAGACTACCTAGTCTGACCTTCAACCCCTTAGGTCTCTAACCTACTTGATCTAAGTCGAGTCCAAACCTCGAACTTACACGATACATCCTTAAAAGTCTTTAGATCTCAAACCTTGCTCCCCCAACAAGTCCAAACCTCGAATTTGCTCAAAACACATAGGATCTTGCACATACCGTGCTGCGCCATAAAGGTCTCAAAATCCATCCGGTCAAAACTTGTGTCTCTAACACATTTGGTCCCATCCCAAACCTACCCTCGAAATTGCCAAACGAGCTTAGACACGCGCATAACCTTTAAGACAAAATTGGGTCCTAAGCATACCCAATCCTATTAGGTACCTATTATACTCGAGCAAAGTCTTTGAGATTCAATTCCTGTCCTAAGCGCCAACAATAAACACATATCCAGACCCATTTCCCTCACCTATGGCTTGCACCTAGCCTAAACTTTCAACACTCTAGGATCTAAACCCGACATGCCTATTCTAAACCCTTAACTCGTTAGGAACTAGGATCAGCCAATCCCAATCCATTGCTCTTTGGACCGACCTCAAAGCTGCCTGGTCTTGACCCATAACGTGACCTTTTAGGACAAAATACTTACCCGCTTCAAAACCTTATATCCCAAGGGTACCCTGTCTAGCCTTCGAAAGCTTCTGAATCTCACACCTACCATTCCATTAGGCTCCGGTCTCCTTAGCACCTATCTAAGTCTTAACTTAGCTAAACCTTAGAACTCTATGTATGGTTTACTTAAGCCTAGGTCTTACCCATCGAGCCTACCCAGCCTTGAAGTATCAAGCTCACCTACCCCAAACCATAACACTTTTAGACCCCAAACTCACTTAGTCTAAACCAATACCAACCTTCAAACACTTCCGGTCTCCAAGCTTACCATATCCAAGTATCGGTCCATAGAACCTAGATAGCCTAGCTCTCCATACTTTAAGTATCACCATCACCCCCTCAAAATACATTTGTCCAGATCCTTTATCCCTCTCTCCTAGACAAACCAGAATAGCTCTGCAGCCAGAAAATCGAACACCTCATATGATATCCACTAACATGTACAATCCGCCCCAAAGCTTGTGCAAAATAGCATACAACATCCTTGTGTACATAAATATAGTACAGTCACTCTTAAAGCCATCAAGTTGCTCCCTTACAAGATTGACCAAACCCTAGTCGTGAGTCTAGGAAGTCACATCCTCTCCAAACCCTAGCTTGAAGCCTAGGAAGTCGTGTTCTCTCCAAACCCTAGCCTCAAGCCTAGGAAGTCGAATTCTCTTTAAACCCTAGCCATGAGCCTAGGAAACCGCATCCTCACTAAACCCTAGCATCAATCCTAGGATTCAACATTCCCTTCAAACCCTAGTCCTAGACCTAGGAAATTCCTACACATTAGTCTCAAAATATAGGAAGCTTACAATCCCTAGTCTTAAACCCTAGCCTAAAGCCTAGGTTGCAACATTCATTTCCAAGCCATAATCACCAATCCCTGAAAATGGTGAACCCTATCATCAATCTTAGTGAACCTTTCAAAATCAATCCCTAAGCACGAACCTAGGAAGCTACACTCTTCCCAACGATCCCTGTCTCAAGCCTAGGAAATCACAACCTTTCTAACTCCTAGCCTTATGTCTGAAAGCTAACGCCTTGGTAACCTCTAATGAAATCTCCAAAACCTAGTCTCGAAATCTAGGAAAGTTATGATCCTTAAACCATAGCCTCATGCTTAGAATACGATATTCCTTCCAAATGCTTGTTCGAAACCCTAGCTTTAAAGTCTAGGAAATCCCCAATCATTAACCTCAACATCTTCAAGCCATAGCCCTGAGCCTGGGATAAAATACCCTCCTCATGCTTAACGAACTCCAATCCCTAGCCCGTAAGCCTAGGAAGCCCACATTATCTCCAAGACATAATCCAAAGCTTAAGAAGCCATAAAACCCCTTTCCTTAAAAGCCCTAGGTCCTACCCTAAGTAACCAAGAAAAATGTCCCTTACCTAAAGCCTTAGTCTCAATCCTATCACATTTTAGTCCTTTGACTCTGTTGATGAGACTAGAAATGGCTTGTAGCCTCATGTTCTGCATTGCCTCCCTTCGTGAAAGTCTCAATAAGATCTTCCTCATTTAGAATAAGTGGATCCCAAACACCATGCTTTTTATGATCGCCCTTCCTGACAAAGTATTAGTGACTCCCCAAGAGTCCATCACCTTTGTGACTCCCCAAGAGTTCATCACCTTTGTCAATCCATGAGAGTCCATCACTTTTGTGACTCCCTAAGAGTCCATCACTTTTGTGACTCCCCGAGAGCCCATCACCTTTGTGACTCTCCAAGAGTCCATCACTTTTGTAACTCCCCGAAAGTCCATTATTCTTGTGATTCCCCGAGAGTTTGTTGTCTTTGAAAACATATTAATCAATATCCTTTGGCTCGGAAAGCCTCCAATTTTTTCCGAAATTTATCCTTGGCTTAGGAAGCCTCCATAATTCCTAAAATCTCGCCCAGCATTGCGATTACTTAACCATAATTATGTCCGTATTATCCGTGAATCATAGTGATTACTGAGATTTATCTCCACCTCACATACGTTCCAGTTCTATTGCGATTACTTAGGAATTATCGTATTCATATCACGTACGTTCTAACATGTACTTATTTCTATCGCGATTACTTAGGCTTTAGCGTCTTCATATCGCTTACGTTCTAACATTTACTTATTTCTATCACGATTACTTAGGCTTTAGCGTCTTCATATCGCGTACGTTCTAACATTTACTTATTTCTATCGTGGTTACTTAGGATTTAGCGTCTTCATATAGCATACGTTCTAACATTTACTTATTTCTATCGCGATTACTTAGGATTTAGCGTCTTCATATCGCGTACGTTCTAAAATTTACTTATTTCTATCGCGATTACTTAGGATTTAGCGTCTTCATATCACGTACGTTCTAACATTTACTTATTTTTATCACGATTACTTAGGAATTAGCGTCTTCATATCGCGTACGTTCTAACATTTACTTTTCTAACATTTACTTATTTCTATCGCGATTACTTAGGCTTTAGCGTCTTCATATCGCGTACGTGCTAACATTTACTTACTTCTATCGTGATTACTTAGGCTTTAGAGTCTTCATATCGTGTACGTTCTAGCATTTGCTTATTCCTATTGTGATTTGTCTCTATATAACATATGTCATGAAGCCATCGCAATTACTTAGACTTTAGCGTCTTCATATTGCGTAAGTTCTAGGGTTTGCCAATTTTTATTGCAATTACTGAAGCCCGACCATTTCTATATTGCGTGCACCTAGATATTTGCTTAGTACCATCGTGATTACCGAGATCCGTCTCTATTTCATGTACGTTCTAGATCCATAGTGGTTACTTAGACCTTTCTGTCTTCATATTGCGTATGTTCCAGCATTTTTTATTTTATCTTGAGATTACTTAGACCTGATCGTCTTCATATCTCGCACCATCCTTGATCGTAGCTCCAAACTACGACCGGCTTGATTCCTCCGAGGATATGTAGGAAGCCTGAGAAGTTCAGCCACCCGACCGACTTGGTCATTTCTTATCCCCAACGGAAGGCGTTGTTCGTAACTCCCCATCAGAGGACAATCGTTCACAAATTCCCCAGAAGATCCGAACTACGTTTAGCTTGATTCCTCCGAGGATACGTAGGTCTCCTGAAAAGGTTCATCCATACCACCACCATCTTTCCTTCATTTTGAAACTCATATTTCAGAACGGATCCTATTTTTTTTCGCCGACCCTCCATTGCCTGTCGAGGGGCTACTGTTAGTACCCGATCTGAAAATGAGTTCATTAGGGCTTTCCCAAATATACAAGGACTTTATAGGAATTAGAAACCTTGCAAAGGCTTGTCCCGAATTCCCAAAATATAGCTCAATATTCTAGAATATCTTAAAATTAACCAAATTAAGGTTTCCATAAATCAAATCAAACCCTAGCTTGAAAATCATGTCAGCCAGAAACCTTGGCCATGCGGCCACATTCGCTTCTGGCCACGCGGTCACTTTCTCCCTTGGCCACGCGGCCACATCTTCCTCGGATGATCTCAGCCGTCAGATCTCTCCGGTAGTTTCCTATATAAAGGGCCCTTAGCCTCATAATTCGGGGACATCAGATAATCAGTATCGGATCCCGATTCCAGAGTTCCATAAATCATTTCTTAGATCATTCAAGCCTCCCAAGTGATGAATTTACTCCCAAATCAAGTCTTTCAAGCATCCTAGAACATCCTTAAAGTTTCCAAGAAGATCCAAGATTAATTCTTTTCAACATAGGTAAGTTTTCTAACCTTTTAGTCATGTTCTTGCCATGTTCTTGATTTAGATCCATAATATTCATGTTCTTAACATGTTTATTCATGTGTTCTTCATAATATTCATATGTTCACAATATCTTCTTCCCATGTTCTTCATGTTCTTGGATTAAAACCTTATTTATGCTAGATAAGGGTTTCGATCTTCATGGTTAATATGTTATTTCATAGCTGATGATGATCTAGGGTTCATCAACCCGAACATGATCTAGGAACTACCTCTAAACCCTAATGTTTAGGTAAATACTCCCCATTCAATATGCATGATCCCGTTTCTTCTGCCTATTCTGAATTCCTTTCGAACTACGCTGACCTGAGCTTCTCATATTGAGAAGAACATAGGCAATCATCGGATCCGATCTCAAAACACTGCACACAACCTACACCCCATCATGATAGAAAGACCGATCATTCGGGCGATAGGAGTGATAACGCTTAATATTCTTCTCTTATCATAATTTGACCCCCGAACCCATTTACATGAAATAATAGCTTTTTCTCAATGTTTGGCCAATTAAAACGGCGTGGCGACTCCCAATTTTAATCTCACGTATTCACATAACTATAATAGTTAACTAATATAGTAACTATAATAGTTAACTATTACTCCCTCCGTTTCAAATTATCTGTCGCTTTAGGAGTAAAAAATTGTTTCAAAATATCTGTCGCTTTACTATTATCAATGCACTTTTACCCTTTTGTCTCAATTATACCCTTATTAATGATCGTGAAAGTATCTATCATGCAAGCATTTAATCACCTAGAAAGTTGAATTATTTAGGGGCAAATGGGTCTTCTTAACATGCATTAATTACATTTCTTAATATGTGTGAAAAAGTCTAAAGAGACAGATATTTTGAAATAGAGGGAGTATAGTATATATTATAAGTAGTACTCCCTCCGTCCCAGAGTAAGAGTCTCATTTTCCATTTTAGTCCATCCCAGAGTAAGAGTCCCATTCTTAAAATGGCAAAGAATCTTTACTATTCACCCCACTCATTCTCTCTCCTATTTTACTTTTATACTCACAACACCAATCAATTCACTATTCTCTCCCACTCATTCTTTCTCATACTTTACTTTTACACTCACAACATTTACATCACATCCAATATTTATTAATAAGCGTGCAAATGAGGGGTGGGACTCTTACTCGGGGACGGAGGGAGTAGTTAACTAATAATCCCTACGTTTCATGTGAATTGAGACTTATTTCATTTTTCGTCAATTCCACATCAATTGAGACTGCCCAAAATGACAAATAATCTTTACTATTTCTCCCACTAATTTTCTCTCCTACTTTGCTTTTACACTCACATACACCAATCAACTTACTATTCCTCCCACTCATTCTCTCTCCTATTTAATTTTTCACACTCACAAACACCTCCTCCCTCCATTTCTCTCTCTTACTTTTCTTTGGTTTGTGTTCTAAAAATTTTGATCTCAATTCACATGAAACGGAGGGAGTGGTTAACTATTAATAGTAACTATTACTATTATAAGTAATAGTTAACAATAATAGTAACTATTACTATTTTAAGTATTGGTTATTATAATAGTTAACTATAATAGTTACCTTATATAGTAACTAATATTATTAGCTAATAGGAAAAAAAATGAAAAGTCACTTATTAATTAGTAAGGTGATGAGGTGGCTTCACCAAAAGCTAGATTTAGCCAACACTTGTCTACGTGGCGACTTCAGAGTTCTCCGCGTCGACTTTTAATATACTCCCTCCGTCCCACCAGACTTAGGATTCTTGGTCAAAAAATTTATACTTTGACCAAATATTTGAAGAAATATAATGATTCTAATAAAAATTTAAAGCTTGTTATTCTATCACGATTAATAATAAACTTGTAAGTGCAGAACGTGGTGATACCACAAGTGCTGCCAACACTGTCCCAGTGATACCGACGGACTGTCTGGGATTATATTTGGATATTTACTTCATAAATAATTGTTGTACTAATGTTTAATAGTTATGCAAGTTTTGTGTTTATTGTTGGTCCATTTCAGGTATATACTATGCTAAAATATTGCAAGGAAGTTAAATAAAGAATTATGGATAAAAGAGGATTTTATCCATAAACATGTGGGATTTTCTTAACAACAAATGTCGCGACCCCGACCCCGCGGGCCAAGAGCACGCGAACTGGACGTCGACTTAACACTCAATTACCAAAATGCTGAAAATAAAAATTTCATTTTATACCAAAAGATGATAGTACGAGTTTTATAAATCCAAGCTTGACAACAACAAAATACAACTAGTATAAGCTCCACAAGCTTATACCCAAAAATACAAAGTACACAATTCTTAATGACGTCAAAGTTTGGTGACACTATCCCAAAGGTTATACATTTAAATAATGCAAACCGAAACAACCTTCCCAAAAGTTACTTCCACACTCGACGTCCTCCTCGTGATCAGCGAGTACTAATCCTTTCCTCCTGGGGGGTTAAGGAAAAACAAAGAGAAAAGAAAGGGGGTGAGATAAATCTCAATAAGTTACTAATGCAACTACATGACGTGCTATGATGCAATAAACAATAATAAATCACATATAGCATATAGCAATTAGCAGTTAACAGATAGCAGCGGAAATAAACAAATAACAAAGGATATTAGCCAAGGTTTCCCAACTGATAGAACCAAATAAAGGATCGCTGCGCAGCTTCAACAATCAACCAATCAACGTCTTCATAGTAGCATCAAAGCTGAAGAAAAAACCCCGGTACCGGAACCATAATAAAGGAACATGTCACAAAGGATGGGAGTCATGACACAAAGTCATACTCCAAAAGTTAGCTAGACTACTTCTCGAAGGAAGCTAGCTCATCTCAACCAAGGCCAATCTGGATGAGGAAAATAAGGGCAAAACAATGGTCACATTATAATGGACTTGGCTCGGAGCCATTATAATATTTCCATCGCCCGACACAACCACATATACCAGCTGGACTTTCAAATAAATGCCAAGTAATAAATACTAGCTTAAATAAACAACTCATGATTCCAAAGTAGGGAACCATACCAAATAATCACCAAGAAGATGAATTAAAACCAAACACACATAATAAAGTGCTCAACCATTTCCAAGTAATAATTAATCAAGTCCCATAACACATTTGTTCACGAAAGAACCAATTCCAATTAATAAAGTGTTCCACGATGTTAACTTAAATTAATTAGAGTAATAAAATTTAAACTAAGGAAGCAACCTAGTTTTAAACAACCAAAAAGAAGAATTTCCAGAACCAGGGGCGGGCGGGCGCGCGCAAAGGGGCAGGCGGGCGCTTATTTGACCAGGAGGTTTGGCCGAAGGAAAAATCCAGGTAGGCGGGCCCCTGGCTCAGCACGGGCGGGCGCCTGGTCGACGGGCTGGGAGGGATTTTCAGCTGGGTTTATCAAAGTTCCAAACCATTTTCAAAATCAACCAAAATCAACACTTCCCACAAGTTCAATAAGGTACCCCAAACAACATCTAAGCTTAAGAGGGACCAAAATAACATCATTTATCAACCCAAACTAAGATTTAATCTCAACAATCAATAATGAACCTTTTATTAAAATGTCACAAAATGGATAATCAATCAAACACTCCAAAACCCAACCAAGAATCAATGTATATCATCTAAATCATCATATGAACATAGAATGATCATTTTAACATAAAAATGGGGGAAAGTAAACTTACTTGAATTTTTGAAAAATGACGGAATTCGAATATTTTTGGCTCTACACGATCCTATCGACGATCTAAACACATTTCATAAAATGAGCACAAAGAAAAGATGAGAGGAAGATGACTAAAATGAAGGAAGAATGAGAGGGAGATTTTTACCTTTCATGGAAGAGAGAGAGAGAATGCAGGGAGAGAGAGAAGGGTGAGGAAGAGAGTGAGGGAGAAGGAAGAGTAGGGAGGGAGTAGGAGATGATTATTTAAAAAGTTACACTAAGACCCCCTCTTCATCTACCTAGTACAAATAAACTCAAATAACCCTTCTACCAATTCAAACCCCTACCTCACACTTAACACAAAATTAACCAAATAATGCTAGACACAAATTAATATTATGAGATGTAAAATGCGCACATAATAAATAATCAAATAAATAAATAAATAAATAAATATTTATTAATAAAATAGAGACGGGTTTTCGGGTCGTGACATTCACTCCTCCTTAAAGAAAATTCGACCCGAATTTTAAAGATACTTACCCGAAACAAAAAGCCACGGATATTTCCGTTCCATCTCTTCTCGAAGCTCCCACGTTGATTCCTCGACATTGTGATTCTTCCATAGCACTCTAACCAACGCAATTCTTTTATTCCTCAACTCTTGGACTTTAGTATCTAGAATCCGAATCGGTCGTTCCTCATATGACATGTCAGGCTCTATATCCTCGGGTACCCTCGGTAACACGTGAGATGGATCATGCAAATACTTCCGAAGCATAGAAACATGGAAGACGTTATGCAATCGGTCAAGAGAAGATGGCAATGCGAGTCGATAAGCAAGAAGTCCTACTTTCTCCAAAATCTCAAACGGTCCAATAAACCTCGGAGCCAATTTACCTTCCTTCCCAAACCTTCGAATACCAACCTTCGGAGACACCTTCAAGAACACAAAATCTCCGGTCTGAAAATTAAGGTCACATCTTCGGTGGTCCGCATAGCTCTTATGTCGACTCTGGGCTGTCTTCAATCGATCCCGAATAACTTTGACTTTCTAAACTGAATTCTGAACCAAATCGATACCCCATATCTTTGCTTCCCCGATTTCATCCCAACAGATAGGCGATCTACACTTTCTCCCATATAAAGCCTCGTAAGGAGCCATCTCTATACTAGCCTGATAACTGTTATTATAAGAAAACTCCACTAGAGGTAAATGAACATCCCAAGAATCAGAAAAGTCTATCGAACAAGCTCGCAACATATCCTCTAAAATCTGAATAGTCCTCTCGGATTGACCGTCAGTCTGAGGGTGAAAAGCTGTACTGAATCTCAAATCGGTACCCAAAGCTTCCTGTAACGCTTTCCAGAATCTAGAAGTAAACCTCGGATCACGATCCGACACAATGCTAACCGGGACCCCATGCAATGTCACAACCTCATTCATATAAAGGGTCGCAAGTTTCTCCATCGAGTATCTGATATCAATAGGTAAGAAATGAGCAGTCTTGGTCAGTCTATCCACGATCACCCAAACACTGTCAAACTTCCTACGGGTACGAGGTAGTCCCGTAACAAAATCCATAGTCACATGTTCCCATTTCCACTCCGGAATCTCTAATGGATGAAGTAGTCCTGCGGGTCTCTGATGCTCGGCTTTGACCTGCTGACAAGTTAAACACTTCGATACATACTCAGCTATTTCCCTCTTCATGTTGTTCCACCAAAATTGTTGTTTCAGATCTTGGTACATCTTCATACTACCCGGATGAATAGTATATATCGATTTATGACCCTCATCTAAAACTTGCCTCTTTATTCCATCAACGTCGGGTACACACAACCATCCACGAAAAGTCAATACTCCAACCGGACTGATAGAAAAATCCTCGAAGTTCTTCTCTTTCAATTTACTCATTATTTTCACTAACTCGGGATCTTCTTTCTGAGCTTCCTTTATTCTCTGAATTAGGGTCGGAGATACCCTAATATTTGCAAAATATCCCCATGTCTCGATTCACGAGGACACCAATCTCGAACATCCTCAAGCATTTTCCACTCTCGAACCATCATCGAAGCCACATAAGATTTTCTACTAATCGCATCGGCTACAACATTTGCTTTCCTGGGATGATAGGATATCTTACAATCATAGTCCTTTAAAAGTTCCATCCATCGACGATGCCGGTTATTAAGTTCCTTCTGAGAGAAAAGATACTTCAAACTCTTGTGATCCGTGAAAATCTCAAATTTCGCTCCGTAAAGGTAGTGCTTCCACTTCTAAAGAGCGAATACGATAGCTGCCAATTCCATATCGTGAGTAGGATAATTCTGTTCACTTGGACTCAACTTCCTCGAAGCATACGCGATCACTTTCCCATTCTTCATTAAAACACAACCCAAGCCTTCCTTCGATGCATCACTATAAATCACTAAGTCGTCGTTCCCATTCGGTAATGCAAGAATCAGTGCAGTAGTCAACCTCTTCTTCAATTCCTCAAAACTGTTATTACATTTTTCAGTCCACACAAACGGAATATTCTTTCGGGTCAACTGAGTCATCGGTGTAGCAATCCGCGAAAACCCTTCTATAAACCTCCTGTAATATCCGGATAACCCCAGAAAACTTATGATCTCAGTCACTGTCTCGGGTCTCTTCCAATCAACAATAGCTTCTATCTTCGAAGGATCCACAGAAATCCCATCTTTAGAAATAACATGCCCCAGAAATGAAACTTTCTCGAGCCAAAATTCACACTTACTAAACTTCGCGAACAACTGTTCCTTTGCAAGAACTGATAAAACTGTCCTCAGATGTTGTTCGTGTTCCTCTCGAGATTTAGAATAGACAAGAATATCATCGATGAAAACCACTACAAACGAGTCAAGATAGGGATGGAAGATTCGGTTCATCAAATCCATAAACACGGCCGGTGCATTAGTCAACCCAAATGGCATAACCAAGAACTCATAATGACCATAACGAGTGCGAAAAGCAGTCTTCGGAATATCATCCGATCGAATCTTCAGTTGATGGTACCCACTCCTCAAATTAAGTTTAGAAAATACTACCGACCCTTGAAGTTGATCTAATAAATCATCAATATGCGGTAGAGGATATTTGTTCTTCACCGTTACCTGATTCAACTTTCGGTAATCAATACACAACCTCAACGAACCGTCTTTCTTTCTCACAAACAAAACCGGTGCTCCCCACGGGGAAATACTAGGCCGAATAAACCCTCTATCAAGCAACTCATGTAACTGGACCTTCAATTCTTTCAACTCTGCTGGAGCCATTCTATAAGGTGCTTTCGAAATCGGAGTTGTACCTGGTAGAAGATATATACAAAACTCTATCTCTCGATCGGGCGGCATATCATACTCAGAAGAGAAAACATCAGGAAATTCTCTAACTACCCGAACACTTTCCAAACCAGGTGATTCTTTCTTGGTATCACGCACACTAGCCAAGTAACCCTCACAACCATGGTGCAATAATTTTCTCGCTTTCATATAAGAAATTAAAAAAAAAATCTACTCAAAGGACTAGCCTCAAAAACAAACTTAGGCACATTGGGAATAGAAAAAGTAACAACTTTCTTACGACAATCAACAGAAGCATGAAACTTGCTCAACCAATCCATACCCAAAATAACATCAAAGTCTTGAATCGGAAGGACTACCAAGTCCGCACACAAGACACGACCACATATAAGCACATCACAAGCACGAAATACTCTATCGGTCACCAAACATTCTCCTATAGGGGTCGACACCTCTAGCACATAAGGTAAAGACTCAAATGCAGCATTTAGCAAAGAAACAAATTGCACAGATATGTAAGAATGCGATGATCCTGGATCTACTAACGCACGAGCGCTCACATTAGACACAGAAACAATACCTCCAATAACGGAAGGATCATCGGTAGCTTGTTGTTGATTCATGGCAAATACCCTTCCTTGGACCTTGGGCTTTCCCGCAGCATCTCTTTTCTGACCCTGTGGAGCACCAGCTCCTACCCCCGATGGTTGACCTCTGTTCCTCTCTCTAGCAAAGTGCCTCAACTGACCACAATTGGTACATTTTCCTTGCTTCTTCCAACACCGGTCCTCTGAATGACCTTCCCTCTGACAATAGGTGCAAAGCCCCCTATTTGGTTCCCTGGAGTAGTACCCGGATTCCTTGGTACGGTTTGTCCTTTAAACTGAGGTGGTCCTCCCGAATTACCTCAGTTATCTGAACGCTGATGTGGTTGTGACTTGGTATGACTTCCTTGCTTACCCGTGTTCGCGACCTCGGTCTTCCTCTTATGTTCCCCAATGTCTTGCTCGATTAGGTACGCACGATCAACAGCATCCTGGAATGTCAGAATCCTCTGAGCTATAAGCTGAGTCCGAATAGATGTCTTCAAACCTCGGATGAACCTCATTGCTTTCTGCTCCTCCGTCCTCACAAGATAGTCACAATACCTGGCTAATTCTGTGAACTTAGCCGAGTACTGAGCCACTGACAATAAGCCTTGATTCAAATTAAGAAGCTCGATCTCCTTCCGGTTCTGATCAACTACCGGAATAAAATGCTCTTTGAATTTCTGCACAAATAATTCCCATGCATACGGTGTATTAGTCTCATCCCAATTTGCTTTAATCCCTTTCCACCAATGTTCGGCGGAACCCACAAGTTTATAGGCCGCAAATCGGATCTTATCCTCACCAGTGCAACCAAAGACATCGTAAATTTTCTCCATTGATTCTATCCATAGCTCGGCCTTCTTCACATCGGGTTCCCCATTATACTCCGCCGGTTTCAGTTTCAAGAATTGCTCCAAACCATATCGGGGTGGTGGTGGTGCTTGCTCTACTCTCAGCCCTTGGTCATGAATAGCCTTCATGGCCGCCTCAAACATACCCTAAAACATTGCACGGGCTTCATCTCTTGTTTCATTCTGATTTGAAGTTCCGGCGTTACCTTCGCCACTTCTTCTTCTTGCCATGTTGAAAAAATACCTGCATAAAACATCAACCGTTACTCACTCCGAACACAACTACCCTCCTAGGTCATACTAGTCCACCTATACTTAAACTTAGAGCTAAACCATGGCTCTGATACCAACTGTCGCGACCCCGACCCCGCGGGCCAAGAGCACACGAACTGGACGTCGACTTAACACTCAATTACCAAAATACTGAAGATAAAAATTTCATTTTATACCAAAAGATGATAGTACGAGTTTTATAAATCCAAGCTTGACAACAACAAAATACAACTAGTATAAGCTCCACAAGTTTATACCCAAAAATACAAAGTACACAATTCTTAATGACGTCAAAGTTTGGTGACACTATCCCAAAGGTTATACATTTAAATAATGCAAACCGAAACAACCTTCCCAAAAGTTACTTCCACACTCGACGTCCTCCTCGTGATCAGCGAGTACTAATCCTTTCCTCCTGGGGGGGTTAAGGAAAAACAAAGAGAAAAGAAAGAGGGTGAGATAAATCTCAATAAGTTACTAATGCAACTACATGACGTGCTATGATGCAATAAACAATAATAAATCACATATAGCATATAGCAATTAGCAGTTAACAGATAGCAGCGGAAATAAACAAATAACAAAGGATATTAGCCAAGGTTTCCCAACTGATAGAACCAAATAAAGGATCGCTGCGCAGCTTCAACAATCAACCAATCAACATCTTCATAGTAGCATCAAAGCTGAAGAGAAAACCCCGGTATCGGAACCATAACAAAGGAACATGTCACAAAGGACGGGAGTCATGACACAAAGTCATACTCCAAAAGTTAGCTAGACTACTTCTCGAAGGAAGCTAGCTCATCTCAACCAAGGCCAATCTGGATGAGGAAAATAAGGGCAAAACAATGGTCACATTATAATGGACTTGGCTCGGAGCCATTATAATATTTCCATCGCCCGACACAACCACATATACCAGCTGGACTTTCAAATAAATTCCAAGTAATAAATACTAGCTTAAATAAACAACTCATGATTCCAAAGTAGGGAACCATACCAAATAATCACCAAGAAGATGAATTAAAACCAAACACACATAATAAAGCAACCATTTCCAAGTATTGATTAATCAAGTCCCATAACACATTTGTTCACGAAGGAACCAATTCCAATTAATAAAGTGTTCCACGATGTTAACTTAAATTAATTAGAGTAATAAAATTTAAACTAAGGAAGCAACCTAGTTTTAAACAACCAAAAAGAAGAATTTCCAGAACCAGGGGCGGGCGGGCGCGCGCAAAGGGGCAGGCGGGCGCTTATTTGACCAGGAGGTTTGGCCGAAGGAAAAAGCCAGGTAGGCGGGCGCCTGGCTCAGCACGGGCGGGCGCCTGGTCGACGGGCTGGGAGGGATTTTCAGCTGGGTTTATCAAAGTTCCAAACCATTTTCAAAATCAACCAAAATCAACACTTCCCACAAGTTCAATAAGGTACCCAAACAACATCTAAGCTTAAGAGGGACCAAAATAACATCATTTATCAACCCAAACTAAGATTTAATCTCAACAATCAATAATGAACCTTTTATTAAAATGTCACAAAATGGATAATCAATCAAACACTCCAAAACCCAACCAAGAATCAATGTATATCATCTAAATCATCATATGAACATAGAATGAACATTTTAACATAAAAATGGGGGAAAGTAAACTTACTTGAATTTTTGAAAAATGACGGAATTTGAATATTTTTGGCTCTACACGATCCTATCGACGATCTAAACACATTTCATAAAATGAGCACAAAGAAAAGATGAGAGGAAGATGACTAAAATGAAGGAAGAAGGAGAGGGAGATTTTTACCTTTCATGGAAGAGAGAGAGAGAGAATGCAGGGAGAGAGAGAAGGGTGAGGAAGAGAGTGAGGGAGAAGGAAGAGTAGGGAGGGAGTAGGAGATGATTATTTAAAAAGTTACACTAAGACCCCCTCTTCATCTACCTAGTACAAATAAACCCAAATAACCCTTCTACCAATTCAAACCCTTACCTCACACTTAACACAAAATCAACCAAATAATGCTAGACACAAATTAATATTATGAGATGTAAAATGCGCACATAATAAATAATCAAATAAATAAATAAATAATTAATTATTTATTAATAAAATAGAGACGGGTTTTCGGGTCGTGACAACAAAAACATGGGATATTGACCCATTCAAAGGGCTGATTGTTGATCAAGAATGTACAAGGCTTCCATAGCTCGAAGGTACAAGTCGGGTATGCTTGGACTTGGGCACCGAGAATTAGCTCCTACAAATATGGACATGTGGAGAAATTTATCCCCAAGGCTCGGCCACTCCTCTCCACCTATCCACCATGTTTTTCAACAACAACCCAGCCATATTTGTGTATTCCCCAAGTATTTCCAAGCCTATAAATAGCAAGGGAGGATGTGTTTGAAGATACAACACTTGAAGCAAATACAACACACATTCTTACACAAGAAATGCTATACACTCCTTGGTTCTGATAAACCCCGTCTTCCCAATCTCCATTCTTGTAATTGTTGATTATAAGTTTGTCTTAGCTAGGATAGGGTCTCGTGTATAGTCTTAGTCGTTCCACAAAGCTTTCATTGTAATAGCATTAGGGAACTCTCGGCCTTGTATTCATTTCATATTATTAGTGAAGGTCTCGCCTTTTGAGGCATTCCTCAAGATATATAATTTATATATCTTGAGAAAAATAATTCTTGTGTGATTTTTCCGCTGCAAACTCTTTTCAGAAATTGTTTTCTGTTCGTGTGTGTTAAGTGTTGTCCGAAGTGATATCGTTGTAGTGACAACACCTTTGATATCACTTCCTTTCTGACTTAAGCCATCGACTTGCTTTTTCAATTGGCACCAGAGCTGATTACATGATATACTAAGTACTTCGATCCAGTGTGTCATGGCTTATAATCCAGCCAATTCTAATAAAAAAAGGCTTCCTTTTCTTGATGGTTCGAATTACGCCTATTGGAAGATCCGCCTCCGTTCGTATATCAAATCAATTGATATCCGGGCTTGGCGATCTATTGTGAATGGTTATTATGTCCCATTGTTACCGCCGGATGAAGATGGTGACGTTCAAGTCAAACCTGAATCCGAGTGGACTAATGAGGAAAACAACCTAGCTAGTTTTAATGAAAAGGCACTTAATGCCATTTATGAGTGGGTTGATATGCATATTCTTAAACTCATTCAAAATACTCCCACTGCTAAGGAGGCATAGGATACTTTACAAAGATTTTGTGAAGGGGATGGTAGTGTGCGCGAAACTAAGCTTAGAAGGCTCACTAGCAAATTTGAAAGATTGAGGATGAGTGAAAATGAAGATATTACTTCATATTTTGAAAAACTTTTTGATATTGCTAATGAATGTCAAGTTTTGGGTGAACCTTTTACTAACAAACAACTTGTTTCAAAAGCAGTTAGAACTCTTCCTAAGCGCTTCAATATAAAAGTTTCATCTATTGAAGAGGCTCACAATCTTGCAACCATGGATATAAATACTTTGATGAGTATTTTGCAAAATTTCGAATTAAACCTTTCTGATCAAAGTGATGCTATTAAAGGAAAAAGTGTTGCTTTGAAAATTAAACCCTCGAGTGTTGAAAAAAATGAGGAAGAAGAGGTTTTTGAATAAATGGATGAAAATTCTAGTGTTTCTTTACTTGCTAGAAAATATAACTCTATGTTAAGAAAGTTTAACAAAGAAAATGTGCAGGTAAAAGCAAAGGAGCAACAAACCAAGGTGTATGATTCGATGCCAAGAAGGTCACTCCCAACCACCCAGAAAGCAAACCCAATCCGTAGGGCATCCTCCGATCAGTCAAGTTCAAATTCCAATTACCTTGACTCCATTCAATGCCATACATGTTCGGGATGGGGACACTATGCCAATGAATGCGTAAACAATCCGAGGAAGAAGGGTAAGGGCTTATGGGTGTCTCTCAGTGACAATGAAGAAGAAGGAGTGGACCATGCTCAAAACCCAGATGAGACAACCATGTTTGTCACTGTTTGTGACTCGAACACAGAAAGTGCTATCCCAAGTGATAACCCAAGTGGGGTAACACCTGTGATAACACCCAGCAGGTATAATGATTTCAATTTTACTAATGCTATTAGTTTTGTGGGGTCTATTAATCTGGATACAGGAAGCTCTCAAGATGATGCTGAGATGAGTAAGGATGAACTCATAAGAGGATTAAGGAATCTTTATGAGGACATTCTTGAAGAATACAAGAAGGAGCATAGTATGGTGCAATTCTTGACCAAAGAAACTTAGTAGCTAAGGGTTGGCATGGCTAATCTTGAAATCCAACTCACAAAGAAGGATGCTGAGCTGGAAAAAATCAAGACAAAATTGTCTCTAGCTGAAACCACTCTCAAGAAGCTCAACACGGGGTCTACCAAACTGGATGAGATCCTCATGTTAAGTAAACCTCTCAGGGCAGGTATTGGTTTTCAAGATTCTTTAGATAATATAACTTCTTCTTTATCGTTGGATGATAATCAAACTTGTTTTTTAAATGAACATGAAAAGAATAAAGATTTTTTTCCAAAACCTATGATAAAGGGAAAGTGTGTACTTATTGTCACACTTCTGGACATTTTAAGAAAAATTGTCATATTTTTCTGAAAAGAAATCAGTCCAGTTCCTCAGTGTTACCTGAAGTGTTACCCACTACTTCTGATAACACTGCTTATCAGAGAAATAAAAAGCAAAGTAAGAAAGAATGGAGACCTAAAAACAATCAAAGATGTGATGTTGTTTTAAATGCCTTAAGAACTAATGTTGAAGGTTCATGGTATTTTGATAGTGGGTGTTCACGTCACATGACGGGAACAAAAATGTTTTTAAAAGACTATGAATCTGTTCTTGGAGGTAATGTTACTTATGGTGGTGGAAGTAAGAGAAAGATAATTGGGAAAGGAACACTAAATGTGCCCGATTTCCCTGCCCTAAAACAAGTCTTACATGTAGATGGTCTTGTATCTAATTTAATTAATATAAGCCAACTTTGTGACGATGGTTTAGAGGTGAAATTTAATAAAAATACTTGTGAGGTCTTTGATTGTACTAACAAGTGTGTGATGTCAGGTACTAGATCAACCGACAATTGTTATTGTATTGAAGATAAACAGGTATGCAACTCCGTTAGAGTTGATGTCACCACTTTGTGGCATCAAAAGTTAGGACACGCAAATTTTCGAAACATTGAAAAAATTATTAAGCTTGGTTCTATTCAAGGAGTTCCTAATCTGGATTTTAAAAACAAAATCATTTGTGAAGGTTGTCTTAAAGGCAAACAAACTCATGGCTCACAGTGCTGCCCAATACCATGAGCAGTACTCTGGAACAACACATTGTTTTCAACTTTTACATATGGATTTAATGGGTCCGGTTGAGGTTGATAGTTTGGGTGGTAAGAAATATTCGTTGGTAATTGTTGATGATTTTTCTAGGTTCTCTTGGATCTTTTTCTTAAAAGAAAAATCTGAGGCTTTTGAAAAATTTAAAATCATTCACTCAAGAATCAAAAACATGTTTTGTGCTTCTGTTTCTCGTATAAGATCCGATCATGGTAAAGAGTTTGAAAATGTTTCCTTTTCTTCCTTTTGTGAGAAAATGGGAATCCACCATGAATTTTCGGCACCCAAAACTCCTCAACAAAATGGGATTGCCGAAAGGAAAAATCGGACTTTACTTGAAATGGCCCGTATAATGTTGTTTTCTAAACAAATTCCTAAAAGATTTTGGGCCGGAGCATTAAATACCGCTTGTCACACTGCAAATAGAGTTTTCTTAAGACCCGGTACCACAATGACACCTTATGAGATTTTGAATGGCAAGAAGCCTAAAGTTCACTATTTTCATGTTTTTGGGTGTGTATGTTACATTTTAAATGACTGGGATCAACTGAAAAAATTTGATTCTAAGAGTGATAAGGCAATTTTTATTGGGTATGCTCAAAATAGTCGAGCATATAGGGTGTACAATCTAAGGTTGAAAACTATCCAAGAATCGATTAACATTGCTTTTGATGACCTGTCGAGTATTCCAGGTGAAGGACCTCAGGAACCTCCCTTGACTCTGTTAGATGAACAAAATGATAACAGAGAAAATTCCAATTCTGTTGATGAAGCAAGTGCTGACCAAAGTGTTACCACTGACGAGGCAACAGTTCCGGTAACACCTGATTCCAGTACAGCTGCTGAAACAGAAGAAGAAAATCCAGACGGTGCAGAGGTTCATGAAGTTATAAGGAGAGATCTCCCAGCCAGAATAAGAAGGAATCACCCTTCTACTCAAGTAATAGGGGAAGTAAGTGAAGGAATTCAAACAAAAAACAAAGAACCAATCAATTACCAGGAAATTGTAAGATATGTGTGTATGTCTTCCACATATGCAAAGGTGAAGTACTCTTGTTTTATTTCTACCTTAGAACCAAAGAATGTGATTGATGCTTTAAAAGATAATTTTTTGATTCAAGCTATGCAAGAGGAGCTTGAACAATTTACCCGAAATAATGTTTGGACTTTAGTCCCCCGTCCCGCTAACACTAATGTTATTGGGACAAAATGGATTTTCAAAACCAAAAGTGATGAAATGGGTAACATTGTTCGTAACAAAGCTCTTCTTGTGGCTCAAGGCTACACACAAGTCGAAGGTATTGATTATGATGAGACCTTCGCACCTGTGGCTAGAATTGAGTCCATAAGACTCCTCTTGGCTATAGCTTGCTATCTTAAAATCACATTGCACCAAATGGATGTGAAAGGAGCCTTTTTGAATGGATATATTGATAAAGAAATCTATGTTGAATAACCAAAAGGTTTTGAAGATCCATTCAAACCACACCATGTTTATAAGCTTATAAAAAACAAGCTCCTCGAGCATGGTATGGTCGCTTAACTCAATTTCTGTTGGATTATGGTTTTATTAGAGGAGAAGCCGGTAGGACTTTGTTTATCTTAAGAAATGGTAAAACCCTTGTCATAGCTCAAATATATGTTGATGACATTGTTTTTGGCTCCACATCTGAAACTGATTTGAAAAAAATTGTGGATGCCATGTCATCAACTTTTAAAATGAGTATGATAGGGGAACTAAACTTTTTCCTTGGTTTGCAGGTGAAACAATCGAATGAAGGGATATTCATTTCATAGAGCAAGTATGCGAAAATTTTGTAACAAAGTTTGGGTTGGAGCATGCCAAGGCGTCTAAAGTACCGATGGGTTCTACACTCAAGTTGGGAAAGGACCAAGTGGGGGAGGATGTAGATCCAACCTTATATCGCTCAATGATAGGTAGTCTCCTTTATCTTAACGCGAGTCGTCCTGATTTAATGTTCAGTGTGTGCGTATGCGCACGCTATCAAGCCAGTCATAAACTCTCTCATCTAAATGCTGTCAAAAAGATTGTCAAATATGTGTCAGGCACGAGTGATTTAGGAATATGGTTTTCTAAGGATACTAATACCAATCTTGTTGGTTTTAGTGATTCTGACTGGGCGGGTGACATGGATGATAGGAAAAGTACTAGTGGGGGTGTTTCTTTTTAGGTAATAACTTAGTGTCATGGTATAGTCGTAAACAAAACTGTGTCTCTTTCGACAGCCGAGTCCGAATATGTCGCGGCCGGTAGTTGTTGTTCCCAACTCATTTGGTTAAAACACATGTTAGATGACTATGGTCTTGATAGTAATATCTTGACTATGTATTGTGATAATCTAAGTGCTATAAACATTTCAAAAAACCCGGTTCAACATTCCCGTACTAAACACATTGATATCCGTCACCGTTTTTTAAGAGACTTGGTTGAAAAAGATTTGATAAACATAGAGCATATTGATACTAAATATCAACTTGCTAACATTTTTACCAAGGCCCTTAACCATGAGAGATTTTCAAGTTTGAAAAGATCTCTTGGTCTTTGTATTGTTTAATCTGCTGTTTTTGAGTGTTACCCTGAGTGTTGTCAACACTTCTGGTAACACCGTGTACAATAAAAAAAAATGTTTTTCCATTTTTTCGTTTTAAGCCTTCGCGGCGGTACATGCTGACCTTTTTGTTTCGGTAGGTTTATACTTGGTTAACATGTTTGTCAAATCCCCATTGTACTCAAAAGTGACAAAGTCACTAATTTTTGTGATAAAATAAAAGGCAAAAAGCACTTATCGGGTTTCCTGAGTAACTCGGGGCACGGCGTTCGCTGCGATGTTGCACTCTTGCCAAAGGGAGATACTATCTAGTGATTTCGTACTAAGTATTAGGAACATAGAGATCGTTACTACAGTGTATCCTACTTGAAAGGTACAAATCACTAAAGTATTTTTTACACTTTATAAGGACTCGGAGCACGGAGCTCGTTACTACGATGCTATCTTGTAGATATTGAAGTGTAAATTATGCTTATTTTTAAAGTGCTTGAAGATGAAGAACAAGCTTATTTTATCTAACTTATTAGATTTATTTTACCTCAAACACTTATATTTAAAGGCTTGCTATGCCTTAAGTGGTTGAATTTGGGAAGCTTGTTTCTGCCTCAATTGCTTATTTAAAAGAAGCCTAACAATTTGCCTCAAGTGTCTTTAATGAGGATTGTTTTGCCTTAAGTTCTTTAAAGTGAAAAGTTTTATCAAGGGGATATTTGACTTATGTGTTTTCTAAAGTGTTACCATCATTGCCAATAACACATTAGTATGTGCCACATTACTTTTTTTATTTTTTCAGAATTAATATTTAAATTTTAAAAGTCCGAAAGTTTTTTATAATTTAAGGAGTCTTTGATTTTCAAAAAGTCTTTATTAAATTCCTTTTTATTTTTGGTGAATTTAATTAGGTAACTTCATCCCTAAAATTTTGGAGTAAAATTTCAAATCAAACTCAAAAATTTGTGGGATTTGGTCACCTATGCCGAATTCTCCTAGTTATTTTTTTATTTATTTAAAAAAAGGCTTTTTGGGGATAATGGCCGGTTGTTTTGATTAAATTGTGAGTGGTGTGATAGAGTTAAACCATCTAGCTAGGAAATAGGGGGAGTTGAGTGTTTTTAGGAATAGGGAGAATTATCTTAATGAGTATTTAACTTCCATTTGAATACTTCCTAAAAATATCCTAAACCCTCCCCCCTCCTCACTCGCCGATCTCTCTCTCCCTCATCGGTCTCTCTCTCTCACTCCATCAATCTCTAAAAATCCCTCTTCAAAATTTCTTCCTGCTCTTCTCTTTTTTCAATGGCTTCCCAATCCAATCCCTCATCTGAGCCCATGGAGATTTCCCCTAGTGGTGTACCTAGGGTTTTCTCACCAATGGAGACATCACCGGCGGCAACACCCGTGACATCACCGCCGAACCTCGACATTGTTGTGTCTGGTCCTCCTCCAGTTCCAGTTGCACAAGCTCCTCCTGCCGTGGCTCCTTCCCAACCGGCTACAGCAACCACCAAGGCAACTAAGAAGAAGAGGAAAGCCCCATCATCTTCTCAACCGCCGACCGCCCAAGCTCCAAGAAAGAGGACTTCAAGCAGGCTAAGGGCCATCTTCAACAAGTCCAACTCCAACAACGCCTTTGACCCTAATGATGTTTCAGAGGATGATTCTCAAAGCTTGTCATCAACCCATGCTTCAGATGAGAACTTTGTTGCCGAATAAGAGCAGTCTGATGATGACTTTGACACTTGGGTTGACAAGAGTGATGAAACCCTAGCTGCTGCACAACAAAGACTGGACAAAGGCAAAGGGATCCAGAGTGCTGGCCAAAGTGTTACCAAGAAGAAGTCATCACCTTTGGCAACACCAGCCTCTGTTCAGACTCGGTCCAAAATTCAAGAGGTACCCCTTCCTTCTTCTCATGGTTCTGATTCCTCGTCTGAAGATTCTGGTAATGAGGATGTTAGTGTAGAGGTTGATAATGCTTTTCCTTTACCGCATTTCTCTCTTGAATTTTTCAAAGAAACGGGTATGGGTTTTTGGTTAAAGCATAGTAAAACCCCATTCTGGGAAGAGAGGAACATTGATGAAGTTGATTTTAAAAAGAATGGTGTGTTTCAATTTCTTGAGGACCGAATTTTTTGATCCCTAATACCCAAGCCAAGTCTTATGTTGACAAAGTTGTGAGGAATTTTTATGCAAACTTGAGCCCTAATCTTGATAATGAGCTCTCTCCTGATTTTGGAATGGTTTTTGTGAGGGGTAAGGTTTATCTATTTAAACCTGATATAATCAACAAAGCCTTAGGTATGCCAAATATTATTGAAGAGAGTCTTTATGCTAATAAGGATGTCATAGCCAAGTTCCTAACCCTCAATGAAGTCCGAGAATGGCCAACGGATCCCAAGGTTAAATTTCCCGCCTCTAAGCTCACCTCTCTTTATTCGGTTTTGCACAAACTTTGCTTGCTTAATTGGCTCCCTACAAAAAGTGAGAAAAATCTTACCATGGAACAAGCCAAAGTTTTGTATAGGCTAAGGAAAAAACAAACCTTTTAATTTTGGGAATCTCGTTTTTAAGCACCTCGCTTCTTGGCCAAAAAGAAAATACCCATCTTATTTTCCATATCCCTCCATGATCTTTCGTGTCCTTACTTTCTAAAAGTTTCCCATAGAGGCTTCCGATGTATTCTCCTCCGGACCAAGCTTCTATGTTGTTGATAATCAATTGAAGAAAGGAAATAGGCACAAAGATCTTCCTTGGTCCAAACCGTCCCAAGCTACAGGTTCAAGTACTCTTCCTACTCAGGGTACATCATCTCAAGCTCATCCTTCTGCTCCAGACTTTACTTTTCCCAATCCTACAGGTACACCAGGTGCTACCCAAAGTACTGTCAACACTTATGGTAGCACATCTACTATGGTACCAAAGGAAACTGTGATACAGGTTCTACAAAGGGTAATTGGGAATGTGGGCACTCAAGTACAGACATGGATGCAGATTCACACAGATTTGCAGAATTTCCTTACACATCTTTCTTCACAAACAGGGGGAGAAAATGCTGCTGCAAGTGCTGCCAGGGTGCTGATGCAGGTATTGGAGGTGATGATACTCAGGAAGGCAACAAGGACGAGGAGGAGGAGCAGGAGGCAGTTTAAAGATGGTGATGGTTCTGATTTCTTTGGAAATTGGGTTGTGATAAAAACAATTTTTATGATGATTGTTTTAAAACTTTGTGGTGGTTCTTGAAACAATTGTTTTGTTGGTTTGTTTGTTTATGTGGTTGAAGTGTGTTACACTTCGGGATTTGGATTTTATAACTTTTGGTTTTGTTTTAGATGTTTAGTATTAATCATAGTATTTGGTTTTAAAACTATGTCAAAATCAATTGTTTTCGGTTAACTCGCCTCTTTGAGGGGGAGTTAATTTTTGTGGGAAGAAATTATGTATATTCTGTATTTTTGGATAACATTGTCTTGCAGGTCACAGTATTATTTAGTTTGTGAAGAAATATCCAATTAAGGGGGAGATTGTAAGTGCAGAATGTGGTGATACCACAAGTGCTGCCAACACTGTCCCAGTGATACCGGCGGACTGTTTGGGATTATATTTGGATATTTGCTTCATAAATAATTGATGTACTAATGTCTAATGTTTATGCAAGTTTTGTGTTTATTGTTGGTCCATTTCAGGTATATACTATGCTAGAATATTGCAAGGAAGTTAAATAAAAAATTATGGATAAAAGAGGATTTTATCCATAAACATGTGGGATTTTCTCAACAACAAACACATGGAATATTGACCCATTCAAAGGGCTGATTGTTGATCAAGAATGTACAAGGCTTCCATAGCTCGAAGGTACAAGTCGGGTATGCTTGGACTTGGGCACCAAGAATTAGCTCCTACAAATATGGACATGTGGAGAAATTTATCCCCAAGGCTCGGCCACTCCTCTCCACCACGTTTTTGAACAACAACCCAGCCATATTTGTGTATTCCCCAAGTATTTCCAAGCCTATAAATAGCAAGGGAGGATGTGTTTGAAGATACAACACTTGAAGCAAATACAACACACATTCTCACACAAAAAAGGCTATACACTCCTTGGTTCCGATAAACCCCGTCTTCCCAATCTCCCTTCTTGTAATTGTTGATTATAAGTTTGTCTTGGCTAGGATAGGGTCTCGTGTATAGTCTTAGTCGTTCCACAAAGCTTTCATTATAATAGCATTAGGGAACTCTCGGCCTTGTACTCATTTCATATTATTAGTGAAAGTTTCGCCTTTTGAGGCATCCCTCAAGATATATAATTTATATATCTTGAGAAAAATAATTCTTGTGTGATTTTTCCGCTGCAAACTCTTTTCAGAAATTGTTTTATGTTCGTGTGTGTTAAGTGTTGTCCGAAGTGATATCGTTGTAGTGACAACACCTTTGATATCACTTCATTTCTGACTTAAGCCATCGACTTGCTTTTTCAACTAAATAACTATTTTTAGATTTTCATTAAGATAATTACTTTTGTTCAAATTGTTGGTCAAAGTATAAATTGCTTGACCAAGAATCCTAGGTCGGGCGGGACAGAGGGAGTATATAGATTTCTTTCTTTAGAGAATGAACAGAACAGTGTTATAGTGGGGGAAACCTATTGTTTTGTTTTTCAGCCCAATTTTAGCTTTTGCTCTACTTCAACCCGTGATAGATGCAAAACGAGTCGCAGGCGTCCCCCACGGAATCGTTGGATGGCAAAGGAGGGGACGAGACAATTTTCGTGATTTAACTGGTAGTAGCAATGAGAGACTGGAACTACTATTATCCCCAGGATTGGTGTGGCGCAAGTGAGGAACCTGGCCCATTTAAAAAAAAAAAAAAAAAAAAAAAAAAAAAGAAAAGTCGCAGGCAGTCTCTTAAGGACTGGTCGGAAGCTTTAGCTTCATGTGTAAAGGGTAAAATAGAAAAGATGTATATGGTATGGTAAATTTAGTCTATAAACTAGGCCATTAGATCTAAGAGCCATGAGAAAAATTCTTCATACTTGTTGGAAGCTTTAGCTTCATGTGTAAAAGGTGAAGTAGCATACATGTATATGGTAAATTTAGTCAATAAACTAGGCCATTAGATCTAAAAAGCCATGAGACAAGTTCCACATTCTAATCTAAAATGGAGAAAAACCCAATTCAATCACTTATGATACTAATAAGCATCATGAAAGCTTAATCACTTTTTAATTGAACATTGATTAATCATTGTTTTGTTAAAAATGTATCCAAACCAAAATGGAGGTTCAGATGAAGGTGGCGAATGGGAACTCTAAAGGCAATGCGGTCACATAGCTTCCACAGAGAATGATATATATTTTAAAACAAGTTACTAAATTAGTAATAGAAACATTATTAATAGCTATTTTTAAATTTTAATGGAAATAAATTATTTAGCGTAAAATGTTAATCATAGTTCAAGTTTGATCAAAAGTGCCCATTGATGTGAGACGGAGGGAGTATATATATTTGATCTGGATTATTTTGCAAGGAAAGGTAAGCATCCCGGTGGATTGGAGGTGTAGTTGAACTCTTTAAGACCAGTGTTCTAACCCAGGGCGGGGACTTTTGGGTTTTCTCTTGTAGAGTTCTCCTCGATTAACGTATAAGAGTTATTTTTTTCAGTTTTCATTTTTTAATAAAAATTAATATTATTTGTTCAAATCCGGTCAAACTCTTATAACTGATGTATAAGACCAGTTCTCCTCTTATAATTAAAGTATAAGAGTCATTTTTTTTTCTCTTTTTCTATTTTTTAATTAAAAAAAATATATTAGTTGGTCAAATCTAGTCAAACTCTTATAACTTACGTATAAGACTAGCTCTCCTCTTACGATTAAATAATGCATAAGAGTTATTTTTTCACTTTTTCCATTTTTTAATAAAAAATTAATAATATTATTTGGTCAAATCCGAACAAACTCTTATAAATGACGTATAAGACCAGTTCTCCTCTTATGATTAAAGTATAAGAGTTATTTTTTTCATTTTTTCCATTTTTTAAAAGAACATAATAATAATATTTGGTCAAATCCAGTCAAACTCTTATAACTGACGTATAAGACCAGTTCTCCTCTTACAGTTTAAGTATAAAAGTCATTTTTTCAATTTTTCCATTTTTTTAATAAAAATAATAATAATAATAATAATAATAATAATAATAATAATAATAATAATAATAATAATAATAATAATTGATCAAATTCGGTCAAACTCTTATAACTGACATATAAGATCAGTTCTTCTCTTATAATTAAAGTATAAGATGTTTTTTACATTTTTTTCATTTTTTTAATAAAAATAATAATAATATTATTTGGTCAAATTCGATCAAACTCTTATAACTGAGTTATAAGACCAATTCTCCTCTTATATGTGAAAAAATGAGTATCTTTTATTTCCAGCAAATGGAATAAAATAAAAACCAACAAATTGACCAAAACATGACTACATTTTTAAACAGAGGAACATCCAAGCCAAATACTATTATGGGATCTGAAGTTGACTAGTACACAGTATGCATCTAGCCTGAATCTCAACAAAGAAAATTCAGCTTGAAAAACTCAATCGAAAAATTTAACAATTATGAATACTCCCTCCGTCCCAACAGAAGTGTCACTTATTTCCCTTTTGGTCCGTCCCAGCACAAGTATCACTACCCAAAATGGCAAACTTTTAATACTTTTATATTCAACCAACCCCACTATTTAATCCCACTCATTCTCTCTATTCATTTTCCACAACTCATTTTATTCAACCAACACTACTATTTACCCCACTAATTATCTCTCTTCATTTTCTACCACACATATACTACCTTTTCTTAATCTCCGTGTCCCAAAAGTTGGTGACACTTCTGCTGGGACGGAGGGAGTACATGATATTCAAATCCACCAGATTGTTGTTAAAATCGGACCTGAGTGGGTGGGGAGCCGAGAGTGAAGGTGCCGAAGAGAGAGAGAGAGAGAGTGTTTAGAGAACAATTTCTTCAAAGTGAAGGAAAGAGGTTCTATTTCTGTGTGTTCATGTTGCCGGGGAAGGAGAAGGCGGATCTGAAGGTGAAGCCGACGCCGGAGTAGGAAGGGAGAACGATTTAGGTTCTGGAGAGAGAGTGAGATGACCAGCTGGAGAAGACAAAAATGAGACATAGATTGGAGAAGCCGATCGGACCGGCCGGCGAAGGGTAGCGCCGGATTGAGATTGCAGCCACTGGAGAATGTCTCACGATCTAACGAGGTCGTGGAGGTGAGACTGGTGGTCGTCTAGTGCAGGAAGCAAATGAGGACATCCGGTGCCGGAGAAGGAGTGGATCTCTGGCCATAGAGTTTTTAGAGACAGAGTGTGTGTTTGTGAGTGCATGTGTGAGAGAGAGAGAGCGAGAGAGTATTGATGAAATAGGGGGGAAGTGGCGAGAAATTAGGTTTTATTAGGTGTAGGGGTAATTTTGGTATTTAGACATTAAAGTTGACTGGGTCAAAGGGACATTGGGTTTGGGTGGAATTTTGATCTGGGCTTCGGGTATAGGTGGGCTTAAGCAAATGGAGTGGGTTTTTATAACTTTTTGATCTAGACTTAGGGTCCTTGTGGAATTAATCCGTTTAGGGAATCCTTTAGGATCTTAGATTGTTTCCTAGAACATTGTAGGCCAAGAAATAAGCCAGAGAGAATTTGTGAGATTCACATGAGAGCTACAGGCAGTGCGTCCCTTTTGGGTGCCCTTAGGGTACTCTATAGATGGTCAAAAGTAAGTCCATGGGGTTGTTTGTGAGGGTGTCTCATAGAGAGGCAGTGATCTTGAGATAGAGCATGAGTGCTACTGTAACACCACAAATTGATTATATTATTGAACATCATGGCTTCGTAGTTCCCCTAAATGTAGTTTGATCTTGTGACAAACTGAGTGAACAAATATTGTGTTTTTTTATTATTTATTGCTTTTCTATGGACTCGTGTATATGTGTTGTTTCTTCCTATATAGACAGGACTTGGGGGTAGGCTCGAGACACAAAATTATTAGCTTTGTCAGCAGAAAGGGGTATGTGTTTATTGTAAAATTAGATTTTTATCACCTAGTGTGGGATAGGTATTGCTAAGGACTCAAATCACGAACAATTGGCATCAGAGCTACTGGTTAAGGCAATTAGGGTTATCCGAAATTGATTGGAAGATGGGTTGTATAAATCAGAATCATGAATTGCATAGATTCAAATGGTTCATGTTACAAAGATTTAATAGGATCGGGATTGCATAGATTAGGATGGAATAATGTTGCATAGATTCAGTCAGTATTAGGGCGTGTATCCAAGATCGAGGTTGCAGCGGAAAGAGTTAGGGTTGAGGAAATCCAGATAGGGATTGCAAAGATCTAAGTGGCTTAGATGTTACTGAGGATTGTAGTAGTAGTGAAGATGGGTTGAATGGATTAACATGGGAAATTTGATGGATCGGATTTGGGTGACGGATCTAGAGATATGGAAGGTAAAAATAAAAAATGGCACAAGTTTTTTTACCTTGATGAATGTGGATTGCATACAAGAGGCGTGCAGATCATGTGCATATCGCAGGCATGATGCCTACATCGCATGTGAAACGCCTATGCAGCAACCGTGCAGGATGTATTAATCTTGAAAATGAGCAGTCAATTGGATTTGTGGATATTGGATTCGGAAGCGTTGTTTGATTCGTGTAGTGATGCGGAAATAGTGGAACAGCACTTCAGACAATGTTTTGGGTTATTTACCTCGGTGATGATAACGCGGTGAAAGTCCATTTAAATCAAGGCTTACAATAAGACTGTGCTACAGTTGCATGATGTGCAGGGCATTGACAGGTGGAATAGAAACTTGGTTTTCATAGGGCAATTAGATAAGAAAGGTTGTATAGTCGCCTTTGACATCGGGTAATGGAAGAAAGGAATATACCGAAGATGGATGTTGTGTCGCATGGGGTTCCGAAGGTGCATGTTGGTCCCAGAGACACAACAAGGGTATGAAAAGAGGCTAGAGGGGGGGGTGAATAGCCTATTTAAAATTTCAACCCTTTTTCAAAATTCAACCTTTATGCTTACACTTGAATTTTGCGGTAGATAAAAACCACGCGGTCAAGTATAAAATGCACAGCGGAAGTTTTCTTTGAAACAAGTTAAGAGTTGGTTTTTATAAGTTCAATGCGGTAGGTTGGTGTGCGGTAGGTAGTGCGGTAAATGTGTATGCGGTAGGTAGGAGTGCGGTAGGTTGAAAGATTGAAAACTTGTGTCTTAGAGATTTTTGGCAAATGATAAGTTAGTCAGATTTTAACTTAGGCAATGAGGTAGACAAACAAACACAATTCACAATTGTTCTTAAATCTGAAATATCAAACACTAAAAGACAAACAAGATTAATATGAACAAGTGAAGAACAATAGGAACAAGATGAACAAGACTTAAAGTAAAATTTGCAGAAAGGTAAAGTGCAGTAAGTAAAGAACACAATGATTTGGAAAGGTTCGATCTGTTAAAAGATCTACGTCCTTTACCAAGATGGTCAGTCTTGGATTTTGAATGAGGTATATATTAGATTCACTTGAGTACATATTACAGAGATGAAGTATTGAATCAACACCTATTTCTATGAAGTTCAAATCCTAGACTTAGACCAGTGTATCCCTAACGATTCAATCTATGTGATTGATCAATCGGGGTGAGTGTGTGTGTAAGAATCAAAAGCTCTTTTGAATCTATATGATTTTAGAGCCTAATGAAACTTGTGTGAGAGGCTTGAGATATGATCTTGAATGTTGCTGAAGGTTTGATGAAGACTTGAAGGTTGAGTGCTTGAAGATTCGAAGGATTCTGGAAATCTTGAGTATGTTCTTCAATCACCAAGAATTTCAACAGCAATTTCTCTCTTAGAATCTCAGCTGTTTTTTCAATGAATAATTCAAGGTCTATTTATAGCCTTGAAAGAAAAACTAGCCGTTTGAATTCTTGGAGGGCAAGTGTGGAGGACAATGAGCTGTTGAATTCTAATTGGAGCTCAGTCTGAGTTGTCTTTTTGTTGCAGAGTCATGGTGGTCCAACTGTACTATGATGACAGTTGTATTCAAATTTGAAATTTGAATTTGCAACGTTCTAAACTAACCAAGGTAAGGACACAGGTGTGACCATGGTTAAGTTTGAACAAACTTGAGTTTCTTCAACCATGGTTCCATGCGGTAGAGTTAACTTGCGGTAGGATGGAACCATGCGGCAAGGTTATCTGTGGCAAGCATAGTCATGCGGTAGATGTCTTCATACGGTAGGCTCCATGCGGTAGGCAAGGGTCTTACCTCATATCTCCAGACTTACAAAAAAATTGAGGGTCCTAATCTGCTAAGCATATTCAACTATAAAGTGGACTATTTCTAAATGAAGTACAAGTATTTTTTACAATATATCCTAAAGTCCACAAAGAGTAAAATAAGGTTATGGGATCAATCAAATCTTAGTAATAGGAGTGGTTTATAATAAGCATACCCAACAATCTCCCCCTATTTGATTGAGGCCATTACCTACTATAACAAAGGCTAATTCATTGTACTTGGTAAAAACATGTTTTCAAGAATAAATATTTTATTAAATATCATGTCCCAAGTCAATGCACACCCTAAGCCAATGTCATAGATTTCTATCATCATAAAAAGAAAAACAAATTACTAATCCTAGAAGATAGAAATATTATTTGAAGCATTTCAAGATAAATAATCAAGAAGGAATAGAAATGCATCAAACACCATTAACATACTCCAAAAGATATATCATTCAAGCATAGGAGTACAGAAACAAAAGAGAAATATTGTTTGTTACAACTCAAACACAAACAAAAAAGAAAACAAAAAATTGTTTTAAGACAACACATTGTTTCAAATGACCACATGCGGTCATATCAAATAAAAGGGAACTACAGACTAGATGCGGTCGACTTCAATTTCTTCATCATTGAATCTTGCCGTGAAAGGAGATGTGAAAGGGAAGCGGTAAGCTGGTAAGTTCAACCCAGGGATAATGATTGGAGATAGAACTCCGTCTTCTTCATCCTCTTATTCACCTTGAGCATGAACATTACCTTGACCAGCTTCAGGAGGTTGAAAAGCTTCCTGCACAGCTTGAATCATGCCTTGACGGTTAAGCATGTTCATTACCGTATTGACGCGGTTGGATAGGAGGTCAATCTTGGTAGATTGTCCTTCAATTCTGATGTTGTTGACTTCAATGCGGTTGGTTTGAACTTTTATGGCTTCGGTCATTGCGGCAATCTTGGGAGTGAATTTCTCTGCGACAGTAAGAAGTGCGGTATTGGTTTGAATCATAATTTCCTCTTTTAGAGAAGATTTCAATTTCTTCAGCTCCTTGCCCAGCTCATCCTTGATTTCAAGTTTATCATCATTCATAGATTTTGAAAGTTCTTTGCTTGCCCCCTCAACGCCACTAACAACACTGTTACTAATGTAATCAGTTTGTTTTCTAAGAGCTTCTTTGAGTGCGGCAAGAGTGAGGGAAGGAGTATCCGCTGCGGCAGGAGGTGGAGGAGTGGTAGAGGTGCTAGTTGTTCTGCCAATGATGTCCTTAACAGCCTTTGTTATCACAACACTCTCCCCCTTAATGGTCGAAATCATTTCGGAGGGAAGTGCGGCAACATCTCGCTTTAAAGCGGCTTGATCAGTCTTCAACTCAATAACCTCCTCTCGAAGTGCCACCATACTAGACACCAGAGATTCAACCTGTGACTGGGTGTCTGCCTGCATCTGAGTCAAAAGTTTAACTGCGGCAAGGAGCTCAGCAGTGGATGATGCGGCAGCCTCAGGTTGGGCGGTCGAAGGGGTTGGCACGGCAGGTTCAGGAACTGAGGTAGGAAGAACTTCAACGTGTCGCTCAGAAACATTAACCCTTGGTGACATTTGCTCATCATCACCAGTATCTTCAATATCAACAAAAGAATCCATCTTTTCAGGAACAATATCTCCAACATTCTCATCCATAGTTTTCACTGCGGCAGACTTGTCACTTGCGGCAGAGCTTGCATTCTCTTCTTCAGAGCTTTCATCAACTAGACCCTTTTCAATGGGCTTCTCAACAACTATCTCATCTTTCTCACTCTCAGAGGCATTTTCAGATTCCTCACTCTCTTCTGCGGCAACCTCATCCTCCTTCTCAGATCCAGACAGTTCTTCTAAATCATCCTCTTGAACATCCAGAACAAAATTTTTGGAGATCTTTGGAGGAGCAATCACTATATCCTCGTCAGATGAAAGAACTGGTGAGATAACTTCAGGGAAAGGTTGTTTAGCCATCTTAGCCTTTTTAGAGACTTTTACCGGGCTAGGAGTATGGGATCTCTTCTTTTCAAACTTCTCCCCCTGACTAGGTGAAGGTTTGAGAGCTACAGAGGGTTTGGATTTGGAGGAAGTGGACACGGCAGGTTGCTTTGGTGCGGTAGACTTGGAAGGTTTAGATTGAGGTGGAGATTTAGATGGTACGGTATAGAAGGATTTTGAGACTTTGGATTATGGTTGAGGTTCAGGAGATGGAGAGGGAGACATTGGAGGTACGGTGGGAGTTACCTTAGATTTGGAAGGCTGAGGTGCGGCAGGAGGGGCAGATGCGGTAGACGTAATCTTGATGCCTTGGGAAACTGGTCTTGACTTTCTAGCTGGTTCCTCAACTTTCTCTTTGCCTTTAACTGAAGTTAGAGGGGAGGGTAGATCAACATTTTTACCCTTTGCACGTGCCTTCATTTCGGCAGCATTCTTGCGGTCTTGTTCAAATTCGGCAGCCTCCACATCACTAACCATTCTATCACCAAGATTTGCTTGACCTCTCTTAGAGTATTTGGGAGGGATGTATTCTTCAATTGGATCTCTCAGAAGATAGGAGCGGTACATCTCATCCCCAAAGTTACTACGGAAGTTGGTTTTCATAGACTTTCGACAAAAGTCTTTGGCGGTAGGAATTGGAACCTTGTAAGTCTTGTTCTTCTCATACATGTCCTTGATTCTGACCGTGAGACTCATCAAGTAGGAAATCAACCTACTGTTTGTGCGATACTTGGTTTCGCCTTCATCAGCCGCATCCTTATACGAGAGAATGTTAACTCGTAGAATATCATACATGATTTGGCCCCAGTCGAGCTGTTTGCCAATATAAATAGCAGCAGATATCATCCATTGAGTATGATTGAAGTTGGCATGATTGTATGTCTTGCATAATAAAGCATGGTCCACCAGATGACCTATGTGATACATGATTTCACCAACATCCTTTCGTTGGATTTTGAGAATGTCTGCAGTGCCAGCCAGTTTCTTAGCAAGACTCAGAGTCTCCTGCCGTGAAATCTCATCAAAGGCTTCTTTGCTCTTCTTAATTCCCACGGCATGGGCTAGATCACGTGCATCGAAAGCCATCTGGATACCCATCACGGAGGCTTGAATGAACTTAGGGTTAGACTCAGGTTCATCAGTACTTTCCATTTCAACTGCCGTGTTGAAAAATTCGTCAACAAATGCTGGTAGGTGAAAGTCTTGATCAAGTGTAAAGAGAGGGAGAATCCCAGACTTGTTCATCCTGCCCAGAATATTGCGGCCAATGGCATCCTTCTTAAGATCTTCAAGATCCAAGACAATGCTTGGAATGAAGTGACTTAGATCCTGAAACAAAAAAAATTCATAGTTTAGACATTGAGGTAGATCGTGCGGCACTTGACAAAAGAATGCGGCAAGGGAGGCACGGTCAAGTGAGGCACGGCAACAACAATAGAAGTGCGGTAAGCAAGGTGAGATAAAGCTACCGCGAGCATAAAAGTTTAACCAAAGAAAGGATTAAAACATGAATAGTAAATAAACACGAAATTAATAGAAGAGCGAATCAAATTACATCACAAAATTAATATGCCAAGAACACGAAGAACACTATGATGAATACGATGAACATCAATATCCAGAATCCCAGAAAATGACCAAAAGCCATGAAAAATGACATGAATAGAATTGGAAATGTAGATTAATCAGTTATATCAAATCAATTTCATGAAACGAGTAGCATTAAACCCAGAAATCGAAAGGGGAGAACTCGAAAATGTAGAAAAACCCATTTGAGTGAATCTGAACTTCAACAAAACTGGGGAAAAATCCTATGCAATCAAGAGATATACTGACTAGAAACAAAAATAAACAATCAATGCAAGATTTTCATATAACTATTTTAAGAGATTGAAGAACAAATTGAAAAAAAAAATTCAAGGAATATGAAGGGTTTTCGTGATTTCTACCAAGAACACGAGAAAGACAAAATGAAAAGATGAAAATCCATACCATAACAACGACGAGAGGAGTGGATTGAGTCGGAGGTTCGTCTCTTGATTCAACAGATTTCGAAGTCTTCTTAGATGGGTGTTTAGAAGTCATTTATATACTGAGAAATGAGAGTAAGGAAGGCGGTTCTAGAGAGAAGTTTAGAGAGAGAGAGAGAGAGAGGTTTTGATTTTTCTGAAAAAGTGATATGAGCAGAGTGGTGTAGAGATAGAAGGAGGTGGAACGGTTTTGATGGAGGGTGGTTTTCAGATGTCAGAGTGATGGGATGATGGGAGGGGGTTAACTCTGCAAAAGGACAGATGTGACCTAGGGTCTAGTTTACATTAAATGCAAGGTTGCAGAGGGTCACATCGGACTAGCCAATGACGGCTTAGATATTTTTAAGGAATAAAAATTAAATGCTGAAAACTTAATGCCCTAAAAGATTTGAATTTATTAAAAACGAGGGAAAATAGAAAGTTACCTTTATGCCCTTGAGGTAGATATGACTAAAACATCCTAAATATCTGTTAGAATAACTTACCTGGGGTCCTTATGCGGTAACTATGAGGTCGACCATGACATGTACGGTCGATTGAGGTCTTACCTTGCTTGGTTTAGCTTTTGGTATATGCGGCAGCATACTTGATGCGGCAGACATGAGTTGCGGTCAAGTGAATTTAGAGGTTTGTGTTATATGCTTGACCGTGAGTTGGTCTGCCGTGGACCTATCTTGATTTTGAACTTTTGACAAACATTAGTACAAGAAATCATATGGACGAGTTTGAGTTAGAGTTCAAGCATACCCATTTCTCCTCTTAGATACCTAAATCTCTTGGAATCAAGAGCCTTGGTGAGAATATCTGCAATTTGATCATCAGTACTCACATACTCTAGATGGATATTACCTTTTTCCACATGATCCTTGAGAAAGTGGTATTTTATATCAATGTGTTTGGTCTTGGAATGCATGACAGGGTTGTTGGAGACAGCAATGGTAGATGTATTGTCACAAAAGATTGGACAATTTTCTTCTTTGATTCCGTAGTCAACCAATTGTTGCTTCATCCACAGCACTTGGCAGCAGCAGCTTCCAGCAGCTATATATTCAGCTTATGTGGTCGATACAGAGACTGAGGCTTGTTTCTTGCTTGCCCATGAAACTAGTCGATTTCCAAGGAAATGACAAGTTCCACTCGTGCTTTTCCTGTTGATGGTACATGCTGCATAATCTGCATCTGAGTAACCTATAAGATCAAAAGTTGAATCTTTGGAGTACTAAAGTCTAAGGTTAGTAGTCCCAGATAGATATCGAATAATACGTTTAACAGCAATAAGATGTGCTTCTCTAGGATCAGCTTGATAACGAGCACAAACGCAAACACTAAACATGATATATGGCCTACTAGCAGTTAAGTATAGGAGAGAGCCAATCATACCTCGATATAAGGTTTGATCAACCTTCTTACCTTTCAAGTCTTTATCTAGCTTGTTACCAGTAGCCATAGGAGTGTCGTATGCCTTTGCATTTTCAAGTCCAAATTTCTTGATGAGATCTCTTGTGTACTTAGCTTGGTTGAGGAAGATGCCTTCAGCACATTGTTTAATTTGAAGTCCAAAGAAGAATGTCAATTCTCCCATCATGCTCATCTCAAATTTTCTTTTCATGAGTTTCTCAAAACGTTTACACAACAATTCATTAGTAGAACCAAAAATAATATCATCTACATATATTTGAACAAGTAAAGTATGATCATTATATTTAGCAATGAATAAAATTGTGTCGATCTTACCACGCTTGAATCCCTTTTCAATGAGAAACTTAGATAGAGTATCATACCATGCTCGTGGAGCTTGTTTGAGTCCATACAAAGATTTACGGAGTTTGTAGACATGATTTGGAAATTTGGGATCTTCAAATCCGGGCGGTTGAGCAACAAAGACGGTTTCTTGAAGTTCTCCGTTGAGAAATGCACTCTTCACATCCATTTGATATAGCTTGAATCTTTTGTAAGAGGCATAAGCTAAGAATATCCTTATAGCTTCGAGTCTTGCAACGGAGGCAAATGTTTCATCATAATCAATGCCTTCTTCTTGTCTATATCCTTGTGCAACCAACCTAGCTTTGTTCCTTGTGATGCTTCCATTCTCATCCATCTTGTTTCGGAACACCCACTTTGTACCAATCACTCCTTGATCTTGTGGCCTTGGAACCAAGGTCCAAACTTTACATCTTTCAAATTGGTTGAGTTCTTATTGCATGGAAACAACCCAACTTGAGTCCTGGAGTGCTTCATCAACTTTCTTGGGTTCAACTTGAGATATGAATGCGGTAAGTGCATCATAGTTTGATCTTCTTGTTCTAACACCAGAATGCAAATCACCAATGATATTCTGAATTGGGTGATCCCTGACCTCACGAACTTCTTGAGGTATGTCTGGTTGAGTTGATGATGGTTGTAAATCATCTAGTGGTACATCATTTGAGCCATCCCAATCATAAGTGATTTGAGGGATAGGTTCTTCAACATTTATGGGTGTTTCAACTTCAACTCTATTTGAGGTACCAGCAGATGAGGTAGCTTCTGGTGCTTCATATGAGGTAGATGGAGGTGCAGTTGAGGTAGATGGGTTTCCTTGAGTTGATTGATTGTGTGGTTGGGTTGTACCTGTCTCATTTATCTCAACAAAATCATCAGCAATATTTGGAGCCATATGTGGCTCAAGGAGAGAATGTTCATCAAAAGTAACATGGACAGATTCAACTATCTTAAGAGTGGTTTTATTAAATACACGAAAAGCTTTTGAGTGTTTAGCATACCCAATAAATATACCTTCATCGGCCTTAGGAGCAAATTTACCTCGATGTTCTTTACCGTTGTAGAGTATGAAGCATTTGCATCCAAATATCTTGAAGTACGCTATGTTGGGGGTTCTTCCTCTCCAAAGTTTATAAGGAGTTTTGTTGTAGGTCTTGTTGATGAGGGATCTATTCTGAGTGAAGCATGCTGTATTGACGGCTTCAGCCCAAAAGTATTGAGGTAGCTTTGCTTCAGCAATCATTGTTTTTCCGGCCTCTATCAACGTTCTATTCTTTCTTTGCACTACACCGTTTTGTTGTGGAAATCCAGCAGCAGAGAAGTTGTGGTCAATACCATGATCATCATAGTATTAAGCAACACCGTTGTTCTTGAATTCTGTACCGTTGTCGGATCGAACACTAACGATGTCATCTTCTTTTTGTGTTTGGAGCTGTCTAAAGAGTGCGGTCAAAATGTCATAACAATCATCTTTGGAGCTCATCATCTCGACCCACGTGTATCTTGAGTAGTCATCTACCACAACTAAGGAATATCTATTTCCTCCAATACTTGCGGTAGAAACAGGTCCAAACAGGTCCATATGTAGTAGTTACAAACATCTAGAAGTTGAAGGTGTCGTCTTGCTGGAGAAAGACGCTTTTGGTTGTTTGCCTAGTTGACATGCTGTGCACTTCTCATCGTGGTGATCAACTACTTTGGGTAGACCACGAACTAGATTTTCTCTACCAATCTTGGAGAGATACTTGAAGTTTAAGTGACTTAGTCTTTTATACCACAGCCAGCTATTCTTACTAACATTCTTTGCTACAAAACAGAGATTAGAAGAAATGCAAGATGAATTAAAATCAACAACATAAACATTTTTCTTACGAATCCCTTAGAGCAAGGTGACGCCGGATATGCCATCTTTGATGAGACAGAAATTTGAGGTGAAGTGGCATTGCAATCCTTTGTCACAGAACTGAGATATTGAGAGTAGATTGTGTTGTAGTCCAATAACTAGAGAGACTTCTTGGATGGTGATTTTTCCTTTTCGAATGACTCTATATCCTACAGTCTTTCCTTTGTTATTATCTCTGAAGGTTACTGATGGCCCTTTTTCTTCACGAACATCTTCCAATAAGTTGATATCTCTGGTCATGTGCCTTGAACAGCCACTATCGAGATACCATAAACTTGATCTATCCTTGGAGAGTCCAGCCATTAAGCAGAGAACCTATAAAATAAACATTTAAGAACAAGGTCCCCTTTTATTCTTTTGGGTCCAAAGGGTTAGCAACTTTTAACAATCCACACTTGCCTCACAGAAGGGGGTTTAAGCCTTCTGGGATTTGGTGTGAATCTTAAAAGACATTCGGCAGCCTTGTGACCATAATCATCAAACACGGAACAGTGGTGGAAGCCACCCAACTGAGGGTTAACAAACTTCGTTGAAGTCTTGAGCACAACATTGTTTACTGGTATGGATGAGGTCTCCTTAACAAAGTTCATCCTCTTGAACTTTGCTGCCTTGCCGCCACTTGCGGTCGATGGTTTCCATGCGGTAGCCATCTTCCTTGGTGCGGTCGGTTGACCTCGCGGCAAGATTACGCGGTAGGGAGCACCATCTACCTTGCTAGAGGAAGCCTCTGCGGTAGGTTCATCCATGGCAATACCTTTCAACTTTGCCTTGCCAGTTTGTTTCTTAGGGTAGACATAGTTGAATTCTAGTTTCTTCTTTGATTCTTGTCCTACACCCTTTGAAACATGATGTTTAGCCTTCGACCCTTCCAAAGTTTGCTGGGTAAATTTCTCATCTCTTTCACAACAAGATGCACATTTAAAGTTGTCACTAGTTTGAAATCCTAAGCCTTCTTTATCACCACTATGCTTTTGGGATTCTAAGATTTGTTCCATAGTGACACGAGAATTGGTCCACTCATTAGTGATTCTTTTAAGATCATTTATCTCAGCAACCAATTCATCGTTTTTAACTTTAAATATAGCATTTTGTTCTTCTAAGAAACGGTTTCGATCAGTAAAAGGAGTCATGCTCTTGATCTGCTCCTTAAGGAGGGTGAGTTCAGATCTTAGTAGAGATTTCTCCGTCTTAAGCTGGGAAATTTCTTCAGTTGAAAGTGCTAAAGCTTCCTTCATGCCAGAAAACTTACTAATTACCTATTCAGCTTTCATGAACATCTTTTCTTGTTCATCAGGGGAAATGCCAAACTTGACTTGAGGTGTGGTAGATAGAACTTCCTTCACTTTGGGATTTAGTAGAGCTTTCTTTGCTGCACTCACATCACATCTTGAAAATAGAAGATCACCATTCTTTTTAACCGGAGTTAGGAATCCTTTTTCAGCAAGTTCATCGGCCGTATAACTTATCCGTTTAGGTTTTGCATTTGGTGAGCGACGACTTTTATTATCATCCTCATCATCGGACTGAACGACCAAACAGATGTGACCTTCTTCAGAATCCTCATCGCTTTCATCGGAGTCTGACTCTATCCAAGTAGCTAACTCTTTTGAGGTAGAGTCTTCTTCAGCCATCATTCCCTTTTGCTTTGAATACCTTGGAGTAAAGTTACTTTTCTTCTTCATATACTCATACTTGGGAATTGGACATTCTGATGCGAAGTGACCTGGTTTCCTGCAATTAAAACAAACAAGATCTTCTTTCTTCTTGGAGAAGTTGAAGTTCTCTTTCTTCTTTGAAGGGCTGTTCCTTGAAAACCTTGTTGGAGCTTTGCTTGTTGATCCGGGTCTTGCTGTCTTTCTGAACTTTTGGAATCTTTTCACGAACATAGCAAAATCATCATCATCCATATCAAGTAAATCTGATGTGGAGATTTTTGGATCTTCTTCCTCGATCACTTCTTCCTTTTGAGCAACCAACGATAAGCTCTTTGTTTTTCCTTCCATTTCAGCAATGTTGTTAAGCTTGATATCAAAGACCTTGAGGTTGGCATAGAGGCTTCTGAGAGACATGTCATCTAGTAGCTTGGTATCTTCAAGAGTGTTTCCTTTGTGTAGATATTGTGAACCAAGAGCGGCAAGAAAATTAACATTGATTTCTTTCTTGGTGAGCTTCTTTCCGAGTGCTGTATAAGTACTCACGATCTCACAATAACGATCATAAGTGGCTCTTAGTGATTCACCGGGGATCTTAGCAAAGTTGTTGAATCTTCTTTGAATTGCAAACTTTTTGCTTTCCTTGCAAGCTTGATCTCCTTCGATGTAATCTTCAATTGCATCCCAAAGTTCTTTTGCAGTAGAACATTCCATGATCTGTCGATGCTGTGACGTACTCAAGGTACTTAGAAGTATGCTTTTTGCTTTCACATCCATTCCAACCAGTCTTTTCTCTTCATCGGTCCATTCAGCTTTTGGTTTCTTGATAGTCGGATTTGCACCATTGGTTTCTGGATCCGGATTAGCTTTCATTGGGAAGTATGGTCCGATGGTAAGGCAATCACCAAGTTGCTCGTCCATGGAGTAGAACTGAGTTAGAATGCTGTGCTTCCATACGTCAATATTATCTTCGTTGAACGCTGGAACGTGAGTGAAATTAACCGTTGCCATAGTTTTCTGACTTGCCATTTTGAATCGGCACCCAAGCTCTTAAGCTTGAAAAACAGAAGTTTTATAAAGGTGTTAGCTCTGATACCACTTGTTGGTCCCAGAGACACAACAAGGGTATGAAAAGAGGCTAGAAGGGGGGGTGAATAGCCTATTTAAAATTTCAACCCTTTTTCAAAATTCAACCTTTATGCTTACACTTGAATTTTGCGGTAGATAAAAACCACGCGGTCAAGTATAAAATGCACAGCGGAAGTTTTCGTTGAAACAAGTTAAGAGTTGGTTTTTATAAGTTAAATGCGGTAGGTTGGTGTGCGGTAGGTAGTGCGGTAAATGTGTATGCGGTAGGTAGGAGTGCGGTAGGTTAAAGAGAGATAGGTTGAAAGATTGAAAACTTGTGTCTTAGAGATTTTTGGCAAATGATAAGTTATTCAGATTTTAACTTAGGCAATGAGGTAGACAAACAAACACAATTCACAATTGTTCTTAAATCTGAAAGATCAAACACTAAAAGACAAACAAGATTAATATGAACAAGTGAAGAACAATAGGAACAAGATGAACAAGACTTAAAGTAAAATTTGCAGAAAGGTAAAGTGCAGTAAGTAAAGAACACAATGATTTGGAAAGGTTCGATCTGTTAAAAGATCTACGTCCTTTACCAAGATGGTCAGTCTTGGATTTTGAATGAGGTATATATTAGATTCACTTGAGTACAGATTACAGAGATGAAGTATTGAATCAACACCTATTTCTATGAAGTTCAAATCCTAGACTTAGACCAGTGTATCCCTAACGATTCAATCTATATGATTGATCAATCGGGGTGAGTGTGTGTGTAAGAATCAAAAGCTCTTTTGAATCTATATGATTTTAGAGCCTAATGAAACTTGTGTGAGAGGCTTGAGATATGATCTTGAATGTTGCTGAAGATTTGATGAAGACTTGAAGGTTGAGTGCTTGAAGATTCGAAGGATTCTGGAAATCTTGAGTATGATCTTCAATCACCAAGAATTTCAACATCAATTTCTCTCTTAGAATCTCAGCTGTTTTTTCAATGAAGAATTCAAGGTCTATTTATAGCCTTGAAAGAAAAACTAGCCGTTTGAATTCTTGGAGGGCAAGTTTGGAGGACAATGAGCTGTTGAATTCTAATTGGAGCTCAGTCTGAGTTGTCTTTTTGTTGCAGAGTCATGGTGGTCCAACTGTACTATGATGACAGTTGTATTCAAATTTGAAATTTGAATTTGCAATGTTCTAAACTAACCAAGGTAAGGACACAGGTGTGACCATGGTTAAGTTTGAACAAACTTGAGTTTCTTCAACCATGGTTCCATGCGGTAGAGTTAACTTGAGGTAGGATGGAACCATGCGGCAAGGTTATCTGTGGCAAGCATAGTCATGCGGTAGATGTCTTCATGCGGTAGGCTCCATGCGGTAGGCAAGGGCCTTACCTCATATCTCCAGACTTAGAAAAAATTGAGGGTCCTAATCTGCTAAGCCTATTCAACTATAAAGTGGACTATTTCTAAATGAAGTACAAGTACTTCTTACAATATATCCTAAATTCCACAAAGAGTAAAATAAGGTTATGGGATCAATCAAATCTAGGTAATAGGAGTGGTTTATAATAAGCATACCCAACAGTGCAAACAAGATGAAAAGGTGGTTGTAGCCGAATAAGGCATGTTATGTATTTAGGTTTTCAAATAGAATCGGTATATTTGGTAGTTAGGAAATGGTTCAAGTCGGCTGACAATGGGAACATGATATCATCAACAACAACATGAGTTGGATCTAGAACTAAGTAGGCAATGAGTTGCTAGGAGGATATGGAGGACCAAGGCCATGTCAAGCATGGGGAATCGCTAGGTTTTATGGATGAGAAATTGGGTAAAACGAGCTAGAATTTGCAAGGATGATCACTGGACATGAAGTCTCAAGGCAATGGATAGTCTGTAGTTAGGTTTAAGCTTACGCATCGTTTCAACTCGGCTTTGTAGGCTTGGTACAGCTTGTGATTCAACTCCGGGAACAGAAGCTGGATGTATTGGTGATAGTGTGAGAAGTGTCATTCTCGAGTCAGAGTTTGACAGAGGTAGTCAAGGGAGCTGGTTTTTCTCCCCAGGCAGGAGATTATCGGGACTAGATCCAAACTGGGATGGAGGTTCGAGTTTGTGCGGTAGAAATGATGAAACTGGTGAATGGAAACTCTGAAGGCTATGCGGTCCATTGTGCGGTCGTATAGCTTCCAGAAATAGAACTGATTTGAGGCTGCGATAAACAACGTCTTGCTGGGCTATGCGTTTGTATAATGCGGTCACATAAAGGCACGAAATTAAATTAAATTTTTGGGTGCTGCAGATTTTTCTTTTGGCGTATGGTTTAGGGAATACTTGGGTGGAAAGGAAGATATTTATCACAAAGTAGAAAAAGTCCATTGGCAATTATCAATCCCAAATACTTATTTATATCGTAAGAGTTTACAGACTGATATACCAATATTTAAAGGGAATTGTGGCCCGGATTAATGGTGAAAGAATAACACGAATCCTGCTTCGATGGGAGGCAGATTCTTGAGGAACTCGCCTTACATAGCGTAAGCGAGTTGTGGATGGAGGCCGCCCAAGGAGTTTGAGGGTTGATGGGGAAAGCCGCATATGGGATGTGAGGGGTTAGTGAGCAAGCCGCATGAGGGAGGTGGTGGCTTGTTGGGGGAAGCAAGTTGAGGGGAGAGTAGTGAATATGGCGGGTTGAAGGTTGAGTCACCTAAGGAATTTAGAAGGTTGTGGGGGGAAGCCGCTTGAAGAAGAAAGCGGGAAATTACAAAGGGACCTGGCAATCCGTAAGCCACCAGGTGTATGGCGGTTTGTATAAAGAGAAGGGGGATCGTCACGAGCCGCTTGGGACCCTACATGAAATTTCCTCGACGGAGGACAAGTCATTAAACATTGTCACTTGGTGTAGACACCCCACCTTGGACCTCTCACCCCGATTGCATACATAGTTTTTTATCTAACTTGTTTTCCTTAATTTATGTTACTTCCGTTAAGTTCCTAACTGATTCCGTTAGTTTTGGACTAAACTGAATAACAGAGTTAACTTTAGAGTTATTTCTGTCATTTTTACCCCCGGGCACCTCCCGTAATGGTCATGGGGCGCGCGCGCGTTTGGTTTAATAGGCCGGACTCGCGCGCCTCCCATTTTGGCAGTTACGGATTGTGCCATTCTTCCCTCCATTTCCTAGTTGCAAAAACTACTTTTTACATCCAAGTTCATCCCCCTTTTATCTTACAAATCCCAAACCCATTATTCAAACCTTTTCTTTAAAACAAAATATTTTTTTTTATTATTATTTGATTTTCTCTTTATTATTTAATTTCTTTCTATTTTTCTATTGGTTGAAAGATCATATTTTCCTATCTTTTTCACCTATAAATACTTCATCTTTTTACCTTAGAAAGGGACCTAGGACTTCAACTTTCTTTACACAAAAAACTCTACACAAATTCTCTCAAACACATTTCTCTACAAAAACTCTACACAAATTGTTTCACAACAATTTCCCTACAACAACACTATTTTCAAGTCAAAGTTTGAAGTTCTCTTTTCTAAAGGTACTTTACTTTTCCTCTCTTATTTTATTTGTCTTGTTAATGTATGCAATCCTCATAAAAGGGAACATGGCCTAAAAGGCCACTTCACTATTGAAGTTTGGTCAAGGTTATCTTCCAACATTCCAAACACTACTTTAATTTTCTCATTCTATATTATGTAATTGCTAGCATAGTTGTTACATGTAATCTTTAGCATAAATTATTACATAAAAACAATTTTTTTTTTATTTCCCTTTGCAATTCCCCTCTTCTTTACATTGTAATTGTTAGCACAAATTAGTATAATTAAAAGAAGAACTTTTTAGCATTAGAACACATTTAGTAGCAAGTGGGTGTTTAAGTACTTCCCACTCCGTAACCTAACCCCCGAACCCTTCTCTCCCGAATCTTTGGTTTCGTAACATAAATTAGGCTATTCTTAGGTTTTTCTTATGTTCCCTTATAAAAATAGGTGGTGACTCTAACAATTAAAACCGATTAGACATCCTAGGATCCTTCTACCGCTCTAGCCAAGTAGTGGGCTTCTCCTGGGGTATCTACAGTGACGATTCCGTTGGGGATGATATAGAGGGTTAAACTTGCGTTTATGCTTTTGGTGTTCTTATTTCTGCATTTCAGGCATTCTGGTGGAAAAGGGTAGGAAGCGTGCGCCTCTGGCCTTCTTGGCCTAAGGCGCGCGCCTCCGACCCCAACCACCAGAATCGCCCGCCTTCCATCTTGTCCTTCAATTCCATGTTATTGTGCTAACAAGTTTCTGCAGGGGAAAGCATATTTATTTAGGGTCAAGGCAATCCCTTGAACCCACTGATTCACGGGTTTTTACCCAGAATCGGGCGCCTTTGCCCCACTTCCCCTAACGCGCGCGCCTCCCGAGTAGGCACCCGAATGCGCGCGCTTATGGCCATTTTTTCAGAAACAAAACAGTGCACAGAACAGAATGGTTTTGACAATGTGTGGGCACCGGGCCTGCACATAACTTCATTTACTTTCTGTTTATTTTATCGGTCACACGGGTGATTCGAAAGTTGTACATACGTGCTTATTTGTTTTTCTTTATTTTTAAAAAAAATAAAAATAAAATATTTTGTCACTTGGTTTGACCTCATACTACATGCACAAATTCCTATCAATTGCTCACTATCGAGTCGCACAAGTCCATAACCCCAAACCCGTTGAGGCCCGTCCTAGGAAGTTTCAAGCTCCACCCGACCTTGACTCTTCTGAAGCGGTAAACCTCAGCCCATGGCGTAGTTCACGACTACATGCCGGGGGTAACCTTTAAGCCTCTCTTTAGCCGAGCACAAGCCAACACATTCTAGTTAGGGTCTAACACTCCGTGACCAAGCCGGTTTTCATGTGTTGAGATTTCCCTAAACTAATGTCATCAAAACATACATGCCGTTTCCAAAAGGTGATTTATTTGAATGGGCCAAGAGCTGATTTATCTTGGGGCTTCACGAGTCACCCAAAGTTTGGCATTAAAGGTGTTCTAGGGGCTTTACAATCAGCAACCCCTTGGTATCTCGGCATCGAAAGTCTTTTGAAGCCCCATCATTGACAACTCTCTTGGGGCTAGACATCAATCTTCTTTGGGCACAACAGCGACAACAGAATTCAAGCAAGGCAATCCGGACTTTGACCGAACATGATTTGATCTTGGGTTTGCTTTACAAACACACAATGGTTAAAATGGTTCACCCACGAACTAAAAAAATGACAAAAAGATTTTTATTTTTATTTTTTCTTACTTGTGTAAAAAGTATATGTTTTATTTTGCTCCTAGCTTCTTCCCCAGTGCTCTCCATCGTCCTTGAACTACGCTGGTCTGATTCTCTTCAAGGGATACATAGGCAGCCTTTTGGCAAGACCAACCCATCATCAAGAATGCCATCTCACCAATACTCCATCATCATCAAGACAGCAAATATTCTCCATCAAGGCATCTTTCGCGACATCAGAAATCCATTCCGAATCAAACGGCCATGGTAAGTGAAGGTATGAACATCATTCATTAAAGCTTTCTTCAAATTACATCACACACAAAATCAATTTCACCATTCTTGCAAAATCTCTTTCTCAAGCAATCTCTGCTTTTCAAATCACAATGCACCACAAGCAAAATTTCACACTTCACACATTTTCACACACAAGCATGTATATCTGCAAAGCACACACATAACAGGTAACACAGCAAGTGCGGCTTCAAACAACAGACACAAGCAAGTGCGGCTTCAAACAGCAGAAACAAGCAAATGCGGCTTCAAACAGCAGAAACAAGCAAGTGCGGCTTTCAAACAGCAGAACAAGCAAGTGCGGTTTCAAACAGCAGATACAAGCAAGTGCCGCTTCAAACAACAGACACAAGCAAGTGCGGCTTCAAAAATAGAAACAAGCAAGTGCGGCTTCTAACAGCAGAAACAAGCAAGTGCGGCTCCAAACAGCAATTCAGTCCATGGTGAACCACTGAAATCACCACCCCCTCATCAATGCCAGTCCGCTCAACGGACTTTAAACCGGCAAACGGATTAGCTAAAAGGATTCAGCCAGTCCGCTCAACAGACTTTAAACCGGCAAACGGGTTCGCTAAACAGATTCTGCCAGTCCGCTCAACGGACTATAAAATGGGCATAACGGGTACGACACACTAAACTCCACCTAGGTCCGCTCACCGGACTCTAAAAAGAGCAAGTAACGGATTCGCCAAACGGATTCAGGTCAACTCAGTCTGCCAACCAGACTCTAAATCAGAAAACGGGATTCATTAAATGGATTTCAGCTTTAGTCCGCTCAACGGACTCTAAATGGGCATAACGGTTCCGCTAAACGGCTCCAGCCTCAGTCTGCTAACTAGACTTTAAACCTTGGCCGCGGTGGGCCGTCTCATATCACCGTACCTCTTCTATCAGCAAAAGTCGCTCACACAGGGAGCGCACTTCTATCCTTTGCAATTTCAAATTCCTATTTTTTATTGAGTATTTGTTTTCTTTTCTTTCTCTTTCTTTGTCGATGTCCTCGGCGGTTGTCTTTCTTTCGTCGACGCGTTTTGCTTTGCAATCCACGTCGCCGAGGGGCTCTGTAGACACCCCGCCTTGGACCTCTCACCCCGATTGCATACATAGTGTTTTTATCTAACTTGTTTTCGTTAATTTCTGTTACTTCCGTTAAGTTACTAACTGATTCCGTTAGTTTTGGACTAAACTGAATAACAGAGTTAACTTTAGAGTCATTTCTGTCATTCTGACATTTTACCCCCGGGCGCCTCCCGTAATGGTCATGGGGCGCGCGCGCGTTTGGTTCAATAGGTCGGACTCGCGCGCCTTCTATTTTGGCAGTTACGGATTGTGCCATTCTTCCCTCCATTTCCTATTTGCAAAAATTCCTTTTTACATCCAAGTTCATCCCCCTTTTATGTTACAAATCCCAATCCCATCATTCAAGCCTTTTCTTTAAAACAAAATATTTCTTTTTATTATTATTTGATTTTCTCTTTATTATTTATTTTTTTCTATTTTTCTATTTGTTGAAAGACCATATTTTCCTCTTTTTTTCACCTATAAATACTTCATCTTTTTACCTTAGAAAGGGACCTAGGACTTCAACTTTCTTTATACCAAAAACTCTATACAAATTCTCTCAAACACATTTCTCTACAAAAACTCTACAGAAATTGTTCCACAACAATTTCCCTAAAACAACACCATTTTCAAGTCAAAGTTTGAAGTTCTCTTTTCTAAAGGTACTTTACTTTTCCTCTCTTATTTTATTTGTCTTGTTAATGTATGCAATCCCCATAAAAGGGAATATGACCTAAAAGTACACTTCACTATTGAAGTTTGGTCAAGGTTATTTTCCAACATTCCGAACACTACTTTAATTTTCTCATTCTATATTATGTAATTGCTAGCATAGTTGTTACATGTAATCTTTAGCATAAGTTATTACATAAAAACAATTCTCTTTTATTTCCCTTTGCAATTCCCCTTTTCTTTACATTGTAATTGTTAGCACAAATTAATATAATTAAAAGAATGACTTTTTAGCATTAGAACACCTTTAGTAGCAAGACCCGCGTTAGCGGGGCGGAGTGGGTGTTTAAGTACTTCCCACTCCGTAACCTAACCCCCGACCCTTCTCTCCCGAATCTTTGGTTTCTTAACATAAATTAGGCTATTCTTAGGTTTTTCTTATGTTCCCTTAAAAACATAGGTGACGACTCTAACAATTAGAACCGGTTAGACATCCTAGGATCCTTCCACCGCTCTAGCCAAGTAGTGGGCTTCTCCCGGGATATCTACACTTGGCATAAGGCTAAGGTTCATCTCATAAAGGGTAAGTTGCCCATTGATGAAAGGAGTTGACATGGGTCAACTCCTACTCCCCATAAGAGTAAGTCGCTCGGAGTCGTGTGAATGGGAAAGGTGCCCTCGACTTAAGCAAAATAACCCCGAAGGCTAGATCGGCCTGAGACAAAAAGAATGACTTGCATAGGCAAGTTGGCAGTTAAGGAGCATGTCGCTTATGTGGGAAAGTCGTATCAAGTATGTGAGACGCTTGCTTGAGGATCACGGTAACGGTCAACAACCTCTGACACCAAGATCAGATCTCTAACATAAAGGACGGATTTACCTTTTCACGTCCCACTGAACATGTGCTTTCAGAGAGGTGGTAAAGGATAAAGTTGTGCTCCCTAATGGTTAGGTGACACGTGGCATGCTTGTCTCCCTGGTGAGGCTATATAAATCCGTGTCAACACAAGCACTGTAAGCTTCTCTCTCTAGCTTAAACCCTCTCCCCTTGTGTTCTTGTTCATCTTGTTTCTTATCCATCTTGACTGAAATCTGATTCATGCCAGAGGGTTTTGGGGGGAAACCCTCCCTCACCCCTAACGTTGTCTGTTTTCTCAGGTAGTAGGTTGAAGATCCAAGTCAGAGTGTCTCTAGATTACAACACGCGGATCAAGGAGCGGACCCAAATTTTTTGGTAGCATCACAGATGTTCCACCTAAAATCAAATTGTATTTATTTATTTTGTTCCAGAAGAATTTTCATTCAGTTCAAATATGATAGTTTTCTTTTCTCTCCTACTGTAAACAAAAATATACTCCCTCCGTCCCAGCATAAGTGAGACTTCTTTCCCTTTTAAGCCGTCCCACTAAAAGTGAGACTGCCCAAAATGAAAATATTTCAACCCTACTCATTTTCACTCTTCATTTTTCACTACACAATTTATTCAACCAACACAATTATTTATCTCACTCATTCTCTCTCTTCATTTCCACTACTCAATTTATCCACTAACACTACTCCCTTCGTCCCAAAACACCTTGCACCCTTTTTGAAATGCACGGGAATTAAGGAAAGAGTATATTTATTCAAATATATTCTTAATGAGGCATGTCTAACTTTTATTAAGAGAATATTTTTTTATTAACTTGTAATTATTAAATCAAAACACACCCAAATATATTGTCTACATATATTGTCTACAGCCAAAACACAACCACTGCCACCACCGTCCACCACTTCCCGCCACCGTCCACCACCACGGTCCATGGTCCACGGTCCACGGTCAAACTACCACCGGCCACCGCCACCAACTGTCGTCGCCTTATACCGAGCTCAGTATCCACGACACCACAAACTAAACACAAATAAAAAACCGCCACCAACTGTTGTCGCCTTATACCGAGCTCAGTATCCACGACCACCACAAACTAAACACAAATAAAAAATTGAAAATACATGAAAAAATTCCAACATTGTAAATCTTTTCTGCTCCGAAAGGGTTATTGTCCATCGAGCTGCAACAGAAAAAGAAGAAACTAAATTTTTAGACATACACTCCAAAAAAAAAAAAACAGATATGGGTATGTTTGCAAACAATAAACCACAGAGAGATAGATCCACACAGATCTGTAAACTTACACACAAAAACACAACCTAACACACACAGATCTGAAACCCTAGCTTCTAGATCTAAAACCGCAAAATAGAAGCAAACGCACAAGCACAACGCCCATACACGGACTAAAGAGAGAAATAGAGAAGTAACGGAGACAGTGAAGGGACAGAGAGATACGCACCGTAAAACGAAGCTAACGGTAAGATGGCGATAGTAGCAGTTGTGCGGATGGTGGTTTTGGCATGTAGATCTTAAGCGAAATGGTCGTGAATTGAGGGTTGTGAAGTAAGGAAACCATCGAAATGGAGAAGAAGATTAACGAGAGAGGGAGAAAGAAACGAAAATGGTGGTTGCAGAGTGAGGTGGTGGTGACGCTGACAGCGGCGGTGGCAGAGGGGGACGGTGGTTGTGTCTTAGAGAGTAGGGGTGGAAATGGTTCGGTTTAGCTCGGTTTGGGGTAATTTAGAAGCCAAACCGCTATACATCGGTTTGGAGAAATCCCAAACCGAGCTGAACCACAAAATAGTCCAAGCCAAGCTGAGCTAAACCATCACGGTTCGGCTCGGCTCGGTTTGAACCACGGTTTGGTAGCACTTGAACTTTTTTTTTCAGTGAGATGCTACTCAATAATTTGATTGTTTGGAGCAGTGTTAATTAATAGTGTACTTGAAGAGAAATCCTAGGATACTCAGCATGCACTATGGAGTTCAAGCTTGGCCAGCGTTCATGCATAATGTTAGCTTCAATGTAGTGTTAACCATGCCAAAAGATGCTCTTATCGGAGCTGCCTGTTAAAACTTTGTGTACGAACTTGGATACGGTTTTAATGCGTGGCACATGTATATAATAATGTTCAATTGCTTGTGATGTTTTTACTGCTGCGCCAGCTTGGGCTTTATTATTCCCTATCATTTTTGGGGGTGTTCGACCAAAGGCTTTTGTGTGCCACATTAATTGATGCCAGTTAAGGTATGCCACTTAATGAATTTTTATCGTGTACTTCCTCCCAGCAGTTGCTTTTTTTTCAAAAAAAAAAAATAAAAAATTCCTTCTTTTATTCTCTTTAGCCCTGTTTGGTTAAGCTTGGCTAAATCACTAAGTTTAATCAATGGTCCATATAAGGGCTCTATGGTTCAGCTAGCTCGTCTCAACGGTTCAGCTCTACGGTTCGGCTCGGTTCGGCTTGAAGGGTCAGACCATGAGCCGAACCGAACCGTGTGGTTTATCAATTTTCGAAACCGAGCTGAACCGCATAAGTTTAAAAACCGAGCTAAACCGCACGGTTTGACTCGGTTCCGAACCGCGGTTTGAGCCGAACCATTTCCACCCCTATTAGAGAGAGGAGTTGTTGTGTCATGTGTGGCAGAGCAAAGGTCCGGTAAAATGATTTTAGGGGAGGTAAAATATTTAGGGTTTTATATTGGGTTTGGGCTTTGGGTAATTGGGCTGGGTTAAGTAATTTTGTTATTGGTTAATTAAGTTTGATTAGAAGTAAGTGAGTGTGTTTCTTAATATTAAAATAATATTTTCATTTCCATTTTGGGTAATAGGACTTACCAATGGGACACCCAAAGGGGAAATAAGTGCATGGTGTTTGGGGACGGATGGAGTATGTAACTTTACATCAATAAAGAATATGTTCCCCCGTCATATAACAAATGTGCATATTGACTTTTGTTTTTTGTTTTTTTTTTGTCAAATTAGTCGAATTTTGATTGAAAATATTAAAATCTAAATGAAGGCATAAAACTTTATAAGTTGGTAGTATAAAAGTATTTTTAGTAGAGTGCCAATAACATTTTTTATAATTTCATAGCCTAATAAATTTTAATCCATTTTAGTCAAAAATTCAATAAAATTGAGCCAAAAACAAAAATGCAAACACCTATAAAATACTCTCTCCGTCCTAAAATGATAGTCATGTTTGATTTTTCAAACATTTTAATATTACAAAATACTCTCTCCGTCCTAAAATGATAGTCATGTTTGATTTTTCAAACATTTTAAGATTACGCCTTCATTTTGAAAATGAGACGCATCCGTCTCAAAATAGACGAAGTGACTACAAAAGTGACAAGAGAAGTTATAAGTCATTAGTCATGTTTGACATCGATTGTGGAGTCGTCGGAGTAAGATATGCATAGATTAACCAGACCGTAAACTCAAATCAGGACATAATCAAGTAGCTAAAACTCAGTCTCAATAAACCTTTGATATATTAGTACAAAATATTTCCTCACCAGGTATCAAAAATAAGAGCATCCTAAATAAAAATTAAATGCTCAAAACCTCAATTCTGGACTCCGGACAAAAATTATGACATCTATTAATTCATATCCATATCTATTCTCAACACAAAATGAAGGGAACAAACCTACAAAAAAAAAAAAACAAAAAAAAAAAAAAAGGATAACCCTTAAATATCCTGAAATTTAATTTCTGTAACTGATTTAAAAGGTTTATAAAAAGGATATCCAAAATATTTAAAATCGAGCCATCACAATTTGAAGATTTGCTTCTTGTGTACAAAGAGAAGGAACCAGATCGGACCCCACACCCGTAATGAATTGCAGACCAAAGCTGGCATGGTTAAGAGGAGTAACTTCAAATCATTCATCTAACATTCTGCCTAGTCTTGATCATTCTCTTGAGTGTAGCTAACCAGAAACCGCACTCATCCCAGCTACTTGTTGTAAGATCTACCTGCAATTTGAAGAAAGAATATAAGTATTTCATTTAACGTAGTACTCCCTCAGTCCCTTAATAAATGTTGCACTTTCCTTTTTTTGTCCGTCCCAAAATAAATGACGCATTTATAAATAAGGCAAGTGTCTTAGTACAATTTTACAATTGCACGACCAATGTGCAAGCAAGTAACGCACATTCGTTAAAAAGGTTGAAAAGTCAAATGCGACATTTATCATAGGACGGAGGGAGTAGCATGTATATCTACTACAATTAGACACACTCTCTCTCTCTCGCTCTATATATATGTATGTATGTATGTATCCATCTCTCAAGAAAGTACCTGGATTTTGAGGGCTGTAGCGAAATCGCCATTGTCCAAAGCTTGGCAGAGCTGAATAAGCTTCTCGGCAGCGGGGCTGGCTATGTCCTTGCTGTTTAATTTGGCAAACAAGGCGCCTAATTTCTTTGAATTGTCTTCTATCTCCTTCCTTTTAATTGGAGCAGCACGTGAGCCGCCTAATGCTTCTGATGTCTCGTGGAATAGTCTTGTCAAAGTTGCAATGACTGGCTTTTGTGAAGCTGCAGGCGCAAAAATGCAGGTATAGGTCATATTTATTGTATAGGATGTACTGACCTATATTCCCTGTAGATTTCATCACGAGACCAAAATACCCACAAAACATCCTATCGAATTGTCATAGCTCGAGATGAATGGGCAGTAGTTGTTACCTCTATTCGCACATTACAAATGAATTAGGTTTAAGGACAAACAAGAAGATGAAATGTTGTACGGGAAGAAAGAATTTAAGAAGATTTTGTCAAAAAAAAAGGCATGCATCTTTCATTCGTTGCTACTTGCTACTATGGCTTGCTGAACGGGAAGATGCCAAATGCATTTCTGCCTTGTGATATAAATACATATAAAAAATGTTGTCATAATGTTTCTGCCCCAGCTCGACCAAGCAACAAAACGGATATGGACATGAAGAAATATTGTATCTTCCTAAGAGCTACATGACTCCAACCAATGAGCATTTAAATACAGTATGTCAGGTAGGGAATAAGATGTGAATTAACGACAAACTTTGCTCACAATATTTACCCATAACAAGTGCCAAAATGGCATTTGTTAATACCGAGTAAACATCACAGGAAACTGTCCACATTATGTGATGAGTGATGACACAAATGCATTGGGAGTGTTTGCAATACATTGGTATTGATTCAAAATGCAGATAATATTCTAATATGAATTATATGTAAACACAGTAGCGGACACGTAGCAGAACCCATAAGATATACTCGTAAATGTCAACCATGGAAGATAAGATAATATTACCAGGTACACTGGAGGTATCAGCTGTCAGCACTGTTGGTGGAGGAGCTGCAGGGGAAGTAGCGTACTGTGTAGGGCTCTGGGGCTGGATTGGGCCTGATCCTGTCCTTTGCACTCCTACATTATTAGCTGGGACAAATCCCATGTAAGATGGGTTGGGACCAACAACCTGAGACATCTTCTGCATAGGACTAGGTGTAGGGCCGAGTTGACCAGCCCCTGAAGGTGTGGCTTGGAAACTAGAGTTAGCATTCCCCTGAGAAAATCATCAGAAACCATTAGCAGCTAATCTGTTTTAGGCAGGAGTAAATACTCCCTCCGTCCCACAATAAGAGGCACAAAATGTGAAGTGCACAGAAATTAAGAAGGGAGTATATATATTAAAAAATATTGATAGTTGAGTGTGTGTTGTGAGTATTAAAAGTGAGGTAGGAGAGAGAAAGTGGGGGTAGGGAATAGTTAGTGGATAGTTGTTAGTATGACAAGTGGGTCTCATTAAATAAAAAAAAAAAAAAAAAAAGTATTATAAACTTTCCATTTTGTGTAGTGTGACTTATCAATGGGACACCCAAAATGGAAATTTGTGCCCCTTGTTATGGAACGGAGGGAGTATAGAGCAACATTATATGCATACATGATATAACTGGGACTGCAGTGTGGGCATCGGTTGTTGGGGCAGTTGGTATGGAGTTGGCTGGTGCTGCTGGTATTGCTCCACATTTCTCAAGACAGGAGGGGTGTCAGGAACGAAGGATCTTGCACCAGGCTGAGGGGTGACAGGAGGTGGAGCTAAATTCACCTGAAAGAATAAAATTTTAAATCATGATCATTCCAAAACTGAAGAATATTTCTAATTATAAAATTCCTTTTTTTTTTCTAGTGTTTCCTCATTTCATTCCCCTATCGACCCTCACTCAAAAAAAGTAAGCTTCAGTCTCCATAATAATTCAAATTGTTCCCGTATGTATACGAGCAAATTTCATACCCTTGAGTACCTGGACAATCAATCTCTTTATAAGAAAGTATTCATCTTAAGGGTACTAATGTATTACTCAACGGATAAAAGAGGGGGGAAACGTTTATCTCAACCTCAAAATCAGGGAGAGAAAAAAAAAACAATTAATTTTCAGGCACCTGCTAAATATTTGTATCAAAAGAGCCTTCGAAAGTGATTATTCAGCAAGTAGCAAAGGTGCATCACAAAATATCAAGAAAATATCACTAATATCAAATTTCAATTGGAATGGCATTTGTACCGGAGGAATTTGATGTGCTGGAGTTGGAACAAACATAGTAGGAGCTCCTGTTTGATAAGGAGGAGGATATTGAGTAACAGGTGGCTGCTGGTAATTCTCGCGATAAGTGGTCTCTGAAATTTCCTACAAACAAAACATAACATCGATGACATAAAGTAAAAATTGGGAATAGAGCAGATTCCGCAGTTTAACAAACACAGCACACATTCGAGGATATAACGTACACGTGGGTGCATATGTTATTGATGGACAAGTATATTGTAAAAGCACCTGATAGTAATTTTGAGGGGGCTCAACAATGCCATTGCTCTGGTTAGAATGGTATAGAGCTTCTGTTTGCAAGGAGGCATTGTCAAAACCTGAAGAGCTGGTAACTTCTCTCTCTGGATGAACATTCAAACATAATTATCAGAAGAAACAGAGTATCAGGGAGCTCATTGTATTTATAAAGCTGGTGAGGGGATTCAGGTCAATATTCACCTTCCCCCTTCCCCCTTCCCCCTTCCCCCTTCCCCCTTCCCCAAACCATCAAAATAACAATAACAACAACAACAACAACAACAACAACAACAACAACAATAATAATAATAATAATAATAATAATAATAATAATAATAATAATAATAATAATAATAGTAATAATTAAAAAAATAGTAAAAATAAAATTAATAACAATAATAATAAACCAAAACAAAACAGAAAAAGAAAAATATTAAAGAAAGAAAAAACAAGATCACAGAGAGAAAAAGTTAACCTACTACAAGTGCATACACCTATTGAGTGCTCATGTTTCCTACGGGGAAACTGTGCCTGTCAATTTGTCTTTTCTCAAACTCCTATGGATGGACTTTGGAGAAACAAATATATACAAAATAAATAAGGAATGTAGCATTAATCGAACATGTAAAGATAGAAGAAGGAAGTGACACATGTGCATTTTTCTAGTCAGATTTAAAAAGCTACCTACTGCACTACCAATTGGTAGAGAGATATACAATTGAGACTGAGATCATGCTTCTGAAATCTCAAAGTCACAGGTAAACAGAAATTCCAACAAATTTTTACACACATTAAAAAAACCAAAAATTGAGGATAAACTTGAGTGAGGAAACAAAAAAAAAAATGATCTTAGAAGGGAAATATGAAATAGGAAGACTATGGGTACCACAATATCATCCCACTTACTTACAAGGGAAGACTAAGAAAAAGTTGAAGTGACATATTAGAGTATGAAAAAGATACTTCAATGAAATGTTCAAGGGATGATATGCAAGTTTTGCTCCTTGAGACATCAAATAAAATAAAAAGATACATCCATGTCATGGTCAATTTTATGTAAGATGCACCACCATATTGAGATGACAAACAAGAAATAGCATGCTGATTAAAAAAAAAAAAAAAAAAAAACTCATAAGTATATGTTCCACAAACAAAATTTATGGAAATGTTAACACTCGAACCATATTAGCATATCCCATCCACCCTAACACGAAGAAGAGAACAATAACAATCGTGATTCAGCAATATAATGTAAGTGGTCTATGAAAAACATACGAAGCGAAGCAAAAAGGTATCCATCATCCAAATGAAACATAAAGAAACACTGAAGAAAATATAATACTCCAAATAAGACGCATACCTGGTTCAGAAGACAGAGCAATACGATCTCTTAAGATCATAAGTTCAGGAGACAATTCCTCCGTTCCGACAAGTTTGAGATATTCCATCGCTGATGCTAGAAGTCCTTGACTAGCTAAGATTTCAGCATATTTCTCAACAAGTTTGCACAAGGATGCACTAAATCTCTTCTGACCAGTAGCCAAAGCAAGGACCACTGTCTTCTCCATAAGATCCTAATAAAATATTCAAATGGAGTCACCTATTTTAGCTTGGATGCTAAGGTTCAGAGACTCGTTTAGAAAAAGAGGATACTTACATGAAGAAGGTCAACATATGATTTCCCCTCCTGTTCGGCTGTCACACTCTTTGACCAAATTTCCACTGTCTTGTCAATATTTCCAGCACATATATAACAAAGCGTTGCAGCTAGTGTGTCACCAGCAGTCATAAGTCTGGCAGCAAGGGTATCACATAGCATAGTCCATTCCTCCCTCTGTGCAAACTGTTTATAGAAAAGATAAATGTTAACATACAAAAGTCACTGAACGCCCAGATAACAAAGGGAGTAAATTGATTTGTCTTTTTATGCTTTTCAAAACGTAAAGAGCACAGCTTCATGCAAGAAATGGAACATATACATGTGTATTGGTATATGTTGATGAAGACTCGGGATGAAACCAGGTGCCAAAACTTAAGAGTGGTAATCCCTGATCCCATAATCTGAGGAACTTTTACATTCTCCCTCTGTTCCAGAAAACTGTGTCGGTTTCTAATTTTGTATGTCCCAAAATGCTTGTCGACTTTCTAAATGTCGAGCATCTGATTATCTAAGTTTCTTTCTATACCCCTAAATTTACCTAATATTTCTAGCTTCATTACACACATTGATAAAGTAACAGCAACATTTTGTAATAATTTATATTGGATGTCCCGGAAAAAACTGTTTAGCGTGAACTACCATATTATCTTTCTTAATTGGTTATAAGTCGTACAAAAACAATCCTTCTCAGACAGAGGGAGTACTTCACTACTAGGATGAGCAAAAAGTATCAAAGAGTGAGATTATACAATATTTAATACTCCCTCCGTCCCAAAATGAATGACCATTTTGAATGTAAGGGTAATTTTGAAAATGTTGATTTTTAACAGAAAAAAAATCACAAACATTCTTGCTATTCACTTTCAAAATTTCAGTTTTGCAAAAATATAATGAACTCTGAAAACAAAATTTGAAAAAAAAATCATTTGGGGACAAAGTTTTATGATGTGAAAGTTTCAAAAGGTCATTTTGGGACAAAATGGTCATTCAATTTGGGACACATGGAGCAAGAGAAACAGAAGAACCACATTCTACAGGGATGGGTGTAATCCTCACTCATGGCAAAGAGATTGTACCATAAAATACCATAACCAGTAGAAAGCGGATAAACTTGCAGCAGTTTACTCTAACAGGCCCACAATGGATAAACAAACAGAAATAGAGATAGGGAGAGAGGGAGAGGGAGAGGGAGAAGTAAAAGCGCACATACACACAACTAAGGATAAGGGATACAAAATATTTTCTCAGTAAATACTCAAAAAATAGTACATTATAAAGTCTTGTCTATGCAGTAAAAGAAGTAAAACAATGATTGAAAACTTACAGTGCAGAGGAGAGCGAGGGTTTCCTTCCAAGATTTTAAAGGCCTGATGTTTACAAGGCTCACAAGATCATTATTCACCATCGCAGAAACAACCTGCGGATAGAAAAAACAGAATGTTATATGAGCCAACTACTGAAGATTCAACTGAATACAAATATTTTAGCCTTTTAGGGTATCATCAGAGTCCGTAACCAGAAGTAGCAAAGACCAATCTTCTGCTGAAAAAATATATATTAAAAAATGGTACCTTTAAGTAAGGAGAGCGGCTCCGCTTGAGATAAAGATCACGAGTACTCTCCCACAAGGAAGCCCCACCAACCTGTGCAATGACCAATGCATCCGCCATTTTATTTGCAGATATGCAATGGGCAACGGCTCCCTTGTAATCCCCAACAACCAAAGCACACTGAACTGCATCGTCAAATGAGGGGTCAGCAGTATCCTCTTGACCATCACTTTCTTGTTGCACGTCCTCCCCACTCGGAACGACAACTTCAGGAACAAAGTTATTGGCAGAAGTTGAGACCGGAGTATCAGCTTTGGGACTAGGAAGATTATTAAAGAAATCCTCCCCATTATCGGAAGTGTAGGTGGTGGTTTGTCTATCCCCTAGTCCGTCATTAATTGTTTCCTTTTCTTCAAGGCCAAGAGCATTTATGGCCTGAGACAAGTCTCCGTCCAGATTATCATTTCCTTCAGCAGGTAAACTGAACCCAAGATGGTTAAGCAGCTTTGTCCTTGCTGTTCCATCATCTTCGAACATAACCTTCAAAAATCCCCATGTTTCTCTGTCATCTTCAGCTCTGCTTAGACAAGAAAAAAAAACATTTATGGTAACGTCACAGTTTAGAACTTATTGAAAGTGGAAGAAAACAGATCTTAGATAACATACTCAGACTCTTGAGATTTCTTATCGCATAAAAGCCTCAGTGAAGATCTCTCTCCACTTCGCATTGCAGCTTCAAATTCAGACGAGCTACTCACCAAATTATGTTCGGTAACTAGGTCATGCACGTAAACCTGGAAAGAGAGAAGAAAATGAGATATTGAAATTAACATAAAATGTGCCAGTTAGCACAAAACTCACAAACTATACCTCTGAAGCTCCACCTGAAGTACCGGTAGAGTGAAAAGAAACAAGCTTCCCTCCAAAACCAAAGGAAACGCCTGCTTTACGTTGGTACCATTTTGGCGCTCGTAAAGTTGTTGCTGCTGCATAGGACAGATTCCATAAATTATGATGACCCAAACCACTGGATTTGAACATGTAAAATAGCCAAAAGAAAGCACCCAAGAAGAAAGAGGCATCTACAGCAGGAAAAACAATTGGGGAGAGGGAAAAGTTACTTTAGTTAACTATACATAGCACCCTGATAATCTGGTAACAGTGGCTCCAACGCCCCGTCGATCCTTCCTAGACCTAGTGAGTGTACCTTCATGTTTCAGAAGGGTCTAGGATATGCAACCCTTCCCAAAAGTGAGATGATGTTCAACCACAAAGCTCTTCCAATGGAGTAACCTATCAGAGCGTTGCTTGTGGTCCAGTTCCAATAAATGATATTTTGAGCCGGCTATTCATGAATCATGTCTTCTTCTATATACTGTTTTAACTTTCTCCCTTAATCTAACACTCATTAGTCATCACTAATCACACATCCTTAAATTATTGTGTCTCTACTATGAAAGACGCTCTTTCCTCTTTTCAGTAGGTTCTCCAAAGTATTCCCCTAACGGGATAGTAAGTTTGGACATCACAGCTCTACAGCAATATATATTCAAGTCCTAAGAGTATCAGAAAGCAAAAAATGATCCAACAGTGCTGCTCAAACGTCATATGGTCACACATAAACCTGAAATCAGAATTCTACAATCATTCTACAACAAAGGGTCTGACAAAGAAGACAGAAGCCCAATAGTGCACCCATGACCCTATGCAGCTAACATATACAAAAGCAGATACAGAGTCTAAGAAGAAGTAACACTCTCTTGAGGGTCTTGAATCAAGTTTCATACTTGCATTACATGGAGGACATGTGGCATGCCCCAGCACCACCCTCAAGTCACAATTTTACATGCTCTTGTGGGTCTCCAATAATATTATATGTTTACTTTCCAACAATTTTGACAAATTAAAATGGTGGCACACGTGAAGAGCAAGTACATGAGATCTCCCAACATTCAGCTAATGATTTGGCTGGTTAAAGTACTAAAAAAGATAAGAGGGAGTGATTAAAAGGAAGAAATTCGGGTTTTATAAGGAGGAGAATAAACGATGATTTGTATGCATTATTAATATTACTATCAATATTACATATGTGAAATTCACAATTTTCAAGAGTTGGTGTACCTCCACCAAAATCGCTGTCTCCAACGCCATATCGACCACATGCCTACAAGATAAAACCGAGTATAAGAATCCATTACAAATTCAAAGATATGAGAGTAATATACTTCCTCTGTCCCCCCAAAAAAATTGTCATTTGACAAGTCAAGGTTTTTATGAACCATGCTTACTTGCTTATACCTAATTAAACTTGCACTATAATCATTGCTATATTTGGAAGTAAGACAAGTGTTTGGGGACAAACCAAAAAGGAAAGTAGGACAACTACTTAAGATAAAGGGAATATTAACAAATGTATATGTTTATTTGATAGGAAAGCATTTACAAAATATAGTCAGCCCACCAGGAAAAATCCAGTAATCCTAAGTCCTAACTGTAAGTTACAAAAAAACATGATAATTCCAAGTGACGTGCAAGAAGCCAAGAACGTAGTACATCAACGACCAAACTAAAAAGAGTAGAGATAAACATACATTTAATACTGGTAAGAGAAATTTACATGCCCAGACATCCTTATTGACTGTCCATTTAATGCAGATTACGTTCCTCAAACAAATAATTAAAATTCTCCAAGCAACAACAACAAAGCCTTAGTCCCAAAATGATTTGAGGTCGGCTAACATGAATTGTCATATGTAATCCTAATTGGAAGGATATCATGATGTTCAGGGATCATTTCTTAGTAAAAGAAAGAACTAACAGCATAGAGCAGGTTAGAAAGAGAAGCCAACCCTGCAAAAGAAAACTTTACTGACAATAGAACAAACCTCAATATTGTAAATGCCAATCTTCCCATCAAATGAAGATGCTGATATGACCCCAGGTATCTTTGGATACCAGTGAACATCAAAATTCCAATTGGTTCCAGCTGGAAGTTCAGAGACAATCTGCAAAAGATCAAAAAACAGGTAGAATGAATTCAAGTGATACAACCCCACCTATTATTGAAGATGCCAAATGTGGCTGATCAAAAAGAAAACAGAGAAAAGCCTCATGTTTGTCTACAAACCTCAGCAGAGACTGTATCCCAGCAAATTGTTCGATTATCTTTGGCACAGGTCAGCAAGTAGGAGCTGTCACTAGGACACCATGACATGGCAACAACACCTGGTGTAAGATGTGAAGAGCGCATATGTAACAGCAATAACTAGAAAAAATTAAGGGTAAATATAAAGTCACAAAAAAATGCCACAAAATGTGGCTTACAAAATGATGTGTCAAAATTCTATTGGTGTTTTTTATTAGAGTGTGCCAGGTCCACAATTGATTCAACAAAAAAATATCGCCACCTCACTTTGTATCCTTCATTTTGTGAACTTCTTTTGTGCCCCTAGCATTGCCCAAAAATTAAATGAACTAACTAAACAATGGAATAAATTCCAAGAGGTTGATAGTACTAACACCTAAAATATTGATGGTATACGATACAAGCTAAAGGCTTTCCTATGTTTATAGAGTGAACCCTTAAAGCATAGAAACAGCAAGGAAAAGAGGAAAACAACAAAGAAGTAAACAATATTTCAAAGGAAGTAGTTTATTTCTATAAGTTTCCGGCACGTCTTTTGTGTTGATTTTTGTATTGTCAGCCTCTGACATCGTTTGAGCTGCTATATTCTTCCTCTTCTTACAAATGAGAAGATTTACAACTTTTCATAAGAGCTAAACACCAAAACATCTAATAAGTACGCAGAGAAAACGTTGGTGATTGTATTAACTTGACATTTTCGCCAGTCCCACTATGTCGAGCATCATTGATTGAAAAGGAAAGTTCTTTCTTACTCGATCTCCAACCTTTAACTCATTCCAGAAAGAACAAATCTCAGCGAGTTACTTGCCTGGTATCGGACCGATCGGCAGTAAAGATTTACAGATTTTCTTTTGTCATAAGCAAATAATATATATATACACACACACATACATATGTTACAAAGATATAGCTTCTTGAAACACGTGTTAATTATCCATAATTTATCATAATTAGTTTATGAAACTTTATAACATAACATTCCAATGAACAAAAAAACTTGAGTTGTTTTCTCTTATTGCACATCTTCCTCTCGCCTTCTGGTGAGCAGTGGGTACCTTAGGAATACACTTTTTTTCATATTTCTCCGTTGGATAAGCTTAATACATTTTAGACACTATATGTACCTCTGTGAACAAATGGAGCCAATAGAAACATAAAAACATATCCTTTATTACAGCTAAATTTCAGACAGTAAAAGGTGAATCCATTTGAGAGGTGATCAAAGACGGAGTATATGTTGAAGCTTATGTCAAACTTGGCCATACCTTTACTGTGCCCAACTAGCTCTTTTAATGGTGACATTGTGTTCCGCATATCCCAAATCTGGAATGATATATAGAGAGTAAATCGCGTGAACATACACTCGCAAATAGTAGGCAGTAAGCACAACATACGTACAGTAATGTTATTACCCTAAGAGCAGGTGAACTATCATCATCTGAAGCAACAATAAGCTGAGTGGCAAAATCAGGGTGCCACTGCAAAACGGAGCACCGCCTTTTTATTGAATCTGAAAAACTGTCGATAGGAAAAAAAAATTGCAGTTAGGCTGACGAATAAAACCATGATCATTTGTGATCATGTAAAACATTTCCAGGAAATACTTGCAACTGACTGAAATAATATACCTTATTATTGGTTTCTGCTTCCTCAGATCCCAAACCACTGGAAATAGAATAGATGTTTAGCAACATAAAAAATAGATTATCAAAAATTAGAATGTACGGTTTGTAAAATACCAGTGGTCCCATTAAAAGAAGTTGATGCCAGAATTGGTTGAACCTTTCTGTTCCAAGACAAAAATGATATCTCCCCTTGTGTTGCAGATCCAGTACCCTGCAGAGGAATATAGCTAACTAAATCACGAAGTCACGGATTGCACAATGTATGTGTGTGCATGTGCCGGCGGGGGAGGGGGAAGAGAAAATTTTACATAGTCATATTTCATCTATTTGGACAGGAAAAGGTTTGATGTTCAAAAATGACTTCACAAATACAAGCATTAAAGTAGGTATGATATGCATGTGACTGCTACATAAGCCAATATAAAACAATAGCCAACCAAGTAATAGCACGAAAAACTGTCCATTTTTACAGGGGACATGTCACCATTTGTTGGTCACATTTACTATTTTGCATCACCAAACAAGATCTAGTGCCCAAATGGCACAAGCTGTATGGGTCTGGACCATTCCAAATGATGCTCTACCTCTTGATCTTGTATAAATGTGGCCATTCTTAATTTCTTTTTATTTTTTGCCCCAAATTTTACAATTCACCTGTTCCTATTATTTCTTTTTTCTTTTCCTTATTGAAAGTAAAAAAGGATCAGAACAAAGATAAACAAAATGAATATCGTCGGGCAAGCCCAATCCTTTCTCTCTCCACAAATGCCTTTTTATGACCCAGATTACAAGGATATCCTCAAAACCATGCCATACCAAGCCAAATCATAGTGGAAAAATAATCCTAAGGCAGTTTAGATAAAGGCCAAGAGCCATGCATCACAAGCCAAGCTTAGGGACAAACACCGGCGGATCTACTTAGAAGCCAGAAGAGTCACTTGACCCTCCTGGATTTTTCATTTTCTCTACATTGCCCTTGAGAAAAACTATACTCATTCCTTTACACTTTCCAATTGACCCCCCTCAAATTTTAAAGTATGAACCCCCCCCCCCCTCAAAATTGTATACGTAGTCCCATAATAAACGAAGCACTCATTTTTTTAGTTTGTCCCAATATAAATGTTGCGTTTCTAAGTAAGGAAACAATCATAGTGCAATTTTACTATGGTACAAGCAAATATAACCAAGTAAAGCACAATAATTAAAATCATTGACAATTCAAATGCAACATTTATTTTGGAACAGATGAAATGTATTTTACAGTAAAATTATTGTACTCCATTTGATTTTTATTTGACCAATTAACGATATTAACTGATGGACGGACAGACAGTTTTAAGTTTTAATAATTGATTTTCCTGATGAAAAACTATTTTTTGTAAGACTCACTCTACTTTCTAGTTACATTTGGTTATCTTATATGTTTGTAACGGATGGCTAACCATTTTTTGGATAGCATTTGTTTGCGGCACCACTTAAATATCTTGTTATTCATTTGCGGTTAGTATGATGGTTGAATTTTAATTATATATAAACACTATTATTATTATTATTATTATTATTATTATTACTGACATCATCACTATAATTTGAACTCATAACTATGATAAAATGGTTTACGTATGTCGTATTAAATTTCATATCTTCGATAGTGCGATTTTTTTACTACCCCAAAATTTGACCCCTCTCACCAAATTTCTAGATCCGCCACTAAAGGCCAAACTATTATGCTTCCTTCTCAATCTCCTAAATGTAGTCACATTATTCCTAGTTTATTATAGTTGTTATTATTAGCGCATGAAAAAATTGTTCTCATTTCCCCTCAATCTTGTTTACCTATGGTTATTATTAAAAATAAGAAAAGAGGTATATTAGATAAATGAGAAGAATTTACAAGTGACGAACAAGTTGTCAATCAAAAAAAAAAAAAAAAAAAAAAAAAAAAAACAGAGCTACATAATCACAGCAACCCAATCCCTCTTCAAATCTGAAATAGACAAACTCATCAAGCACCATTAGCAGCCGCCTAAAGAGAAGCAACAGAAACCACTCGCTCCCAAAATAATTTATGATTCGGGAGATGGTGATTTCTATAAATCATTTTATTCCTCTCCATCCAAAGGCGCCAAAATATAGTTAAGATACCACATTACCATAAAGCATTGATAAGAGCCACCACCTCAATAGTTTCAATATCATTAAGATAACGACAGAAATGAAAGTCCTAAGAAATTTCATCCCAACCCCCGGAACAACAAATGCAAGAATAGGAGTCGAATGAACCAATGACAAACAATATAAACGAGGAAAGAAATGACTCAATGAAGGGTTACCCAATCATCTTCCCAAAAATGAAATTGAGCCCCATTCCCCGCCTTGAATGAGTCAATGGACGAAATAGATGGTGGCACTGATGAATATACTTCCACAGGCTTTTATGAAAACTAGAGCCTCAAAACTGGGAATCCCAACTCTCAACCATTGATGTGCATATTAAAATTGCTCTTAATCACTTTATGTCAAATGGAAGTTCTCAAGGAAAATGCCACAGCCACTTGCTCATCAAGAAAATGTTTCTCTTGACAAAGTTTTTCCAACTCTAGACCCCCTTCCTCATTAGGACGATACACCTTCTCCCATGCCACTAGGTGATCACGTTTGCCTTTTTCTGAACCTTCCCACAAAAAAAAACCTCATAATCTGCTCGATATTATCTGCCCACCAGAATATGAAAAAGGGACAAAAAATAGAGAGGAATGAGCGACAAGGCCCACGAATAATGGTAATACGACCACCTAAACGGAAACAAGCTCTTTCCAACTAGAAAGACCCTTATTCACCCTCTCCACAACTGGATCAAAAGAAAATGGATCGGGGATTACCTCCAAGAGGAATCTCAAGATAAGATATCGCCCAGGACAAAACCTGACTACCAATCAAATGAACATATCTACTGCCACCTCCTCCTCATATTGACACCTACAATACCCCCATTTAGCCAAAAAAAAAGTCCTCAAAAACTTAAAGGGTGGCCATAAAGATTTTAAAATTACTAACGCCTTCCTTGGGAAAAAGAATTGTGTCATTAGCAAAGTGCAAATGAAAAACCATCATATTTTTTCTACCAAGTCTACATCCCTACATCCCTCTGCTAAACCAACTTCCTCCCCCTTTGCAACAACCTACTTAAGATATCGGCCACGAGTGAACAAAAAAGGGGGACAAAGAATCCCCCGGACGCAACCCTCTCCTCAAACTATTGTTGAGCCTTGCCATTCACTATGACAGAAAAGGTTGGAGATTTAAAACAACCCCGCATCCACATTCTCCACCTAGCTGCAAAAATTTCCTCTTTCACATGCTCGAAAAAATTCCAATTCACCCTGTCATAAGCTTGTTTAAAATCAAGCTTAACTACTAACCCTTCTTACCGTGCCTCACCAGATCTTCTACCACCTCATTTGCCACCAACGTTGCATCAATACATTGACTCCCCCCCCCCCCTAACAAATGTGCTCTAAGATCACAAATGATACCACCTAAAACAGACCTCAATCTAAGTGGCAGAACCTTCGTAATGATCTTATACGCACTCGTCACCAGAACTAATAGTGTTTTACCTATGGTTCTGAGAACTCTTATTTTTCAAGAAATTCATTATTGTATTTAGTTGTCATGAGCAATCACTAATTGTTGATATAAAAAATGAGTCGCAGACACAGTTAGTAAACGGAGTTGGTGTTAGAGCAAGTTGAAGCAAGTTTCTGCCAAAGAAAATTTATAAACTTGGTATTTAATGTACAAGAGCATATAATTAGTGAGAAAACCTAGGCAATTATTATTGAGGAAACAAAAGTAAGGGGCAAGATATGCATTTAAGTTACATATACCCAAGCTCTCACTTTAAATAGAAACTAATGAACCCCATCACCCATGGGACAATACTACTAAGCATATAACCTTATAGGACCTTCTGAAGGTTAACCTCACTGTTCTTTTCGTATCTATGTTAATAGAATCTTTCACATGGCAAAATTTCCTCTAGTTTCAGCGTAGTTTTCAATCCTTACCTTATGGCCAAGAAATTAGAGATCACTCTCACACCCGCATTCAAACTCCCAGGTATTCTCATTCACCAAAGCACACAATTGTTGGCTTTAGAATCACAAAAGTGGATGAAAACATCACCCACGTGATTTCAGGTCAAAAGCAAATGATAGTTTTGGGATAAAATGCTTGGATAAAGTAATTAAGAGAACATCGTCAGGCCGACTCAAAAGCTTACTCACTGAACTCTGAAAAACGCACTCCCTTATTCCCTCAAATCAAGTATGCCTGCAATTTGTTCTCAATTCTAGCCTAACTTCAACTAATTCTGCACTCTATGGAAAAATTCCAAATTCAGCAATAAGTTTTAACTTCAAAATATATGGCATGTTCTAAATTAGTCTCCCGCTTTTGTTAGAAGAAAAGTCTACTTCCAATTCAACTCTTTCACTAATTCTCTTTTACTATTTAGGTCACAGTAAATGTCTTGTGGATAGGTTAACAGGATCACCAGGAACTCTCAACGGGACGGTACATATGAGAAGGGTAATGCCATATGGTCTTTAGGTCCAAGAAAGAGGGTGAGCGTACATAAGAATCGGGTCTATTAGGAGAAAGATTTTCCTTCAATAAATGTCTTCGTAGCATCCCATCCAATTGATAAGTAATCGCAAGCAAATTTTGTTGGGGTGTTGAAACTGAACCGTCTTAACTTTGCACCATCATGTGCTTGCATCATTCTTTCTACAAGTTGTGTGCAATTACAGTGAATAAATAGGGAAGATCAGGTAGGCTTCCTTCACTAGATCCTTTTCTCAGTAATTTAGATAAGCTTCCCTCTGAATGCATCCTCTCTTTTCTTCTTATTGCAGCATTGTAGCTTACATTATAAAGATTATTAGCAGAGGAAAATATGTTTTATCCCAAAAGGTTCAGTTGGTAACAATGTCTAAGGTGATAATAAATGGTTCATGCACATCATTTGACAAATAGGTAACATTACCTTAAGAGGAGGGAAATGAGTAGGTTCTGATGGTTTTGCAATATCCCATATACAGATTTCGCCTTCATCGGCCCCAGAAGCAAGATGGTTAGGTGAAAGAGAGCTAAACTCCAGACCACGAACCTGAAAAAATAAAAGAACCTTATACCATAATAGCTCTGCAATGCAAGCAAGTCAGTAAATCATTATCCTAGAAAATGGAAACTTACAGGTCCTTTATGCCTTGAAAGTTGTTGAACAAGAGCACCTTCACTTTCTTCAGAACTACTGAAGCGATTTAAAACAACCAATAAAGGTTTCGTAATTATTGTTACAAAAAAAAAAAAAAAAAAAAAAAAATATAGTATTGCCCAATCAGAAGTTATCTGGGGTGTTGGGGCAGGAGAAGGAAGATAAGAAGAAACACCGCGGAGGAATCAACACACTATAATTGAACAATATGTTTCCACTCTATACAATCTGATAAAGATCTCAACAAGTGTGCAACAGACTAAGATATTCCCTCCATCACTAAATTCATGTCCATTTTCAAGAAATTATTATCTCAAAATGACTGTCTTTTTTGTAAAAACCTGTCCCTAACTGTTTTGTCACAAAAAAAAATCACTAGTCATTGATACTTGCAAAACTAAATGCTTTGAATGGATAACAAGAATATTTATGCACTTTTGCCTTTCAATTGTATATAAAGTAAACATTTTCAAAAAGTCCCCTGCAAGAAATTTGGACATTCATTTAAGACGGAGGGAGTATTTTTTTTGTTCTGATGATTATCATCTTTCTTTTTTCTTTATTATTGTGCGTGTACTTTGTTGAAACTGGTATTACCAGGGTTGGGTGCAAAATTATTTTTTATTCTGATTTCATTTCTGCAGAGAATTCTCGGCGTAATTTGGTTTAAATTTCCAACAAAGGATATTACTCTGGTACAGGGTTGGGTGCAAAATTAAATATTTATTCTGATTTCATTTCTGCAGGGAGTTCTCTGTGTAAAACAATTATCATTTGCTTCAAGTTTCCAACCAGGGATTTTACTCTGGCAAAGGTATGCACTTCATAGCTATAAGGGCTAGATGATGAGTCTACCAAAACCTGCTTCCTTCAGCATGCTAAGTGAATCCAATTTCAACCAAGAGAGTAGGACTAAAATAGTATCAAAAGTATATTTTGTCCTAAAAAACCCAAATACTGATTCACCACCCAAAGTTTCCGCGACTGGAAAGTGTTGTAATTTAAGGGATATATTAATTGTCTATGTAACCATTCATACTTAAACAGTACCCAAGATAAATGTAGGAAAAAAGATAAATGTCAACCAATTGGGAAACCAGATCACCAAACTGTAATGTGTGTGGGAGAGAGCTATATTGACATCAAGATAACATCTCCAGTAGCATTTCCCGGTCCAATCAAATCACTCCATATTTCAACTAACATAGAGCAAATGATCATGTAATTACAAAATGCATCCGAAACATGAAACTAAACACTGCATGAGATCAGTCAATACCCGATTAGCAAGCGAGGATTCCACAAACCGATGTTACCATCAACGAGGCCACCGGCAATAAGACCGAGTGAAAACTCCTCAGAACCACCGGAAGGATTCCTCCCCCAAGAAAGTCGATTAAAAGGCTCCGAACTCGGGACAGCGCCGGCAAGAGGAAGCTTACGATCATCCGATTGGAAATCAAGTTGAAAGATCTCGAGATTGGCGGAAGAACTAAATGATATATCTACCGCCCCAGCCATGGTTCCCGCCGCCAGGTACGGTTCGTCCGGCGAAAACGCCACCGACGCCGATCTATTAACCTCCTTTATACACGCCATGATTGTATGTCCAAAAACGAAATTCGAGATCTGAAAGGTGTGGATTCAACCCAATTTAGGTTAGGGTTGTGATCCAGAGGTTTAAATGAATGAATTTGGGGACAGAGTGACGGAGAAAACAGATCGTGGCCGGAATGATGTGTGTGTGGCCGGAATGATGTGTGTGTGTTTTCTCTCTCTAGTTCTTCTGTTACTTCAGTTCTCTCATCTTCCGTTTACGAGGAGGGTTTTGTTTCAGCGCGTTGCAAAATAATGTGATACATCAACCTCCCGATTAGTTTCTGCCACGTCATAATTATGTTTCAAATTTTATCCAAATAGACATAAAATTCTTGTAAAATAAAATGCATTAATTAAAAAGCATACTATAAATTTTGCTCTAAAAAAAAAACCTTTGTGATACATCAACCTCCCAATTAGTTTCTGCCACATCATAATTGTGTTTCAAATTTTATCCATACAGACATAAAAATTCTTGTAAAATAAAATGCATTAAATAAAAAGCCTACAGATTTTCCTATTTTCCGTTCGATCTCCGGTTAGTGTTCTTGAAACTCCCAATTTAAATATTAATCATTAATTCAATGATTAATGTTTAAATTACGAGAAATTTCTTTGTTTTTCAATAATAATTAGATTTGATTTGCTCAAAAAAAAATTAGATTTGATCAATTTCTAGATATGTAGTTTGTTGCTTTTTCTTGTTAAACTGATGAATAAATCATGTTGTCTTACTTCTCGTTCTATTATATGTCTTCTCCCCTTTGTTGGGAGCCTTTGTCTTCTCCTCTCTGTTGGGAGCCTCTGCTTTCTCTCTTTTGTAAGAGCGTTAGAATGATTATGATATTTGTTCTTGGTGCAATACTTGAGATGTTTGGTTGCGCATTTACTGCCGACTCAAATGCGTCATTTTCTTGTGTTTTCAAAGCCAAATTCTTACCGTTCAAGGGTTTACTAAAGGTCAGTGTTGAGCCGTATCCAAGTTTTACTTGGAGAAGCGTTTGTGCATCAAAGGTTATGGTTCTCAAAGACATTCATTGGAGATTTGGTTCGGGGTTGGCTATCATTATTAGAGATGTGCTAGACAATTTATGTGTAAATCTTAATTGCAACTATCACATTATGGACGAGCCTCCATCATTTGTGAAACGCTGTCTTTTTAAATTTTGTTAATTCAATTATGTGTTGTTTCCTTTCAAAAAATAAATAAATAAAAAACCTACTATAAATTTGCTTTAAAAAGAAGCATACTATAAATTTAGGGCAAATTGCAATTTGGTTCCTGATATTTACATAAGTTTGTAATGTTGCTCCTAACAGTTTAATTTCGCAATTTGGTATCCTAACATTTACATTTTTTAACAATGTGGCTGCAAAACTAACACCGAGTTAAAATTCTAACCAAATAACACCTATGTGACTAACACATGTATATTAAATGGATAAAATGGTCATTCTCAAGAGGCCATGTGCCGCTCATGTGAAGTTTTCTTTTGTTATTTACCTTATTCATTTTGTAGTTTAAAAATAGGGTTAATTGCAATTTGGTTACCTGAGTTTTACCAAATTCTGCAATCGGGTACTAAATTTGTCAAAGTTGCGATTAGGTTCCTGAGTTTGCTGAACCGGAGCAATTGGGTGTAAAAATCGTTAGCCGGTTAAGAAACTAACGAAGTGGAAACCATGTGCGGAACACGTGAGTTTTAATGAGGGTAAATATGTCATTTCCAGTCAAAAAGAAATCTCACTTGCTATTATTTTAGTTTCAAGTGTTAAAAATCATAGATTAAGGGTCCAAATGTAAATATTTTTTCATCTTCAACCTCTAGCCTTATCCCCCACCACCATTTTCTCCACCACCCAAAACCACCACCATCATCCCACCGCCACCATCTAGTCACCACCACCATCGATATCTAAATCTGGTAAGAAATCCCCCTCTTCAAATTTCGTATTCTTAGCCTCGTCAATGTTCCTGAAGATTCAGCCTGGAAAACCACCGAATCGAAGCTGGTCGGAGGGGTTAAAGAGTTGTTCAGCCATGTCCGATGACCGGATTTTGTAACCCAAAGCTTCTGTGCAACGTCGGCCATGTCCGATGACCAGATTTTGTAACCCAAAGCTTCTAGAAGCTCGTCCATACCGTTGGAATCCGGTTCTTCACCCCAAATCTGCTTCTCCTTCCCAGTGGATGTCGAGCCAGCAGCTCAACTCACCGCCGTCGCCATTGATGCAGAGCTCTGTTCTTGCTGCCCTTTCTCTAGTTCTCGATCTCGCTTCATTTTACCTAAAGATTGGATTGTACTGCAAAATTTGAAACAAATTTGATGAAAATCAGTGGATTGGGTCAAAGAAATTGGATCATATCATGTGGGTTTGATATTTGTATGGTGAGTAACAAGATGGTACACCGATTGCCCAGTGTACATCCCTTCTTCCCACAAAACACAAATTGCCCAGTGTACATCCCTTCAGTGGCGATGAACAGCTCCTTCTGGTGCCGGATCCGTCTTCAAATCCCACACCCACCACCGCAAGGGTCCCCCGCCCGGTTCCGCAGTCTCGACTTCGGCGAGCACAACGGCTACCTGAAAGGCGTCATAACTGAAATCATCCACGATCCAGGTGATTAGGGTTTATGAGTGGCGGCGGCGGGAGAGTGGAGAAGGGGTGAAACGGAATAAAGGGAAAAATTGCAGGAGGTTTATATGTAGGGTTGATCGTGTGGCTTAGGTTTTTGGTTTCAAGAGTTAGCTTCTATCCCATTTTAATTTTCTTTTCATTTTTATTATGCAAATATATTTTTATTTTACTCTTATTTTTTCTTAAGAAAAGATATTTTTTACCTCAGTAAAATGTCACGTGTTTGGCACATGTGACGACTTTGTTACAATTTTAACAAGTTAACGGATTTTACACCTGATTGCTCCGGTTCAGCAAATTCAGGAACCCAATCGCAACTTTGACAAACTTAGTAACCGATTGCAAAATTTGGTAAAACTCAGGTAACCAAATTGCAATTAACCCTTAAAAATATAGATTAAATTAATATTTGGCATATATATTATTTTATTTTGTACTTATAATTTACGTATTCGTTACAAAGTCATTTATTTTTTTTAACCATAATTTAATATTTTATTTTAATAATAAAAAAGAAACTAAAATACTTTTAAAATTATATAATTAGGAATTAGAAATATTTCGTAAAAAATTTAAATATATATAACTACATTTTATGTTAGATTATAACTCAACATAATTATGCGGGCTCATTTATGATAATTTATTAAGAGTTTTTGAAGTGAAATAAATTTTCTTAAATATTATTCTTCAAGTGAAAGGAAATAAGTAATGATCTTATTGTTGCAAATGGCAAAATAAGAAAGTAATTTTTTTCTTTTAAATTTAATTATACAAATTAAAGACAGGAAAGAGAGAGAAGACCTACATGTTTAGTCTAAATTAAACAAATTAAAATAAGAAAGAATTTTTACGATTTAGTTTGTTATATTGTTTTGGAAGGAAATTAATATGTAATATAATCAAATCAGCAAATTCAATAAATTAATTCATAAAATAATTAAGCTGGGAAAGAGAGAGAAGACATACAACTTTAAAACTGAATAATTTATCTTAATTGGAAAGGGTATTTATGCCAAAAAATAATAATAATAATAATAAATGTGATGATCTTATAAAAAGGCAGTTCAATGACCATATTATCCATTTGAAAGACATGTGCTAGTTACATGTGTGTCATTTCATTAGAATTTTAACTGAGTGTTAGTTTTGTAGCCACATTGCAAAAAAAATATAAATGTTGGGATACCAAATTGTGAAATTAAACAGTTGGGAGCAACATTGTAAACCTATGCAAATGTCAGAAACCAAATTGCAATTCGCCCATAAATTTAAGTTTGTTTGGATGAATCACCAAAGGAGTTCAAATTTAAGCAAAGGGGTGGGTGGAGTACGGTGAGATCACCTATGGGTCGATCTGTTTGTCCACCCGCTCACGATCGTCCGTGTTTATTTCGATTTCTTTATTTTTTGTCCGCCAATTTTTGATTGATAATTTTTTTTCTCGTCAACAAATGTAACACTTACAACAAAGAAATGTAACATTTTTTCTGAAATATAACAGTGTTTATTCAAAAATGTAATCTTAATTTTGCAAAAAAAATGGATTAAGGGTTAGATAAGATTGATTACAAAACTACTCTTATATTTTATAATAGATGAATTTAAATTTGTTTTTCTCAATTATAACAGTTTCTACTCTAAAATGTAATACTACGTATTTCTTTCTAAAATGTAACAATTTTTATTCTGAAATGTAAACATAGGTTTGCACTAAAGAGATTGAAGATAACATAAGATTTACTGCAAAACTACTGTTACATTTTAGGCTAAAATATGTTTAGCCCCCCAAAGTATCCACCCATTCCCACTTTGCCACCCAAACCCAATTTTGTCCCAAAGTGACCCTCTAATTTGCCATTTGTCCCAGTTTGACCTATGACCCCTAACGACGTTAGAAAGTTAACGAGAAATGGTCATGTACATGTCATGTAAGGGGTATTTTGGCCATTTTCTTTTTAACTTTCAATTAAAAGAAATAAAAAGAAAAGGAAAAAGAAAAAGAAAAAGAAAGCAAATGCAAAATAAAAAGAAAAAAAAACAAAAACAAAAACAAAAAAATAAGAAATAAGAAAACCCAATCCATTGTCATCCAGATCCGACTCCCCTCCGCCCAATACCTACCGACCTTCAAGCTCCTCTTCATCTTTGATTCCGCCATAACCACCATCTCCCATCCCCAGATCTGAGATTCCCCTCCGCCCAAATCCGTCTGATCTCTCGAAACGATCCCCAGATCTGAGATTCTGGGTTCTTATTTTTCTTTCATTCTTGTCTAAATTATTTGGATTTTGGTATTGATGGTGAGCAGAGAAATTAGGCGACAGTCGAGCCTAACAATATTCCTTCTCCGAGAAAACTTTCTCTTTCTTGAACACGGAGGCGGAGACGGTGGTCGTGATTTTCTCGGAGCCAGTGGACATTTTCCTAGGATCACCAGAATTCTTTGATCCAAAGATGTTGGAGTTCGAAACCCAACATCTTCGTCATCTTCTACCTCGGATTTTCCTAATTTAGTCGGCGTTGCTGCTGTGATCTCCTCCTGATGATCAATTACACCACCATCACTTTTTTTCTCTTGTTTGTTGCTGCTTTGCTGTTGTTGTTCTTGATGAATTTGATCAAGGTTGTGATTTGAGACTGTTTCTCGATACCCATATGAGGAATTGGAAATGGGTGGTGAGGAATTTGATGAATTGATCTCGTTTTGATCTTGTTTGATCAGTTGGAATGAATCTGAAGAAGATGGAGAATTTGACATTTCAAGGAAAATGGAAATTTAGTTTAAGGAATGTGTGTGTGTGTGAAGGGTGAAAAAAATGGTGGCTGTTATGGAGAAATGGTGATGGTGGTGGTCTTTGGAGAAATGGCGGTGCTGGCGGCAGGATATAGGTTTTAATGGTGGCCGGATTTGGGTGGTGGCGGTGGCAACGGAATTAAAATAGTAAAAGTAACCGGATAGCAATTAACCGAATCAAAGAATTAATTGACCCAATTCGAATCCACGAATTAGGGTTTGGCAAGAAGAACACCAAGATGATGAGATTCTTGAATAAACGAAGGAATCCACCTTCACGAAGGAATCCACCTTCAACAAGCTAAAAAGCTTTAAGGAATTAACCTCACAATTGCAAAGCAATCAAATAAAAATCAATACCAACTCTCTAATTCGGATTACAATATGAGGCCTATTTTATAGTGCCCATAAAACTTGAAAAAAAAGTTAAAACCTTCTAAAATTACTCCTAACCTATATAGTAACCTAATAGGACTTAAAAACTAGAAAATCTCCTCAAAATCTATCCTAGAAACCTCTAAAATTAACTTACTAGAATTAATGACGAAAATAGTAATTAAAATACTAATTACAACCTAACTAATAATAAAATACAAATATAATTATAATAGTTAATATAATTATATTCCCTGTTTGCATCAGGATGGTGGGGTTAGGTGGAGGAGTAATTGCCACCCTCAATATAAATGGACCTTTATACCCTTTTATTTTCAAGAAAAATGACCAAAATACCCTTCACATGACATGCACATGACCATTTTTCGTTAACTTTCTAACGTCGTTAGGGATCATGGGGGGTCATAGGTCAAACTGGGACAAATGGCAAATTAGAGGGTCACTTTGGGACAAAATTGGGTTTGGGTGGCAAAGTGGGAATGGGTGGATACTTTGGGGGCTAAACATATTTTGGCCTACATTTTAGGAAAAATTGCAAAAAAATTCACTCAACTATTCAGTTTATGTGGATTTGATCACTCAACTCATTATTTTTGCATCCAACACATTCAACTCATTTATTTTTGCATCTGTGATCATTATCACTAACCCCGTTAATTTTTTCCAGTTAAATCGGGCATGTGCCACTGCATGTGAGTTTTTCAGGGGCATTTTCAGTAGTGCGAGTACTTGTTCGTATGAAAGAAAGTAAAAAATAAAACTTTGGAGGTTTAAAATGTAAAACCAGAAAGTAAATGGTGAAACCATCAGCCACAAATTACCCCACCCTTTCTTCTCACCTGCACTTTCTCCGGTGATGAGCCGATCGTCCCATCATTGAGTCACACCAAGATTGTTCAACCAAACCCACAAATTCAAATGAAAGAAGACCCCCAAATCTCATACTCCTTTTGATTTAAACATTAACAGAGGGCATATGGATTCAAGTAGTCCAAAATTTGCAAATAAAATCAACTAAATACCCAGCTAATTTACACTAGCAAATCGCATGCAATTTCCAATTTTCCATCCTTGAACTTCGCAAGTACAATTCAAAGGCGTTTCTACAATGCAATCAAGCAGTAGAATTCAACAAACCCACGAAATTCTGCAATTACATATTATTTTCAAAATACAATCAGATTTCAACATAGTGATTTTTGGAGAGGGAGAAATCCACCGGATAATAATGATCTCTAATGTCATGGGGTCTTAGGATTTGCAGGCGGTGGAATAGAAAATCCAACGAATCTTAGTGCGGGAATGAGTATGACGGTTGCGCGTCGGTGGGTGGGTATTAGAGAGAGATGTAGGTTGTGGTTTTGGGTTTGTGTAAGAAAGATAGATATTCGGAGGGATTATGTAGAAAAAGAGAGACTGAGGGAGGGAGGTGGCGGCGGTAGCAGTTGAGGCGGGAGGCGACGCGAAGATGATGGAGGCTGGTAAGGGGAAGAAGAAAGGTTTTATTTAGGTTTTTTCAGTTTAAACCCTTGAATTGTCAATACTCCATTAAACAAAGATCTAATAATTGTACTTTACTTTTTAGGGTGTTGTTATACACACCTGTAAAACTTATGAATACACCCGTAACTGTGCATTACAGTGTTGTACCATCTAAAATTTCAAGCATATTACTGGTGTGTATAACAACACTCTACCTTTTACTTTTTGATTTTACAATTTAAACTCTCCATATATTTTTATTTTTACTTTCTTTATTTTCCTATTTGCCCTTAATGATTTAATCACATGCATAGCACATGCCCGATTTAACTGAAAAAAAGTAACGGGGTTAGTGATAATGATCACAGATGCAAAAATAAATGAGTTGAATATGTTGGATGCAAAAAAAAGGAGTTGAGTGATCAAATCCACATAAACTGATAGTTGAGTATTTTTTGCATTTTTTTCTACATTTTATTATAAAAACTATTACATTCATTTGTGGGAAAAATTTATGTAAAACACTTAATGATTTATCAATTACAAAGTTGAATGTAACAACTGGAATTCTATTATTATGTAACATATTCCCTCCCTCCCATAACAATGTGCATAAAATGAAGTTTTCAAGGAATTAAATGGTGAATAGTAGTGGTTAATTGTTGTGAGTGTGAAAAGTAAAGTATGAGAGAGAAAGAGGGTAGGGAATAATAGTGAATAGTTGTTGCGAGTATAGCTAGTGGGTCCCTTTAAATAAAGAAATATATAAAATTTCTATTTAAGGAAAGTGTGACTTATCAATGGGATGCCCAAAAAGAAAATTTGTGCACATTGTTATGCGACAGAGGAAGTAGTAGTTTTGCAAAAAAAAAAATTGAAATAGTTTGATTGATTTTTTAAGAAAGTGACAATTGAAACGCAACTGATTATATACATGAATTCTTTCTCTTTTATTTCAAATAAAAAAATGTAACATTTACCCTAAAAAAAATTGTTATACAATCATTTGGAGTACAAATTATACTCATATATATAGTATGTTACATTTCAATTGTTATTTTCTCTTTAAAAAAATGATCAAACTAATTAAAATCTTCAGCATAATTGGTTACATTTTGAAATCCAATTGTTACATTTATTCACAGCAAGTATTACATTTCATGCGACAGACATCTCAGTTTCTTGTTTGTTAAAAAATATGATTTTACAAAAATTATTCAAAATCATACCATGACTTATTTTGTTTGAATCGTCTCGTCGAAATGAACACAACGGTGTTTTGAAAGATTTTTTTTTTCAAATTTATAATCTCATGATATTTCATTAAAGAGGACACTTGGCAAAAAGCTAGCGCGTGGTTCAGGGCTGGGCGGGGCGCACCTGGGCTGGCGGGCGAGACGGCACGTGGGCAGGGGCGGATCTACGTTAAGGAGGGGAGGGTCAATTGACCCCCCTGACTTTTCCCGTTTTTCAACTTTTACCCCTTATAAATGTTACCAATTTCTATCTTGACCCCCCTGAAAAAATGCACATGACCCCCCTCAAAATTAACATTTAAACCCTAGTATATAATGAAAAGAGTGAAGGGTTAAAACACAAATTACAACAAAATTACAACACACTACCTCTGTGAATTCGGCCGCAATTCGCGAACGAAAAACTTAATGAAGAAGACGACGTGAACACCTACGTCGGCCATCACCACATTCCATTGTTGTTACTGACTCTCTCCGCTCGGCGCCGCTGAAGTTCAGCTATCTCTTTCTCTCCTTTCATCATCTCTTCCTCTAATTCTAATCTTAAATCCTCAAATTTCTTATTCCCTAAAATTTTAGGACTTTAAAGTTGGAAACCCCTATTCAAATTCTTATTGATTTATAATGATTATATTCAATTTTAGCAATAGCATAGTGAATATATTTATTTTTACTATTTGTTTGGGAATGTTGAATTGATTAATTTGGTAGTTCGTTTTGATAGACTCATATGAATTCCTAAATTTATAATCCCTCTGTCTCAAATGAATGTTCAAAAAAGTTTTGAATTTTCTCTTGATTAATAGCAACTTTGAATATTTTTTTGGACATCTATTTTGGGACGGGTGAGTATATACATTTTCTATTCTCTCCCACTCTCTGGGTTTCCCTAGTCCCTTTTTCTCATATCCCTATATTTGTAAATCACTTTGGCTCGAAACTGAAAACCTCTTACAAATTCTCATTAGTTTGTGTTGATTGAATTTTAAAATTGTGTTCAAGAATATGAATAGAATAGTAAACTTAAGACTAAGGTTGGAAAAAAGTGAGGAGAAATCAGGTTTTGTATAGTTTGTCAACCAGTTGGAACTTGGGTGTCTCTGGTAAAATAGAAAAGAGAGGAATTGGATCTTGGAAAGACCTCGTTCTTGGATTGACGAAGTTCTTGCGCACCAGATGTTTGATGTAATGCGCATCTTTTATGTAAGAATGCAATATATTTTTTTCGCATCTGGACACACTCACAATATTCCTCTCTCTCTATTTGTGCATGTGTTTTAACTATACTCATAAATTAGTTTATAGTGTGTCTTTAGAGTTTATCAGATCTGATGGATGACCTAGTATTGGCATATCAGAATATATGTGGAGTATATGGCTTATGTGGTTGTTGTACACATGTATCTTTAAATAGGTTCTCTATGTTTGCTTATTTTTATTGTTTATCAATATAGTATATTGAAGAAAAGTTATGATTTTTTATGCATATGTATAAGGATTGATCTTTATCTTTGATTATGTGCCAATTAGACTGCAAGTCACGGGGGTAGTAGCCCGGATGATTAGAGTGAGTACAGGAGGTTATGGTGTATGGGACATAACAGGATTGTCATTGTTATTCTTGCTTTTGACTTCTTGATTTGGGTCAGATTAATAGGGGTCTGATGTTTCAATTTTGTCAATTTAGGGTCCAAAGTTAATAACGTTAGTCAATTAAGGGTTTTTGGACTAAGTTGCAAAGAAAATCCAGTTAAGTAACAGAAGAACTTAACGGAAGATTGTTTTGGATGTTCGCCTGGCTGTGTTATTTCACACACCCCTTATACAATGGACCCAAAATTTTCTTTTACTCTTATAATTATATTTTTGAATAATTTTAATTAATTCAAAAATACTAATAAAGAAAAAATAAGCAAATAAAAAATTAAAGTGTTTTGTTTTAAACCGCAAAAAATGAAGTTATAAACAAGGGAAATTAATAATAAAATTAAAAATAATTTTATGATGAAAATAAATAATTAGATGAACGACATAAACCGACTTGGTTAAATGGGACCCATAAACTCTGGGCTCATATACCATAAGGCCCATCCAATAAGGCCCATCTTCTCATATGCCGACGTCACTTAGGCCAGACAGGCAGACCTTGCCTAGGCCGAGTCCGAGAAGCCCAATCCTTGGTCGACTTCCATGACAGGACGAGATAGAGGACGGGCCGACTTACACCATACGCCTCTCATTATCATCGGGAGTCTGTTCATAAAGTTATACTATAACTCTAAAACTAAGAGTCCTTATCCGATCCAGGATAACTCTCCTATCAGATAACAGGACTTAATCCATCCTTATCAGGAGTCTATCTCCAAGGAATATGAGTCCTACATCACTACGGGCATCCTAGCTTCTCGGACAAGCTAGGACTCATTCACCCATGCCTATAAAAACAGGTCCTCACAACAGGAAAAAGGGTAATGAACTTTTGGCTCTAATCTGGTCAATTGATTTGTTTTGTTACAAACCATATCCTTATTCTTACACCGGAGGGCCTTCGCCGGTGAAGCCCCGGTGTAGTTTACGTTTGTTTCGTGTGTGCAGCTCCGGCCATCAAGAACTGTCGCTGGGATTATCCGAACCGCTAGACGAAGGCTGATTCAACCAGATTTTGGCATCATCAGTTTGGTTCCATTGCCGGGAAATCGATTGGTCAGTTCTTTAGCCAGATAATTCCAGACCATGGCCGGAGAATTGGTTGACGGGCGAGAAGCCAGCCCTTCAAAAGAAACTGCAAGAGATGCACCGCCCCCCGAAAACACGAATGCTGCTATACAAAATCAGAGGCTCCCACCTACAGCACCTGCACAAGGGGGAGGAATGCATACCCGTTCAAAGGGGCTGGCCCCCAATGTTGTTAACCAATATGGGCGCCGCCGACGGACAGGATCCCGAAACAATGGACCAGGACCATCACAGCCGCTGCCATTGGACAAGAGAACATTGCTTCAACAGAATGTTCAAACACTCCAACAGCTGGCCGACGCACAGCGGGCCCTGTTAGAACTTGACCCCGAAAACTCCTTGGCTAACCTACTCCAGCCGTCTGGAACGAGGGGGACAAATCTGGATGACAGAGCAAGCAGAAGGGAGCCACTACAAAATCGTAGACGGGATGCGCCTCCCAGGAGCCGTGTAAGTCGCCAAGACGGACGGCTAGGAAGACTCAATATCGATGGGGACCTGAGAGACCACATTAATCGCCGCCGGGAAGAACAAGAAGATGAATCCCCAGGAGTGGAAATTATAAAGGAAAGACGTCGTGGGGACGCCCGACGTCATTCACCTCCCAGGCAGGATCCACCACGGCGCACACCACCCCGGCAGGATCCACCCCGGCATACTCCGCCTCGACGTACTCCTTCAAGGCATCGTCTCGAACTAAACCAGGGTGAAAGGAGACGCCGAGACCGAAGCATAGTCAGTTCAAGTCACACCTCGACATTCAGCACAAGGGACATTGTCGACCTTAGAGAAAGGCTCGACAACATTGAGATGATGAATCAGGGGCACAGGAAACCCAATAATGACTACGATGCTATGAGCCCTTTCGCGCAGAGGATTAAGGATGCACCACCTAATCCACAGTTAAAGCTTCCACACCTAGATAAATACTCCGGCAACGCCGATGCTCTGGATCACGTCCAAGCCTTTGAGGCCACCATGGCCCTAGTGTCCAATCAGGACGACGTACTGTGTAAGGCCTTTGCAAGCACCTTAACAAAGGTAGCTCGGTCCTGGTTCATGGATCTTGAGAAAAGCAGCATCAATTCCTTTGCCAAGTTGAAATCACAATTTTTGGAATATTTTGCTACCGCTGGGGCGAGGAAGAAAAGATTGTCTGACCTAGCCAACATGGTCCAGAGCAAAAACGAGTCCACCCTAAGCTTCTACAACCGGTTTAGGGACCTTGCCAACTCAATAGAAGAACGCTTGACCGACAGGGAGATCATTGTATGCTTCACGAATGGTCACAGGTCAGAGCAGTTATCTTATGAACCGTCGGTCAGAGAGCCCCTCACAAAAGCCGAATTGTACCATGTTGCTTACGCCACGGCCATCGCCGAGGAGAAGAAAAAGACGTTATATGGTCATAAGGAACGGGACCGAGATCATGACAAGTCACATAACGGGAACTCGTCCCAGGGGAACAACGGGGGAAACGGCAAAGGCAAGAACAGGACCAGGGGGACCGAGACATTCACCACATTCAATAAACCGATCTCTGAGATCATGAATCTGGTAGATCTCCCCAACCCCAAGCCTCTAAAAGACAACCCGAAATGCCCAAGGGATACCACAAAGTATTGCTCCTATCACAGAGATAACGGCCACGACACCGAGAACTGTTTTGCTCTGAAGAAGATTCTACAGAAATGGGCCGATCAAGGCAAGCTCAATCAGTTCATGGCCAAGGACAATGAACGCCCAAGGGAAGAAGACAAAAACAATGACCAGGTAGACAGGCCACCTCGGGCCAGTTTGATAGGCGTGATCAGAGAGGAAATTCCATCAAACAAGAAACTCAAGGAGCAAATTTACGAGCTAAGTAAAGTCTTTCACATCCCTCCTTGGATACATGAGAGGGAGGAAGTGATTAGTTTTTCTTCGAATGAGTTGGCGGGAAACCGTGCTATGAGAGAACAACCATTGGTCATCACAGGCCGCATTGATAATTGCGAGTCAGACAGGCTCCTCATAGACTCCGGAGCAGCCAAGGATGTGCTATACTATCGCACTTTTAAAGAGATGGAACTTCCTGATACAATGCTGACCCCATATAATGGAAGGCTAGAAGGGTTCACTAATCATAAGGCCGATGCCAAAGGAACCGTCGACTTACTCTTGGAAATCGGCACTCATCCCTACAAAACCTCGGCCACGGTCACCTTCATAGTCATGGATCTCGACAGTGATTACCATGCTATCCTAGGTGCACCCAGTCAAGGAAAGTTGGGTTTGGTTGCCTCCCTCCCCCACCAAAGGGTGAAGTTCCCCACCCCGGCTGGAATTGGGTGCGTCCCAGGATCGCCTAGAGATTTTTTGGAACATGTGATGAAGTCCAGGAAAGCAAAGGCCAAGATGGAGATTGATACTCCAGATAAAAGAATCACGGTTTCAAAATCAACCACGGTTACAACCTCGACGCCACATATCGGTGTTATATTGGCAACTGTTGAAGATGGACATGAAGAGTGGGTTATTCTTGACAACGACGTCCCAACTAAGGCTGAGGTTACTTACGGCTTAGACGGCTTCGGCTGCATCTCAATGAACACAGCTTCGGACGAGCCGAGTAACTTGGCTCTCGCCATCGTCCCAAGCTCGGGGGCCACACAGCCGACTGACATGGAAACCGAGATCGAGAAACTGTTAGACATGGAAAACCTAAGTTTGGAAGGGGAGGACAAGGAGAAGGTCAAGCAGATCATTGTCGAGACCCTAGAGTTCAGAGACGGCCGCGAACTTAAACCTGTGGATCAGTTAGACGAGGTCGTTATCAACCCAGACTATCCAGATCAGAAAATAAAGATTGGGAAGCAACTCTCCCAACAAGAACGAAAAGAGCTCATCTCCCTACTTCAAAACAACTTGGATGTATTTTCCTGGAAAGTAGATGACATGTTGGGAGTAAAGGAAGCCGTCGCTCTCCACAAACTGGAAGTCGACAAGTTCTTCAAACCGGTCAAGTAGACGAGACAAGTCTTCTCTACCGACAAGGAAAAAGCAATTGGGACCGAGGTCGACAAACTCCTCAAAGCCGGCATCATAAGAGAGGCAATATACCCCGAGTGGCTTGCCAACGTTGTCATGGTAAAGAAGTACAATGGGAAATGGAGGATGTGCGTGGATTTTACGGACCTGAACAAGGCCTGTCCCAAAGATAGCTATCCCCTCCCCAAGATTGACAAGCTCGTAGACTCTATCGCCGGCCATCAAACCCTCAGCTTCTTGGACGCCTATTCCGGCTACCACCAAATCAAAATGGCCGAGGATGACATAGAGAGGACGGCTTTTCAAGCTGCAGGCGGCATATACTGTTACGTCATGATGCCTTTCGGCCTAAAGAATGCAAGAGCCACGTATCAGAGGATGGTGAACAAGGTCTTCAAATCTCAGATAGGCCGGAATATGGAGGCCTACATTGATGACATGGTGATCAAGACCAAGATCGGCAGCCATGTACCAGATCTGAAAGAGACCATTGACAACTTGAAAGCTAACGACACGAAGTTCAACCCTAGCAAGTGCGTCTTCGGGGTTACCGCGGGCAAGTTTCTAGGTTTCATGGTTTCTCAACGAGGCATCGAGGCTAATCCAGAAAAGATCCAAGCCTTGATTGACATGAGGGAGCCGATTTGTATCAAAGAGGTTCAAAGGTTGAACGGGAGAGTAGCGGCACTCGGTAGGTTTATCGCCAAATCGGCAGAAAAATCCCTCCCTTCTTCAAAGCCTTGAAGGGAACGAAGGATTTTGCTTGGACGCCTGAGTGCTCGACCTCGTTCCAGCAACTGAAAGACTACCTTGGCTCTCCACCTCTACTCAGCAGCCCGGTCATGGGAGAGACATTGTACGTCTTCTTAGCAGCGACCGACCGAGCTGTGGCAGCTGTACTCGTTAGAGAAGAAAGCGGCATCCAGAAGCCGGTCTACTACGTCAGCAAGGCACTGTCAGACACCAAGAGCAGGTACTTCAATGCCGAGAAAATTGCTTATGCCTTGGTAATTGCGGCCAGAAAATTACGAGCCTACTTCTCGGCTCACCCAATCACGGTCTATACCGACGCTCCTCTTAGAAAAATACTTCACAAGATGGACAACTCAGGACGCCTACTTAACTGGTCGATCGAACTGACCGAATTCGACATAACCTACAAGCCGAGGAAGACTCTTCTGGCCCAACCTCTTGCCGACTTCTTGGTCGAGACCGCCTTCACGAGTCAACGCACGCCGACCATCCGAAAGAGGAAGTTCCCTATGGATAAAGAGCCCTTGGAAGAGCTACCTCCCAACTGTTAGGTCCTATACACCGACGGGTCAACTACCCAAGGTAGAAGTGGCGCCGGAGTCTACTTGACTAGCCCTGCCGGCGAGCATGTTGCACGTGATTTTATCAGGTTCAAGTTCCCTGCCTCAAATAATCAAGCTGAATATGAAGCCCTAATCCTGGGACTTGAAAAGCCAAGTTCTTTGGTGCAACGAGATTGGTAGCATACAGCGACTCCCAACTGGTGGTGAATCAAGTTTAAGGAGAATACAACACCGAAAACCACATGCTGACCAAGTACAAAGATCTCGTCCTAAACCTGACCAAGAACTTTGAGTTCTGGGATATACGGCAAGTTGGTAGAGAATACAACCTGGAAGCCGACCTGCTTTCAAAGATGGCAACAGCTGAAGACTCGGATCCCTTAATCATTTATGCCGACCAACCTGCTTATGAAAGACTGGAGATCTTGCTCCTAGATGATGAGGAAAGGACATGGATCGACAACTACAAAGACTATTTGGAGAAGGGAAAGCTTCCTGAAGACGAGTTAGAGGCCAAGTCGATAAAAAACAAGACGGCAAGATACATAGTCTGGAACGGCATCCTCTACAGAAGGTCATTCTCCAGACCTCTCCTTAGATGTGTTGCGCCAAAAAGCACCGAGAAACTCCTCGCCGAGGTACATGGGGGAGTTTGTGGGGGACACCCGGGGGCCAGAACCCTTGCCGACAAGATCATCACACTTGGCTACTATTGGCCAAATATAAGGGAGGATGCCCAAGCCTATGTAAAGAAATGTGACAAATGTCAACGATACTCCGACTTACCCAAAATACCTGCCGTAGAACAAAGCTTGATCATACCGACATGGCCATTCGACATGTGGGGAGTCGACATCATTGGACCATTCCCATTAGCCAAAGGGAGCAACAAATATTTAATTGTGGCAGTCAATTACTTCACCAAGTGGGTAGAGGCGAAACCACTAGCAAAGATCACTGAAGAGAACGCCATCAACTTTATCCATGATTACATATGGTGTCGGTTTGGCGTGCCACACACTATAGTGACAGACAATGGCCTACAATTCTCTGATGCTTTCACCGAGGAGATGAATAGGTTGGGAGTCAAGCACAAGAAGTCATCAGTCAGCCATCCTCAAGGCAATGGACAAGCCGAAGCCGCCAACAAACTTGTCTTAAGTGCACTCACCAAGAACTTAGAAGGCAGTCAGGGAAAGTGGCTGGATGAACTCCCCCTAGCTTTATGGGCCATCCGTACAACCACTCGGGGGCCAACTGGGGAGACACTCTTTGCTATGACCTACGGTTCAGAAGCAATGGCACCAGCCGAGATGGCCTTGCCGACGTTCAGAGTAACCAACTATGACGAGGTCGCTAATGAATACAACCAACTACTGGACCTGGATCTAGTCGACAAAAAAAGGCTAGCCGCCCAACTCAGAATGATCAATTACAAGCAAAGAACCAAGGCCTACCATGACAGCAAAGTGAAAAAGAGAACCTTTGAAGTCGGTGACTGGGTACTCAGAAAAATTGAGTCGACACACTTGAAGGCACAACAAAATAAGCTCTCGCCAAACTGGGAAGGCCCTTACATCATCACCCATATTATACTGGAAGGGACCTACATGCTCAAAACTCCGGAAGGAAAAGAGCTTAAACACCCATGGCATTCCGAGCACTTGAGAAAGTACTATCAGTAGCACCTCGGTTAGCTATTTATTCTTTTTATCAGATTTTCGGTCTTAGATTCTATAGTTGATATCCAGTTGTGTCTTAGTTTGATTTCATCAATAAAATTTCATTTATTTACATCAAGCTTTGATTATAGTGCATAACACGTTCTTAGCGTTGTTTACAATGCCGAGATTACCTAACGAAGTCGATGAGCACACTTAAAGCATGACTTCTAAAGCCTAGTTTCAATAACTAGCACTCTAACGAAGTCGATGAGCATACTTAAAGCATGAATTCTAAAGCCTAGTTTCAATAACTAGCACCCTACGAAGTTGACGAGCACACTTACGCATAACTTCTAAAACCTAGTTCTAACTAGCACATACGACGACTTGAGCTGGTCCTAACGGTTAGACTCAAATTTGGGTAAGCAAACTCCTGACGATTTGAAACTAATCTCAAATGCCAGTTCTCTCGCGAGCTCCCAACGCTCGTCACAGCCATAACGGTGAACGACCGCGGCCTACAAACATTGCCCAAACTCGGCTATAATCAAAATCTAGCTCTGACGGCTAGTGCTCTTAAATTTGGGTTAAGATTAGTACATCTAGTCCCCATAACGATTTGAGACTAGCCAAGAGTTAGTCCTTACAAAACCGAGCTCTTAAACGCTCGTCACGGCCATAACGGTGAACGACCACGGCCTACAAACATCCTTAACCGGCTAAACAATGTCCACTTTAAACAATGTTAAGACGTCTCAAACCGAGATAGAACAACGTTAATAAAGGACGAGACAATGCTTAACTATGCAATGGTTAAAGAAGACCAGGGATAACATACACCTCAAACCGAGGTAAGCAAATCCCTATAAATAACCAAGTGTTTAGACTCCCCCAAATACTATGGGCCGAGTCGTGGGAATACTTGAGACGAACAAAGTGTTTAAACTCCCCCAGATAACTCTGGGCCGAGTTGAATAAATACAGGGATTACAAAAAAGAAGACATTGTTTCAAACGGCCTCACTGGCCCTACACAAGAAAATCAATCCAGCCCGGCTTCACGATCAGCCTCGGCCTTTTCCAAAAGCTTCTCGAAGTTGTTGGGGGGCCAACGCCGGTGGGTCCCAAAAAGGTCTGTTGGCCTCTCTATCTTTAGCCTTGATGATCCTGAGAGCACCCTCCGAAAACGGAACCATAGAGTGAGCCGCCCTCGCCTCCACGCTATAAGCATCTTGTTGGAAGAGACAGGCGCATTTCTCCAACGGGACGTCAACCTCCGGGTCGATGTAGAGGAGGCGAGTTAGGTTAGACCATGCGTTGTTATACACTGTGCCGACGCGATCGCTCAAATCTTCCCTAAACCGGGGCCCCCTCTTATACGCTTCAACAGCAGCCTTCTCTCTCTCCACCACACTTTCTTCTAAACGTGCATACTTGTCCTCCAGTAAGGCAAGCTTCTCTTCAACTGTGGCCTTCTCTCCAGCAATCATCTCGGCCCTCCTATTTTTCTTCTTCAACATCAGCCTGAGAGGTCAGCAAGGAATCCTTTAATCTTACCACCTCAGCTTGGGAAGCACGGTGCAGCTCATCAAGAGAAGCCTTGTCTTTCTCCAAGGCCGTCTCTTTATCGATCAGATCATTGTTGGCATCTCTGAGCTTCGTGACCTCGGCTTAGGTGCTCCTCAAAAGTTCGTAGGCCTGTCGGTACATAGCATAGTCCTGTTGGGCAAGGGAGGCAAGCTGCAAGCAGAGGAAAAGATTAAACAAACAAGCAAGGTAAAAAGGAAAACAGAGCAGGACCGAGATAAGGGTAACGTTACCTCGCTAAGGATTAAACCCTTGCGGTTCAGAAGCTGGAGGGAAGTAGGTTTCTCGAAGACTAGCTGCTCAAGAGTTTCGACATTCATGGCCCGTTTGACGACCGTGCTTCCCTTCTTCAAGCTCGGACCGGCACGAACCGAGACATCTAGTCCGGACAGGACAGGGGCTCCGCCGTGTTGTTCCAACCAATTCTTAACCTCCTCATCCGGTAAACCGAGGCAGAGGCTGACGCTTGAGTGGGCATAGGGGTTCCTTTCAAAGGTTGATCCGGTGCTTCCCTAGGTTCCACCCTTGCTCTCTTCGAACGATGAAGAGTATTGCCCTGGTCCACCTCAACACCCACGTCGGCATTTTAATCTTGGCCTTGGCTTGACGTCTGGTCGTCAGGAACATTCTTCTCGGTCTCAGGAGCTATTTGATCAGTGTCCATACTCGTCCCTTCGACGACCCGATCTGCCATAGGCACCGCAGAATCATCTTTGTTTTGCAACAAGAGTTGCCTATTATCCATATCGTGATGGCGTTTTTCCAAGCCGGCCAACCGAGATTTTTGTTTCTTGGCCCTCGCTGCCGCAATGGGATCAACATAAGTGGAGTCGATCTCATCAGCCTGCTCCATAGTCAGATCTACACGAAAAGATAAGCGTCAAAATGGGACGAGATAAAAGGATAAACTCATGTTGAAAGATCTGGGAATTACAGCCTATTGTGTCGATGGCCTTAAGACAAATGTCATTCTGCTCCTGGAAACAGGTACATTCATGATGAAAGATAAAGTTGGGATGGACAATCCAGTCCGGAAATCTATTCCCCCTCTTGACGATGACTTTGGGGATAGTGCCGTCAAGGGGGCCCGCCATCAGCCCGGCCTGGCGGGGATCCCTCTCCAATTCACCCCAGTCAAGGGTACCGAGATTGGCAAACTCCTTTAGCTTTGCAATTAGGCCATGACTCCAAGTTTGTCTGTGAACCTCTTCGGGACGACAAGGACCGAGTTCGGGAAGAGTGAACTCCCAACCATTACGAGATTCAACCCCAATTACGTGATTGTTCCACCCCGACACTTTGCTGACGGTGTTAGAGATGGGGGAGATAATTTTGGGTTTAGCCGGGTCTGACTTGATTCTTATAGTCCTAGACGTTTTATTATAGCTCACGTTGAAGAAATGATCAAAGGCGGACATGCAAGGTTCGAAATTAAGACTACGACACAACACTATGAAGCTGATCAAATATCTGATGGCATTGGCACCAATGTGGGCCGGAACAATTCCCCACGTCTCCAAGAACTCATTGATAAAGGGGACAAGAGGAAGTCTTAACCCTAGTTGAAACTGTTTGTAAAAGAAAGAAACGACGGCTTTATTGTAGTAGAAGTTCTGGATTTTTTCTTCCGAATCCAAGGGAACGACCTTGCTATAATGCAAGCAATACTCCTCACGATCTATCCCATACCGAGAATACAACACCTCAAGCATCTCCTTGCCCGGCTTGGGATGTTTGCTCGCGGCTGGCCCCGACATTCCTTTACCCTTAATTTTGGCTCCTCGTCCCTGCCTGACGACGCTTGAGTCAAACCGATCCACAATTCTCTCAGAGGTACTTTCCCGGGCCATACCTATAGAAGAAACAGAGGGTTTAGACTCATCGAAAAGCCTTGTAGAGGCCATTTTCCCCCCAAATCGACTACTGGGGCCGAGGAGGTTGCACTCACATGACGAGATCGAAACAAGGATTTATCCTTTACATAAAACAGGTAAATATGATCAAGGACCTCACTCAAGCTATCAAGAACGACCATGTCGGCATCCTCGTTTGCCCTAACACTCGTCACGTAAAGACCAGAAGGATACCTAAGGTCTTCTCTCGGCGACCCATTTGAATACAATATCTCTCCTACGGCAAGTAAAGACAACAGCCCCCAAAACCCGTTCGATTTAACATAAATCCTATTGTTTCTTTGATAAAAACCATACACAGGTTTAACATCAGAAATCGATAGGTCCGACATTGGGGGGAAAATAAAGGTCCGTTTCTTGGTCAGCAAAAACAACTAAATCCAACGAAGAATGATGTAGTAATGCTCAGGGAATTGGTCGGAACCCTAGAAATTGACAAAGGGAAGGAAAGCGAGAAAATACCTTGGAAATGGAAAAAGGATCGGACGAAATTAGTCGGAGAGTTGCTCTGAGCACTTTGAGCGGAATAGATCGACGGAAAAGCTCAGCACAAGTTGGAGATGCAGGCCAGTGATATTCAAAGCTCTAGGACTTTCCCTTTTTGAAATTCGAAAAAGTAAAATGGGGAGTGAAAATTTGAATTTATATTCCGGGTAGAGCGGGTCGGATCCGAATCTAACCCGACCGTATCTGTGTACCCACGGGTTGGCACGTTTTCCACTAAACCCCATCATTATTCCTAATTAATGGGCCACATTTTTCAAGATGAATGTCCCATCCATCAGACACGTATGCCGTACAAAATGAGAAGAAGAAACGATTGAAGTGACTCAATCGCCATTTTAGCAATATAAGAAAAGACCAACACCCGGGCTACACGTGTCATGACGAGACCGGCCTGTCTAGAAATTCTTAAAGCCGACATCGGAGGTCGAGACAAAAGATAAACAAATCGATCCGAGGACGAGATGCGAAACCAGAAGTCAACAAAGGATTCATAACTTGGTTACAAGTCAATATATGGCAATGGAATAAACCGATCGTGAACGAAGCGGATAAAGACCGATTGCATTAATATAAGAATAAACAAAAGGACCCCCACAACCGGCCGGGGGCCTGACCCGAGCAAAAACCAAAAAGAAAAACTAGTTGTTCATAATGTCTAGGTAATCAAGAAGGATCACAATCTTGGTTTAGATCATCTTCGTCATCTTCCTCCCATTCAATGTCTCCGTCGTACCCATATTCATCAATAATAATGGGTTTTGGATCATCTTCGCTTTCCTCATCTTCATCATCGTCCTCGCCTCCATCCTTTGACTCTTCTGCAACGGAGTCATCGTCGGAAAATTCATCAACGGGGTCAGGTTCTTTAAATTCTCCATTACTGTCGGACGGCGACTCCTCCTCCGGGAAAGATGATCGACAAGAAGGAAATATGGAACCATCACTACTTGAGGAATCGTGACTCTCAACTTGGTTTTCTAAAGTTGTATCAACTTCCTCCGGGAAAGCATCATCATACGCTCTTTTTGGGGCCATCTTGAAGATTCTTGAAAGAAAAAAGATAAAAGAGCTCACGGACAGCGAATTTCAAGGGGCAATAGCTTATGTGTATATATCTCCAAAATATAAAGGGGCGGAGTATTTATACCCCTAATAATGATGGCGCAATTAATGAAGTATTCCATTTCCAAGAAGAACAATGATTTCACCTGTAAGAAAATCAGCATGACGTCATAAAATCTAAATCCTTGGGGATATTGGTTGTTGGCTGTCAATTCAGAGTAAATGAAGTGGCAGAGCAAGTACAAAAGCAGTTCCTACTCGGCATGCCGAGATAGAAACTCGGGGTCACTGAACGACATAAACCGACTTAGTTAATGGGACCCATAAACTCTGGGCTCATATACCATAAGGCCCATCCAATAAGGCCCATCTTCTCATATGCCGACGTCACTTAGGCCAAACAGGCAGACCTTGCCTAGGCCGAGTCCGAGAAGCCCAATCCTTGGTCGACTTCCATGACAGGCCGAGATAGAGGACGGACCGACTTACACCATACGCCTCTCATTATCATCGGGAGTCTGTTCATAAAGTTATACTATAACTCTAAAACTAAAAGTCCTTATCCGATCCAGGATAACTCTCCTATCAGATAACAGGACTTAATCCATCTTTATCAGGAGTCTATCTCCAAGGAATATGAGTCCTACATCACTACGGGCATCCTAGCTTCTCGGACAAGCTAGGACTCATTCACCCATGCCTATAAAAACAGGTCCTCACAACAGGAAAAAGGGTAATGAACTTTTGGCTCTAATCTGTTCAATTGATTTCTTTTGTTACAAACCATATCCTTATTCTTACACCGGAGGGCCTTCGCCGGTGAAGCCTCGGTGTAGTTTACGTTTGTTTCGTGTGTGCAGCTCCGGCCATCAAGAACTGTCGCTGGGATTATCCGAACCGCTAGACGAAGGCTGATTCAACCAGATTTTGGCATCATCATTAGAATATTAATATTAATAATGAAACAATACTAACCACCACCACCAAAAAAAAAAAAAAACGAATTGTCCAAATCCTCACTTTCTTCTTTCTATAAAAATAAAGTGGTATTGTTTTTTTGGAATATAATTTTGTTGCACTTTTTCCTTTTTAAATATTATACTTTTTATTTTATAGTGGTTCTAAATGAAAAAAAATATTTTTATTGTATTTCTTGAAAAATATTTTCGGTAAATGACGTCTTAATTATTAGTTAATTTAATATGAGTAAGTAACATTTAATATTTCAATTTTTTTTATTGATTTTCTTCGTCTGAAATGACAATATGCCAATGCAAATAATCAAAACAAACTCCAGTTAAGTCCATGTGCAAAACATGTGTGACTTAACTGGATTTCGTTAATAGAATTGTTAAAAAACCTTAACCTGCACAACTTTTGCAACTTTGGACCCTAAATTGATAAATTGATACATCAGACCCTCATTGGCACCCCCCCCAAACTTTGGACCCTAAATTGTCATTTCCCCTTCAATAAATGACTATAGATGCTTAGGTTTCTTTCGGTTCATGTAGTTTACAATGGCGTACACTTGGGGTATCCTAGAAACAAGTCGGTGTGCCCTTAGGCGCGTTAGTGTTTGGGGAAAGGAATGAGGGAGTAGTAAGTGGTTTACCCTTCTCTTTTAGCAGTTTGATCATACAAAAGAATTATAAGCTGCTAAAATCCTTGATCTTTACTCAACCGACCCTCTAACTTTTGAAATTCACCCTTTTTTTAAGTGGGCGGGTCAACATATCCCCAGCTATGACCAATGAATTTTTTTAGATTTATTATATAGACCTCTCAAAAATCACAGTTGGCTCTTAAAAAATTATAATGATCGTTGTCTAAAATTTTGACCCCACTGACTAGATCCGCACTGCACGTGGGGGATCTGTCCCACAAGGTGAGACATCTCACTTTATAATTTGTTAAGCAAATTGTGAAAATCTGGGAAAACACGCGTGTTTCGTAAGCGAATAGGAAAACACATTTTCAAAAAGCACGGTGGCATTTTTGTAATAAACAAAAAGTTGTTTTAAAACAAGCGGCGACATTTTGTAAATATACTAGCACTTGTTTGAAAAGTGCGCGGTGACATTTTTGTAAATAAGTGGAACATATTGAACGCGCTGGGATTATTCTGCACCCCCACATCCTTTATCACTGAGCAGTCATTTAGGGGCCTTACCTGGTGTTCCAGACTATTTCTCTTTGACTGACACTCTTTAACACACGAACCGGCACTCGTTAACACACTAAGTGGCACTATTTAATACTAACACCGGCACTTATTAAAAACTCTCAGCTCTAGTGTTTATAAGTGTCGGTGTGAATGGGTGACGCTTTTTAATACTACCACTTGCTCTTATGAAAAGTGCTAATTTCAGTGTTTATAAGTGCCAGTAAAATGGTCTGACACTTTGTAACATTTATACTAAAAATTGTTAAAAGTGTCAGTTTAATTGTTTACAAATGCAAGTATGAATGACTGATAATTTATAATATTGACACTGGCATTTACGATACATATACGTGTTTGTCAGTTATTTACAAAAATATCACCGTCTATTTTTAAAAAAGTGTCAATTACTTTTTAAAAACCTATCGCGTTTTTCATAAGACCTACTCAAGCAAAATAAGGTATGATTGAAATTTCTACGAAAAATAATCAATTATGCAAGTACAGTATACTAACGAGTAGGCCTTATGTAAAACGTGCTTTTCCTATTGATTACGAAAAATAGGGTTTCAACAACATGGAGTAACCTTTTTGTAAATAAATGGCACTTGTTTTAAAATAAGTTGTGGCATTTTTTGTAAATAACTTACAAGCTTGCATCTGCATCGTAATTGACAATGTTAATGTTACAAAGTGCATATCATTCATACCGTCATTCATACTGGCGTTATAGACATTCACTTTCACTAATTGTTAGTGTTAATATTACAAAGTATCAGACATTTTTACTGGCATTTGCATTTATAGACATTGAAACTGACACTTTTAATATGTGCTTGTGATAGTGTTAAAACGTGTTAGTTATTTATAAACATTGAAACTGGCTATAATAAGTGATAAAGAGTGTCAGTGCGTGTGTTAAAGAGTGGCGGTGGTAGTGTTAAAGAGTACCAATCGTGTGTTAATAGTTTCTGTATGTTCAATAAGTTTTAATTATTTACAAAAAAGAAAAAAAAAACCGCTCGTTTTTAAAACAATTGTATGTTATTTACAAAAACTAGTAGTACACCCACGCTACGCACTGCAATATATTTTTAGTTAAATCCATAGACAGAAGGAAATATAAATAATTAAGTACACTTGATATATGAACTATAGAAACTACTACTCTCCCGTAAAAAAAAAAATTGATAATTTTAAATGTAATTATTGTTTTTTTAAAGGTTGATTTTTTATTGAATAAAACATAAATATTCTTATTATTCATTTTCACATTTCTAATTTTGAAAAAAATATAATGAACAATTAAAAGAATTCATTAGGAACAAAAGTATTTGAATGAAAAGTTCTAAAAAGTCATTTAAATAAATAATTTTGGATAAATAGAGTAACTTTTATATGAAAGTAGAGAGTGGCAAAATGCACCACCAAGTTATTTTTGCTTTCTAAAATTTTTAATAACTTATAACGTTTCTAAGGGTAATGCTAGGCTTACAAAAGAAGTTTACAAAATGAATGATACAAGATGTGGTGGCAATATTTTATTAGATACATCGATAGTGGACCCGACACACTTTAATTAAAAACACCAACACAATTATGACACCACATTTTGTAGCCATCTTTTGTAACTTTATTATTTTCCCGTTCATAATACAAAAATGGCCCCGCATGTTTTAAAACAACGTTCAATTATTTGCGAAAATGACGCCGTGTATTTTTATTTTTTTTGAAAAAGATACTATAATTATTTATTAAGAAAATAGGCTCAATGCCTATAAAGTTGCTGTACATATTTCTGACGTATACTGTATTGCATTGTTATGCGCCAATTTAACTACGTTCCTATCTACCTTACAAAGATACTTTGATTTAAATGAGTTTGTAAATAGTTGACTTTTAATAGTTAAAAATCACAAGTATCCTTGATATTCACTTATAAAGTGTGAGTTTTACAAGTATAAAATAAAATTTGAAGAAAAAAAAATGATAAAATATCATTTAGAAACACATAATCAAAAGAGGTAGTACATCCTAAATTGTATATTAGTAACGAAAGTCCTGACTCAACTATTGAAAGACACATTTTGATTGTCCTGACTGCTATTGGTCGATTTTAACTGTCATCATTTTATCAACATTTTCATTAAAATGTAACCAAACTATTAAAATCATCATGTCTAACCTCATATAACTAACCTTCGTTTCACTTTGCTAATTGATAATTCAAATTCATTCTTCACTGCCTCGGTCACCATCACAATCATAATCAACACCACCAGCTTCGGGCGGATTCATGTAGAGTCCAGGGTGGGCGTAGATGTTGGGTTTCCTAGTAACATGCGCAGCGGAATTAAGCATTTAAATTTTATGAAACCCAAAGCCCATAGATCAATTCATATGATTATATCAAATACATGCATAATGAATACTAGAATACTAACCCTTGATGCCTTTGTTAATCAACCTTGATTCTTGGTGGAGACTTGAAAACTTGATCACGAACACAAAGTGATAGAAACAAGTGGCAGCAGCCACTCAAGACATACAAAAGACGTGGAAAAGATGCCTCCAAGGCTCAAGCTTTGATTTGGAATGCCTTTGATGATATGGAGCCTAGTTGGGAGTTGGCATAATTAGTTATGATTGTTTTCTGCTGCAGTTGGGTTAATTTGGTCAGTTAGTTAATTGTTTGTTGTTAGTTAATTGCTATTGCTGGAAAATTAGAATTATTACATCATATTGCTGTTAGAATTATTACAGCAGAAAGAATAGTTATTTGGGGCAGTTTTTTTAAGCAGTTATAGGCAGTTATTAGGCAGTTATTTTGGGGTTGTTAAGCAGCAACAGGCATGGCATTTTCTAGAGATATTTCTAACAGTTGTAACTATTAATGTTAGTGTCTTTTAAGTATTTTGAAGGCTTATAAAAAAGGCCTTCCTGTCTTTGTAACAGATAAATTTGATTTATTGAGAGTTGAAATAAAAGTTCCAGCAAATACTTGCTTTAAGTTTTGAGTCTGCGTGATTCAAAGTCTTGAGTGCGCTCAAGAAACCTAGGTGCGCCTAAGGTTGCCTTGGTGTGAAGCCAGGCTTTGTTTGTTTTCTTTTATCCTTAGTGTTATAATAAAGATTGTGCACAGAATTTGCTTACGTCCTGCATCAATTGGTATCAAGAGCCTGCTTTGCATCATGACAACTCGTTCAGGAAGACCATTCAGACAGGGGGTTTCGGATAACGAGCGAGATGCAATCCTTCTTCAGATCCTGGAACGACTTGAAAATATGGATATTCGCCTAGAAGCTATGGAAGAAAGGAATCGAGGTGCAACAGTGGAAGATAATCCAGGTGGGGCTGCTGTAAATGATGCAATACCAGAAAATCAAGAAGGGGTTGAACAACCTGCAATACCAGAAAATCCAGATGGGGTTGCTGGTCACGAAGATCAGCATATTATGCAACAAGGAGGAAGGCAACCGGGAAGAGGTGCTCGAATTCCAGATGCACGGCATCAGCCTGTATTCAATTGGGCAAGAGAAGTCCTGGAAAGAGGCCATTTTGAACCACGTGATACAGCTGGAGATATCACAAAGAAAGTGAAGACTGATGTCCCAAATTTTGAAGGAAAATTTGATCCTACAGTATTTTCTGATTGGCTTGCTGCACTTGAAGAATACTTTGAATGGTTTGATATGTCTGATGAGCGACGAGTCAGGTTTACAAAGATGAAACTTGTTGGTTTGGCTAAGGTGTGGTGGCGTGGAATTGAAGATAATTTGAGAAGGTTGGGACAGCAACCTATAGGAACATGGCAAGAGATGAAGATAAAACTCCTCGAGAAGTACATGCCTATTAATTACCAAGATAAGCTGTGTGAGCAACTTGTTAATTTAAAGCAAGGTACGTCGAGTGTAACAGAGTATATGCAGCGATTTGATGAGATTAAAACCCAAAGTCAGATCGTGGAAGATCCTCGTCAAAGCCTAGCACGTTTCAAGACTGGATTAAGGGCTGATATACGCCGAGAATTGTTGAGGCAACCTGTTTACAGTGTGGAGGATGCGTTTCAAACAGCCCTTGACTTGGAGGAATACCTTAAGCCACTAAATAAAAGGTTTCCGTCAACTAATCAGAATATTAGTTCACCGTATACGCAGCTAGCAAGTGGATCTAATGCAAAGGCAGATGAGAAGGGTAAGAATGTCATGCCTACTAAAGGTACTGGAAAGTATAATGATGGTTGTTTCAAGTGCGGGGAACCAGGTCATATGAGCTACAATTGCCCAAAGAAAAATTTGCATATTGGTGCTGAAATAAAGTCTGAAGAACAGCAACTAGAGAACGAGAATGATGGGGGTGACTTTGATTTCGGGACATATAAGGCTGACGATTTAGAGGAGCAAGAAGAGGACGTTTCGCTTGCTACAGTAGTTAGGCGGATCCTAGCAGCTCCTAAAGTTCAAGAGGAGGATTGGCGGCGTACATCCATCTTTCAAATGTTGGTTCGTTGTGGAACTCAAGCTAAAAAGCTGATAATTGATGGTGGTAGTTGCATGAGTGTGGTTTCAACGTCAGCAGTGGAACGTCTCAAACTTCATGTTGAACCACATCCTCAACCCTATAAAGTGGCTTGGATCGACAATTCAACTATTCCGGTAACACAACGCTGTCTTGTTTCGTTCTCATTTAAAAATTATCAAGATTCAGTGTTGTGTGATGTAGTCCCCATGAAAGTTGCTCATATTCTCCTGGGACGACCTTGGCTCTACGACCGCAAAGTGAAACATTGTGGAGAACGTAACACCTACAGCTTTTCTTATCAGAATAAGTGTGTAACTCTACTCCCGATGACTGACGCGGAGATTAACAAGCATAAGGAACCTTCACCAAAATGTCCAGTTACAAATAAGAACAAGTTTCTCCAGATCCTGACAAAGGAATCTTTCTTGAAAGAGAGCAGGGATAGTAATGTGATAATTGTTGTGGTAGTAAGACGCATCAAGGATTCTAAGGTGGCAACTAGTGAACTGTCTCCAGAAGTTCATAAACTGTTGGCTGACTTTTCAGATGTAGCACCTGAAGAGCTGCCAAATGAGCTTCCTCCTTTGCGTAATATCCAACATGAGAGAGAATTTGTGCCGGGATCTCAATTGCCTAACCTTCCAGCATATCGCATGAACCCTACTGAACACGCGGAGCTTAAGAGACAAGTGGAAGAGCTGCTTGCCAAAGGATTTATTTGTGTAAGCTTAAGCCCATGTGCTGTACCTGCGTTGCTAACGCCAAAAAAAGATGGGACTTGGCGTATGTGTGTTGATAGCAGAGCTATTAACAAGATTACCAAGTGTAGGTTTCCTATTCCTCGACTAGATGATATGTTAGACATGATGGCTGGTTCTAAGGTATTTCCGAAAATAGATTTGAGCAGTGGGTATCACCAAATCCGTATCAGACCTGGAGATGAATGGAAAACAACGTTCAAGACCAAAGATGGAATTTATGAATGGCTTGTAATGCCGTTTGGACTCTCAAATGCACCCATCACATTCACGCGCTTCATGACACAAGTACTTCAGCCTTTTTTTGGTCGTTTTCTGGTGGTGTACTTCGAAGATATTTTAATTTATAGCAAGAACAAGGAAGAACACCTGGACCACTCGCAACAAGTCTTGCGAACTCTTCGTCAAGAAAAGCTTTATATCAATATGAAGATATTGTTGATCATCAAGTGGTTTCCACTCGAGGAGGTGGTTATCAAAAGTTTCTTGTCAAATGGAAGGGGCGTCCACTTTCAGAATGTACTTGGATTACCGATCAAGAGTTTCAACGACTTAACCCCAAGCTTTATGAGCAGTTTCACGCCTTTAACTCGTCGGAGTCGAGTTATTTCAACCCGGGGAGAGATGATAGAAACAAGTGGCAGCAGCCACTCAAGACATACAAAAGGCGTGGAAAAGATGCCTCCAAGGCTTAAGCTTTGATTTGGAATGCCTTTGATGATATGGAGCCTAGTTGGGAGTTGGCATAATTAGTTATGATTGTTTTCTGCTGCAGTTGGGTTAATTTGGTCAGTTAGTTAATTGTTTGTTGTTAGTTAATTGCTATTGCTGGAAAATTAGAATTATTACATCATATTGCTGTTAGAATTATTACAGCAGAAAGAATAGTTATTTGGGGCAGTTTTTTTAAGCAGTTATAGGCAGTTATTAGGCAGTTATTTTGGGGTTGTTAAGCAGCAACAGGCATGGCATTTTCTAGAGATATTTCTAACAGTTGTAACTATTAATGTTAGTGTCTTTTAAGTATTTTGAAGGCTTATAAAAAAGGCCTTCCTATCTTTGTAACAGATAAATTTGATTTATTGAGAGTTGAAATAAAAGTTCCAGCAAATACTTGCTTTAAGTTTTGAGTCTGCGTGATTCAAAGTCTTGAGTGCGCTCAAGAAACCTAGGTGCGCCTAAGGTTGCCTTGGTGTGAAGCCAGGCTTTGTTTGTTTTCTTTTATCCTTAGTGTTATAATAAAGATTGTGCACAGAATTTGCTTCCGTCCTGCATCACAAAGCTTGAACACGAACTTTGAAGATGATAAGTTTCACCCTCTATTGGTATCCACACCACGAACGAATATCAAGAACACTTGATCTTGGTTACTAGACCAATTTGTGAAACACACTTTCACAATTGTAAGAACTATATGGAATTATGAATTCTTAATCTTGGATTCTAAATCTTTGATCAAGAATATTGTATTCTCAAACCACTAGGTTTCATATACATAATGGCTGGTGAAAAGATGTTTATATATGTCCTAGTCCTTAACCTTTAAGTACTAGGAAACCTAAATCCCGTCACCCAATTAATGCTGCAAACTTTCTGTCCAAGCAGCTCTGGCACGGTCGTGCCCTATAATTGGCACGGTCGTGACAATTGGTGCGCGCCTGCCCTCCGGCTGATGGATATTGGCACGGTCGTGCTTTATATTCGGCACGGTCGTGGCAGACCAGAAAAAGCCCTTTTTTCATAATTCCTATTCAGTCCTTAAGGATTCGTTCTATTCGTGTGTGACCCTATAGGATTACACTAAGTTGGCAATGGGCTCAAACATAAACCCATAAGATATGATTAGGTTCTAGCAAACCGGCATACCAACCCAAATAATGTAACTATATACAAGTTCGCATTCCTTTATAGAACATGTCACAATCCCTTTGTCCACGGTGTCATTGAACACAAGTCATGGTCAACAAGTCAACTTGCATTGTTCAATACTTTCTCGATGCCGAATATGTTGATAATCCAAATGACAATAATCCAATCAATTCATTTAAGTTTGACCAAACATTTCATCAACATCATTCCTACGAGGGGCCCAAGCTTGACATCTCTCTGAAGAGGGACAAATCCATTTAGCTTATTATTCTTCCCTACGTAAATCCGATTATGCCAATCATACCCTTTATAACTTCCTGGTTAAAGGTAGCGTTTGAATATGTCAAATATAATGTTCATCAAGTGGAAGAGTATAAAAACTTCATGTCTAAGGATTCAAATGACATAACTAATATGAGATATATGTACGACATAGACCATGACATAAATCTCATACAGCGGGTCTTTATTAAAATGATGAACTAAATGGAGATGGGATTTGTTACATTTAATGTCTTAATCTTTAATGCTTATTTCCATTGAAAGTCTTTATTTCAATTCTTTTCTTGTTTATCATTACTTGGATGAATAAAGGTGGTATATTTGCTTGATGATCCATCATAATGGTGAAAGCTTGTATCTTTATGGTTGTTTTTGATGTTCTTGTCCATGATGATCATATTGGATGGTAAAGCCTCGATTTTTATCTATCCAATCTTTGATTTAGCCACATTACATCACACTTGGATGATAAAGTTCCAATCTTTAATCATCCAAGTGTTGATCATGTTGTCCCAAAGGTCCAATCTTGTATAAAAGGTTCATTTGGATGATAAAGTTCCAATCTTTACTCATCCAAATTCTTACCTTGGCTCAAAAGCCATGTTCATCACCTTTCCTATTTTTCTCCAATGATTGCCTTGATCTCACCCAAAATTCTTGTTTTTGGTGTACAAATGGATGATCAAAGGCATAGGAATGATTGTATGCAAAGTTCATGTACACAATCATGAACTAAAAATAAAAACAGTTCAGTCTAGTTTTAGACAGAATGTTCTGTTTCTGCATGAAACTGGAAAGTTTTGATCAAACTGTGAAATCTCCTGGATGGCCCTAACCATCCATACGGATGGTTTGGCCAGAAGGGACTTTTGTGTTTTAATCAGTTTCTGTTAAATTTGTTGCAGTTTAGCCCTTTCTGTTAACTGGTCTATGTTTTCTGTCAAGTCACAGTCTATTTTCCAAATACACACACACTTCACACATTTTTTGGTCAACAAAGTTAGGAAGACTCGATTTATTTGAGGCGGATTGGGTGAACTATAAAATTTTCTTCCCAAGACGTAACTTGACCTCCAAACTCGTAATCTCAAACCTTTTTCATTAAATTGGGTTTTTAAAATTGATTTAATGTGGCGACTCCGTTAAGTTTAGGATGTTTTGTGTTTGATTTACATGGGACTACGTCGCGATCTCACGGGTATCTTACAATTGGGCATTATAATTTGACCATTGACCATGACTTAAAATTATTAACATCGTAGACAAAAGGATTGTGATATGTTCTATATAAAAGGATTCACAGACCTTGACAAGTTATATTAATTGGGTAATCATGATGGATTTCTAGAGTCCACTCATGATTTATGAGTATAAATGTGTTTGGACTCATTGTCAACTTAATATAATCCTATGGGGTCATACACATAAGAACGAATTGTTTAAAAGGCTAAAATTAAGTTTCTGGTGGTGCTCGGCCGAGCACATCACATGACTCGGCCGAGCAGGAGTTACAGAATGGTCTGGAACAGAGGTGGTCTGCCGAGCACCGTAAAGGACTCGGCCGAGCAGGTCCTGTTCAGACCCTATTTTCTGATTCCGTATTTTGACGGGTTTTGACCTATTTCTCCTAAAAGGTTTAGGATTAATGAGTATAAATACCATTATCTAAACCCTAATCATACATAATTGATATTAGATCAATAAGAGAGCCTCCAAAGGGTTTGGTAACACATTTATTCCTTGATATCAAGATCAAAGAATAATTCATATAGCCTTCATAGAAATTTGTTTCTATCGAATCTAGAAGTCCGGATCAAGAAGAGTTCTTGATATTCGTTCGCGTGTTGATACACATATAGGGCGTTGATCTCAACTCCTTCAAGTTCATGGTGCATCATTCCAAAGCATGTTCCTGCGATCGTGATTCAAGAGCGCGAAGAAGAAAGATTCAAGATTTGAAAATTTTAAAGCATCATCACGGTTAGTATTCTAAATTCAACCTGGTATTAATTTAATCATCTTGAATGGATCTAGGCTTTTGGGTTTTAGATTCATGATGTTTATGTGATTTATATTTTATGTATGTATATGAGATATATGAAGATCATAAAATCGCACCGTTTGTATACGTTATGTGGGATCTAAGATTGCAATAATAATTTGATTATTATGTTCCTTGTGATCATCAAATATTAATTGGATTAATTTGTTGATGATTCTAGATTCATGAATAAACTGTTTATTCAAGGTTTTGATGAACATGTTGATTTGATCATTATGAACACCAAACCCTAATTGAATCGGGAAAGCAATTTTAGGGTTGAAATTTGAAAAAACTAATCTGGCAGGCATGCTCGGCCGAGCAGGCCATAAGACTCGGCCGAGCAATAGGAAGTCAAAGGCTGTGTTTTTGAAACTCAAAGGTGCTCGGCCGAGCACCTTCAAGGACTCGGCCGAGCAAAAGGTTTTTGAACTGAATTTGTTTTTCAGATGGCTGGTTTTTGAAATTGTGTTTCCTGAAATTAAATCTCATGTTCAAAATTACTTTGGATTCAATTTATTTGTCAGATGGCTGCTTTTAGAAACAGTATTTCCTGAAAATAGGTCAAAGTTATAAATTGATGAGACAAAAGAATTTAGAATCGAGTTACTTTATGTAAGGAATTGTGGATATTTTTTGGCTTAGTTTCGACCTTACATAGTTGTTTCTTCTAGTTTCTAAATTTGGTAGGGGATTATGGATGCCTTCTGGCTTAGTTTTGACCGTACAATCATGCTCTCAATTACGTGTTTAAAAATTTATCTCCATAAATCAATCACATGAAATCATAATTTTATTAATGGGATTAATTAAGTCATTAACCGATGCTCTGCATGTTTATATTATGTGCGTATGAACATGTTACCATGCTATATGTGTTGAACCTTCTTGTTAAAATATTATGTCATGTGTCAATCCATGATAGACACTTGGGACTACAAAGGGTAGTTTTGTGCGGGCTCTAACCATCGCGAGGCGCATTGATTCTATCATTGTATGAATAAGATGAGTGAAAGAGTGGTTCCTATGCGTTTATCATGGTTTGACTTAATTAAGCTATCAAAAGAGTTTTGGGCTTAAGGCACAAGATGAGATTAAAATATTCTTTTGACATATGATGTCTTAAAGAATCTCATGAAAGGATCTAAGAGTCATATATGATATGATTGGTAAAAGTTACCTACCTAAATAGTTTGAATTTTGAGCAGCTTGCCATCGCGGTGTCAAAATTTAAATGAAATATGGATCTTAGCCCATATAAATTATATTATACATTAATGTATTTGAAGGTTATATAATTTAATGGGAGTATTTATGAAATACAATTATAAATCTCTTTATAAAAATTGGTACTAATACATATTAATATATGTTTGCATAAAATGTAGATAATGGCTCAAAACACCCACAACCTATTATTGCGATCTATCCTTGAGAAAGAAAAGCTTCAAGAAAATGGTGCTAACTTCATGGATTGGATCCGAAGCCTTAGAATTGTTCTAGAGCATGAAGAAAAGCTGTACATTCTTGATGAACCCGTTCCTGAGGAACCTGCTGCCAATGCCCCTAGGGCAGACAAGGATGCACACAAGAAACACAAATGTGATTCTCATGAGGTAGGTTGTCTCATGCTTGCTGCCATGTGTTCTGAGCTTCAAAAGACTCTTGAATAGTTGGATGCCGATGAGATAGGCACTCAGTTGAAAGATATGTTTCAAGAGCAAGCAATGCAAGAAATTTTCGATACCATGGCTGCTCTGACCTCATGCAAGATGAGTGAAGGACAGTCGGTGGGTCCTCATGTTTTGAAGACGAATGCCCATTTTGAGCATCTAGAGAGGCTTGGCTATCCCATCCCTGTTGAGTTAGCGACTGATTTAATTTTAAACTCATTACCTAAAAGCTATAATCAGTTCGTAATGAACTATAATATGCATGGTATGACTAAATCTCTGTCTGAGTTGCATGGGATGCTAACGACATCAGAAAAGAAAACATTAAGGAAGCATTTCCTGTGCTCGTGGTTACAAAATAAGGAAAGGGCTCTAAGGCCAAAGGAAGGGGAAAGACAAAAGTTGTCAAGCCTAAAATAAGCAAGGCAAATGTTGCCAATGCTGTGGTGGTGTGAATACCCCTTTCCGATGAAGCGACGCATGGGAAGTATCTTGTGATTATTTTTATTTACAAAGGGAATATTCTTAACGACATTAAAAATATGAGAGTCTCCACGCCGCTTTAATTAAAGCCAAAACATTGAAAAAAAGATTTTTAGTGGGTTCGGGGGTCAAATTACAAAAAGAGAAGAATATTGAATGTTATCACTCCTATTGCCCGAATTGATCGGTCTTTCTATCATGATGAATGTGTTAGTAGTGTGTTAGTGATTTAGACCGGATCCGAAGATTGCCTACGTTCCTCTCAATATGAGAAGCTCAGGTCAGCGTAGTTCGCAGAGAATTAGAATAGGCAGAAGAATCGGGATCATGCATAATGAAGGGGGAATTACCTAAAGATTAGGGTTTAGAAGTAGTTCCTATATCATCCTCGGGTTGATGAACCCTCGATTATCATCGGCTATGAAATAACATGTAATTATGAAGATCGCAACCCTAAATATAGCATAAATAAGGTTTTAATCTATGAACACGAAGAACATGCGAAGAACATATTATGAACATATGAATGAGCATGCAAAGAATATGAAGAACCTATGAATAAACATGTACGAACATGAATATTAAGGATCTACATTAAGAATAATGCAAGAACATGAAGAAAAAGTTAGAAAACTTACCTATGTTGGTAAGAAATAAACCTTGGATCTTCTTGAGTGTTTGAATGCTAATTAGAGAGCAAAATAGTGTTTAAGAACTCTCAAATTCGTACTTAGAGCTCTCAAAATGGGATCCCAAAACCAATAGAATGGAGTGGTTTATATAGTAAACTGATGGAAGGATCTGATGGTCCAGATCATCCAGCGCAAGGTTGGCCGCCTGGCCATGGTTGAAGCCGGTGACAAGAGTGGCCGCGTGGCCAAGATCAACGCGGAGCAAGGTTGGCCGCGTGGCCAAGGATGCCGGCCGACTTGATTCTTAAGCTAGGGTTTCTGCATGGTTTTAAGGAAACCATTTACTACCTAATTTGATAGATTTTGTCATAAATGAGATATTTCGGGAATCCGGGACAAGTCTTTGCAAGGTTTCTAATTCCTATAAAGTCCTTGTATTTTTGGGAAAGTCCTAATAAACTCATTTTCAGGTCGGGTACTAACAGGTGGCTAAACCAAACTCCCAAAAGGATGCAATATGTTTCCACTGCAATGAGATTGGTCATTGAAAACGTAATTGCAAGGCTTACATGGAAGAAAAGAAGAAGAAGAAGCGCAATGTGATTGCTTCTACCTCAGGTATCTATGTTATAGATATACTCCTTTCTACTTCTAGTTCTTGGGTATTAGACTAAAAAATATGAGTCTACTCAAAGATGGAGAAGTAGACATACGCGTGGGGAATGGAGTAAGAGTTGCTGCATTAGCCGTATGAACCTATTAACTCATTTTACCTAGCGGATTAATTCTTGTTTTGAACAATTGTTATTACGTTCCAGATTTGAGTAGAAATATTATTTCAATTTCTTGTTTGGATAATGAAGGTTATATATTTCTTATTGATAATAAGATGTTTTCTATTTATTTAAATGATATGCTTTATTGCATTGCAAATTCATTTAATGATCTTTATATCCTTGATGTTGAGAATAGAAATAATGATGATGTCTATAACATAAATAATAAATCTAAACCTAATGATGTAAATCACACTTAGTTGTGGCATTGTCGTCTTGGTCATATTAATGAGAAGCGTATCTCTAAACTCCATGGGGAAGGACTTTTAGACTCAAAAGATTTTGAATCATATGAGACTTGTGAGTCATGTTTACTTGGAAAAATGACTAAGACACCTTTTACTAAAAGTAATGAAAGGGCTAGTGACTTATTGGGCTTAATACATACTGATATATGCGGACCATTAAGTAGCAGTACTAGGGGAGGATTTTAATACTTCATAACATTCACTGATGATTTTAGTAGATATGGCTATGTCTACTTGATGAAAAACAAAAGTGAATCTTTTGAGATATTTAGGATATTTCAAAATGAAGTACAAAATCAAATTGGCAAAACTATTAAAGCACTTTGATCCGATCGTGGTAGTGAATATTTAAGCCAAGAATTTGACGATAATATTTAAAATTGTGGAATTGTTTCGCAGTTAACTCCATCCGGAACACCACAATGGAATGGTGTGTCCTAGAGGAGAAATCGGACTTTATTGGATATAGTTCGGTTATGATGAGTCAAGCTGATCTTCCATTATCTTTTTGGGGACATGCATTAGAAACCGTTGCACTTACACTAAACAATGTTCCAACTAAGTCGGTTCCAAAAACTTCATATGAGATATGGAATGGAAGAAAGCCCAATCTTTCTTTCATGAGAATTTAGGGATGTGAGGCTTATGTTAAGATACTTGTCTCTAACAAACTCGCACACAAATATGACAAATATATTTTCGTGGGATATCCTAGGGAAACCAAAGGTTATTACTTTTACAATCGCACTGACAACAAAGTGTTTGTTGCTAGAGATGGTACCTTTCTAGAGAAAGAGTTTCTCTCCAAAGGAATCAGTGGGAGTAAAATTAATCTCGAAGAGGTTTTAGAACCCAAAAATAACATTGAACCGATGGTAGAATCTGAACAAATTTAACAAGGAGTTGTAGAAACCGTTCAAGATACACAAGCTCATCGCAAATCTAGAAGGTTACGATCCGAATCTGAGAGATATGGATTTCTCGTAACGGATAGTAATGAAGTAGAAATCATTGAGAATGATGAACCTACTTCCTACCAAGAAGCGATGACTTCTCCTGACTCGGATAAATGACTTGGAGCTATGGAATCCGAAATCCAATCCATGTATGATAATCAAGTTTGGAACTTGATAGATGCACCCGAAGGTGTAAAAACCATAGGATGCAAATGGGATTTCAAAAAAAAAATGACATGGATGGAAAAGTGCATACTAATAAAGATAGACTTGTAGAGAAAGGTTATAGACAGATTTATGGTATTGACTATGATGAAACCTTTTCACCCGTAGCAATGATCAAGTCTATAGAATTTTAATTGCCATAGCCGCATATTATGACTATGAGATATGGTAAATGAATGTCAAAATAGTGTTCCTTAACGGGAACTTACTTGAGGATGTGTATATGACACAACCTGAAGGTTTTGTAAATCCAAATTTTTTTAATAAAGTATGCAAGTTGCAGAAATCCATCTATGGATTGAAGCAAGCCTCAAAGAGTTGGAATCTTCGATTTGATGAATCGGTCAAAGAATTTGGCTTCATCAAGAATGAAGATAAACCTTGTGTATACAAGAAAATTAGTGGGAGCGTAGTACTATTTCTAGTTCTATATGTCGATGACATATTGATCATTGGAAATGATGTTCCTGCACTTTAGTCTGTAAAGACTTGGTTAGGAAATTGCTTTTCAATGAAAGATATGGGTGAAGCCGCATACATCCTTGGAATTAAGATCTATCGTGATAGATCTAAAAGACTGATTGGTTTAAGTCAAAGTACATACATTGACAAGGTTCTTAAAAGATTCTGTATGGAGAACTCTAAGAGAGGTAAGCTTCCAGTGTTACATGGTAAAAGTTTGAGCAAGAATCAGTGTCCTAAGACAACTGATGAGTGAGAACGCATGAATGGAATCCCATATGCTTCGGCAATTGGATCCATTATATATGCCATGATATGTACTAGACCGGATGTCTCTTATGCTTTGAGCATGACGAGCAGATACAATAATTGTGCTATTTCTCAAGCAAAGGAACCAATAGCACATCAGATATCCAAACACATACTTAGGCTATTTGGATCAAGAAATTCATAACTGAATTAGAAGTGGTTCCTAGCATTGCTAATTCAATAGACCTTTATTGCGACAATAATGGTGCTATTGCTCAAGCAAAGGAACCAAGAGCACATCAAAGATCCAAACACATACTTAGGCGTTTTCATCTCATTCGAGAAATCGTAGAGAGGGAAGACGTGAAAATATACAGAGTACCAACTGATGATAACATTGCAGATCCGTTAACAAAGGGACTTCCTCAAGCTAAACATGATGGTCATGTTAGGTCCATGGGTATAAGATACATTAGTGATTGGGCCTAAGGAAAGTGGGAGATTGTTGGTGTATATGCCCTAGGCATGTTAATTGGCACGTTGTTTGACAATGTTTGTTATCACTTTTCATTTATATAAAGAGATGTTTTGGATTATTATTTGTTGTTTCATGTTTTGTTATAATAATCCCCATCCCTAGTACTTATGAAGAACAAGTATAAGTTTAATTAGATAATCATGTGATGATTATGTGTATGTATACAAGTTAAACTTATGAGTATGTGTTTGTGAACATATACTGGACATGACCCAACTATGAGGTTTATGTCATGGTCATAATGTCATAATTAAACCTCTAAATAGTTATATTATTAGAATCCTTAGACTTGAGATTATTACGATCTTCCACATAGTGGAGATCATGTTTGACATATTCAAACATTACTCTTAACCAAGTAATTATAAAGGATATGATTGGCATGGTCGAATCTATGTAGGGAAATATAATAAGTCAAGATGGAATTTGTCCCTCTTCGTGAGAGATGTCAAGCTTGGGCCCCTTGATGACTAGTATTGATGAAATGCATGGCCGTGCTCAAATGAATTGATATGATCAATGTCGTTTGTATTATCAACTATTTGGAATCGACAAAAGTATTGGGTATTGTAAGTTCACCATTAACCGTGGCTTACACTCAATGACATCGTTGACAAAAGGAAAGGATTCACGAACTTTAGCAAGTTATATTAATTGGGTAATCATGATGGCTTTCTAGAGTCCACTCATAATTTATGAGTACAAATGTGTTTGGACTCATTGCCAACTTAATATAATCCTATGGGGTCACACACATAATAACGAATTGTTTAAAAGGCTAAAATTAAGTTTTTAATGGTGCTCGGCCGAGCAGGAGTTACAGAATGGTCTGGAACAGAGGTGCTCTGCCGAGCACCGTAAAGGACTCGGCCGAGCAGGGCTTGTTCAGACGCTATTTTCTAATTCCGCGTTTTGACGAGTTTTGACCTATTTCTCCTAAAGGGTTTAGGATTAATGAGTATAAATACCCCTATCCAAACCCTAATCATACACAATTTATATTAGATCAATAAGAGAATCTCCAAAGGGTTTGGTAACACATATTTATTCCTTGATCTCAAGATCAAAGAATAATTCATATAGCCTTCATAGAAATTTGTTTCTATTAGATCTAGAAGTCCAGATCAAGAAGAGTTCTTGATATTCGTTCGCGTGTGGATACACATAGAGGGCGTTGATTTCAACTCCTTCAAGTTCGTGGTGCATCATTCCAAAGCGTGTTCCTACGATCGTGATTCAAGAGCGCGAAGAACAAAAATTAAAGATTTGAAAATTTTAAAGCATCATCACGGTTAGTATTCTAAATACAACACGGTATTAATTTTATCATCTTGAATAGATATAGGCTTTTGAGTTTTATTCTGCTGCGCATGATTGTGCAAAACCCAACAGTGGTATCAGAGCCCCGTTCATCATGATTATGTTAATAATAACATGTTGATAATATAATTGGATTATATGTGTTAGCATGCTATTTGATGCAGCACGGAAGCGATAGTATTCGTGAATAGCGCACTAAACACAAGACTTCACAAGCGATGAACCCTAGAACACAATAAATCTGGAATCCACCAGAAAAGAGAAGAAAATCTCCTTGAACAAAGTTCAATTGATAAAATAAAAGTTGTAACCCTAAAAAAATGAAAGAGAAGAGTATTTATACTCCTAACTAAACCCTAGCAAATAATAAAGAAAATCCTAATCTCAAAAGGAAACATAACAAAAAGTAATAATGAATTTTATTAATAAAACTGAAAATAACTCGGCAAACTCGTCTCCAGTCGGCGGCACCGAGAGGGCGCTCGGACTGGACCACACGGGCACTCGCATCACGGCATAAACTTCAGTCGTTTTTGGATGAGGTAAGCAGGCGCTTGATGACCATCGGGCGGGCGCTCGGCCTGCTTCGCTGGAATTCCTCGTGCAGGTAAGCTCCTACATCAGTCTCCTCCACCTCTAAAGATCTCGACCCCGAGTTCTCACCAAGATAAAGAACCCCATCCGCGTGGTAGTCATACATATTCCCCGAGCTTGCACCGTTGTAAGCAAACTTCACTCATGGCCAAGCTAATTTCCACTGTTTCAGCTCGTCTCCACAAACACTGCTGATCACATTCCCCATAATCCTGTTAGTATCCTCAGTCTGTTCGTCCTTCTGCAGATGTGCGACAAGAATTTTCTCGTTCTGTATGAGCATCATGACCGGCTCGTCGTTCGCAACCCCTTTCTCAAAACGCAAAACAGGAGCTATCGCAATGTTATGCTTTGCCCATTTAAGCATCAAAACATTATCCTTGCCCCGACAAGTATTGTTATGGTCATATTGCCAAGGGCGATCAAGAAATATGTGACATACATCCATATTCAGAACGTCACAAACAACCTCTTCCTTATAGTGTTTACCAATAGATATAGGGACCCTGCAAGTCCGTGACTCCCTGAGTTCTGAACCCTTATTCACCCATCCGAAACTAAATGGTTTCTCATGAAGTTCAATTTTCAACCCTAAAAGTCCACCAATTTCTGCGCCACCAGATTTTTAGTGCAACCATTATAAATAATTAAATTACATACCTTGTTCTTAACAGAACAGTATGCTCGAAACATATTCTTCCTCTGCCCCTCATCCTTGGGAAATAGCAGCATCTGTTGAAGCACAAATCCGACTCGCTCCCCAGACTCATCTTCAGTAAATTCGACCCCTTCGTACTCATTAGTGACACCTTCTTCCTCCTCGTATTCTGCTTCCAGAATCGCAGCCGTTCGCCAGGTGGGGAAAACGTTGGATCTGTGACCCTGTTCGCCACAACAAAAACACTTATCCCCTGTTGGCTTGGCATAAAGGTTTGTTGTTTTCTGTATTGGAGCTTTGTTTTCTGTGGATCTACTACTGTTGTCTGTACTCTTAGCTTGTAGAGTTAGGTCCTTAACTGTTGTCTCATTCTCTTTATCAGTCCCTCCTTCAGAACTACCCTGTTGATCCCATTTGCGAAACGGTGTAAAATTTGTCGAACCCAAATTTTCCATAAGTTCGGCCTTCAAAGCCAGCGTGGAAGCATCCGTCAAGGTCCACACCTGATGCAAATCCATCTTCTCCTGTATCGAACTTTTCAGACCGTTGATGTAGCATGCAACTTTTTGATCCTCGGTTTCTTCAACTCAATCCGTGCAGTATACCTCTGAAACTCAGTAGTATACTCATCAACTATTCTCTCGCCCTGCACACATTTGAGATACAACTTATACAAAATCTGCTCATAGTCTGCCGGCAAGAACCTCTCAGAAATCAACTGCTTCATATGCCTCCAAGATTTAACTGGCCCCTTTCCTTGTCGTCGTCTCTGTCCCGCGAGTTTGTCCCACCAAACCGCAGCAGCACTCTTCAATTGGATCGCCACCATCTTTACTTGTTTATTTGCAGGTACTTCCATAACCTCGAAAAAGCGATCAACATCATTTTGCCAATCTAGGAAATCTTCAATCCCCATGGTTCCATAGAAATAAATAATATCAGCCTTAATTCTATAATCATGGCGGTGTCAATTATTACCTTGATCTGGCTCTTCATCATTAACAACCTCTTCTTCGGAGCTAGACTCCTCCTCATCCCGATTCTCTACCCTTTGCGGGCATCGAACTGGATCAACCCTGTCTCTCTCACCCCTACGGTTCTGATTAACATTCTGACCCTGTTGAGCAGCCACCAACGCGGCAATCTGCGTTGTTAAGGCAGCGAAAGCGGTGGTAATTCCATTGATATCCGTCTTTGTAGCCTGATCTCCCATAATGATTCAGTGATGCAAAAGACAGGATATGGCCTGCTCTGATGCCAACTGACGCAGCACGGAAGCGATAGTATTCGTGAATAGCACACTAAACACAAGAGTTCACAAGCGATGAACCTTAGAACACAATAAATCTGGAATCCACCAGAAAAGAGAATAAAATCTCCTTGAACAAATTTCAATTGATAAAATAAAAGTTGTAACCCTAAAAAAATGAAAGAGAAGAGTATTTATATTCCTAACTAAACCCTAGCAAATAATAAGAAAGTCCTAATCTCAAAAGGAAACATAACAAAAAAGTAATAATGAATTGTTTTAATAAAACTGAAAATAACTCGGCAAACTCGTCTCCAGTCGGCGGCACCGAGTGGGCGCTCGGACTGGACCATGCGGGCGCTTGATGACCATCAGGCGGGCGCTCGGCCTGCTTCGCTGGAATTCCTCGTACAGGTAAGCTCCTACATCAGTCAAATAATAAAGAAAGTCCTAATTTCAAAAAGAAACAAACAAAAAGTAAAATAATGAATTGTTTTAATAAAAACTGCAATTAACTCGGCAAATACGTTTCCAGTCGTCGGCACCGAGCGGGCGCTTGAATTGGACCAAGCGGGCGCACGAACATGGCAGAAACATCAACCGTGTTGAAACTAATTCCAGGCGGGCGCTTGTTAGCTAGTGGGTGGGCGCCTGGTCTGCTTCACTGGAATTCCTCGTGCAGGTAAGCTCCTACATCACTATTTGAATTTAGATTCATGATGTTTATGTGATTTATATTTTATGTATGTATATGAGATATATGAAGATCATAAAATCACACCGTTTGAATACGTTATGTGTGATCTAAGATTGCAATAATAATTTGATTTTTATGTTCCTTGTGATCATCAAATATTAATTGGATTAATTTGTTGATGATTCTAGATTCATGAATAAACTGTTTATTCAAGGTTTTGATGAACATGGTGATTTAATCATCATGAACACCAAACCCAATTGAATCGGGAAAGCAATTTTAGGGTTGAAATTTGATAAAACTAATCTGGCAGGCATGCTCGGCCGAGCAGGCCATAAGACTCAGCCGATCAATAGGAAGTCAGAGGCTGTGTTTTTGAAACGCAAAGGTGCTTGGCCGAGCACCTCCAAGGACTTGGCCGAGCAGATGGTTTTTGAAATGAATTTGTTTTTTAGATTTTTTAAACTGTGTTTCCTGAAATTAAATCTCATGTTCAAAATTACTTTGGATTGAATTTATTGTCAGATGGCTGGTTTTAGAAACCGTGTTTCCGGAAAATAAATCTCAAGGTCAAAGTTATAAATTAATGAGACAAAAGAATTTAGAATCGAGTTACTTTATGTAAGGGATAGTGGATGCCTTTTGGCTTTAGTTTCGACCTTACATAGTTGTTTCTAAATTTTGTACGGGATTGTGGATGCCTTCTGGCTTAGTTTCGACCGTACAATCGTGTTCTCAATTACGTGTTTAAGAATTTATCCACATAAATCAATCACCTGAAATCATAATTTAATTAATGAGATTAATTAAATCATTAACCGATACTTTGCATGTTTATATTATGTGCGTATGAACATGTTACCATGTTATATGTGCCGCCTTGGGCTTGTCAGAGTAGAAAGATGGTGGAGCCATTTGTGGGGATAACTCGGGCTTCATGGGTGTCATTTCTGGCGCAGATGGGCATAGCTCATATCAAGTGGGTAATACTCCTTTGGGAGATTAGTATGGCACGGTGGACCCAGGGGAAACTTTGTATGATTCGCATCCCAGCCTTTGATCAGACCACTTACTATTATGCGGTGCAAGTTTTCCGTCAGTACGGGATGCCCCAGATTATACCTTCTCGTTCTACAGTTGTTCTTGCTCCTGATTCTCTCCCAAGCCTCATGAAACGGCTCACCTTTCTCTTGCATGAAGCCTATGATTTTCTGTCTAAAAGTAGCAAGAGTGGCATAGCAAAAGTATTTACCCAAGAAAGTATCATGCAACTCATCCCAAGTCCTAATGCTCCTAGGAGGTGACAACATAAACCATGTTTTAGCCACCCCTTGTAGAGAAAAAGGGAAGCATTTTAGTCTCAATTGCTCATCAGTCACCCCCTCTTTCAAAGGAAATCCTAAAATAGTCATCATATACTATCAAAGAAAGTTCAAAGAGTCCTCAGCGGGAGGACCCTGAAACTTGGGCAACATATTGAAGTACTGCGCCTTAACCTCATGGGCTTTTGCTGCGTCAGTCAGCACAATGCAAGACACAGATGTGCCTACCTTAGGCCTAGCATATTGATTTATAGTAGCATTATCCATCGCTACTTCAATTTCTTCTCCCTCGGTGGAAGAAGTTTCTAATTCACTTAAAACTACCTCTGCCTCGGTGACAGAAGCTTCAGATTCAGAATCAGACTCACGGATAGAGGGAATGCCCCTATCAAATCTATCAATATTATCGTTCAAAGGGACCAACTCGGGATCCAATGAACGCCTACCAAACATACACCGATTAAATAAACTTGTAAATAACAACAAGTCCCCGGCAACGGCGCCAAAAACTTGATGGAGAAAACTCCCACGTGTAATAAAAACCTTGCAAGTATACAAGTACTGAAGTAGCAATGTATGTTTGTAAGGGTCGAACCACATAGACTCGTATGATTAACAAGTATACTCAATAAGTGTAAAAGTAACCAAGGGTTTTTGTTTTGATTTGATTAAATTAAATTAACTATTAAGCAAGAAAATTAAACTAAATTAATATGCAAAATAACGCAAGGATTGTACTCAAGAAGATTTAAGCAGTTCATGGATTGGCGATCACAATTACACTCTCTTTATGCTATTTTGATGATAAAAGAACTAATCTTTATTTTAGGGTTGATTCACTTATTTAATAATTGGGATGGTTAGGTGGCCGGATTGCAATTCTTTTATCCTATGTAAATTAATTCTTCCGTAAGGTCCAATTAATACACAAAGAATTTATTAAGCATTTAAGAACATGAAAACCTAGTTTTTCCCTTCTTCCGCAAGGTCCAAGATCCAAACAATTCAACATAACAATGGCTATGTCTACCTCTCCACGCAGTGAAAGAAACCGAATAATTAATGAGCCAAAAATATCTATCAATATGATTGAAGCTCAAAAACGGTATTAAAACAATTGTGTTAAACTAAAACAACGATTAAAATCTCATAGCATAAAGATTATGTAATTGATCACATCCAATCCGCAAACCAAGATGATTAACTACTCATACCCATAGCATAAATCATAAGAAAATAAATAGAAATCATAAACCTGGATATTACGCTTGTTGATGAATAAAATCTCCCAATCTTGATTACACCTTGAAACTAAAGAAAACCTAAGAATAAAGCATAAAAAAACTGAGTTCTGAAACCTAACCTATTTTATACATAAAAAGAGGAGTCCAAATATGGAGAAGAATCACAAAATATCGGAAAATAGGCAAATCCCGTACTTCCTGGCGGTGGAGCGAGCGGGCGCTTACTGCCTATCAGGCGCGCGCTTGAAGTACGCCGAAAGTTGGTTCGCCTGGTAAAATTAATGCGAACGGTTGCCTGGCCTTCACTGAGCGGGCGCCTGGTCCAGATTCCAGCTTTTCTTCGTTTCTTGACTTCTTGACTTTGATTGTTGTTGAACTTGACTCTGTCTTTGACTTTGACCATTAAATTTGACTATGGCAATGATGGTCTTCAACCCTCTAAACATCCAGGACTTTGCAATACATCATAATAACACTTAAAAGTGCCTTAAAATAGACAAATTCCGACAAATTTCCTCAAACAAAGATAGACCAAAATTACATCAAAACTATTCTAAATTACATCAAAAGTCACTAAAAATACTCCGAAAACATAGAGATAATATATGTGAAAACCCATCCATCAAATTCCCCCACTCTTAGACCATTACTCGTCCCTGAGTAATATTCTTAACCCCACATCTAAACACTGGTCTAATAAGCATAGCATGGAGGAATATGACACCTATCTCCTCTACATCTCCCATCAAACAAAGTCAAGAACACAACAACTCGGAGTATATAGAACTCCGCTTCCTTATAACTCCCATCAAAAACACATGATAATGGCCCTAATTGATATCAACACCAATAATAAGAAAAAGAATACACATATCCAACTAGGGCCCACACATAGAAGCTACGGGAAACTAAAATTGCCTACATTTCTCCCACGCTTATCTTTCACTACAATCTCCCTAAAAAAGAAATCAATGTTAGAACAGGTTCTTAACACTGATTTACCTCATCAAATCTCAAACACCCCCTTATGACTCCACAAAAGAATGAGGATTTTCTATCCTAACGCCTCCAGACCAAGCCTCCTACACCAAATATTATCCTACCCCAACGCTCCAAACCTCCCTTATGTCGCCTCCGCCATAGGATTTATCTCACTCCCTCTCCTTTTGCCTAGGCGCCCTTTCGGGTTTTCACCTAGCCTCTCTTTTCTTTTCTTCTTTTTTTTTTCTCATATTTTTACTACTAACTATACAACACATGATAGCATCAATAAATCCATATAGATATCGCGGCCCCCAAATAAAAAATGAGCATTTCCCCCAATGCTTTCACAATAAGTATAAAGATAAGGGAAAAGGGATACCTCAAACCAATCACTGCGGAGGCGGGAAAAAATGGTCCCACAGACTGGGCAAGCATACCAGAACTCGAACCCTGGTTAGGTCCACTCGTAATGTAGCTCCAGACCAAGAACTGCTAGGTGGTGGCTGAGTTGTATAATGTGTAGGAGGAGGTGGTGGGCAAACCATAGGAAGGAACTTCTCTCCAAGAAAGTGATGCGCCATCATCCGGCGCCTATAATACTGCTCATCCTCAATATTGGCATAGACCGCCTCCTCCAATCTTCTCAGCCTCTCATCATTCTCATCCTCCCTACACTCCTGATGATAGTTAGCCAGGAATTGCTGCTAATGATAACCTTCCAGTTTCTCTTCCAACCCATGCACCTGACCCGCAAATGATAGTTCACCTCTCCCTGGGTCATCTCTGGCTCCTTATCCATGCCAACATGAACTGGGGCCCGTCCTCTCCCTCCTGCATGTGATCCTCCACTCTCAATAGTAGATTTAGTAACTGTCGTTCTGGCAGATAGGGTTTTCGGGAACCCTGCCATTGGTACCCCCGCCTTCTCCGCCATTGTAGTGATCATAGTAGGGAAAAGAAAGTTACGGTTCTCTAAATTTTTGGCCCTGTCCCCCATCTCGCTGCGAATAATCCCCCCAATATTCACTGACATCCTCATAATCATCGCATAAAGCAAAGGAGCCCTAAACCAATGAACATCTTGGTAGTGTGAGGTGGGCATAATCCTTTCACAAATAAATCTATATAGCGCCCTCAACTCCAACCGCAGCTCACTAATGTGAAACAGATAGCCATTCCTAATGTTTCGCCTATCAATGTTCACCCCAAACTCCACAGAGAACTGTTACCCCCATATCTATCCTCAACTGCCAATACTCGCTGTCCTCATCCTCAACATCATCACTCATCCCTAGAAAAGTGTTAATGGCACTAACCAACACATCCATATTAAATCCCCAAACCCAGACATTAGTGGCCTCAATAGCTGAAAGAGGATTTGCGTAGAATTCCCTCACCAACAAGTTCGAACCCATCCGAGTCGGTTTAGCCATTAATTTTTTCAATTTATAGAACGTAATCACCTCATCTAACCCATAATTTTTCAAGTCAAACCCCCGCTCTATCGTAACCCCCATTCCGTTGTTTGTTTTCAAAATAATCTTGCGAGTTTCATGAAACAAAACGGGTATTATCAAAATCTAAATTCACTTGGGGCGGGGGAACACGGTTTTTCCCTTCGGAGGCATTTTTACTCAGCACAATCAACCCACTCAAAGCTCTATAAAAAGCTGTAAAATCCTTACCGGAGGTCGCCGGAAAATCTCACCGGAGTTTCGCCGTAGTCGAAAAAGATGACCAGGGAAGATGAAGCTCACCCACACGAACACTATTCCCTTCTATAGCACTTTCAAAATCAAACCCGAACACCTTCAAATCACCCCTTTTCTTCTTCTTCAAAGTTGAACAAATCAAAGAATTCACCGGATTAGATGGAAGTTTAGGACTTGGATTCTTGACAATGGGTGTGGGAAGGGTATGATTTGGGTGTGGTTAGGCTGAATTTGGTGATTTTAGGGGGTAATTTGTAGAGAGAGAGAAGTGGGTGTGGGAGTTTTAGAGAGAAGAATGGAGAAGATGGGAAAAATTAGGTGATACGAACACGGTTAGGAAAACAGCAAGTGGTTTGGATGGTCCGAAATCATCATCATTTCAGTGGATTTTCAGCCCTAACCATGACCTACTCATGGTTCATTCCATGGCCATGGTTGTTTCATGAAGCTTTTGGAAGTTTTTCAGAATTTTCAGAAATTTTGTGCCAACTTTGGTGGACCTCCATGGACTCAATTTTCATGAGAATAAGGTGTTTAATATATTTTTGGAAAGCTACGGATGTCTAGTTTCCAACGCATTTTTCGGAGTGACGTTTGGATCCTTCTAGAATAAGTTATGGCTGATTTACTATGGGGTTGTGTTCATAGACGGGAATTCACATTTTGCCTCTAGATTCATCTACTTCTTGAGTTCACATTAGAGATTAATCAAACTTTTGGTGTTTCACATTTCTCACATGTGAAAAATATAGTGTGAACTCAACCTTAGAGCTTATCCATACATTTATTTTATTGTTATCCTAAATTTGGAGGGATGTTCCAAGAAGGCTATAAATAGCCAAGTTTTGTTCATTTGTAATCATGTTATGATATATCCAATTTTGATGAATAATATTTGAGAGTGTTTTTTTCTTATTTATTTTGAGATTATCAAGTGTAAACTTGTGGTGCTCGTTATCTGACTTATCAATCGGTTTTCCATCCCCGATTGTGGCGTCATTCACTAGCCCAAGGTTGCCGTTACAATAGGTAGCGGAGGTCTTGGTTCCATCCTTCCATCTCACATCACCAAAGTCCTTGGTTTGCGTCACTTGGGGGCGTTGGGTCAAGGTATACATCATTCATCATCGATTCTTCAATTATAACGATCTATGGTTCCATTTGGATCGTTGGCTCTTGTCGTTTCGGGCAAGGTTCACATCATTTGGTATTCAGAGCATTGGTTTAATTGAGGTTTCATCTATCCTCTTTCTTTTTGTTTTTACTTATCTATCTCCCGCATTTTCTATCTTCTATATTTGTCTTTCTATCTCTTCTTCCTATTAATACAAAAAAAAAAAAAAACATTTCTTTATGTTCTCGGTTTTCTTGTAAAAGTCTTCCTATAATTGGATTCATCAATCCGATTCTCGTTTTCATAAATTTCTTGTTTCATAAAAAAAAAATCTCAAAGAAAATATGTCTCAAAATTTTGAAGTTTTCAAGGAGAAATTCTTGGGTGAGATGCGAAGCGAGATCAAGTTACAAATGGGACTCTTTCATAAGAGGCTTGATAGGATCGAACGTTCTTATAACAAGTATCCCAACATGCCATCGTATCCAAGAAGAAAAGATGAAGTCTCTCCATTACAAGATAAGACGAGACTTGAAATCTTGGAGGAGCAATTTTCCAACAAACTTCAAAATATTATTTTTGATCTTGATAGAAAAATTAGAGAGAATCAAAAGAGTGAGAAGAAAGAGAAGATTGAGGGAGAAATAGAGCGTGAGAAAAAAGAAGAGGGTGCGGGAAGAGAAAACGCTATTGAAAAAAAAGAAGTGAGTGAGGAAGAAAGAGAGTGTGAGAGAAAAGAGGAGAGTGAAAAAAGAAGAGGAAATTGAGAATAAAAATAAGTGTGTAAGAAAAGAACAAGAGATTGAGAGGGAAAAGAAGTATGTGGAAAAAGAAGAAATAGTTGAAAAAGAAGAAGTTGAAAAAATGAAATTATCGGGGGCACGATTGTTGAGCATGAAGAGTCTTATGAGTTTGTAGAAGAAGAAGGAGATAAACAAGATGAGGCACATGAGAAGTATGAGGAAGCTAGGATGATTGACTTAGAGAGCATCAAATCAAATCCTTTGTATAAGGATCCTTTTGACATCCCGAGTTCAAGTTTCTTTCCTTCTTTGTTCATCAAAAAGTTGATAATCGATCATTTTATTGCTACATAATGGGCCGAATGGATGGACATCATTACAAGTTCCATAAAATTCAAAGTTCGTCGAGTTTCTAAAGTGAAATTTCAAAGTGTGGTACATCACATATTCATCCTTAAAGCAGTGCTTAAAATTCGAGGACGAAATTTCTTTAAGAGAGAGGGAATGATACGAACACGGTTAGGAAAACATCAAGTGGTTTGGATGGTCCGAAATCACCATCATTTCAGTGGATTTTCATCCCTAACCATGACCTACTCATGGTTCATTCCATGGCCATGGTTGTTTCATGAAGCTTTTGGAAGTTTTTCAGAATTTTCAAAAATTTTGTGCCAACTTCGGTGAACCTCCATGGACTCAATTTTCATGAGAATAAGGTGTTTAATACATTTTCGGAAAGCGACGGATGTCTAGTTTCCAATGCATTTTTCGGAGTGACATTTGGATCCTTCTATAATAAGTTATGGCTGATTTACTATGGGGTTGTGTTCATAGACGGGAATTCACATTTTGCCTCTAGATTCATCTACTTCTTGAGTTCACATTAGAGATTAATCAAACTTTTGGTGTTTCACATTTCTCACATGTGAAAATATAGTGTGAACTCAACCTTTGAGCTTATCCATACATTTATTTTATTGTTATCCTAAACTTGGAGGGATGTTCAAAAAAGGCTATAAATAGCCAAGTTTTGTTCATTTGTAATCATGTTATGATATATCCAATTTTGATGAATAATATTTGAGAGTGTTTTTCTCTTATTTATTTTGAGCTTATCAAGTGTAAACTTGTGGCGCTCGTTATCCGACTTATCAATCGGTTTTCCTTCCCCGATTGTGGCGTCATTCACTAGCCCAAGGTTGCCGTTATAATAGGTAGCGAAGGTCTTGGTTCCATCATTCCATCTCACATCACCAAAGTCCTTGGTTTGCGTCACTTGGGGGCGTTGGGTCAAGGTATCCATCATTCATCACCGATTCTTCAATTATAACAATCTAGGGTTCCATTTGGATCGTTGGGTCTTATCGTTTCGGGCAAGGTTCACATCATTAGGGCAATAGTTCCCCAAATTCGTATTTTACCCGGCTCAGGACTCTACCCCGTCATACCGAGCGGGCGCTTGAAGGCACCCAAGCGGGCGTTCACTTTGTCCAGAAAGTTTTGGCTTTTCGAATTTTTAAAGCAGGCGGTCGCGTGTCGAGGGGCAAGCGGGCGCTTGGTCGAGCTAGCGGGCGCTTGAGGGACACCAGGCGTGCGCTTGAGTTGTCCAGAGATTTGAATTTTCGCAAATTTTAATTCAGGTGGGTGCCTGATGCCCACCAGGCGGGCGCCTGGTCCCCTATTCAGCCAATTTTTTGCCTTGTTGGTTGGACTGATTTTCTGCACATCACCACACATAAACATCACAAGCGTAATATTCTTTATGAAAATTAAAAATGACTCAAAAATAAAAATATTTTTGGAGGGTGACCCTATTTACACTCCTCTATAAACCCACAAACTCGGAGAGATCCATGAAGGATGACACGGACTAACTTTTTGACCGCACTTTCGTTGCCTACGTTCCCCCTAGGACAATAAGGGGCTCAGGTCACCGTAGTTCGAACCGACCCAAAACTAAAAGACACGAAAGCAATAACACATTTTTTTTAGAGTTTATGAAGACCACAACCCCCAAACTTAGAACATTCTATGTCCTCATTACATCAAAAATAAACATGCTCCCAAGCTAAGAATGATGATAGACTGAAATAAAAGAACGCAAATAAAATGATATCTGGTTGAGTTGCCTCCCAACAGCGCCTTTGTTTTAAGTCGTTGGCTCGACATAATGCCACATGAAGAATAAATGGCTTCCTCCGGATCCACCAATTCTATCACATCAATCTCATTAATGTCTTCAACAATAGATAGCCCTTCATAGTATGGCTTCACCCGGTGACCATTCACCTTGAAAATCATCCCATCTTTAAATTTTTCGAGCTCCACTGCTCTATGAGGAAAAACACGGACCAATTCATATGGACCCGTCCACCTTGAACACAATTTGCCCGGGAAGAGTTTAAGGCGAGAATTAAAGAGGAGAACCTTCATACCCGGTTTCAGAAATTTGGGCTTCAGGTTTTTGTCATGATATCTCTTGGTCCTCTTTTTGTACAACTTGGCACTCTCATAACTATCTTGCCTCAACTACGCTAGCTCATCTAAATCAAGCAACCTCTTGTCTCCAGCTAAACTCAAGTCCATGTTAAGTTCTTTGGTTGCCCAATATGCTTTGTGTTCCAATTAAACCGGGAGATGACACTCCTTCCAATACACAATGCGGTACAGACTCATGCCAATGGGAGTTTTATAAGCCGTCTGATATGCCCACAGTACATCACACAATTTCACAGACCAATCCTTACGATTTGGACGCACTGTTTTCTCAAGCACCGCTTTAATTTGACGATTACTCACCTCCACTTGGCCCGAAGTTTGAGGATGATAGGCCGTAGCTAACTTGTGACCAACCCCATACTTTTTCAGCACTTGGTTGAACATGCGATTGGTGAAGTGTGTCCCTTGGTCACTGATGATGACACGTGGTACTCCATACCTGCTAAAGATATTCTCACGAATAAACTTGCACACAACGTTATCATCATTAGTACGGGTAGGAATTTCTTCCACCCACTTAGACACATAATCCACAGCAACAAGTATGAACAAATAACCATGAGAAGGGGGAAAAGGGCCCATAAAATCAATGCCCCATACATCAAAAATATCAACAATCAAATTATGTTGCAAGGGCATCTCATCTCTTTTTCCAATGTTGCCGGTTCGTTGGCATCTATCACACCTCACACAAAATTCTTGAGCATCTTTAAATAGAGTGGGCCAATATAGACCCGCTTGAAACACTTTCCTAGCGGTCTTTTGCCCACTACAATGTCCCCCACATTGGAGCTCATGGCATAACCGCAACACACTAGCTTGCTCATGCTCTGGAATACATCTCCTAATAATCTTATCCAGACAAATTTTCCACAAATAAGGATCATCCCAAATATAATGCTTCACGTCTGACTTAAACTTTCGTTTTTGGTCGTAAGTGAAGTGTGGTGGCATCAAGTTAGTCACAAGATAATTCACAAAATCAGCATACCAAGCTCTTGGACATGTAAAGCAAAAAGTTGCTCATCCGGAAAATTTTCATTAACCGGAATCGCCCCATCAATTACACTCGTGAAAGTGAAGTCCTCAAGCATAGATAAGTGATCCGCCACCATATTTTCCGTCCCCTTTTTATCTCTAATCTCTATATCAAACTCCTGCAGTAGGAGCATCCACCTAAAAAGTCTAGGTTTAGCATCCTTTTTATTCAATAAATATTTCAAAGAAGCATGATCCGAGTAGACAATTACCTTGGATCCAAGCAAGTAAGAATGAAACTTTTCTAAAGAAAATACCACCGCTAAAAATTCCTTTTCAGTAGTAGTATAATTAAGTTGAGCATCATTCAAAGTTCTACTCGCAAAATGGATCACATGAGGTAACTTGTCCACTCGTTGCCCCAACACAGCCCCAATAGCAAAATCAGATACATCACACATGATCTCAAAGGGTAGAGACCAATTGGGGATAGACAGAATGGGGGCACAAATCAACTTTTCCTTCAATAGATTGAAGGCTTCCAAGCACTATTGGTCGAAGATGAACTCGATATCCTTGGCTAGCAGGTTACATAAAGGCTTACAATTTTTTGAAAAGTCTTTTATAAAACGCCTATAGAAACCCGCATGACCCAGAAAACTCCGTACACCTTTAACCGAAATAGGGGGAGGTAAATTAGAAATCACATCAATTTTAGCTTTATCCACCTCAATCCCCTTACTAGACACCAAATGTCCCAACACAATCCCATGCCTCACGAGAAAATGACATTTTTCTCAACTAAGGGTCAAATTTGTCTCAGAACAACGTTTTAAAACCATTGTCAAATTCTCGAGGCATCCATCAAAACTATCACCAAACACAGAGAAGTCATCCATGAAGACTTCGACACATCTCTCTATCAAGTCAGAGAATATGGAGGTCATACAAATTTGAAAGGTCTCAGGTGCATTACACAGCCCAAAGGGCATCCTCCTAAAAGTAAATGTGCCAAAGGGACAAGTAAAAGTGGTCTTGGCTTGGTCCTCTGGTGAAATCGGAATTTGGTTATATCCCAAGAAACCATCCAAGAAACAGTAATAAGTATATCCAGCTAACCTCTCTAAGATCTGATCAATAAAGGGCAAAGGGAAGTGATCTTTCTTTGTTGCAGTGTTAAGTTTACGCAAATCTATGCACATTCTAAGCCCAGTAACTTCCCTAGTAGGCACTTCCTCACCTTTCTCATTAGTGGTGACAGTGTAACCCGATTTCTTAGGAACAACTTGAACCAGGCTCACCCACTCACTATCAGCAACGGCATAAATAATGCCCGCATCTAACAGCTTTAGAACCTATTTCCTTACTGACTCCTCCATGTGAGGATTCAACCGCCTCTGTCTCTCTCTAGATGGCTTAGCACCATCCACAAGATTAATTTTATGCATGCACATGGAGGGACTTATGCCTTTTATGTCTGCTAAGGACCACCCTATGGCTGACTTGTGCTCACAAAGCACTTTTATCAACTTGGCATCTTGCTCTAGGGTCAAATCAGAGGCAATGATCACTGGTAAAGTCTCACCCTCCCCAAGAAAGATATACTTTAAATTTGAGGGGAGGGTTTTCAGCTCAAGAGTTGGAGGGGTTACAATAGAAGGTACCGACTTCTCATTGAAGTAGCCTAGGGGGTGAAACAGGCCATCACTAGGATGGTGTTCGTCAGCCTTTTCCACAACCATCAGTTGAACATCCGCATTATCCCTAGATTTCTCACCGCCAATTGACAACAAAGACTCTAACTCCTCACAGTCTCTCTCATGCCATAGAACTTCACTCACACAGTCCTCAATCACATCCACACAGTTACAAGACTCATCATCTATAAGACTTTGCATGACATCAAACACAGATATTTCAATTTTCTCATTAGCCACACACATAGAAAAAGTCCCATTACCCACATTAATGATAGTATTGGTAGTATCCATAAATGGACGCCAAACAATATAGGAGAATTCTGACCATTCCCAACACCATTGACAGTTTCAAGCACAACAAAATCCATAGGTATAATCAAATTGGCTACCTGCACTAAAATATCCTCCACAATTCCCAATGGCCTTTTGATAGATCGGTCAGCCAGTTGCAAGGTCATTGTGGTGGGTTTTAGTTCAGGTAAACCCAACTCAAGATACAGATAATGAGGCAACAAATTAATTCTAGCACCAAGGTCCAACATTGCCTTCACCTTCCTGGAGTCCCCCATAGAGATAGAAATATTAAAACTTCTGAGTCCTTCAGTTTAGGTGGGAGGTTCTGTTGTACCACAGCACTGGCACTTTCTCCCATGATTAACTTCTCATCTTTCCCATACTTTGGTTTCTTGGAATTTAATTCTTTAAAAAATTTAGCATAAGCTGGAATATTATTGATCACATTCAGAAGAGGGAGATTAATGTTAACTTTTGAAAACATCTCATATAAATCTGACATCTGTTTGTCCAACTTGTTTCTCATAAATCTACCAGGAAATGGTACGGGAGGTACATATGGCTTGGGGGTGGAAGAATCATTATTAGAAATTTCCCCCATGCCATTAGTACTCTTACCAACTACATCCCCAATAGGTGTCTCAGAAGGTTTAGAAGAAGAAGTAGATTGTACCTCACTACTTACCTGTTTGCCGTCATAATGGCCTTGGCTTGCTCCCCTTGACTTGGAAAAGTTCCCGGTTTATGCCCTTGCTGCCCTTCAGCTAGTTGCCCAATTTGGGTCTCTAGCTTTTTGTTGACAGTATCCTGCTGCTTCTCTCTTTGCTCCATCATCAACCTCATTTGTTGTTGTTCTTGCAACATTGACCAATCATTTCCTCCATGGATTGCTTGGGCTGCTGTTCCGAATTCCCATGTGGGGGAGGAGGATAGAGAGTTTTTTGTTGTTGAAACTGGTTCCTTTGGTTACCCCTCCATGACAGATCCGGGTGATATTTTCAATCCGGATGATAAGTGTTAGAATAAATACCACATTGATTCTGTCTTGGGGGATAACCTTGCATTGCATTTACCTATTCAGAATCACACTGCGCAACAACTTGGCAAACATTAGTAGCATGAGTGTTAGAACCAAAATTAGCATAGAAATCAGATACAACATTAGCACTTGATGAATCCATATTAATGTTAAACTTCGCCAAATTTTGGTTCATCAAGGATACCTGTCTAGTGAATTCATTCACACCACTCAACTCATGTATTCCCCTTGTTTTACCCCTAGACCCTCTCTGTTGAGAATTATCCCTAGCCCCCAACATCTCAAACAAATCTTGGGTCTCTGCAGCGGTTTTAGATCCTAGAAAGCCACCCGTTGCATTGTCAACCATAGCTTGGTCAACATGATTCAACCCCCCATAAAAGTCTGATGCAACAATGGTAAAGGGAAATTGTGATGGGGACATTGTACTTTGATCATCTTAAACCTATCACAAGCCTCATAAAACGGCTCACCTTGCTCTTGCATGAAGCCTATGATTTTTTGTCTAAAAGTAGTAAGAGTGGCATGGGGAAAGTATTTACCCAAGAAAGTATCATGCAACTCATCCCAAGTCCTAATGCTCCTAGGAGGTAACAACATCAACCATGTTTTAGCCCCTTGTAGAGAAAAAGGGAAGCATTTTAGTCTCAATTGCTCATCAGTCACCCCCTCTTTCATAGGATATCCTGAAATAGTCATCATATACTCTCTAAGAAAGTTCAAAGAGTCTTCAGCGGGAAGACCCTGAAACTTTGGCAACATATTGAAGTACTGCCCCTTAACCTCATGGGCTTTTGCTGCATCAGTCAGCACAATGCAAGACACAGATGTGTCTACCTTAGGCCTAGCATATTAATTCATAGTAGCATCAGCCATCGCTACTTCAATTTCTTCTCCCTCGGTGGAAGAAGTTTCTAATTCACTTAAAACTACCTCTGCCTCGGTGACAGAAGCTTCAGATTCAGAATCAGACTCACGGATAGAGGGAATGCCCCTATCAAATCTATCAATATTATCGTTCAAAGGGACCAACTCGGGATCCAATGAACGCCTACCAAACATACACCGATTAAATAAACTTATAAATCACAACAAGTCCCCGGCAACGGCGCCAAAAACTTGATGGAGAAAAATCCCACGTGTAATAAAACCCTTGCAAGTATACAAGTACCGAAGTAGAAATGTACGTTTGTAAGAGTCGAACCACAGAGACTCGTATGATTAACAAGTGCACTCAATTAGTTTAAAATTAACCAAGGGGATTTGATTAAATTAAATTAACTATTAAGCAAGAAAAGTAAACTAAATTAATATGCAAAATAACGCAAGGATTGTACTCAAGAAGATTTAAGCAGTTCACGGATTGGCGATCACAATTACACTCTTTTTATGCTATTTTGATGATGAAAGAACTAATCTTTATTTTAGAGTTCGTTCACTTATTTAAGAATTGAGACGGTTAGGTGGCCGGATTGCAATTCTTTTATCCTATGTAAATTAATTCTTCCGCAAAGTCCAATTAATACACAAAGAATTTATTAAGCATCTAAGAACATGAAAACTTAGTTTTTTCCTTCTTCCGCAAGGTCCAAGATCCAAACTATTCAACACAACAATGGCTATGTCTACTTCTCCACGCAAGTGAAAGAAAATAAACCCGAATAATTAATGAGCCAAGAATATCTATTAATACGAATGAAACTCAAAAACGGTATTAAAACAATTGTGTTAAACTAAAACAACGATTAACATCTCATAGCATAAAGATTATGTAATTGATCACATCCAATCCGCAAACCAAGATGATTAGCTACTCATACCCATAGCATAAATCACAAGAAAATAAATAGAAATCATAAACCTGGATATTACGCTTGTTGATGAATAAAATCTTCCAATCTTGATTACACCTTGAAACTAAAGAAAACCTAAGAATAAAGCATAAAAAACTGAGTCCTGAAACCTAACCTATTTTATACATAAAAAGAGGAGTCCAAATATGGAGATGAATCACAAAATATCGGAAAATAGGCAAATCCCGTATTTCCTGGCGGTGGAGCGAGCGGGCGCTTGGTGCCTATCAGGCGCGCGCTTGAAGTAGGCAGAAAGTTGGTCCGCCTGGTAAAATTAATGCGAGCGGGCGCCTGGTATTCACTGAGCGGGCGCCTGGTCCAGATTCCAGCTTTTCTTCTTTTCTTCACTTCTTGACTTTGACTGTTGTTGGCCTTGACTCTGTCTCTGACTTTGACTATGGCAATGATGGTCTTCAACCCTCTAAACATCCAGGACTTTGCAATACATCATAATAACACTTAAAAGTGCCTCAAGATATACAAATTCCAACAAAGTTCCTCAAACAAAGATAGACCAAAATTACATCAAAACTATTCTAAATTACATCAAAAGTCACTAAAAATATTCCGAAAACATAGAGATAATATATGTGAAAACCCATCCATCACTTGGGCCGCCCCAGCTGCTTGGCCCTTGCTATGGGCCTGGCTATAGTGTTGGTCTTGAATCAATATCATGCATTGGGCTTGATCTGCTTTAGGACAATGGAGCTTTATTATTTTGTTGCTCTCTCCTTCATTGGGCCTCTTATTCTTGGCCATTTTTTTTCCTCAAAAATATATTACATCCATATAAACATAAAATGACCAATTTTCCCTCAAATTATAATTACCCCCAAATTACATAAAACTAATCTAAAATACATAAAAATCATAATTTAAGCTCATAGAAGCCTAAGAAATAAATGTATAAAATTCGTCTCATAACATAGCAATATAATATGAGTTTTATATGAAAGCATATGAACAAACATGTATAAAGGAAGATCGATCCCCTAAAACTAGCATTTATGAATGTATAGACCCTAGATCTAGCATGCATATTATTTACACCATCACGAATATATGAATAACATAATAAGCATAGGCATAAAATAGATCTAATCTTAAGTGTTAATAAATCAGATCCAAGAGATAGCAGATAATAATGAACGCGAATCAATCAACACATAATTTTACGTGGTTCACCAACAACCTATTGGTTATGTCCACGGGCAAATGGAAACATATATTATTATGGCGGAGAAACAATTACAAGAAGATGATCACACTAATCTATGTTTGCATGAACTTTGATCACAAAGTTCCTAGCTATGCAAATCCCTAGATCTAGAATTATTGATCTCTCTTACTTTCTGAGTAATTGAACTACTGAACTAATTTATAAATGACTGATTATTTTTAAAATGTATTTCTTAAACTTTATTATAGTTATAAATGATAATTTTATCAAATTTACATAAATTGTCTAGTTTCTTATAAGGTTAGAAAAATAATACTATGTAATCGTCAAATAAGTTAATCGATTATATTTACTTTCTTACAAATATGTTAATAATTTTTATTTTTTAAAAAATAAAAGTGTGGTAAATTCGAAACATGCACTGATGCGCTCTGGTGCCGGTATGTGCCATTCTAGTAAGAAAACTGGCTCGCTCACCGGTTCAGAATTGACAACAATAATTAAAATAATTATATATTTAATTTATATATTAAAATAAGTAATTTTGTTTTTAATTAAAACTAAAAAAGTAACTTTTTATAATTATAATTACAATATAAGTACTTTTTGTTTTGAACAATACTCCCTCCATCCCAATTTAAACTTCAAAAGATTTTTGGGTTCAAGATTTATGAATAAGGTGATGTGTTGTGAGTGCAGATGGTTTGGTAGGAGAGAGAAAGTGAGGTAGGAAATAATTAGTGCGTAATTGTTGTCTGTATGATATATGAGGCTAAAGAAGTTTTTATTTTTGAAAAATTTAAAATAAAACGAATGGAGTATATAAGTAGTTTTAGTACGTCCATTTTTTGTTTTTTCACCCCAGACCAGATATGTGTACATATACTCCCTCCTTCCCAATTTAAACTTCAAAAATGGTTAGAATTAAGAACAATGTAATGTGTTGTGAGTGTAGATGATTTGGTAGGAGAGAGAAAGTGGAGTATACAATAGTTAGTTGGTAATTGTTGTGAGTATGACATGCGAGGCCCACAAATAAAGAAGTATAAAAAACTTTTCTTTTTAGGTTTTAAAGTTTAAAATGGGACACCCAAAATTAAAATTTTTGAAGTTTAAAATAGGATAGATGGAGTATACTCGAGTTCCCATAAGTAAAGATCTGTAAAGGTGTGCGGATATATAACCCTTTTTGTATTTCAACTAGAGATGGCCAAACCGAACTGGAACCGCCAAACCGGACCGGAACCGAAAACTCCGGAACCGCCTTCAACCTTAACGAAAATCGAAACCGTGTGAACCGAGACCGTTTGTAACACGGGCCGGTTCCAATTCATCCCCTCTGAAAACCGTGAACCGGCGTTTCCGAACCGTCATGAACCACCTAGACAGAACCGGAACTGGAACCGTTAGCAAAACCGTAAGCAAACCGTCAAAAATCGTCAAAACTGTTAGATTTTTAACGGTTTCATCAGAATTAACCGTTACTAATGGAAAGTTGACAAGAAAAGTTGAGTTTGACTGATTTTTTAGCCAAATTCAGTGAATAAAAATAATAAAAGTTTGTTGACTATATAAAAGAAAAGAGAGACAGACCTCTTTTTTGAGAGCCCGCGCCTCGAACCTCAGAAGATCCGCGCTCGTGTTCTCATAATGGTTACCCCCCTTTGGTTTTTTGAAAATCAGAGAGTTGCCACCTCATTTTATTTTAGGGAAATAGAAATAAACCCTTTTGTTTGAAAGAGAAGTGGGTCCGGGGGCTAAGTTACGAGAGGAGAAAGTGTTAGACACCCCTCTCTCCCTTTCGGTTTGTAGCATGCTTCCACCTACGATTGATTTTATGCCTTTTTGAAATTCCTTGTTGCGTCCTAACTTTGATAAAAATGTGTGTTTTTGTACAAGGTGTCATCCTATTCTAGGTATGTCCATTTGATCACAACCGGGAATCGGTTTGGGTGAATTTCCCGATCGGTTTTCGAAAATAGTTTTGAACATATCAAGAAAAAGAAAGCATTCAAGGGGGGGGGGGGATCAAGAACATTTTGGGATTTATATACATTATGTACAAAAAGGGAGACAAATCCCTTAAAAATAAATGTCCATGTCATGAATTTCCATCATCTTCCGTTCCCGAACTAATGTACTTGTCCTAAATTTATCCAAATTCAAAAATAAAAATTGGAATTTACTCTCAGAAGTTTAGAGATCATATGTGAATTTTTATGAAATTTTTGGATTAACTTTTTAGACCCAAGCATTAGCAAGAGAGATGGTCACAAAGATGCCCAGCACAGGATACATCATAACTCATGAATATGGAAAAACACAAAGAATTAAAGTTGAATACCACATTCCAGATATGAAGTATCTCAAGTTTTAGATTCATAAAATGAATTTAAGTAGCCGAAAAGTACTCTGACATTTTGATGTCAGAAGTTGAATGTGCAGATTCTGGAACTTAAAGGTTGAATCAAAGGAGTAAAAATGCAATTTTCTTAAATCATAAAAATATTTAAAAATATGAAAATTTTACTGGATTTGTTAAGAACAATTTTTATATTTTTACTTTGGTCCAACAATCTTGTTTTGATAGAGTTCCAAGTGCAAGAATACAGCAAGGTGCAGAAAGAACAAGCAGGACAACACATCTGGGACTCCAAAATATGCATGAAAATCTAGGCTAAACATTAGATATAGACATGAAACTTGACGATCATGAACTTAAACACATAAGGAACAACTTTCATGTTTTTAGCTAAATCCATAAATGATGTTAAGATGGAGAAAAAAACACACGAATGAGCATGGTTTGAACAGAGTATGCTGGATAGGTTGCATGTGGCATGAAGATGATCAACAAAACATGGTCTAAACTCAAAACTAACTCATGAAAATTGGGGAATGTTTTCATTAACATGTTACTAACATTATCAAGTGTCTATTTATGAACACATATTAACAAAAACGTGGATAAACATGGAAGAGCAAGAAGTGGACAGATTGTACACATTGAAGAACAACATCATTCACAACATCTTTACATGAAGATTTACAACCTAAAACATGGATTACATGAAGAAGATGGGGATATAGCCATTCTAATGGCTAGACCCCTAAACTAGGCATACAAAGACTTACATTTCTTACAATTAGCACTTATAAGATATGATTTTTACCTTCTTACCTAGGTTAGGATGGGGAGTTGTGCTTCCTTTGCTTCCAAGGGAAGACTTTTAGATTTGTTTGAGATTTGAGTAGGATTGAAAGATTGGATTGGAGGAGTGTTGTGTTTGCTTGAGCTTGGAGAGTTGTTTGAGTGGTTTAGAGGTTGTTTTGTGGTGGAGGAATGGTGGGGCTATGAATGTGTTCAAGAACTTGAGAGAGTTTGTGTGGGAGTAATGTAGGTATAATGTAAGCTCTCCCTGTAACGACCCAAATTTTCATAAACTTAATATTCAATAAATCCAATGTATTACATCTCAAAATCACTAAAACAATGTACAAAATATCACTAACAATTTCAAATGATCACTAAACTGCTCCGTCCCAAATCGTCAGCGGTCAACTGCAAAACTGAACTGGAGGGGGTGAGCTGGGGGGCCCAGTAAGAAAGGGGATACACAGTATCACAGAAGCTAAAGGAACACAAATATCAAATAACACAGTCCATAAAATTATAAATATGGACGTACCAAAAAGACTCAAATTTCATAAATCGAAATACCAATTGATCATACTTCATAGTCTAAAGCACTAATTATGTTCGGGGCCAGTGGCTTAACAATAATCGATCAAACTTGTTGGCGCCCACACTCGGAGCCTAACCAACACAAACTCAATAACTAAATCAAAATCCACTGCGACATTCACATAATTAGTCACATTAGAACAATTCTATATAACAAATCTCGTTTCTTTGAGAATCAAAACACAAATAGCATGCTTTCAATAAAATCAATACTTTTCGAAACAATATCAATAACAAATCAAATATCAACTTGAACTGATCAATCGAGATACGTATCAATAAAAATAGAGCACAACGATAGGACAGACATCAAAGAAATAATCACGTGATAAAAACTGACACGGAATCGATACTGCATAGTCTCTCTTACCTCAAAAATACTTCTGAATGCACCTGTAATATCGCTCGTCAAAATCTGTTGGAGGAGATGACGCCGCCACCAATTTTTTTTCCTTTCTATGCGTCTGATCTCTCTCTCACCCATTAGGTTAAACCTCTTTTTTTTATCTGCTATAAATTACACTTAGATCTAGGGTAAAATATGTATGTACCATTATTTTGGATAAATTACACTTAGATCTAGGGTAAAATATGTATGTACCATTATTTTGGATTTAGAATTGTACTCTTAGAAAGAAACGGGCCAAGCCCATTAAACTTAACTATACATAATGAACTCAATTTATTTCAGCCCAAAGTAATTTATTTAAACCTAACCAAGTTTTATAGCCAAAAATTATAACTAAGGCCCAAATCTAAAATTAACTAGATCCCAAAATTTAATCCATAATTTTTCGGATTATCACATTCTTCCTCCCTTAAAAGGAATTCGTCCTCGAATTCTATCTAAACAATCTCCCAAATCCATTTAGCTTTTGTTCCACAAATCCTCCATAACAAACGCAACTAGATGACCTCAAAGAAAACTTAGTTTTTTTTTAAACCGCTAAAATCGTAATATTCAAGTACCCAAACCTATTCAATATTAGATTTCTTATCCCTTTCAAGATCTAATCCCAATGCTCTGATACCACTCTGTCAAGGGCCAAATCCCGAGCCCCACTTATTGGCCCACAGACTTAGCACGTGATCGGCATCTTAATCATAATAAATGATAATAGTTAATACGAAAACTTCAAACAACCATCCACAAATGATTTTAACAAAACTCTTATCAAAACTCAAAAATGAGGCCCACAATGCCTTCAAAACAAATACTAAACTAAGTTCTAAAGTTATAGTCTCATAACAAGGAAAACAAACACTTAGGAACTGTCCTCAACTTATTCCTCGAACCGTCTCCAACTCCTTCTAATTATTACCTGGAAGGGGAGGGAAAAAGAAAGGGTGAGCGAACGAATGCTCAGTAAGTTCATACGCCGCCCCTTCGGTTTCTAAGAAGGGGTGACTCACAAGGAAGCTCAAAATCTTTTACAAAAGGAAAGGTAGTTTATATATATGCACATATAAAACATTTATAAACTGATAGTTCAAAATATTATACAGTCAAAAATCTCATGGCATCATATTCAAAATTCAAAAGGCTCACACTTAACACTTTATGATCACATAAGCCGTCAAAAAACCGATTTCTTATAGGGGCCCCGAACATGGGTTCTAAATCTTATTCTTATAGGTTTATCCGGATAACCGCACACACATCCCCAGTGGTGCATATATAAACTCCTATATAGGAGTGTCATGTTTACGCCCCGTGACAGGGTTGTTCAACTTAGTGATCATTCAAAACTTTCAAAGGAGTACCCACCGGTACATTCAAAATCTCATATCAAAATCTTATTCAAAATCTTATTCACCATCTTATTCAAAATCTTACTCGAAATCTTATACCAAAATCTTATTTCAAAATTCACAATCACAAAGGAGCATCTCACCTAACGAACAACATTTGTTAAGTGAGATTTTAGAGTGATGACCAAGAACGGTATGAATACTAAACAATCAAATTTTAAAAAGGTACCCGCCATGTTGGTACATTTTTTTTCTTTAAAAAAAAATAACGGAAGGAATACAGGAATACGAAGGATCCTAAAATTCATAAATGAGACGTAAAAATACTATGGATCGTAATCCCTTACTTGGTACGACTTCCTAGCACCCGGTACCAAACACAACTCAGCGATGTCCTACAAAATCTACAATAAAAAGTATACTATAGTTAGTACTAAGCATACTTAGAATAAATTAGTATCCACCCGTACACAGTTTATTGAAGCATTGTCTCAAAATGAAATTAAAACAGTCAACCTATAATAATTTTCGGACTGTTCACAATCTAATAAGAATATGATAGGTCTATATCTTTTACCCAGTGGTAGAAGACTTACTTTAACTATGTCCAGAAGGTAGAACACTTCTCCACCACTCACTTTCTCTCTCTCTCTCTCACGTGCTCTCTCTTTTTTGGTCATACCTTTTTGCAATTCAATCCTCCCCACCTATACATACACATATATGTTTGTATTTCTTTATATAATAGTCCTTATATTATTTAGCAAACAACCCTCCATCTATCACAAACATCCTTTCCACCTATACATACACATATATGTTTGTATTTCTTTATATAATAGTCCTTATATTATTTAGCAAACAACCCTCCATCTATCAAAAACATCCTCTCCCTCCTTCTCCCACACACCCGTCTTTTTCAAATCTCTCTCTTCTTTTCTTTCTTTTCTTTACTTACACCACCTCTTCCACATATGTAAACATAATTCATACCCCACCAAACATGCATGACACTTATTTACATATGAACATTCACCATAAAAATATGCTACAAAGGTAACCAGAAAGGAACGATGATTTAATTACCTCTATGCCCGAGCCTTTTTCCTCCTCTGAGTTCTCAGTTTCTGTCCTCACTCCCAATTCTCTCTCAATTTCGGCTGCTAAGAATAATGTACTGATAGGTAGTACTAGGGTTAGGGTATGTGGCTATTTATAATTTTTGACTCACTAATTCCCTCCTTATCTGATCCACACATTTCAAATAGTTTCCTACTCCAAAATTAATTCTATCAGCTAACTCTCCTTTACCCGAAAATTTCAAACTCCTAACTTATCCACCAGCCTTAATTAATTCTTATAAATAATAACTAATTAATAACTTGGGAAATTAAATTACTTAAACCCCTTATTATTAAATTAGCCAAATAAAATAAAAACAAAAACCTCGTATATCACACTCCCCCCTTCTCTTCTTGGATCAACCATGGAGTATATGAGGGAGGTAAATGATTTTTTTTTACCAAAATACCCCTACTATAGGGGTAGAGGAGGGAGGTGAGGTTGATGACCGGAATTCTAGTGTAAAAGGTGATGGGGTTTGATTGAAATTTGTAATGAGTATGTTGGGAATTATTGGAGGAAGGAAATATGATCCAACCCAGAACAAAGGAGCCGTACGGCTCTAGGGGAGGAGTACACCTCCCTCCTAGCCGTACGGTGGTGATGATTTTCTGGTCATTCTTTGATCGCCACGTGTCGCCTTGTGGTTGCTCCATCCCTTAATGACTCACCCCATGTGTGGTAGCCATGTGTCACGATTTTGTGGAAGTTTAACATGCTTGGCTTGACCTCCCTTTCAGATCCATGTTCCCTCTCCGCAACAGCTTGCAACTGCTCCGTTGTGCGCGCTTCGGTATCCCAATTGTCTGCGGGTCCAACACGAAAGTTGCTCCTCATAATTTTCTGGTCACATTGGCATATCAAGATTATGTTAATAAGTAAAGAATAACATAAATATAATTTAAATGCAAAGGATGTCTGGTAAAAGGATCTTTTAGGGTTACAGGCCCCACCGTGGGGTCCCGGTGCTCGATTTTTGGAGGATATGCCTGTTTACATGGTTTTGAGCCCTGATCACAAATCTTAACTTGGTTTTTCCATCCGATGCACTGATAAGGCAGTCGGTAGTCCTAAACCATCTTATCTTGGGGTTTTAGGTCAGTTCTCGGGCTTAGACCAGTTCAAAGGTTCGTTTTAGGGGTGCGAGATCGGAGTGTCTACAGAGCCCCTTGTCGAATTCACTTGTATTGTAAAGGGGATTCGATGATCCACTATATACAATTGATCTCTTATAGGGTTTAATGGCTGGGCCCAAGGTAGGGTTTCCTATGTATCCCTTGCGGGAATCAAGCCTCCGTAGTTCTACTCAAGCAAATAAACAAACATATGGTCGAACTCAGATGTCCGAGTTTCCTACGTATCTCTTGCGAGAATCTGACCAATCGTAGTTCGGCTGGACGAGGATGGCATTGAGAAATTGAATTCTCTTTGTTGAGGATTGGGGTAACATGTTAGTCCCAAAAGGCAACAAGGGTATGAAAAATAGCTAGAGGGGGGTGAATAGTTGTTTTGAAATTCTTTTCTAACCCTTGAAAATTTAATTGCAAATGCGCACTAAGTCCTTTAAGCGTTATGAAAGGCACTCCAAAGATAGAGTCAAATGCACAACGGAATTTAGTTAAGTAAAAGGAGCGCAAATAATGAAAAGGAGCGCACACACACACTAAGTAATTTGGCTTAAAGAGTGTGTAAAATGGAACTAAGGCAATAACTCACAAACACAACAATATTCAAAGTTTGCAAATGACAAACAAGAAAATAGTAAGATGAAATAAAAAACTTGAAAGTAAATTGCAAATAGTAAAGGAGCGCAATTTGGAGAGGTTCGATCGTGAAAAGATCTACGTCCTCTACCAAGATGGTTAGTCTTGGATTTCTAATGGAGATCTTATATTATGAGTTTGATTACAGATTACAACTTTTGAGTATGATCAACTCAAGATCTATTATCTATGAAAGAACAAATCCTAGACAAAAACCAGTGTATCTCTTCAAGAAAGATCTAAGTGATCAAACTTGAAGAGGTGAGTGTGTGTTCTTAGTTTCAAGGCTCTTTAGATCTATGAGATTGAGAGCACAAGAAAACTAAAGTGTTACAAGGCTTCTAGGATCTGGACTAGTGATGAATATATGAAGGTGATCTTGAAATTCTGGGAAATATAAGAACAATCTTCAAATTTTCAAACTTCTCTTTCAAAGCGTGAATTCTAGCAACTTTAAAGGTTTGAAGTTATGAGGTATTTATAGTGAGCTTGAGAAATGTAGCCATTGAGAATCTATGTGTTGGAGCTCCTTGATTGAAGCACGTATCCAATTATAGCCGTTAGACACAGAGTATTTGAGAGATGTTGAGGACAGATGTCTTCATCTTGAGTGCTCTCAAAACTTTGATTCACCGTTGGATTCTGGCTTTGAGTTTGAATACTAGAGTCTTCATATCTTCAAATTTGTCTAAGTGTTGAAATGAGAATGAATTGGGCGCACTCAATTACTAGGCGCGCTGTATGCCATTTGCGCGCTAGATAGAGAAAAGCGCATCAATCCTCTAGGGGCGCAACAATGGGCTAGGTGCTCATCATTGTCCAAGGAGCGCATCACTGAGCTAGGTGCGCCAGTTGAATGAGGCGCGCCATGTACTGGGCGCGCTAAACTAAGGTTGAGGCACGTTGTAGCTTACTGACACTTAGAAAATTTCTGGCATTGATCCTATTACAAATCCTAGTCTATAAAATGGACTATCTAAAAATTGAAGGATACATACTTCTTACATAGGGTCCTAAAGTCCATAAAATATAACTTAGGTAATGTATCAATCAAATCTAACATTAAAAACATGAGATATAAATGGGTATACCCAACATAACATCATCATTTTTAAAGAGCGGGCGAGTGAGCTCTTGCATTCGAGCTGCCTACGTATCCCTTTTTGGGAATCAAGTCGGGGCACAGTTATGATCGAAGCAATATTCTTGCAATCGAGAGGGTAGCAATGTTCTTGAAATTGAAGGGGTAGCAATGTTCTTGCAATCGATGGGGTAGCAATGTTCTTGCAATCGAAGGGGGTAGCAATGTTACCGCAATCGAAGGGGTGGCAATGTTCTCGCAATCGATGGGGTAGCAATGTTCTCGCAATCGATGTGGTAGCAATGTTCTTGCAATTGATAGGGGTAGGATTATTCTTGCAATCGATGTTTTTGGGAAACATTTTTTGAAATGAGGCAATGTTCTTGCCATCGAAGTTTTTGGGAAAACATTTTTGGAAATGAGGCAATGTTCTTGCCATCGAAGTTTTTGGAAAACAATTTTGAAAATGAGGCGATTTTCTTGCCATCGAGATTTTTAGGAAAACGTTTTTTAAAACGAGGCAATGTTCTTGCCATCGAGATTTTTGGGAAAACGATTTTGGAAACGAGGCAATGTTCTTGCCATAGAGGTTTTTGGGATAACAATTTTTCAAAGCGAGGCAATATTCTTGCCATCGAAGTTCTTGTGAAAACAATTTTGAAAACGAGGCGATATTCTTGCCATCGGGGTTTTCGGAAAACATTTTTGAAAGCGAGGCGATATTCTTGCCATCGATATTTTTGGGAAAACGTTTTTTGAAAATGAGGCAATGTTCTTGCCATCGAGATTTTTGGGAAAACGATTTTGGAAACGAGGAAATGTTCTTGCCATCGAAGTTCGTGGAAAAACATTTTTTGAAAACGAGCGATTTTCTTTCCATCGAGTTTTTTAAAAAAACATTTTGAAAACGAGGCAATGTTTTTGCCATCAAGGTTTTTGGGAAAATTTTTTTGGAAACGAGGAAATGTTCTTGCCATCGAGGTTTTTGGGAAAACAATTTTTTGAAAACGAGGCAATATTCTTTCCATCGAAATTTTAGGAAACACATTTTTTAAAATGAGGCAATGTTCTTGCCATCGAGGTTTTTGAGAAAATGATTTGAAAACAAGGCAATATTCTTGCCATCGAAACAAATTAAACATTTAAGACGTATGACATGAAAGTAAATTTATGGATACGCTGCATGTTGTTTTTTATAATGGAAGGATGGTCGCACGTCTCTATGTCTGCGAGAAGCTTGAATCCTTTTCTTGATTTTTCTGTGTGATGAGATTTTTGATTCCGGTTGTGCAAGACACGTTTGAACTTCTCGAGGATCACCTCAGATACTCTTCTTGCGGGGTCGGATGGCCTTTGGAACATTTTGATGCGTTTGTGGCTGGGCTTGTGGTTACAAGATTTTCCTTACAATGTTTCGATACGTTTGTGGTCGGACTTGCGGTGACAAGCTGCCTACGTATCCCTTTTTAGGAATCAGACCTTACGTAGTTCGAGTTTGTGAAAAACTCAAAAAAAACTTTTGATTGTAACAGACTTGATGTGGTGTTGGAGAGAACTGTTCCTGCGGAGCTCGAACGTGACATAGCCTTGGAGGTTAGACTTGAGTACCTGCAGAAGACTTTCACTAGCATACATATATATTGTGACATTATGTGCTTGGAAGTTTCATACACATGCAACAAGAACATTCATGGTTCAGAGATTAAGAAGGGCAAAAGAACACATTTTTTCATCTTGATAATTTGATTGAATTGTGGGTGATGATTTCTTTTTGCAATTGATTTTTTTATTTTGATGGATGAATCCAAAATCTCATTTTTATTTTGAGCAATTCCTTCTTCCTTCTTCCTTTTTCCTTTTTTTTTTTTTTTTTTTTTGACACATATGCATTGCTTACACTTCAAACTTCGTTTTGACTAAATGAGAGAAAAAGTATATATGTGTAAAGAGGTAGAATCAAAGAAGAAAAAGAAATGTTTTTTTGTTTTTTTTTTTCTTGAGAATTTTGCGAGAAGATAAAAGTCATAGCGAGGTGTTTGAAAAAAATCTAGCGCGACGAATTGAAAAGTCGATTCCCGATACCCATTTGATCACGTCTTCTCGACGATATCTCTTGGGATGGAATGTTCGGATCAGCCCCAGTTGTCGGTTATGGGAGCCCCAGTGTGCCTCAATGATAAGGCTTCAGATGTTGGCCCTGGATTTTGTGCTTCAGTCCTTGATATGTCTATGCAAGTGTTAATTCATATTGCCGTTAATTTTGTTAATTTGCATACGCATCTTGATCAAGTGGTGAATTTGTGTGTGTGTGTGAATACCGACTCTCCCTTTGTTTTCAAACTTGGTTTAATTTATAAAGTCGAGTACACCAGTAATCCCTTGTTTTATTGATTTTGTTCATTAAATAAGGCATTCCTAGAAAGCAAAATATAAGTACTGGTTAGCACTTGATTCTTAACACACAACGGGCACCCCCAAAAATTCGATCATTGGAATTTATCATGAATATTAGGATTAAATTAAAAGGGGTGAGGCAGCCCCTCACTTCGGATTCGAGCTTGGAACGGACCATTGCGGCGGGAAAGCTCTTCTCCCATAACGCTGCTGCATACCCAGAAATATGGTTAAGCTAGGATAGCCCCTACCCGGATAACCTACACGTCTGGAGGTGACACCAAAGTAGGATGAACATAAGGGGGGAGTTGGCCTTCACTTCGGGTTCGAGCTTAGAACGGACCATCGCGGCGGGAAAGATCTTCCTCCATAACACTGCTGCATACCCAGGAACCTGGTTAAGCTAGGATATCCCCTACCAGGCTAACCTACACGTCTGGAGGTTACCAAAGCAACTTTGCAACTATAATTTGCCATTGCTCCCTCTTTTCCCTTAAGTCATCAATTCTATTTATTACTTAAAATGACCAGGGGTGCAAACACATAAATATAAACTTCAGGTATCTAAAGAGTACCCATATTTTAGGTTTTGAAATGCTTTATCTGTAAACAAATTCATTAACTCGAGGGATGACAGTGTACTGTGAACTTGATGAATTAAATAAAAAATTATCAACTCAGGGAGTATCAGTATTAGTGAACTTTTTTGGGAGATTCACAATTTGGTCACAATACTTAGACAAATTACCAAAATTAATCTAACACGTTTTAAGACCGGGATAGATAGATCAAGGCACATGATTGTCTTCATCAGCGATCTTCAGTTGTGGACGCCCAGACGTTTGAATGAGATGTCCCTGAAGCCCCTACATAGGCTCGGAGAGTAACCGGAGTAGAGCTTGATCAAATCGGCGCTTGGAATGGACCTTGAATGACACGCTAGAAGACATATGAGATTCTCCCTCTATAAAATTGTCTGAAAGAAAAATGTTTTGGATTTGAAAGATTGCGGGATTTTATGTACAAAAGAATGATATTTGAAGAAGCAAAACTGATTTTATTTTGATTTGAAAATTTGAAACGCAAGCAACGCACAAAATCCTAGGAAAGCCGGACAAGCACATCGCTTTGTTTTGACACCTTGTTTTGATTTAAGTCCTGGAACAGTGGATTCCTTCTCCCGAGTATAAGACCAACATTTTGCCCCTGTACATATGGCCGTCATAAGTCCCTAGCGAAGGGCCCATACCCTTTCGGGCATCCACCATTCTCGTTACGGTCTAAGTGTGAGTCTTTGACAATTTTTAGTCAATCCTAGACATTCCATTTGAATATCCACATTTTGAAATCGTTTTATGATCGTTTATGAGTGAATAAGATTGACTTGAAATTGACTCAGACAAAAACCGGCTTAAAGTAAAGGACGTGTGAATTTTTGAAAAAAAAAGTCGCAAGACGTGGCTTTGGATGGCTGGCTGGCATGAAGGCTTAACTCTTAGCCACGGCAGGAGACGCGGCCTGAGTCGAGAAAGGCAACCGCAGATATCAATACGAGGGAGTAAGAGATCCCCGTCACCACGCGGGCTCCAAGTCCCTAAGGTTTGTACGACAACAGTGACGATATACGTTCTAAAACGTGGTTATGTGTGAGGTATCTATATTTTGAAAAATGATTTTTTTGAAAAAAAAAAAGAGGAAAAACACTCATTTTTTTTTTGGTTTTCTTTTTATTTACATGTATAAATAAAAAAAGAAGAAGAGAAACTTGTAAAACAGAGTTTAAGGCATATATATACATACAAGGCAAAAAGGCACATAATGGTGAAAGCACGCATATTGAGTCTAGATGTAACGACCCCAAAACCCGTCCCTATTTATTTTATATTTTTCGGGATTTTTATTCGAATTATGTGTGCATTTTATGTGTTGCATCATATTTTATGATTTGCATATCTTACTTGATTATTTGTGTTATTTACTTAGTTAGTAATAATAATGATTTAAGAGAGTTAAAGGATTAAGTTGAAACTTTAGGGTCCTTTGTGAAAATATAAGTTGAAGGGGCTTAATTGTTGAAAATGGAACTTGAGTGATCAAAGTGGAAAATTTGGGTAAAATTTCTTATAACTTACCCTTCTCTCTCTTCGTTCTCTGTGTTAATATTTTCTGAGAAACTCTCTCGTACGTTCCTAGGGTTAAAGAAATAAAAGGTAAGTTCAACCCATTTCGATTTAATTCTTTTTATTTACTTACCCGTTTTAAAATCTAATTATATAAAAAAGATCAGGGCTTTGAATAGGTCATTTCTACCCGAACAAAACTTATTTCTACGACACTTTTTCCGGAAATAGGTAAGTTACTAATTCCCCTTTTAATATTAAAATGGTCATATATGTTATACTTGATACTTGTACTTGTTAATTTTTTAATTTGAATAATATTTGTGATACTTGTACTTTTGGGATAAAGGGAGTATTTGGAAAGTTGATATTGATTGTGTAAAGAAGTCATATTTGTCGCGCCCCGTACCCGTGGTCCTACTTGGCCCCAGGCTCGGGACACGCACGGAAGACGTCATAAAACATTTTAGGAAATTTTTTCGAAATGTACTTTCATAAAAGTTTTATATAACCAAACACATTTACTTGAAACTTGATTTCAATTCCACACAAACAAACTTTCACAATCCAAAGTACTTAGCCATAAGGCTTACACACTTTACTTACAAATTTACAACTCACCAACATGTTCCAAAAATAGGTGATACAAAGATTAAGTCACGGTACACTACCCAAAAGGTTATACATTTATATAATGTAGCCTTTACAAACCAAACTTACTTTCCCAAATTGTCTTACCCAAAAGCACCACCTCGACGTCCTCCCTTGAAGTGACATATCCCCTGGGCTCTCCTTTATCTAAAACAGTAAACAAATAAAGGGTGAGAATAAATCTCAGTAAGCTACTAAAATGCAACTACGTTACATGCGGAAATGATACTCATAATTGAACAATGTCAATAAACATTCATTTAACACATAACATGATAGGCTCCCTATCGCCAACCGTCCCATACCGGTTGGAAATAACGACCAACTCATCATACAGCACATAAGGCGGAAATAAACACTCATAAGTGGATACTGAGCCAAGGTTCTCGAATCAAATACAACCATCAAAGAGATATCAACTAAGCAGCACCAAAGGGCTGAAGCCGGTTCCGGGACCAATCAATAACGACCACGTAAACAACAACAAGAGGGGGAAAATGACACAATGTCATAACCCAAAGTGCCCAACCTTTGGCCCAAGGAAGGGGGTTAAAAATGGGAAACCAATGGTAGAAGCCTTACAATGAACTTGGCTCGTGTGCCATCATAATCCCTACCACTGCCCGAAACCACAACAAGTAGAACCAGCTGGACTTTAAAACGAGCATAGTAATGAATACTTGCTTAAACAACAACCAGGGTAATGATTCCAAAGTAGGGAACCAAGCCAAACACTTCACAAAGATGACCCAATCCAAACCACATCAAAAGATGTTCAACCAAATCCAATTAACATTTAGTCAAATTCCACAACTCATATGTTCACAAAGGAACCATTTCAAACACAAGAGTATTCCACAACAACCCTCTAGGTACTCTAGGATATCACCTAAGACCTAGACCAAGATTGAACTTTAAATCCCTTGAAATGAAACAACTCAACTATTTCAGCAACCCTGGGCGGTCGCCCACACCAGCTTGTGCGGCCGCCCAAAATGCTCTGTCCCACGACCAAAATCTTCCAGATAGTTGGGCGATCGCATGCCCTATTTGGGCGGCCGCCCAACATACCCGCCAGGCCCAAACTTGCTAATTTTACTCCCTTCGTTTCACCGCCCCAAAAGTACGAACCAACATGTATCTTATCAAACATAATTCAACCAAACTGAGTTATACAATACAAATATGACTTCTTTACACAACCAATATAAACTTTCCAAATACTCCCTTTGTCCCAAAATTACAAGTATCATAAATATTATTCGAATCACAAAATTAACAAGTACAAGTATCAAGTATAACATATATGACCATTTTAATATTAAAAGGGGAATTAGTAACTTACCTATTTCCGGAAAGAGTGTCGTAGAAATAAGTTTTGTTCGGGTAGAAATGACCTATTCAACGCCCTGATCATTTTTATATAATTAAATTTTAAAACGGGTAAGTAAATAAAAAGAATTAAATCGAAATGGGTTGAACTTACCTTTTTCTCTTTAACCCTAACTGAAACGAGGAATGTTGCAAAGGAATAACACAGAGAAAGAAAGAGAAGGATAAGTGTTTTTGATAAAAATCTTTACCCATTTTTACATTTTGGTCACCCAGGTTTCACTTTGAACAATTAGACCCCTGAACTTATATTTTCAACAAGGACCCTAAAGTTTCAACTTAATCCTTTAACTCCCTTAAATCATTATTATTACTAACTAAGTAAATAACACAAATAATCAAGTAAGATATGCAAATCATAAAATATGATGCAACACATAAAATGCACACATAAGTCAAATAAAAATCCCCTAAAATATAAAATAAATAGGGACGGGTTTTGGGGTCACTACAATCACTCCCCTTAAGGAAAATTCGTCCCGAATTTTAGGATTACTTACCGAGGCCCTCAAACAACCAAGTGTACTTTCTCTCGATCTCTTCCCGAAGCTCCCAAGTTGATTCTTCCACATTATGGTTCCTCCACACAACCCGAACACGGGGAATACTCTTATTTCTCAATTCTTGGACTTTAGAATCAATCACTTGGATTGGATACTCTTCATAAGACATACTCGGCTCAATATCCTCGAGTACCTCAGATAAAACATGAGATGGATCATACACATACTTTCGAAGCATCGAAACATGAAACACATTATGAATCTTGTCAAGAGATGGAGGTAACGCAAGACGATAAGCTCGATCTCCAACTCTTCCCAAAATCTCAAAAGGCCCAACAAATCTAGGAGCAAGTTTACCTTTCTTCCCATATCTTTTAATTCCCACCTTTGGAGAAACTTTCAGAAACACAAAGTCACCTTTTTCAAACTCAAGGTCTCGCCTCCGGTGATCTGCATAATTCTTTTGTCGACTCTGGGCAGTAGTCAATCGATCCCGAATAAGTTTAACCTTTTCAACTGAATCATTAACCATGTCAACACCCCAAATTTTTGCTTCCCCAACTTCATCTCAACAAATAGGTGAACGAAATTTTCTTCCATACAATGCTTCATAAGGAGCCATCCCAATACTCGACTGAAAACTGTTGTTATAAGCAAATTCTACGAGGGGCAAATGAATATCCCAAGAATCAGAAAAATCAACTGAACAAGCTCTCAACATATCCTCAAGAATCTGAATGGTCCTCTCTGACTGACCATCTGTTTCAGGATGAAAAGCTGTACTAAATCTCAATTTTGAACCCAAAGCCTTCTGAAATGCTTGCCAAAACCGGGAAGTGAATCTAGGATCCCGATCAGAAACAATGCTAACTGGAACTCCATGCAACTTCACTATCTCATTAATGTATAAAGTAGCAAGCCTTTCCATCGAATAACCAATCTCAATAGGTAGGAAATGAGAAGACTTTGTCAATCTGTCTACAATCACCCAAACAGCATCATGCCTTCTCCGAGTACGAGGTAACCCTGTCACAAAATCCATAGTAACATGTTCCCATTTCCATTCCGAAATCTCTAATGGTTGAAGCAATCCCGCGGGCCTTTGATGTTCAGCTTTCACTTGTTGACAAGTCAAACACTTTGACACATAATCAGCTATCTCCCGCTTCATGTTGTTCCACCAAAAGTGTTGCTTTAAATCTTGATACATTTTGGTACTCCCGGGATGAATTGTATACCTCGACTTATGCCCTTCCTTGAGAACTTGAAGTTTAATCCCGTCAACATTAGGCACACACAATCGACCTCTGAAAGTTAATACCCCTTCAAAACTGAGGGAGAAATCCTCAAATTTACCATCGTTGATTTTATCCTTAATCTTTACCAACTCCGGATCATCTTTCTGAGCTTCCTTTATTTGTTGAACTAAAGTTGGTAATACTCGAATATTCGCAAAAATAGCTCCATGCTTTGATTCATAAGGACTCCAATCTCGAGCATCCTCCAACATCTTCCATTCCCGCACCATCAATGAAGCTACATAAGACTTCCTGCTAATAGCATCAGCTACCACATTGGCCTTGCCCGGATGATAAGAAATGGTGCAATCATAATCCTTCAACAGCTCCATCCATCTTCTCTGTCTATTATTCAAATCTTTCTGGGAGAAAAGATACTTTAAACTCTGATAATCTGTGAAAATCTCAAACTTTGCTCCATATAGATAATGCTTCCATTTGTGTAACGCAAAAACAATAGCTGCAAGCTCCATGTCATGGGTTGGATAATTCTGCTCACTAGGAGTTAACTTCCTTGAAGCATACGCAATTACCTTCCCACTCTGCATAAGAACACACCCCAAGCCTTCTTTTGAAGCATCACTATAAATCACCAATTCATCATTCCCATTAGGCAGTACAAGAATAGGAGCGGTAGTCAATCTCTTCTTTAACTCTTCAAAACTGACTTGACATTTATCATCCCACACATATGGCACATTCTTTCGAGTCAACTGAGTTAATGGTGTAGCAATCTTAGAAAATCCTTCAATGAATCTTCTGTAGTACCCAGCTAACCCCAAGAAACTTCGAATTTCTGTAACTGATTCTGGCCTCTTCCAATTCACAATAGCTTCAATTTTTGATGGATCAACAGATATGCCTTTATTATAAACCACATGTCCAAGAAAAGAAACTTCATCGAGCCAAAAAGCACACTTATTGAATTTTGCAAACAACTGCTTCTCCCGAAGAATAGATAAAACCATTCGCAAGTGTTGCTCATGCTCCTCCCGAGACTTGGAATAAACAAGGATGTCATCAATAAACACAACCACAAAAGAATCAAGATAAGGCTTGAAAACCCGATTCATCATATCCATGAAAACAGCTGGAGCATTTGTTAACCCGAAAGGCATAACAAGAAACTCATAATGACCATACCTACTACGGAAAGCAGTTTTAGGAATATCTTCTGAGTGAATCTTTAACCGATGATACCTACTCCTCAAATCAACCTTTGAAAAGACAACTGACCCTTGGAGTTGATCAAATAAATCATCAATGTGAGGCAAAGGATATTTGTTCTTTACAGTCACCTGATTCAGTTTTCTATAATCAATGCATAATCTCAAGGACCCATCTTTCTTCTTCACAAACAACACAGGAGCTCCCCAAGGTGATACACTGGGTCGAATGAAACCCCTATCAAGCAACTCTTGCAATTGAACTTTCAATTCTTTTATTTCTGCTGGAGCCATTCTATAAGGTGATTCAGATACCGGGGTAGTACCTGGAAGTAAATCAATACAAAACTCGATCTCCCTATCAGGAGGCATAGAATACTCAGTAGAGAACACATCAGGAAACTCTTTCACAATATGCACATCCTCTACTTCAGGCAACTTTTTAGTAATATTAAGAACACTGGCCAAATACCCCGAACAACCACGATGCAACAACTTTCTAGCTTTCATATAAGAAATAATACGAATTCCCTTACTCAAAGGAGCAGCCTCAAACATAAATTCAGGCACATCAGGAATTGAAAATGTAACTACCTTTTTATAACAATCAACTGAAGCATGGTATTTACTCAGCCAATCCATTCCCAAGATAATATCAAAATCTTGTAATGGCAAAACAACTAAATCAGCAAATAAAACATGCTCCCAAATATGCACATCACAACCACGTAACACCTTATTAGTAACCAAACAATCCCCTATTGGAGTAGACACCTCTAACACATAAGGTAGAGATTCAGAAGAAACATGCAATCGAGAAGCAAAATGCACAGACACATAAGAATGCGAAGAGCCAGGGTCTATAAGTGCTCGTGCCCTCAAACTAGACACAGAAATTATACCTCCTATCACGTTAGAAGAATTTGAAGCCTGCTGTTGGTTGATAGCAAAAACACGACCCTGCACTTTAGGTTTCCCTGAGGCATCCCTCTTCTGACCCTGAGATGATCCAGCTCCACTCCCATATGATACATTCCTTGTTTTTGGACAATCTCTTTGAAAATAGCCAAGCTGACCACAATTCAAACACTTTCCTTGCTTCTTCCAACATCGCTCTTCAGATTGCCCTTCCTTCTGACAGTAATTACATATCCTTCTACTTTGATTTCCCGGGGTATTACCTTGATTTCTGATAATTGGTTGCCCTTGTGGTTGTCCTTTAAATTGTAATGGTATTCCCTGACCTCCTCGATTATCACCACGCTGTGGTTGAGGTCTTCCTTGCCTTCCTGTACCTGTCAATTCAATTTTCCTCTTATGCTCTTCTATATCATGCTCCACCTGGTAAGCTCGATCAGCTGCATCTTGAAAATCTTGCAACTTGTGGGATACTAGCTGAGTTCTAATCACAGTTTTCAAACCTTTCACAAACCTCGTAGCCTTTCTCTCCTCAGTTGCCACTAAGTGAGTACAATACCTGGACAACTCTGAAAATTTAGCTGAATACTGAGCAACTGACATAGAACCTTGCTCCAAGCTAAGAAACTCCATTTTCTTTCCTGTCTTGATCTACTCGGGGAGTGAAGTGTTCTTTAAACTTTTCCAGAAAATTCTCCCAAGTGTAAGGTACATGAGTCTCATCCCATTTAGTTTTCAAAGCTTTCCACCAATGCTCGGCAACTCCATTCAGCTTATAGGTAGCAAACCTGACTTGATCTTCCTCAGAACATCTCAAAGCATCAAAGATCTTTTCCATTGATTCAATCCACCTTTCAGTCTTAGATACATCAGGCTCTCCATCATACTCCATTGGCTTCATTTTCAGAAACTGTTCTAGGCCATATCTTGGTGGTACCTGCTCCCTCTCTTGCCTCTGATCATTTAAATTTTTCATTGCTGCTTCGAACATTCCTTGGAACATAATTCGAGCCTCTTCTCTGGCATCCCCTTGCCCCGAAGAGCCAGCCTGATCTCCTTGATTCTCAACCATTTTTAAAGAATACCTGCATAGAACACTCAACGTTGCTCACTCTATACACAACTTCCCTCCTAGGTCACTTAGTCATTCTAGACCATCTACAACCTAGCTCTGATACCAATTGTCGTGCCCCGTACCCGTGGTCCTACTTGGCCCCAGGCTCGGGACACGCACGGAAGACGTCATAAAACATTTTAGGAAAATTTTTCGAAATGTACTTTCATAAAAGTTTTATATAACCAAACACATTTACTTGAAACTTGATTTCAATTCCACACAAACAAACTTTCACAATCCAAAGTACTTAGCCATAAGGCTTACACACTTTACTTACAAATTTACAACTCACCAACATGTTCCAAAAATAGGTGATACAAAGATTAAGTCACGGTACACTACCCAAAAGGTTATACATTTATATAATGTAGCCTTTACAAACCAAACTTACTTTCCCAAATTGTCTTACCCAAAAGCACCACCTCGACGTCCTCCCTTGAAGTGACCTATCCCCTGGGCTCTCTTTTATCTAAAACAGTAAACAAATAAAAGGTGACAATAAATCTCAGTAAGCTACTAAAATGCAACTACGTTACATGCGGAAATGATACTCATAATTGAACAATGTCAATAAACATTCATTTAGCACATAACATGAGAGGCTCCCTATCGCCAACCGTCCCATACCGGTTGGAAATAACGACCAACTCATCATACAGCACATAAGGCGGAAATAAACACTCATAAGTGGATACTGAGCCAAGGTTCTCGAATCAAATACAACCATCAAAGAGATATCAACTGAGCAGCACCAAAGGGCTGAAGCCGGTTCCGGAACCAATCAATAACAACCACGCAAACAACAACGAGAGGGGGAAAATGACACAATGTCATAACCCAAAGTGCCCAACCTTTGGCCCAAGGAAGGGGGTTAAAAATGGGAAACCAATGGTAGAATCCTTACAATGAACTTGGCTCGTGTGCCATCATAATCCCTACCACTGCCCGAAACCACAACAAGTAGTACTAGCTGGACTTTAAAACGAGCATAGTAATGAATACTTGCTTAAACAACAACCAGGGTAATGATTCCAAAGTAGGGAACCAAGCCAAACACTTCACAAAGATGACCCAATCCAAACCACATCAAAAGATGTTCAACCAAATCCAATTAACATTTAGTCAAATTCCACAACTCATATGTTCACAAAGGAACCATTTCAAAAACAAGAGTATTCCACAACAACCCTCTAGGTACTCTAGGATATCACCTAAGACCTAGACCAAGATTGAACTTTAAATCCCTTGAAATAAAACAACTCAACTATTTCAGCAACCCTGGGCGGTCGCCCATACCAGCTTGTGCGGCCGCCCAAAATGCTCTGTCTCACGACCAAAATCTTCCAGATAGATGGGCGATCGCACGCCCTATTTGGGCGGCCGCCCAACATACCCGCCAGGCCCGAAACTTGCTAATTTTACTCCCTTCGTTTCACCGCCCCAAAAGTACGAACCAACATGTATCTTATCAAACATAATTCAACCAATCTGAGTTATACAATACAAATATGACTTCTTTACACAACCAATATCAACTTTCCAAATACTCCCTTTGTCCCAAAATTACAAGTATCACAAATATTATTCGAATCACAAAATTAACAAGTACAAGTATCAAGTATAACATATATGACCATTTTAATATTAAAAGGGGAATTAGTAACTTACCTATTTCCGGAAAAAGTGTCGTAGAAATAAGTTTTGTTCGGGTAGAAATGACCTATTCAACGCCCTGATCATTTTTATATAATTAGATTTTAAAACGGGTAAGTAAATAAAAAGAATTAAATCGAAATGGGTTGAACTTACCTTTTTTCTCTTTAACCCTAACTGAAACGAGGAATGTTGCAAAGGAATAACACAGAGAAAGAAAGAGAAGGATAAGTGTTTTTGATAAAAATCTTTACCCATTTTTACATTTTGGTCACCCAGGTTTCACTTTGAACAATTAGACCCCTGAACTTATATTTTCAACAAGGACCCTAAAGTTTCAACTTAATCCTTTAACTCCCTTAAATTATTATTATTACTAACTAAGTAAATAACACAAATAATCAAGTAAGATATGCAAATCATAAAATATGATGCAACACATAAAATGCACACATAAGTCAAATAAAAATCCCCTAAAATATAAAATAAATAGGGACGGGTTTTGGGGTCACTACAATATTTGTGTTGTATAACTCAGTTTGGTTGAATTATGTTTGATAAGATACATGTTGGTTCGTACTTTTGGGACGGTGAAACGAAGGGAGTAAAATTAGCAAGTTTCGGGCCTGGCGGGTATATTGGGCGGCCGCCCAAATAGGGCGTGCGACCGCCCATCTATCTGGAAGATTTTGGTCGTGGGACAGGGCATTTTGGGCGGCCGCACAAGTTGGTGTGGGCGACCGCCCAGGGTTGCTGAAATAGTTGAGTTGTTTCATTTCAAGGGATTTAAAGTTCAATCTTGGTCTAGGTCTTAGGTGATATCCTAGAGTACCTAGAGGGTTGTTGTGGAATACTCTTGTGTTTGAAATGGTTCCTTTGTGAACATAAGTGTTGTAGAATTTGACTGAATGTTAAGTGGATATTGTTGAACATCTTCTGATGTGGTTTGGCTTGGTTCCCTACTTTGGAATCATTACCCTGGTTGTTGTTTAAACAAGTATTCATTACTATGCTCGTTTTAAAGTCCAGCTGGTACTACTTGTTGTGGTTTCGGGCAGTGGTAGGGATTATGATGGCACACGAGCCAAGTTCATTGTAAGGCTTCTACCATTGGTTTCCCATTTTTAACCCCCTTCCTTGGGCCAAAGGTTGGGCACTTTGGGTTATGACATTGTGTCATTTTCCCCTCTTGTTGTTGTTTGCGTGGTTGTTATTGTTTGGTTCCGGAACCGGCTTCATCCCTTTGGTGCTGCTTAGTTGATATCTCTTTGATGGTTGTATTTGATTCGAGAACCTTGGCTCAGTATCCACGTATGAGTGTTTATCTCCGCCTTATGTGCTGTATGATGAGTTGGTCGTTATTTCCAACCGGTATGGGACGGTTGGCGATAGGGAGCCTCTCATGTTATGTGCTAAATGAATGTTTATTAACATTGTTTAATTATGAGTATCATTTCCGTATGTAACGTAGTTGCATTTTAGTAGCTTACTGAGATTTATTGTCACCTTTTATTTGTTTACTGTTTTAGATAAAGGAGAGCCCAGGGGATAGGTCACTTCAAGGGAGGACGTCGAGGTGGTGCTTTTGGGTAAGACATTTTGGGAAAGTAAGTTTGGTTTGTAAAGGCTACATTATATAAATGTATAACCTTTTGAGTAGTGTACCGTGACTTCATCTTTGTATCACCTATTTTTGGAACATGTTGGTGATTTGTAAATTTACAAGTAAAGTGTGTGAGCCTTATGTCTAAGTACTTTGAAATGTGAAAGTGTGTTTGTGTGGAATGAAGTCAAGTACCAAGTAAATGTGTTTAGTTATATTAAACGTTTATGAAAATACATTTCGAAAAATTTTCCTAAAATGTTTTATGACGTTTTCTGCGCGTGTCCCGGATGTGGGGCCAAGTAGGACCACGGGTCGGGGCGCGACACTAGCCCATTTAGAAAATGTCTCCAACGGAGTCGCCACTGTGAGAGCCCGCGCCTCGAACCTCGGAAGATCCGCGCTCGTGTTCTCATAATGGTTACCCTCCTTTGGTTTTTTGAAAACAAGAGAGTCGTCACCTCATTTTATTTTAGGGAAATAGAGATAAAACCTTGTGTTTGAAAGATAAGTGGGTCCGGTGGCTAAGTTACGAGAGGAGAAGGTGTTAGGCACTCCACTCACCCTTTCGTTCTCTAGCATGCTTCCACCTACGATTGATTTTATGTCTTTTTGAAATACCTTGTTGCTTCCTAACTTTGAGAAAAATGTGTATTTATGTACAAGGTGTCATCCTATTCTAGGTATGTCCGTTTGATCACAACCGAGAATCGGTTTGGATGGATTTCCCGATCGGTTTTCGAAAATAGTTTTGAACATATCAAGAAAAAGAAAGCATTCAAGGGGGGATTAAGTACATTTGAGGATTTATATACACTAGCAGTACACCCGTGCGTTGCACGACATTATCATATTACAATTTTATTTTAAATTAAAGAAGAAAATAAATATGGAAAACTTAAATGTGTCACCAAAGAAAAAAAAATATACGAAATACATTTCTGAAATGACATAGATAATAGAGACACTGGTACATGTAACATACAATTATGTTTAATAAGGGAAACATAAATATACTAAACACATAAATTTACAGCACATGATGATAATGTTGAAAGTAAAAGTTTATCAAAATAGCAATCCACACATTCAATATAAGAATCATACGTTATCGAAAATTCAATAGCCTCAACTTACGGAACTGGAATTTTGTGACAAAAATCCCGCGCAATTTGAAATTCATATATTTTTTAATCTCAGTACTTAAAGATATATAATCCTATAGGAATTTTGTGACAAAAATCCCGCTCAATTTGAAATTCATATATTTTTTAATCTCAGTACTTAAAGATATATAATCCTATATGGCTAATCCCAACAATTTATTTCTTGAATTTGTGAGGCTTTAAAAATATTTTGTATCGCCTTATAAAATGATATTTTATTCATCCAATAAAATTGTGCATCGATTTAGTCAATTTGACTAAATTAGGATTAAAAATATATAAAGCTTAATTATTCTCATAATTTTTTATGTTTTTATAATGATGCATCAATTAAAAGTTTTAGAATTTTATGCGTATAAATGTAATATAATATTTTAACTTTAACTTTCAAATGCATGCATATTATTAAAACTTTATTGCTTTCGCCGTAAAATAATGTTTATTTTTCATTTAGAGGACATTTTAATTTACTTTCCTTTTAAAAGTTAATGATGAAGATGTATAATATTTAGGGATGATTAGAAAATAGACATGCTTTTGTGGAAAAATATTTTAAAAATAAAAATACATCTTGGAACAAATGGAAATGTAATTTTAATTGTCATTTTTATTCAAATAAACTTAAATAATCATTTTTTTTTAAAAGATAGATATCATTAGCAAGCACGCGAATAAAAAGGATTGCACACCACAATAACGGAAGCTCATCCCAAACATGATGATTACTATACTAACAGAATGTGACATTCGCACTACAACTACAAATGAACTACTCTATTCGTCCCAAACTAATCGTTACTAAAAGCGAATGCACGAGGATTAAGAAAATATATTGGAAAAGCAAATATTGTGAGTGAGTAGGAGAGACAAAATAAGTTAGTGGATGGTTGTTGTGAGTGGGTAGGAGAGATAAAATTGAGCATTTTGGGTAAGTAGCAATTAGTATGGGACGCCCAAATTGGTAATAAGCAGCGATTAGTTTGGGACGAGGAAGTATTAGAAGAAAATGAAGATTTTCAAAAAGCCACTAAAATCCTAATAATCACTTCCTCTTCCTCCGATCCCTTGTGTTTAGCCCAAAAAAATCTTCATAATATTCTATAGTCTCTCCTTTATTAATTTTTATTGTCTCTTGCTAAGCACCAATGTTCAAACCACTCCCCCAACCAAAGAAATTAGAGTTAATAAATAGATCTAAAAAATGTTCACGACGGGTAAGGCGAGTGAGAAGGAAGGAGCATGAGACAAAAAATGGAAGGGGAAGGAAGAAGAAGAAACAGTAGTAAAGGTTTTTCAGAATTTTAAAAATTATGACTTCAAATTGAGACACGCTATTCTCACATATATTAACAAAGATGTAACAACCATCACATAAAATCTGTAGTTCAAATGAAGGAAAAAAACTTGATTTTCAGTCGAATGGAGATTATTTTTCTTTCTTTTTTCTATTTGTTAGTGGTGGTGGAGGGAGGACAAACGGAGAGAAACTTAATTTATGCATTTTCTGTATTCATTTACTCTATATTTTTAAAGTAATTTTTATGCATCGTCGATTATCGACGGGCTACTACCTAGTTATGTTTAATAAGGGAAACATAAATATACTAAACACATAAATTTACAGCACATGATGATAATGTTGAAAGCAAAAGTCAAATTTACTCAATTTAGAAAACAATATATCAGAAAAATAATCATAATATCAAATCACACCACATATAGCATTCAACAAATATTTTATGACCACATATAGCATTCAACAAATATTTTATGACTATGTAACAAAATATTGACAATACTTTCAAATTAAAAATTAATATGACATATATATATCTATAATTAAAATTACATACTGTAGTACACAAAACAACAGTAGTAGTACAGTTACGCTTAAATTTTTTTGAAAATTTGTTAATTTGTAAGACAATCCAATAGTAGTGACACATTATGATGACAAAATTAAAACTAAAACATGGTTTTTTAGTTTCTTAAAATATGAACCTTTTAAAGAACACTTTCGGATAAACACACCAACATTTTTTTATTTTTTTTTGATTCGAGAGAAAACACACCAACAAATTGAGGAATATAGTTAATTTCTCGAAAATAAATGCACACTAAATTGGACAATAACATATTTTTTTATGAGGTGGTCTCTCGTAAGAACACTTAGATCCGTCTCATAGAAGAGACGGGTCGACCCATGACCCGTCTAAAACATTCTCCGCGAAGCGTAGGATCCCAACCCATGCTCCACTCAAAACCTGCCACGTGGCAGCTGTTGGAATAAAATCTTGTAAATATCGAAAGGAAAACAAATTACAACATTGAAAATACAATATACAACAATTATGAAAAACATAAAAGGAACGATACAACCATATTTGATCTCTTCACTGGGTTTGTCCATCTTTGATATCTTGTATCCGAGTCGTGTGAGAACACACTCTCCTTAAGACTAATTCGTCCTCCTCTCTATGAGTGCTTGAGGTTTCCACGGGCGTTAGTCTCCCAGGATAAAACGGATTAACCGGAACCACTTCGCACTTAAGTCTTCCGGCGAAATGAACTAATATGCTTGGACGATATCACCATTGATTTTGTTCTAGGAGGCCAAAGGAAGAAGATGAACAAATTGCAAGAGGGAGGAAGAAGATTGAAGGAAAAATTCTCAATTATATGTTATTTTTCTCATCTCTTTTTCTCTTTTTTTTTTCAAAGAGTTGTGGGTATCTCAATATATAGCTCAACCAACAAAATCAAAATGAATTCCCAATTAATCTCTATTAATATGAGAGTCATTACTCTTGTATTCATGTGGTTTTATTCCACATTTTTGTAACCACAACTCCAAGGTAATGATCTCAATTAATCCATCTATTAATTTGGGTATCATGGCACATCAATCAATGGTTGAGTTAAATTCAAAAGTTACAATTTTAACCCACCAACTTTGAGCTATTATATCTTTCTCATCCAACCTTAAATTGGACATGTAGATATACCATTTCAATGTTCACACGGAGTGAAACATGAACCCACAATAATATTTGCCAAACGACAAACGATTCATGTAAGAAAATATAAACAATTTCCTTCACACACAATATATTTTTTTCCAACAATCCCCCACATGAAGGAAATTGAGGACGAGATTGGTGATAAAGTCCGGCAGACAAAAACTTGCATACGAAGGTGTGGGGATGTTGCCCATTGAACCTCCGCTCGAACTAGCATATTTACTCTACTCGCAAGTCGATAGACGCGATGTCCTTGAATCGATATGCTTTTTGTGTAGCCGATCATATACTAGACACAAGTAATGTCCTAACATATTTCATTTCTCATAGCTATGTTCGTTCATGGCCCTGAACATAATGCCTGGTTCTGCGAGAGGATCTAAGAATTGAGCCTCACACAATTCTCCTCGAAGCGGCCCCATTTCTCTCTCACATAGGTGACTTCTTGAAGGTAACCCGTATTACCCCGCTCGACTTTCTCGACGCGTAAGAGTCATTAAAAGCATTTTGCTTATCCTTGTCCCTTCGGGATGTCACTAATAGGAATGGACTTGGGGGATTTGACCCCCACAGTGACGCGCGAGTCTTTTAACAGTTAGGTGGTCCTTTTTGAATCTAGTTCTTGGGATCTCCAGTCATCTAGATTGGGTTTTCCGCTGTGATCAACTCTAAGAGGCTTTATGTCTCATTCCCCTCCATAATTTATAACTAACTCTCGGTTCTAACCATTTGGTTAACGGATCCGTTTTTCATTTGACTTCACATAGCCAAATTAGTTGAGAGTAGTTTTTTAATGGTATTATGTCTTTGACATATATGTCAAGACCTACCATTACACACAATGCTTTGTGTTCAATCAATCATCGATTGAATTTTAGCAATACAACCAATTGCTAACACAAGCTTTATCCCTTGGAATATCTTCTATAAATTGGCATAGCTTCTCGGCTTTCTCACCACATTTATCTTAAGCTATAAACTTAGATTCCGCTATGAATCTATTTATAACTTATTTATTTAGAAGATTTCATGATATAGTCGCTTCCGCTAATAAGAATACGAAACCACTCGTAGACCTTAAGTCTTTGATTTCATATCCAAATAGCATCGCTATATCTTTCAATTATCAATAGATGTCTAGTGTAATGTAATCCGTAATCTCGATTGTATCTCAAGTACCTTAGTACTTTCAGTATACATTTTGGATTACTTGTGTTCCAACTCACTAGACTTTCAATAATTCTCGAGTGTTCAACTTGAGAAACAATGTCACTTCTATTCTTCAATAGATGTTGACTCATGCCAATTGGGGTTTAGTCATTGCTAAATAATCCTTGTCAATTTCTCAAGAATTATCCATTAGATTTCTTAGAAAATTTCACTTCAAGGATTGTATCCGCTAAACCCATATCTCGTGACCTTTTCAAAATTTCCAAGAATTATATCTTAATTTGCTTAATGCAAATTCATTAGTTCTTCTTGAAATTTTAAATCCAAATGTCTCATATGCTAAACTTCTCTCAAGTTTCAACATATTGTTGATAGATTTAATCAACATTATGACATAACCACTCATGTCATATTTGATTAATCCACTTTCTGACAAAATCAACCTTTTGATGTCATTATCTTTGTGCTTATTTTAAGTCATCTAGTGACTTTACTAACTTGCACACTTTATTTTAGGTTTTACTTTGATCTATTTCATTCAAAGCATCACTTTGATCTATTTCACTCAAAGTATCATTTGTTCATTTTCATGAACTTGACATCAATACTTGATTTTCAATTTTTTTTTTTCTTTTCTTTGGTTTTATATATATATATATTCAAAGTCATTGAATCATATATAACAACCATTATGTAAACTCATTGTTTACATACTCACCATCTTGTACCCAAATATCCATTTTGTTGATTTTGGACTTTCTACTTTGCGAACCACCCCCCACATTCACAAGTGTACGTAGGCCTACGTTTCCATACTTCATATGGAATTTACATTGTTTCTTGGGGTAACCTATTCAATAGGTATTTATTTTCCAAAGTAGACTCACGCCCACATCTTTGGGTTAGTCCTAAAATAAAGCAATAATGCTTTCATTATTTTCATCAACACCATTTGATAGTGGTTTACAAAGTGGATAATTTGTGTACAAGCATATGTTATACACACACTATACTCATTAGTGTTTTTATCCTTATTATCTCATTTTAAAGTTGTTTTTCAACATCTCCATTCAATGAGACAAAGCATATTTATTATAACAATAACATTGTTATTATTACCATGTGTTTGAACAATCCATACATATCACAATATATCACTATGCTTATCATATGATGATGTAGTTCAACACACATTTCACATCTTGTTTGAATTCATTTTTGAATAAAAATGTGATCCAACTAAAGAGACATATTCTCATTATTGATCACCAACTCAACCCATCGGTTGATACAATTTTCATGATATCATCCTTGATGATATCTACCTTTGTCTCTCAAGACACAAGGAATATGTTTAACTTTTTCAAACAAGTTTGGTTTTTCATACAAGTTTAACTTTTCAAACAAGTTTGACTTTTGACCAAGTTTGACAAACTTGGTCTTTACCTTAAGCAATTCAATATGCTCCACCACATTTTCTTTCATCACAAGAAGTGTTACACAACTTCTTATCTGAAGCTCTAGTCTCTTTTCCAACACAAAGATGAATAGCAAGCATCTCAACATTCATTTCAATTCATTTATGTTTGAGTTGCTTCTTAAAATCTTTTCAAGTGAAAATTAATTTTTCAATTATTTCCGTCCCTTGAAAATTTCACTTATCACCATCCATTCGACATGGATTTCATGAAAGACTATTTCAATTCTTTCATTTGACTTTTTACGGTTTATGGAGTCTACTATTTTAAATCAAGAAACGGTTTGCAATGAATTTCATTGTACCAATATTCTCGATTTTATTTTATAGTCCAAAACTCCAATTATTCTTTTCCTTTTTCTTGGTACTATATATATTATATAACGAAACCAAAAATCCGTTAAATATATAGTTCCGACAAAAGAAACTCATATGCTTCAACCGCACTCACGGATTAAACATCCGTCTCATTTCCACCAACTTTGTAGTATCTTCCTTTAAGAAATCTCACTAAGTTTAAGGTGTTTAAATAGAACATCTTTTGTTGCCATCACATAAAGTCGAGGCCAACAAAATTTTCTAACTTCTCACGATGGTGACCAAAATACTTGGAACACCCATATTTCATTGGAAATTTGTCTCCACACAAGGAGCATTCGCTCAAAACATTGGCTTTAATTTTTCAATAATTAAAAACCAAATTATTACTTTGTTGTTACAAATATAACTCTCTAACTTAATTAGAGAATTTACTCCAAGAATAAATTGCTAATTCAATAAATCACAATTTATTTCTTGTAACAACCCATCTTAATAAATCTCTTAATTCCTTAATGAAATTATTATTAGAGATTAATTATTTCAAAATTAAATGTCTCATTTTGGAGTACCTCTAAATTCGAGACATTTACATTCTCATTCACATAATACACAATTTCATTTAGAAGCCCTCCTTCTAAACATTGTGTCATTTTTCATAATCAACAACAATAGGATTTAACAACTTCCTTCAAGAAGTCCTATTGTTTTTTGTCTTCATAACATTAGTCACTTATCAACTATTAGGTTTTAACAACTTTTTCCAAGAAGCCCTATAGTTTTAGTATTTGTGACTTCACAACAATAGAATTCAACAACTTCTTTCAAGAAGCTCTATTGTTTTTATCTTTGTAACTTTTGTCACTATTAACAATAATAAGTTTTAACTTCTTTTCAAGAAGCCCTATCATGTTAATCTTTGTGAACTTCGTACCATGTACAATAATAGGTTTTAAAAACTTCTCATAAGAAGCCCTATTATTTTCGTCAACGTAACGTTAAAGACTTAATCTTCCAACGTTCTTAGTTCCAATGAACTTTCCAATCTCTTCACTATGATTCATACGAAATGAATCATAAGAGACATATCACATGATGTATAACCACTACATGAGGCTTAGCCACAATTGGTTTATACAATCATTGTAACATAGTTGATGTCACGGAGCATCAATCTTTCCATCTTTATTAATCTCATTAAAAGAAATTAAAATTAGTGTTTTAGTTCACAAAAACTGCTCTGTTCCGAAATTTTTATCTTCACTTTCACATTATAGATTCCAATCTCCACCGTTCAGAATCTTCTCCTATGAGTTGTGAACATGTACAAAAAATTTCGGCCCAATCCAACGGTTAACGAAGCAGGATATGCTGTTTTACTACAGCTGGTCAAGAAAAATCTGTGCAGAAATTTTCTTGCTTTCTTTCCCATTGTTCCTCATCGTCTTTCATCCTTTCTCTCATAGCAACCTTGCCACAAGATTCTTGTAATCTGCAATCCTTTCTCAACAAGTGAATTAGTCTTAAGATTGTTGGAATATATCTTGTAAATATCGAAAGGAAAACAAATTACAACATTGAAAATACAATATACAACAATTATGAAAAACATAAAAGGAACGATACAACCATATTTGATCTCTTCACTGGGTTTGTCCATCTTTGATATCTTGTATCCGAGTCGTGTGAGAACACACTCTCCTTAAGACTAATTCGTCCTCCTCTCTATGAGTGCTTGAGGTTTCCACGGGCGTTAGTCTCCCAGGATAAAACGGATTAACCGGAACCACTTCGCACTTAAGTCTTCCGGCGAAATGAACTAATATGCTTGGACGATATCACCATTGATTTTGTTCTAGGAGGCCAAAGGAAGAAGATGAACAAATTGCAAGAGGGAGGAAGAAGATTGAAGGAAAAATTCTCAATTATATGTTATTTTTCTCATCTCTTTTCTCTTTTTTTTTTCAAAGAGTTGTGGGTATCTCAATATATAGCTCAACCAACAAATCAAAATGAATTCCCAATTAATCTCTATTAATATGAGAGTCATTACTCTTGTATTCATGTGGTTTTATTCCACATTTTTGTAACCACAACTCCAAGGTAATGATCTCAATTAATCCATCTATTAATTTGGGTATCATGGCACATCAATCAATGGTTGAGTTAAATTCAAAAGTTACAATTTTAACCCACCAACTTTGAGCTATTATATCTTTCTCATCCAACCTTAAATTGGACATGTAGATATACCATTTCAATGTTCACACGGAGTGAAACATGAACCCACAATAATATTTGCCAAACGACAAACGATTCATGTAAGAAAATATAAACAATTTCCTTCACACACAATATATTTTTTTCCAACAATCCCCCACATGAAGGAAATTGAGGACGAGATTGGTGATAAAGTCCGGCAGACAAAAACTTGCATACGAAGGTGTGGGGATGTTGCCCATTGAACCTCCGCTCGAACTAGCATATTTACTCTACTCGCAAGTCGATAGACGCGATGTCCTTGAATCGATATGCTTTTTGTGTAGCCGATCATATACTAGACACAAGTAATGTCCTAACATATTTCATTTCTCATAGCTATGTTCGTTCATGGCCCTGAACATAATGCCTGGTTCTGCGAGAGGATCTAAGAATTGAGCCTCACACAATTCTCCTCGAAGCGGCCCCATTTCTCTCTCACATAGGTGACTTCTTGAAGGTAACCCGTATTACCCCGCTCGACTTTCTCGACGCGTAAGAGTCATTAAAAGCATTTTGCTTATCCTTGTCCCTTCGGGATGTCACTAATAGGAATGGACTTGGGGGATTTGACCCCCACAGTGACGCGCGAGTCTTTTAACAGTTAGGTGGTCCTTTTTGAATCTAGTTCTTGGGATCTCCAGTCATCTAGATTGGGTTTTCCGCTGTGATCAACTCTAAGAGGCTTTATGTCTCATTCCCCTCCATAATTTATAACTAACTCTCGGTTCTAACCATTTGGTTAACGGATCCGTTTTTCATTTGACTTCACATAGCCAAATTAGTTGAGAGTAGTTTTTTAATGGTATTATGTCTTTGACATATATGTCAAGACCTACCATTACACACAATGCTTTGTGTTCAATCAATCATCGATTGAATTTTAGCAATACAACCAATTGCTAACACAAGCTTTATCCCTTGGAATATCTTCTATAAATTGGCATAGCTTCTCGGCTTTCTCACCACATTTATCTTAAGCTATAAACTTAGATTCCGCTATGAATCTATTTATAACTTATTTATTTAGAAGATTTCATGATATAGTCGCTTCCGCTAATAAGAATACGAAACCACTCGTAGACCTTAAGTCTTTGATTTCATATCCAAATAGCATCGCTATATCTTTCAATTATCAATAGATGTCTAGTGTAATGTAATCCGTAATCTCGATTGTATCTCAAGTACCTTAGTACTTTCAGTATACATTTTGGATTACTTGTGTTCCAACTCACTAGACTTTCAATAATTCTCGAGTGTTCAACTTGAGAAACAATGTCACTTCTATTCTTCAATAGATGTTGACTCATGCCAATTGGGGTTTAGTCATTGCTAAATAATCCTTGTCAATTTCTCAAGAATTATCCATTAGATTTCTTAGAAAATTTCACTTCAAGGATTGTATCCGCTAAACCCATATCTCGTGACCTTTTCAAAATTTCCAAGAATTATATCTTAATTTGCTTAATGCAAATTCATTAGTTCTTCTTGAAATTTTAAATCCAAATGTCTCATATGCTAAACTTCTCTCAAGTTTCAACATATTGTTGATAGATTTAATCAACATTATGACATAACCACTCATGTCATATTTGATTAATCCACTTTCTGACAAAATCAACCTTTTGATGTCATTATCTTTGTGCTTATTTTAAGTCATCTAGTGACTTTACTAACTTGCACACTTTATTTTAGGTTTTACTTTGATCTATTTCATTCAAAGCATCACTTTGATCTATTTCACTCAAAGTATCATTTGTTCATTTTCATGAACTTGACATCAATACTTGATTTTCAATTTTTTTTTTTCTTTTCTTTGGTTTTATATATATATATATTCAAAGTCATTGAATCATATATAACAACCATTATGTAAACTCATTGTTTACATACTCACCATCTTGTACCCAAATATCCATTTTGTTGATTTTGGACTTTCTACTTTGCGAACCACCCCCCACATTCACAAGTGTACGTAGGCCTACGTTTCCATACTTCATATGGAATTTACATTGTTTCTTGGGGTAACCTATTCAATAGGTATTTATTTTCCAAAGTAGACTCACGCCCACATCTTTGGGTTAGTCCTAAAATAAAGCAATAATGCTTTCATTATTTTCATCAACACCATTTGATAGTGGTTTACAAAGTGGATAATTTGTGTACAAGCATATGTTATACACACACTATACTCATTAGTGTTTTTATCCTTATTATCTCATTTTAAAGTTGTTTTTCAACATCTCCATTCAATGAGACAAAGCATATTTATTATAACAATAACATTGTTATTATTACCATGTGTTTGAACAATCCATACATATCACAATATATCACTATGCTTATCATATGATGATGTAGTTCAACACACATTTCACATCTTGTTTGAATTCATTTTTGAATAAAAATGTGATCCAACTAAAGAGACATATTCTCATTATTGATCACCAACTCAACCCATCGGTTGATACAATTTTCATGATATCATCCTTGATGATATCTACCTTTGTCTCTCAAGACACAAGGAATATGTTTAACTTTTTCAAACAAGTTTGGTTTTTCATACAAGTTTAACTTTTCAAACAAGTTTGACTTTTGACCAAGTTTGACAAACTTGGTCTTTACCTTAAGCAATTCAATATGCTCCACCACATTTTCTTTCATCACAAGAAGTGTTACACAACTTCTTATCTGAAGCTCTAGTCTCTTTTCCAACACAAAGATGAATAGCAAGCATCTCAACATTCATTTCAATTCATTTATGTTTGAGTTGCTTCTTAAAATCTTTTCAAGTGAAAATTAATTTTTCAATTATTTCCGTCCCTTGAAAATTTCACTTATCACCATCCATTCGACATGGATTTCATGAAAGACTATTTCAATTCTTTCATTTGACTTTTTACGGTTTATGGAGTCTACTATTTTAAATCAAGAAACGGTTTGCAATGAATTTCATTGTACCAATATTCTCGATTTTATTTTATAGTCCAAAACTCCAATTATTCTTTTCCTTTTTCTTGGTACTATATATATTATATAACGAAACCAAAAATCCGTTAAATATATAGTTCCGACAAAAGAAACTCATATGCTTCAACCGCACTCACGGATTAAACATCCGTCTCATTTCCACCAACTTTGTAGTATCTTCCTTTAAGAAATCTCACTAAGTTTAAGGTGTTTAAATAGAACATCTTTGTTGCCATCACATAAAGTCGAGGCCAACAAAATTTTCTAACTTCTCACGATGGTGACCAAAATACTTGGAACACCCATATTTCATTGGAAATTTGTCTCCACACAAGGAGCATTCGCTCAAAACATTGGCTTTAATTTTTCAATAATTAAAAACCAAATTATTACTTTGTTGTTACAAATATAACTCTCTAACTTAATTAGAGAATTTACTCCAAGAATAAATTGCTAATTCAATAAATCACAATTTATTTCTTGTAACAACCCATCTTAATAAATCTCTTAATTCCTTAATGAAATTATTATTAGAGATTAATTATTTCAAAATTAAATGTCTCATTTTGGAGTACCTCTAAATTCGAGACATTTACATTCTCATTCACATAATACACAATTTCATTTAGAAGCCCTCCTTCTAAACATTGTGTCATTTTTCATAATCAACAACAATAGGATTTAACAACTTCCTTCAAGAAGTCCTATTGTTTTTTGTCTTCATAACATTAGTCACTTATCAACTATTAGGTTTTAACAACTTTTTCCAAGAAGCCCTATAGTTTTAGTATTTGTGACTTCACAACAATAGAATTCAACAACTTCTTTCAAGAAGCTCTATTGTTTTTATCTTTGTAACTTTTGTCACTATTAACAATAATAAGTTTTAACTTCTTTTCAAGAAGCCCTATCATGTTAATCTTTGTGAACTTCGTACCATGTACAATAATAGGTTTTAAAAACTTCTCATAAGAAGCCCTATTATTTTCGTCAACGTAACGTTAAAGACTTAATCTTCCAACGTTCTTAGTTCCAATGAACTTTCCAATCTCTTCACTATGATTCATACGAAATGAATCATAAGAGACATATCACATGATGTATAACCACTACATGAGGCTTAGCCACAATTGGTTTATACAATCATTGTAACATAGTTGATGTCACGGAGCATCAATCTTTCCATCTTTATTAATCTCATTAAAAAGAAATTAAAATTAGTGTTTTAGTTCACAAAAACTGCTCTGTTCCGAAATTTTTATCTTCACTTTCACATTATAGATTCCAATCTCCACCGTTCAGAATCTTCTCCTATGAGTTGTGAACATGTACAAAAAATTTCGGCCCAATCCAACGGTTAACGAAGCAGGATATGCTGTTTTACTACAGCTGGTCAAGAAAAATCTGTGCAGAAATTTTCTTGCTTTCTTTCCCATTGTTCCTCATCGTCTTTCATCCTTTCTCTCATAGCAACCTTGCCACAAGATTCTTGTAATCTGCAATCCTTTCTCAACAAGTGAATTAGTCTTAAGATTGTTGGAATATATCTTGTAAATATCGAAAGGAAAACAAATTACAACATTGAAAATACAATATACAACAATTATGAAAAACATAAAAGGAACGATACAACCATATTTGATCTCTTCACTGGGTTTGTCCATCTTTGATATCTTGTATCCGAGTCGTGTGAGAACACACTCTCCTTAAGACTAATTCGTCCTCCTCTCTATGAGTGCTTGAGGTTTCCACGGGCGTTAGTCTCCCAGGATAAAACGGATTAACCGGAACCACTTCGCACTTAAGTCTTCCGGCGAAATGAACTAATATGCTTGGACGATATCACCATTGATTTTGTTCTAGGAGGCCAAAGGAAGAAGATGAACAAATTGCAAGAGGGAGGAAGAAGATTGAAGGAAAAATTCTCAATTATGTGTTATTTTTCTCATCTCTTTTTTTTTTTTTTTTTTCAAAGAGTTGTGGGTATCTCAATATATAGCTCAACCAACAAAATCAAAATGAATTCCCAATTAATCTCTATTAATATGAGAGTCATTACTCTTGTATTCATGTGGTTTTATTCCACATTTTTGTAACCACAACTCCAAGGTAATGATCCCAATTAATCCATCTATTAATTTGGGTATCATGGCACATCAATCAATGGTTGAGTTAAATTCAAAAGTTACAATTTTAACCCACCAACTTTGAGCTATTATATCTTTCTCATCCAATCTTAAATTGGACATGTAGATATACCATTTCAATGTTCACACGGAGTGAAACATGAACCCACAATAATATTTGCCAAACGACAAACGATTCATGTAAGAAAATATAAACAATTTCCTTCACACACAATATATTTTTTTCCAACAGCAGCGACCCATTGGCTAAAAAAAAAAAATCTCAGAAAAAAAACTGTTTTTTTTTTTCGTTTGCCAAAAGTAATACTTAGTACAACTAAATGTAACAACTGTGTTACTTATAAAGTAACATTATTTATAAGTAAACGTAACACCAGTTTAAGAAAAAATAGCTCATTTAACTCATCTTTCAAATGTAATATTAACTATAAATACGTGTAACACTAACAATAACTAAATGTAATTATCGTTATACTGAAATGTAACTAATAGTGTTTTTCCAGAATATTTTTTATTTTTGAGTATTTTGATTTTATTTTTTTAAAAGAAAGTAACATTTGAAAAATAACAACTTATATACATGAATGTAATTATATGTACAAGTAAATGTAACACTTTATTAGATGAAATTGTAACAGATTTCTATAAATAATGTAATATTTTTACATGTATCATGATAAATTGAACCCATTGTAACTTATTATTTGAAAACATATGTATCATGATAAATTGAACCCATTGTAAATTATTATTTGAAAACATATAGATATACTATTATACAAGTAAACGTAACTGTTTGACAATGTTATTATACAAGTAAAATGTAACATTCATTTATAAAAATTGTTACTTTCTTATTTTTACAATGTTACTAACACAAGTATTTTTAGTTCTAAAGTGTAAATAGTTGAATTATTACTTTTCTATACATATATATTACAATTATGTATAAACACTGTTACATATAAGTAACACGTGTTAACGTAACATGCACCTAGTGCATATCTTTTGTATATATTTATAGAGGTATTGTGTAAGTAGGATTATTGTGTTTATTTTAGTCATTATCCCCTTCCTTATATCTAGAGATATATTCCCAATATACTCATAACTTTCAGTAGTGTTAGGTCTCTTTTGTATCATTATATAATGAGAATATACTAGCCAAAGGCACTCACGTTGAGTCCTTACCTTCAGCCCTTCTCTTGTTATTGTGGTTGATCATCTTTCTCAATACTCTTCGTCTCATGCATTCTTCTTGTCTAATATGGTATCAGAGCCACCGATCTATGGTGGCCTGATTACTTCTGCTTCCGCTGTTCTTTTTTAATTTCGTTTTTTTTTCTTTTTCTTAATGTTATTATTTTTCCTCGTTGTTTGAAATAAATCAATGGATGATTTTTGGTACGATCCCGTTTGCTTTGATACATTACCATCATCCTACGATATTTGTCAGTTGTGTAACGGTTTTGGTCATACCGCAATAAACTGTTTGCGCCGTTATGAACCAACTAATACCATTCATACTGATTCTTTTTTTTCTTTATCGGATTGGTTATATCCGGAACAAAATGAACCCTTAGATGCAAATGATTGTTCATCCGACGTAGACGAACAATTAACTCATGTTAATGAGTCATCTTCTTCCCGTTTCTTTCCTACTTCAAATTGGTATGTTGATCATCTTTTCGATCAATTACACTGTCTTCAAAAACTCCCGTCTCAATCTTTGAAAGATTAGTTTTCTGAAGTAAAATCAATTTCCTATGCTCTCGGTAAGGCTGGAAATCCAATTTCTGAAACTGAGCTCATTAATTTTCTTGTTGATGGACTTGATTTTTTTTTATATTAAATTTGTCAATTATCATTTTTTTCGAAAACCCATTATTTCTTTAGATTTTCTTTATTGTCACCTATTTGACATAGAACAAGGAGCAGCACCTTGCTTAAACCAACCATCAGCACGTTGCCTGGGCCAGCCATCACACGCACAAGGTAGCCATGTAATTCGTTCCACAACCCAAATTACCCAGTTCAGCTCCTTGCCTTCTCTTTCTCAAGGCCCATTGCCTCCTTCTCCAGTCGCCCATCACCATTGGGCCGGCCTGAGCAACTCTCTCTTGCTGCTATCCAAACCCCCTTGGTCATCCCTCCTGGGCAGAATAATGGAATTTGTGGGCCGCAAGAACAAGAACCCACTAACCCACCATCATGTCCTCTTCCAGGCGACCCCATCATACAATTCTCCAGCATGCCACTCTCCACTCCTCAGTATGCTATGGATCAGCTCTCTTTTGATCACATTCTAGTACCTTGTTCGTTGATGAATACTCCATTTGACTTCAGTCTATGGTCTACTTTTCAATTTCCAACACATTTGATCGATAGATGCCGTCGGGATTTTTATTCACGAAAAACACTATGAAAATGAGTACTACACTCTATATCCTCCGAAAGAGTGGTATTACAAGCCTTGTCATAATCACCTCTACCTTCGGCTTTTGTTCAACGTAAATAAGTTACTTTCTGTATTCCCTATCGGCATGATATTTTTCTCATCTTTACCTTGGCAATTAAGGGGACGTTCTTCAAGTTCAAGCTGCATCTTCGTACCTACACTTTGCTTGAGGGAGGGTATTAACGTAACATGCACCTAGTGCATATCTTTTGTATATATTTATAGATGTATTGTGTAAGTAAGATTATTGTGTTTATTTTAGTCGTTATCCCCTTCCTTATATCTAGAGATACATTCCCAATATACTCATATCTTCCAGTAGTGTCAGGTCTCTTTTGTATCATTATATAATGAGAATATACTAGCCAAAGGCACTCACGTTGAGTCCTTACCTTCAGCCCTTCTCATGTTATTGTGGTTGATCATCTTTCTCAATGCTCTTCGTCTCATGCATTCTTCTTGTCTAATAACACGTTCATTACATTTAAGTTGTAATAAATATTACTTTTGACAAACGAAGAAAACATAAAAAAAAAAACACTGTTACTTTTCTGTATATATGTATTACTTTTATGTATACTAATTGTTACATATAAGTAACACGTTTGTTACATTTGTTTATAGTAACTATTACTTTTGACAAACCGATAAAAAAAAATTTGCCTGTGGGTCATGGTATGGATCCGGGTCATGGGTAAAAAATGATCCGTCTCTACTATGCGACGGGTCATGGTGTTCTCGTACAAGTTTTTTTTTTTTTTTTTGTATAAAGTAAACATATTTGCAATACAAAATAGTGTAACCGTTTCCATAATCCATAACTTTAAAATAAGAAACTCTAATTATAAATTGGGGCAACTAAAAGAACAAACACAAGAAACTAATTTTGTTGATATCCTTGGCAGTCTATTTGTTCAAAATCCAGCTTCGGGCATCTCCCTACATCGCTGTGAACCAAATTGCCGTCAAGAAGCCCTAACCCTACCAGAAGCTCATAATCAGTCCTAATTTCACAAAATTCAACGTATAATCTTCCTCTTCAACCGATTTCTCCCTCAAATCACTTGAAATCGATAGACTTCTTATGGAGAGCTAGCCCAAACACTTTTGAACTTTAGGTAAGGCTTATATTAACATTTCTAGTTTACTAATGTGTTCAAAATTCATCTTGCTTTCATCTTTGCTAAAATGAATTGAATTGTTCAATTCATTATTTTTAGAATAATGAATAATACTCTCTATGTCCCAAGATAATCCCATTTTGACTTTTTATAGTCAACGAAAATGAACTTTGAACGAAAATGAACTTTGACCAAACATTGATGTCAATTTATTGATCAATGAAATTCTAAAAATTATTATTGATAAATCACTTAATGATTTATCAACTACAAATTTTAAAATTTCAGTAGGATCGTCGCCAATAGTTGGTCAAAATTTATTTTTATTGACCATTAAAAGACAAAATGAGACTATCTTTCTGGGACAGAAGGAGTATATGTCTAGTATTGATAATGTAGAAGGTTGTGATTGATAATGTCTATCATCACAGTTTGTAGCTCCATTAGTCTCTCGTATGTCGGTAACCCTTAGAACTTTGCAAAAATATTTAATTCCTCCATCTAAGAAAGAATGTCCATCATCATAGTTTATACCTCTATTTTTCTCTTTTTGGTGGCATCTCTTTGCTTGAAAACTTGCCAATAATGGCATTTACTTCCTCCATCCCAAAAGAAATGTGTAATAAAACAATTGAACATTTTTTTTAGGCAGATTGAATACATATTTTTAATTCATCTATTCCATTTTTTTCTTTTCAGAAATGTCACTTATTTACCAAACTTGTTACCTCAAACTAATCAACTTCTTCAAAAGAGGACATGTCATCAAATAATTCATAATCGTACACAGTTTGCAGGAAATTGTCATAAAAATCTTACCAAATGTTATACTCCTTCCGTCCCACCTCACTTGAGACTAGGCCTGACAATTGTGCGGGTTGAGTCGGGTCGGGTTGTGGCGGGTTAACAGGTCGAAACGGGTCGACCCGCTACAACCCGTTTGAGTTGCCGGGTCAAATGGGTTGGGTTGAAACGAGTTGGGTTGGCGGGTTGAGACGGGTCGACCCGTTTAAATTTTTTGTTCGGGGTGCCATAAATTTATTAATTCTACCTATTTGCGTTTACGGGTTAAAACGGGTTGGATTGGGTTGACCCGTTAAGCTTAACGGGTTGAGACGGGTAACCCGTTTCAACCCGCTAACTTAAATGGGTTGGGTTGGGTCGGGTAATAATGGGGCCTACTTGAGACCTAAGAGGTGGGCACAATAACTAAGGAAAAAGAATAAAATAAGAAAAATGTGTGGTAGAAAATGAAGAGAGGGAATGAGTGGGGTTAATAGTAGGTTGGTTGAATGAATTGTGTGGTGGAAAATGAAGAGAGAGAATGAGTGGGTGGGGTAGATTGAATATAAAATTATAAAAAGATTACCATTTTGGGAAATCTCAAGTGAAGTGGGACGGACCAAAATAGAAATAAGTCTCAAGTGAGGTGGGACGGAGGGAGTATTTTCAACGAACTTTTTTTTTGGCTTGAAAGTAGACTTTTTGAACTTATATTGTTGAGGTCAACAATTTTTTGTTAATAGCGTGGAAACTTTTATTTATCAAAACTTCTGCAAATTTGTATACATCTTATTGTTGATATTTTCCAACAAAATAAAAAAAAAACAATTTCTTTTGTGGTAGAATTTTTACTTTTTGAACTGATAAAATAATTTAAAGCATGTCTATGAATGTATCATTTATAGATGACATACCTCAACATCAAGAAATAATTTGGAATGAATGAAGAAATAAGCTTGGATTTACCGAACTTTGTCTTCACACGGTAAATTAGCTTGCATATTATTTTTCAGGCTCACTTTGTTTTTTGAATGCAGGCTCACTTGATCTGTCAAAATGAACACATTTGAACACACCCGTAACATTAAAACACCCAAACAACCAACCCATTACTATTTCACATTCCCTCATTAATTTTAACCATCCTATTTCCATCCCATTTTTTACTCCATTAATTTTAAACCGTGAACCGGCGATTCCGAACCATGACCGTAACCGGAAGAGAAACAGTTCGGTTACGATTCAAGTTTTTCAAAACCGAAACCGGCAGTTCAGAACCGGAACCGTAACCGAAATCGTGTTTGGTCATCCCTAATTTCAACCCTAACAATAACAATAAGTGCACTCACTCACATTCTCACACGCGGTTTGCCTTCACTGCCTCGACATCTCTATTTCTCCCCCCCCTCTCGCTAGCTAGCCATTGTTGCCATCGCTCACGCAGCCTAGCCGGACTCTGCCGCACCCGCACGGCACTGCAGTTCTCCGCCTCTGTAGTCTCCCGTCAGTTTCTTCCGAGTTTTTTTTGCCTTCTTCTCTGCCCAGCTTCTGATCACCAAGTCGTCGTAGTCTCCGTCTCTGGTAAGGACTCTCTCTCAAGTCTCAAAGTATCATTAAATTCATTATATCCGATTTATTGATTAGAAATAGTTTCAGATTCAAGGGCTTAATTTTTTCTCCAGATTTAGGTCTTGGTTGTGGGTACTAACTTGTACTTTCAGATTTTAGGGTTGATTTTGGGGAAATAATGTGAATTTTCAGATTTAATGGTTGGATTTTGGGGCATAGTGTGGAGTTAGGCTCTTCTATCTAACTTTAGCCATTCTTGTGTCCGGGAGAAATTTTTGTTGAACTTCTGTTTCGGCTCTATCAAATTGAGGAAAAATTTATTTGTTTGGTGACTGGAAGTGGCCCTTAGTTCTTACATAAGGGTGTTGTTATACAGACCCGTAAAACTTATGAATACACCTGTAAGACTAAATTCACCCCTCAAAAATAAAACAAACTCATTAAACTTCCTATTATACCCTTCAGCCCTCAAAAATAAAACAATAATCCACTCATATTCACACACCCAATTCACACCCATCAGTTTTGGGTTTACTATCTCTCTCTCTCTCTAAGTGTTCTTCCAACCTAGGTTTTACCTTTCTCAAAATCCTTTCAATCTTTTCAATTTATTTCCAATTTTGAAGGCAATTGAAGAATAGACAATGAGGAACCAAACCAAGGCAATATTCCATGTAATGTTGAAAAATATGAGTTGGAACTTGAATTTTACGGATTCGGCCACCAGCCACCGAAACTTATGCAACGGTTCGGCAGACCAGAGCCGAACTTTTTCAGAAAATTCGGCTACACCCGGCCGAACAGTAGGATATGGTTCGGCCACACCCCAGCTAACCATAGGATATGGTTCAGCCACACCCGACTGAATTGTAAATAATTTTTCGTTAGACCAGGGCTGAACCTTTGTTAAGGTGGCCGAACCTTTGAAAATCAGACTGGATTTTTAGAAAGAATATATAGACACAAAAAACAGTTAAAACAGTTAAAGGATGAGAAAAACTTACAATTACGTCCATTTAGTGTACTGTATCAACAAAGCTTTGGCCTTGATCACAATGTGGTGTTTGAATTTTGAGAGAAAAGTTTGATGAGTAGGTGATTGGGTTTACAAGAAGCCAGAAGGGGTAAATGGAGTAAAAAATGGGATGGAAATAGGATGGTTAAAATTAATGAGGGAATGTGAAATAGTAATGGGTTGGTTGTTTGGGTGTTTTAATGTTACGGGTGTGTTCAACAATTTGGTAGAATTGTGTAGAAGTAAATAATTGCGGGTGTACATGGGGGGTGTATAATATCTAAAGGTTAGTTTTGTCATTTCCTTGAATGTCATTTTTGAAATAACTTGAAATACGGGTGTATTCATAAGTTTTACGGGTGTGTATAACAACACCCCTTACATAAATCTTCCTTTATATGGTTACGTTCAGTTTGTTGAAACAATATGTGGATAGCTTAATTACTGTCCTCCTCACATAATCTGCAGTGGCCATGACTCACATCATGCAAAGTATTGATATGGTCATTAATCACTTCGTAAAAATTAGTTGGTTATTTGTTGAAGATTATGTTAAACAAATGGACTTTTAATTTGTTTGCCTTTTAAAGAAAGTTTTAAGGGCTTTGCTAGTGTTTGAATGGGTGGATTTTTTTTTTCCAACGCTGGATGGATTTTTGATTAGCCTACATCTCTGTACAGGAGAAAAGAGGAGGAAATATGGATGAGCGTCAGGACATGGAAAGGTTCGGAATGGAGAACGATTACGACGATGGTCAGTGGATCGGTGGAGAGTTTTACGGGAAACGCAAGGAAAAGCGGCACCAGACCAAGGATGATGTTCTCTATGGCATCTTTGCAGACAGTGACTCTGATTATGACAATGGAAGCTCCAGCAGAAAACGGAGGAAAGATCTCTCCAAAAAGCCTGACCTCACCAAACCTCTGAATTTTATCTCTAGCGGTACTGTCATGCCCAACCAAGAGATTGATCGAATTTCAAAAGAGGACAATGAAGATGGTTTAGGTCTTGGAGCATCCAATTCTGGCCCATCTGGCCTAGGTTTCCATTCAAGCTCTTCAACTAAAGATGTGAATGAGCTTGAAGAAGTGGCTAATGATAACGATGAAATTGACTTCCTTCCTACAGCTTTTGGGAGGAAGATCAAGGAAGGTGCACAGCAGCGGCGTGAAAAGGAGATAGAGAAGGCCAAATCGACCAAAAAGCCTTCCCTGTTAGGAAAGAAAGAACCAGAGCAGGGAGATGTTGGTGTGTTCGAGAAGCACACCAGAGGGATCGGGATGAAGTTGCTTGAGAAGATGGGCTACAAAGGAGGTGGGCTTGGAAAGAATGAACAAGGAATTGTTGCTCCAATTGAGGCCAAGTTGCGGCCCAAGCTTATGGGAATGGGTTTTAATGATTACAAAGAGGCTAAGGTATCAGCATTACCTGAATCTGAGGAGAAGAAGTCTTTGCTTCACACGGGACCCCCTGTTGGGGATCACCTGAAGGAGAAGGAAAAGCTGTGGTCAAAGCATGGTCGGGTAAAAAAGAAGAAGGTTTATGTAACTGCAGAAGAGTTGCTGACCAAAAAGCAAGAGCAGGGCTTTGAAGTTGTTCAGAAGGTGTTTGATATGAGGGGACCACAAGTTCGTGTGCTGACAAATCTGGAGAATTTAAATGCTGAAGAAAAAGCAAGGGAGAATGACGTCCCAATGCCCGAACTCCAGCATAATCTCAGATTGATTCTTGACTTGGCTGAGCTCGATATACAGAAAATAGACCGGGACTTGAGAAATGAGATGGAAACGGTGGTCAGTTTGCAGAAAGAGAAGGAGAGGCTCAAAGTAGATGCTGTACGTCAGAAAAAGCAACTAGATAGCATGGAAGAGATTGCTGGTGTGTTGGAATGGATAGGTAACGAAAACCTGATGGGTACATTGACTTTGGACTCACTTGCAAAGTCATTCGGGGACTTGCAGAGACGATATTCTGATGATTACAAGCTATGTAACTTGTCTTGTATTGCATGTGGATATGCTTTGCCATTGTTTATTAGGGTATTTCAAGGTTGGGACCCGCTCTTAAATCCGGTGCATGGGCTAGGAGTCCTATCATCTTGGAAGAGCTTGTTACAAGGAGCAGATGGTTTTGATTCACCTTATACCCAGCTGTTTATGGAAGTTGTATTTCCTGCTGTGAGGATATCTGGGTGTAACTCTTGGCAAGCAAGGGACCCCGAACCAATGCTTCGGTTTTTGGAATCTTGGGAAAAGTTGCTCCCTCCTTCTGCACTTCAATCTATTTTGGATAATGTTGTCATGCCAAAATTGTCAGCAGCCGTGAACTCATGGGACCCACGTAGGGAGACTATCCCTATTCATTCCTGGGTGCATCCATGGTTACCATTGTTAGGACACAAGTTAGAGACTCTTCATCACGTAATCCGCAACAAACTGGAGAGTGTTCTTCATGCTTGGCAACCAAATGATATGTCTGCTTACTATATTTTGTCACCTTGGAAGACTGTTTTTGATCCAAACAGCTGGGAACAAATAATGGTTCGATATATTGTCCCGAAATTGCTGGAAGTCATCAAGAGTTTTGAAGTGAATCCAGCAGATCAAACGCTTGATCAGTTTAACTGGGTCCGGACTTGGGCTTCTGTTATTCCCATCCATCACATGCTTCATATAATGGATATTTTCTTTGACAAGTGGGAATTTGTATTGTATCATTGGTTATGCTCAAAACCAAAATTTGAAGAAGTATCCAGTTGGTATTTGGGTTGGAAGGATCTTATTCCGCCCGAACTTCTTTCAAATGAACACATTCGATATCGGCTTAATCTGGGTTTGGATATGATGAACCAAGCTGCTGAAGGCATGGAGGTTGTAAAACCTGGTATGAGAGAGCAAATTAACTACCCACCAAGAGTGTTTGACCGAAGGCAATTTGAGGCTCAGAATGCAGCTGCCCATGCCCAACAGCGAGGCTCCGCAACTCTGACTGATGACACAGGTAATGCACGTGAATTGACCTTGAAAGAAGTTATCGAAGTTCATGCCCAGCAAGAAGGTCTGTTATTTAAGCCCAAACCAGGCAGAATGCAAAATGGTCATCAAATCTATTCCTTTGGTAACATTAGCATAATGGTAGACTCTCTCAATCAAAAGGTGTATGCCCAAGTTGAGGGTAGGTGGACCCTGGTATCTCTCGAGCAACTGGTGGAGCTGCAGAAACGATCTGCTTTCAGAAGAGGCTGATTGGTGAAAACTAGTGATGCATCTTCAGTCAACCAACTTTGAATTCATAAGAAGTGACAGGGCTTGTTTAAAGTTTCGGTTCCAGATGATCATAATATTTGAGCATGGTCAACATGTTACGTATCGATTTGCATGAGATTAGATAGGAATGCTCGGCAATCAACTTGTAAAATCATCCAAATTTATTTAATTTGTTCGGTCAAATTACTGGTTCTGCGTTTGTCATATCCAGGAATCATTGTATACAGTTTTTCATGTAGTTTATTGTTTTGGATCTGTCATTGCCAGAAAATGTACATGCAATGTGCATTAATAGAACCCTTTATTCAGAGGTTTAACCTTTTCTAGTGTTCTTCTACACTCGCAGTAAGCCATTTTCATCTCTTTTCCCACTGAATTCCGTTTCGAAATCGAGCAAATTTCAGAAGCTTTACCTCTAACCATTTCCAGAGACACTTACTGTTGAGCTTGGAAATTTTATATCCTTGGAGAAGCTGTAAGTACTCTGCTACAACTAGACGGAATAATTTTTAGTACTGTTCTTAGTATCCATTCCAGAGGATGCATTATTAACGTGTTCTGATTATACATAGTTTATCAAATTAGGCACACTGATAGCCGTGGAGTGGATGGACTGATTCCTCAAGAACTGTCGAATCTTAAATCTCTCATCACTCTGTAAGTATCTTACCTTATGATCGCTAATTTAATGAACATAATTATTCTTTATCGTGATAATCTGGGTATGGGAAGTTTTTGTCAGGTAGGCATATATGAGTATCTGTTTACTGGGTGAGTTCTTTGGAACATTCACAAGCCTTAACACTCTGTAGCAGTCTTAGACCCACTGTGACTTCTAACTCTTCTCTTGGTTTCTTGGTTAACTTGACAAGTCTTTCAATATTGCATGATTCTCAACAACCTCATTTTGCCTCATTTAGGGAAGTGCATACAAGTAGATTGGTTTACGTGCAGACGTGTATGAAACTGCAGACTAGCTGGCTGACCATATTCCGACATGTATATGTATTTGTATATGTATTTATCAAGCGATTATAAGTCATGAATGGGTGACCATGTTATCATATTGAAAGGGATTCCAACAAGCTGACAGGCCTCGTACCCGACTCTTTTCAGGACTTCGTTTCATTAGAATACCTGGAAGTCATTGATCAACTTCTATCTCATTCTACAACAAATGTATATGCATGTGCGTGTGTGTATATAATATACATGATGCACAAATCGAAATGCAGTCACTTGTGTGCAGGTATTTTGGATATAACCATAAGGGAGAGCTCCCGAAAATTATCATAACACCAACGCTCCATGCTCTGTAAGGCCTATGTATATACATTTTGATTTTTTTTTTTTTTTTTAAGTTTTCTGAACAATATAGTGGGTCAGTTAGTATTTAAATAGAATGAGTGTTCTTATCTCTGATACCCATGTTTCTGACTCTACGTTGCCAGTTGCCACAGAGATGTCTTCTTCAATTCCATCACTGAACATTTACCTCTAAACTATGACAAAATGGGATTATCAATGTACGTTGATCTAGTCTATTACGAAGGGACGCTTTGAGGAGGAGATTCTGACACTGATGCAGACCGAAACCCTTGATCTTTCGCATGGAAAAGACAATAAAACCGTCTTTTTTTCACGAAAGCCATCAGAATTTTGATTGACCTCTTCCTAGCAATAACTCAAAGTTGTTCATCTCACTCTTCATCTTGAAAACAAGACAAGTTTAGTTTTTACATTGTCTTCCTTTTATTTTAAGGTACGATGGCTTGAGCGATTTGGGTGGAGTTCCCTTGTGAACTGGTGTAAATGACGATCTGGGATGCGCGTTCTGGGACGTGAGATGAGGGTGGGAGGGGAGTTCCCGGTAAATATGATGCTCACAATGGCATTTGATCAACATGTTTGCCAAATGTAAGCTCTCTCTCTCTCTCTCCACATATATGTATATATATGTATATATATACATGTGTATGTATATATATATATATATATATATATATATATATATATATACACATGTATATACATATATATGTATCAAATGTATCCAAGTGAACAATTGGATACATTAGTTTTCATCTAATGTATCCAAGCAATGTATCCAAGTGAACCATTGGATACATTAGTTTTTTACCTAATGTATCCAAGTTCTCACGGTTCTCACGATATTTAGGTTCTCACAGGAGCACTATATGTGTGTATATATATATATATATGTATATGTATATGTGTATATATATTTATGTATATGTGTATATATATTTATGTATATATGTGTATATATATATATATATGTGTATATATATATATATATATATGTGTATATATATATATATATGTGTATATATATATATATGTATATATATGTATGTATATGTGTATATATATGTATATGTATATATATATATTTATGTATATGTATATATATGTGTATATATATGTATATGTATATATATATATATACACACATATATATATATATATATATATATATATATATATATGACAAATTCTCAAATGCGGCATGCCGCACCGTGCGGCAAAGGGTGTTTGGTTCCGCTGCTTTGCGCGCCCGGTTGCTTCCGCTACATCCGACCGTTGGATCCAGCCTTCCCACTTCCCAGATTGCGACACGTGTCCCTTTAAAAAAAAAAAACCCAAAAACTTTAAAATGCTATATCTTGATATTTATAACTCAGAAAAATAAAATAAAAATACCGTTGTGTTCGTCTCGTCGAGACGAAGAAAACTACATAGGTCATGATATGGTTTGATTTTTATTAAAAAAACATACTTTTTAAAACACAAAAAAAAATTGATCTGCTTGCCAGCTCAAATGTAACACTCTGTTCTGATAAAAGTAACACTTCCATCTTCAAAAAGTAACACTTTCTACTGTAAAATTTAACAGCAGTTTTTACAAAAAAAAATTGGGTTTGCATTTCAATTGTTACTTTCTCAATAAAAAATTGTAACATTTCATATATAATGGTACATTTAGGAATATAAACTCTTACAATTAAGAAAAAAAATTTTACATTCATTTTTTATAAAATGTAACATTAGTTTTTAGTTGTCAAAGTGTTACATTTGAAAAAATGAGTGTTACATTCCTTTATAAAAAGTGTTACTTTAATTTAGTTGTGAATCTTTATGTTATCTTTAATCTATTGCATCAAAATTGTGGTACATTTGTTTTGAAAAAAAGTGTTACATTTGAGGAAAAAAAGTGTTACATTTCGGTATAAAAAGTGTTACTTGTTGTTGGAGGAAAAAAGTTAGGGTGGCAAAAAAAAAAAAATGGCTCGGCGCCGCCGCCCGGCGTGCGGCCGTTGTACGCGAGACAAGCCCTATATATATATGTGTGTGTGTATATAAATATATGTGGGCCCCGTCTTTCTACAATACCAGCGAGCTGTTATAGCATGGTTTTTTTTTCTTTTATTTCATTGGAGATTTTTCTCTATATATAGAGACCAGACCAGGAAGATGACAATGATGATGCACGTTACACTCTAAACCATCAAGATTAAGAAGGAAAGCGGCTGCTTGCAGACCAAGTTCCATGGCATTAAGTACATTCTATTCTCGAGCATTTGACCTCTTAAGTCCATTTCGCATTAGTTGTTGACTTCTTGTTGTTTTCTCGAACTGGAACCGCTACTGAATTTCACATTTTACAAATATTTCAATAAATACAGATAAGATTATAAATCTCTATTAATAAGAGTACTAGAATTTATGTGTCTTGCTATAAAATTACTTTAAAATTAACTTAAATTTTGCATCAAGACAAAAGCAGTTAATAATTTGGATACGAAGAGAGTGCATGATTGAAGGCTTCTTGACTACTGAGGGCCAGAAGACAGATTTGGCCACTTGATTTTGAACTGATTGATGAATCATTGGATATGCAAAACATGTCTTTAAACGCAATGGAGTCGTTTGCTAGTCTGATAACAATGATTAATACCTGAAAAATGTTTACTGTATTATATTTGAGATTAAATTATTGCGGATATAGTTATTCATTATTCAGGGGGACCAAAGATATGCCTACTTTATCTCACTAAAGGGTAGTTTGGGGATAAGAAGTTATCGATTTCTTTGGTAACATTCGGGATCAATTCATCCAGTGTGATTTCTTTGGTAACATCATTTGGGAAATGTTCAAGGAAGATATATTATCAGAGTTGGTCTTGTTTGGGATACTGGAGATAATCTGGACCTTAAAATTTCATGGTTGAGAATTATTGGCGTAGGCAGAATGTCAATGTCATGTAGTTGAGATAAGCAACTTTCTTTATCCTAGAGACCCTAGAATAAGTGCAGCCAGTCATCTGGTGGACCGATTAGGCCACTGAAAACCGATTATATAATCTTAATTAGAGCTTTCATGCATGTTTAATTATCATTTACCGAGTAATTAAATATTTGTAAAAATCGGCGCCCGGCAATCAACTTTTAAAATCATCAAAATAATATTTAGAGTTTTTGTTTGGTCAAATTACAAACACTACTTTTGTCATTTCCAGCAATATGGTATACAGTTTTTCAGGTTTGGAGCCGAGCCAATCAAAATACTACGTTTGATGCCGTAGAACCCTTTATGCGATAATATGTTGTACAGTACAACACCTTAAATAGAGTAAGGTACGACATCTGTGGTTAGGAAACAGTTGAATGGTTCAAAGCTCCTTTCTCTGTCACTGACCTTAGTTTTAGTCAAGAAGGACCATAAAAGAAAAGGGTATATGCACTAATGCAATAATGCAAGTCATAGTGCTATATAACAACATTAATATTATTATTATTATTATTAAAGTTAAATTGAACCTTTTATAAGAATATTTTGAAAATGATGTTTCATTAAATCAGTACAACCTTGTATTAAGGTATTGCTTCATTTTATTGACTAGAGACATGAATCTAACTCAGTTCCTCCTATTCTAGAATCAAGCTCTGTATTGGTCTCTCGATCATGATGATTTTTTTGCGCTTCTTCTTCTTCATCCTTTTCTCGTTTCTCAGAGTAGTTGTTGCACAAGTACAACCAGCCACTGATCCGAATGAAGGTCACAAGTCTCAACTCCTCTATTTCGTTTCTCCTTTTTTTTATATTTTAGTTAAGGCTTAACATAGTCGAATCTGTATCTAATAATTTACCTGTTTTAGTTAATATTGATATCATGCTTAGTACCGAACAAATTTATTTACTTTTTGATATTTTTGGTCAGTGGCTGCTCTGAACAAGATGGTTGACTACTGGAGTTTAAGAAATCACCTCAATTTGACTTCTGACCCTTGTGCTCAAGGTGCAACTTGGGCTGCAGAAAGTGCAAACCCGAAAATCATTTGTGACTGCCCAGAGAATGTTTGCCATATAACACACTTGTCAGTTTGACCAACTTTGACCCACTCCGTATCTGTAGTACTATAGTTATACTGAGGATTTGGTTTGTTATTCATTGTTTCAGGAAGATTTATGCATTGGACATTTCTGGTGGCATTCCTCAAGAACTTTTCCTGCTAAAGGAACTGATGGACTTGTGAGTAGTACCCATTACATGCTTAGCTCTATGCTTAACTTCATATGGTTTATTTCGAGGGTTACGTGATTGTGAATTTGTGATGCAGAAATCTCGGTCAGAATATATTAAGCGGGCCCATCCCGCCTGAAATTGGACAGTTATCGCAAATGCAATACCTGTAATTTCTTCTTAACTTTGTAAATAATGAGCTTTAGAATGTTAGCATTTGACATTTCATAATTTCTGGGGCCTAACAATTTTCGCTTGGATTGTATAAATCAGGAGTCTTGGAATTAATAACTTCAGTGGTTCTGTGCCTGTGGAGCTTGGCAATCTTACCAAGTTGAAATCCTTGTCAGTACACTTCTTTAACCTTTTCTGCTGTTCAACGCACACACACACACACACACACACACACTACACTCTTTTTTTTTTTTTTTTTTTCGTTTCTAACTGGTGTTAATTTTAGAAGCTTTAGCTCTAACAATTTCCACGGACCCTTACCCGTTGAGCTTGGAAATTTGACATCCTTGGAGCAACTGTAAGTACTCTGATATGACTAGACTGTATAATTTCCCGCCCCGTTCTTTGTTTCTTCCATATGATGCATTAATGAATCCTGAAACATGGTTTTACATACTCCATTCGTGCATTGTATTTGTGATGTGTTCTTATTAAACGTTGTTGATCAAATTAGGTACATTGATAGCAGTGGAGTGAGTGGACCGATTCCTCAAGAACTGTCAAATCTGAAATCCCTCGCTACTCTGTAAGTATAGGTTCTCCCCTTAATAAACGCTTCCGGAGTACTAATTTAATGAGCATGATGATTCTTTATCGTGATAATCTGATTAAACGAAGTTTCTGTCAGGTGGGCATCTGATAATCTGTTTACTGGGAAGCTGCCTGAGTTCCTAGGAACTTTTACAAGCCTTGAAACCCTGTATGCACTCAGAGAGCCTTTTTTTTGACTTGCTACTGTCTTTCAAAAAAATATTGTCTCTTTTCTTAACACCCTTTTGGTGTAACAGGAGGCTTGAAGGAACAGCTCTTGAAGGTCCGATTCCAAAAACTTATGGTGCTCTAACAAAACTCGAAGACCTGTAATTTCCTAGCACTTTTTATAGCACTTCAAATGCCTCAACATCGAACAATAATTTTAGTGAAGTAGAATTATTTTGCTTTGTTTTTGTGTAGGAGAATTGGCGATCTCAATAGTGAAGATTCTTCTCTTGGTTTCTTGGTTAACTTGACAAGTCTGTCAATATTGTAAGATTCTCAACGACCTCATTTTAAACTAATTTAGGACAGTGCATAAATAGATTGGTTTACTTGTATGTTCGACAGATCTTTAAGAAACTGCAGACTTGCTGACCAGATTCCTACACACCTTGGCTCATTTTCTAACTTGAAAACCTTGTAAGTTATCTTTGAGCCAGTTCATTTGTGTGTATTTATCAAGCAATTCTCAGTCATGTATGATTGACTATGTTATCGTAATGAAGGGACTTGAGCTTCAACAAGCTGACAGGACAAGTACCAGACTCTTTCCAGGACTTCGTTTCACTAGAATACCTGTAAGTCATTGAGCTACTTCTATCTCAGACAGTATACACATATGCATGTGTACGCACTGTATGTGTGTATGTATACGTATGCGTGTATGTTTACATATATGTATATATGTGTACACGTATATGTATCTGTATATGTGTGTGTATACATTAGGCACAAATGAAAATGCTACTACTTGTCTGCAGGTATCTTGGAAACAATAATTTGAGCGGAGAGCTCCCTAGAAGTATCATAACACCGAAGCTCAGTGCTCTGTAAGTGGTATATTTATAGGTTTCTGTGTTGTTCCCCCAAACCCCTCCTCCCCCCCCCCCCCCCAAAAAAAAAAAAAAAAAAAAGTTTCACAAACAAGATAGTTGGATATTTGATATTTGGTATACAAACCGATTGCCCATTTTTACGTCTGATACCCATGTTTCTGATTCTACGTTGCAACAGAGATGTTTCCTTCAACTCCATCACTGGAAAGTTACCTCTAAACTATGACAAAGCGGGATTATCAATGTAAGTCAATCCTTGAATCTCTCAGCGGATTCGTATTCTGTGATTTTGTAATGGATTTTATTTTCTAAATATTTATTACATTCTTTCGCAGGAATGTTGTTGGAACATCTGTCAATGCAAACAGTCTACAGGACGGGTAAAACGCTATTTGTTTCAACCAAAACACATATTTGGGTAGTGACCTCGGAAATGCTGCTTAACATGAATTATTTGTACTTGTTGATCGGTGATTATGTAGGAAGGCATCTACAATGTTGCGTTGCCTAGGAAGTACCAAGTGCACAAACAATTTTCCAGCTAGTAAGTGAATTCCTTTACTTTGATTATCATAAATGATTAGTACTCCCCCTGTCCCAGAAAGTTAGTCCCTCTTTTTTCATTGTTAGTAGAATGAACTTTGAGCAATAATTTAGGTTGCTTTTAATGATCTTAATGAACAATGAAAAAAAGGGACTAACTTTCTAGTACAGAGGGAGTATTTCAAAAGCGTATTCATACTTCTTGGTTTGGTTTTGTAATATTTGGTGTAGCGTCGTTTTCAATCAAATGTGGAGGGATGGAACAAGTATCTGCAGCTGGTATAAAATTCTCTGATGATTCAGAAACGCTTGGATCATCCTCACTTTACACAAGCTCAAATCATGAATGGGCAGTAAGCAATGCAGGAAATTTCATTTCTAATCCAAATGGACCTCAATTTACAACACAGACCGAGTCTCAAATCACTCAGACTTTAGATTCTGAGCTTTACAAAACTGCAAGAATATCACCTAACTCGTTAAGGTACTATGGCCTCGGTTTGAAGAATGGCAAGTACAAAATCGAGCTTCATTTTGCAGAAATACAAATGGAGGATTCCCATTCGTGGAAAGGTCTTGGGAAACGCTTGTTCGATGTCTACATCCAGGTATATATACAACTACCCGTACAAAATACTATGTGAAGATTTGAAGATTGTAGTTCAAACGTGTTTTTATGATATGATTTGTGAAGGGTGAAAGGGTTGTTCAAGATTTTAACATTCGTAACGACGCTGGTGGATCAAAGAGAGCTTTGGTGAAGGAGTTTGAAGCAAATGTGACAAATACAATCATGGACATTCATTTCTTATGGGCTGGAAGAGGCACTTGCTGCATTCCATTTCAAAGTACATTTGGTCCTTTAGTTTCAGCCATCCATGTTTCTCAAGGTTTATTCTGACATATTATCTTTTCATTTATGAGAAACCCAATATCTGACCCTGAGAAAAATGGATTTTGTAACATTTTTTTCCTCTTAATAGTCTAACAATATTTTGATTATTTTGCAGCATCAGACGGTGGGGATTCTTCTATACACAACAGGAGGCGTGTAGGCAGGATTGTTGGAATAGTGTGTGGTGGTGCAGCGTTGGTTGTAATAGCTTCTTCCATTGTCTACCTGTGGTGGGCAAGGACAAAGGAAAGAAGTGGACATGGCCGAGTTCGTACAGACTCTCTCACTAAGGACGTAACTTCTTAATGATCATCGCCGTTTTTATCTTTTTCTTCCTAATAAATTGTGAGATAAGAAGAAGCCGTTGGTGGATTGGATTGCAGATTAGATCGTAGACCGGGATAAATAGAATCCAGTTTCTATTTATATGTAAAACGTGTGTCAGTTACCAGACTAAAGTTAATCCTTTCACAAGTATGAATCAATAACATTTGAAAAGAGAGACAGAATGGGTCAATTGCAATTTGATTACCTTACTCACATTGTAGATTGGTGGAGTGAACTTGAAAGTACAAAAAGAAAGGGTTGATTGGTTAATTGCAGTTCAGTTACCTTACTTTAACCTACATTTACAAATTGGTTTCCAACATTTATGTTCAAGTACTAGTACTCATGCTTGTGCCATAGGCACGGTGGCAGGCAGTATGATCTACGTCAAGTGAAACAAAAATGGAAGAGATACGCCATTAAACGCTCCAGAATATAATTAAAGTCAGCAATCATGAAACAACCAACCAACCAATCCAATGGTTGACCACCCAACTCTCTATAACCATTTGTTAAAGATATGACTTTGAAAGATAAGTCAGAGCAGAGAAGAAGACGAAAAGGAGCAGCAGCAGCCAGAGAACGACTCGTGTTGGTGAGCACAAGTTGTGCCCCAGAAGAACTGTAGGAGTGAAGGGCTGAGAACAAGTTGTTGGCACAAGTGAAGGGTCGGAGAACGACTCGTGCTCAAGGGCACGAGTAGTGCCTTGCGACAAAGTCAACACCAGTTTGGCGGATTATGCAGAAAACGCGTGGGTTTATTTTGTTTCCTTTTAGGAATTAGTTTTTTGACACCTTTTGTCTTCAGGGTTAGGACTTAATTCTATAAAGTAAGAGAGAGGTCAATAATTCTAGATCTAGAGTTTGCACAGTCAGGAATTTTGTGATCGAAACTCGTGCAAAGTCGATTAGTGTGATCATCTTCTGTAATTGTTTCTCTGGTCATATTAATAATATATGTTCTCCTTTTGCTTGTGGACGTAGCCAATAGGTTGTTGGTGAACCACTTTAAATCTGTGTACGTGCTTGTCGATTTATGTTCGTTATTATATGTCATCTCTTACGGTTTGATTTGCTAACAAGTGGCACCAAAGCCTAGTTAGTTGAGAAAGATCAAGGTATTCCCTGCTGCAGACGAGATGGATTCCGGGACGGACTAGAAGATCGACAAGTTCGATGAGAAGAATAGTTTCAGTTTATGGCAGATCAAAATGAGGGCCATGTTGCAAAGACAAAGCTTGTGGGCTCCAGTGGCTGCTGCAATCAGGGATCGGAAGGATCCAAAAGGCAAGGCAGAAGCCGTTCCCACACCTAAATATTAGAAAAGACTGTAGACATGTTAGTGTTGGATGAGAAGGCTCATTCACATATCATCATGTGTCTTGATGATGACATCCTAGCGGATGTTGAAGATGTTCTTGACGAAGTCTCTAACCAACAAGCTCTACATGAAGAATAAATAATTTACTTTCCAGATGTCTGAATGTACGCCTATTAAGGATCACCTAGATCGATTTTATGCATTATTACTTGAATTGCATAATATAAAGGTTGAAATCGATGATGAAGATGCTGCTTTAATTCTGTTGGTGCCTCTATCACTGTTGTATGAGTCATATGTTGATTCATATATAAATAACGAGACAATTACTCTGGAGCAAGTAAAGTCTATTCTGAAGACCAGAGAACTGCGCCGAAAGGCGAGTGGTGCAAGTACAAAATCTCAGTCATCATGTTTAGCTGCAAAAAAGTGGTTTATCTAAGAGGGATCCAAGACCTAGAGATATTTGTAATTGTTGCAAGGAGAAGGGGCACTGGAATTTCAACTGTCCCAAGAAGAAGAGTGAACAACATAGGAAATCTGATTCGATTGCTGCGATGACAAGCAGTGACCATCTGGATGAGGATTGTGATTATGGCCTAGTCACTGAAGAAGAAACTTGCAAGGAAGATGCATAGGTTCTTGATTCAGGGGGTTTCTTATCACATGTGTTCGCGCAAGGAGCAGTTTACGATGTGTTAGTACCCGGCATGAAAAATAGCTTAAAACCCTTCTTAGAACCTTCCACGGACTTCTTAGATGTTTAGGAGTATCCAGGGACCTTTCTGGGATTTCCCCCAAGGCTCTCCAGGGACCTTAGAGTAAAACTTAGGGATCAAGGTATGGCAATGGAACTGTACGGCTCGATAGGAGGCATACGGCTCCCTATGAGCCGTACGGCGCCTATGTCGGGTTTGTAGTTTGCCTATAAATTCAGCCTTTCACGGCCTCATTCAAGACATCTTTCACATAAGGGAAAACCCTAGCAACTGCGATTTCCAGACTGTTTCTCTCCCTTTCAATTGCCTAAAAAACCCTCGTTTCCACATATCTTTGATCACCAAAGAGATCCAACACTACCACCAACCAAACTTGGTTCAAGGAGTGAAGATCAAACCTTCAAAGCCTCTACACCGATCTTTGTAACGCGTTCTTATTATTCTTTAATCATTAGATCTAGTTTACTTGCATAACTATATTGATAGATCTAGGGTTTGTTCATCATTCTTTGAATATTTGTTCTTGACCTATGATGATCTAGGGTTTCTACGAAACCCATATTAGATCTAGGTCATATTATTTATATCTTTAATTTGCATTATTTATTTGATGTCCCATGATCATACACATCTCTGCTGATGAACAACGATGAATCCCATCGATCGTGTCGATGTTTAATCTTGCTAGGATGATTTGATCATCCTATTATTTCTTTCTCCTCCCTCATCCTTTTGCATGATCCCCACTTCTTCTACCTATTCTAATTCGTCAATGAACTACGCTGACCTGAGCTTCTCACGTTAAGAAGAACGTAGGCAATCCTCGGATCCAGTCTCAAACACTAAACACACATAAGCACGTTAATCATGATAGAAAGACCATTAATCGGGCAGTAGGAGCGATCACTTTAATATTTTCTCTTATTGTAATTTGACCCCCGAACCCAATTATTCCCATAATTAGTTTTTTCAATATTTTAACTACAATAAAACGGCATGGTGACTCCCATTTTTATCTCACGTATTCACAGTTGTCGGCCATGGCATCCCCAGCGTGCTTTGATGATAAGGCTTCAGATGTTTGTCATGGATTAGGTGCTTCTGTCTTCGATCTATCTATGCAAGTGTTAATTTGTGTTGACGTTAATTTTGTTAATTTGCGTACGCATCATGATCAAGTGGTGAATCTCTCTCTGTGTGTGTAAATACCGACTCTCCCTTTGTTTTCAAACTTGTTCTAGTTTATATAGTCGAGTACACGAGTCATCCCTTATTTTATTGTTTTTGTCCCTTAAATAAAGCATTCCTAGAAAGCAAAATATGAGTACCATTTAGCACTTGATTCTTAACGCACAAAGGGCACCCCCCCCAAAATTTGATCACTGGAAATTCTCAAGCACAAGATTAGGATTAAATTAAAAGGGGTGAGGCAGCTCCTCACTTTGGATTCGAGCTTGGAGCGGACCATCGTGGCGGGAAAGCTCTTCCTCCATAACGTTGTTGCATACCCAGAATTCTGGTTAAGCTAGGATAGCCCCTACCCGGCTAACCTACACATCTGGAGGTGACCAAAGCAACATTGCAACTAGTATTTGCCATTGCTCCCTCTTTTCCCTTGAGTCATCAATTCCATTTATTAGTTAAAATGATTGGGGGTGCCAATAAATAAATAAACTTCAGGTATCTAAAGAGTACCCATATTTCAGGTTTTGAAATGCTTTAGTTGTAAACAAATCCAATAACTCGAGGGATGACAGTGTACTGTGGACTTGATAAATTAAATAAAAAATTATCGACTCGGGGAGTCTCAGTATTAGTGCGCTTTTTAGGAGATTCACGATTTTATCATGATACTTAGACAAATTGCCAAAGTTAAACTAACACGTATTAAGACCGGGATAGATAAATCAAGGCACGTGATTGTCTTCATCGGTGATCTTCGGTTGCGAAAGCCCCAGCGTTTGAATGATAAGCCCATGCATTGACTTGGAGAGTAACCGGAGTAGAGCTTGATCAAAGTGATGCTTGGAATGGACTTTGAATGTCACTCTAGAAGACAGATGAGATTCTCCCTCTATAGAATTGAGAAAAATGTTTTGAATTTGAAAGATTGGGATTTTATGTGCAAAAGAATGATTGTTTTAAATATGAAGGAGCAAAATGATTTTATTTGAAAATTTAAACGCAAGCAATGCACAAAAATCCTAGGGAAGCCGGACAAGCACATTGCTTAGTTTTGACACCTTGTTTTGATTATTTCCTAGAATAGTGGATTCCTTCTACCGAGTATGAGACCAATGTTTTTCACCTGTACCTACGGCCGTCATAAGCCCCTAGAAAAGGTCCCGTACCCTTTCGGGGATCCACCATTCTCGTTGCGGTCTATGTGAGAGTCTTTGACAATTTTGAATCAATCCCATTCATTTCATTTGATATCCACAATTATACCTTTTATGATCCTTTTGAATTGTGTGGGATTAACCGAAAATTGCCTTGGACAAAAACCGACTTAAGGTCAAGGACGTGTGCATTTTGAAAACAGGGTCGCAAGACGTGGCTTTATTGGCTGGCTGGCATGAAGGCTTTAACTCTTAGCCACGGCAGGAGACGCGACCTTGAGTCGGGAAAGGCAACCGCGGGTATCAATTCGAGGGAGCAAGAGATCCCCGTCACCACGCGGGCTCCAAGTCCCTAAGTTTTGTATGGTAAAAGTGACGTTATAAGTTTGAAAATGTGATGTGTGTGAGGTATCTAATTTTAAAAAAATAATTTTTAAAAAGAAAAGGAAAAAAATACATTTTTTTGGTTTTTTGTTTTCCTGTTTATTTACATGTATAAATAAAAGAAAAAGAGAGAAACCTGTAAAACAAATGTTAAGGCATGTATATACATATAAGGCAAAAAGGCACACAATGGCGGAAACACACAAATTGAGTCTAGCCTACTTTAAAAAAATATCTCCAGCAAAGTCGCCACTGTGAGAGCCCGCGCCTCGAACTTAATCGAAAATCGGTTTCTAAAAATGGTTTCCCTTTTGAGTTTTGAAAACAGAAGAGTCTCCACCTCATTTTATTAAAGGAAAATAGAGATAAAACATTTTTGATTTTAAAAGAGAAGTAGGTTTGGAGGCTAAGTTACGAAAAGAGAAGGTGATTAGCAGCACTCCTCTCGCCCTTATGGTCTCTAGCATGCTTCCTCCTACGCTTCATTTTAATGCCTTGTCAAAAAATGGTTTTATGCCTTAACTTTTAAAAATATGTGTGTTTATATAGAAAGGGGTCTCCTAGTCTAGGTTGGTTCATTTAAGTCACGACCGGAAATCGGTTTGGCTGGATTTTCTGATCGGTTTTTGAAAATGGTTTTGAACACACTTTAGAAAAGAAAAGCATTCACAGGGAGAGGGGATTAAGTACATTTGTGGATTTATATACATATATACAAAAAAAAGGGAGACAAATCCCTTGGTCAAATAAATGTCCGTGCTAGGGGGGCGTTTGTTGATTTTGACGTCATCGTCCGTCCCGAGCCGAGGTACCTATACTAAAATCATCCAAATCCGAAAAGAAAAATTGATATTTACTCCCAGAATGTTAGAAATCATTTGTGAATTTTTATGGATTTTTTAGATTAGTTTTTGGACCCAAGCATTATCAAGAAAGATAGTTACAAATCTGTCTAGCACAGGAAAACAGACACCTTTGCACATTCATCACTAATTTTACACATCATAAATCATGAATCTGGAAAAATACAAAGAATGAAAGTTGAAGACCACATTCAAAACATTAAGTAACCCAAGTATTAAGTTCATAAAATGATTTTAAGTGGTCCAAAAGATCTCTGAGATTTTGATGTCAGAGACTGGAAGTGTAGAATGTGGAGATAAAGGCTTGAAACCAAGGTGAAAAATGGGTAATTTAAAGACCACAAAAATATTTCAAAAGTATTAGTGTTTTCCTTGGTCTGTTAAGAACAAATATGATGTTTTGACTTTGGTCCAAAAACCTCATTTTGATGGAGTTTCAAATGCAAGAACACAGCAAGGTGCAGAGAAGAACAAGCAGGACAACACATCTGGAACTTAGAAATATATATATGAAAACATAGGAAAAACATGAGGTATGACCATGAAACTTGACAAGAATTAACTTAAACACATAAGGAACAACTTTAATGTTTTGACCCAAGCCCAGAAATCATTTTAAGATGGAGTTTTGAAGGCATGAAACTTAAGGACCTCATATTTCAACATGACTTAAACTCAAAACTAATCCATGAAACTTAAACTCAAAACTAATCCATGAAACTTAAGGAACTCATATTTCAACATGTTAAGAACATTTTCAAAGAGTTATTTTGTGTTAAATATCAAGTTAAGCATGAATGTACATGAAGATTACAAAAAGGGCAGATTTGTGGCCTTTGAGAACAAGAGGGAGATTTGTGCAAGGACTCAAGATTTGACCAAAAAATGAACACATGACTATCATAAAAAATATAGACATGATAAATCTCAGAGTTTAGCTTCCATATCATTCTTTACATAGCCACATTACATGTTTTTACATGGACTTTCTTTGAGAAATATGGAGGTCTAGCCAACTTGTGGCTAGACCCTTGCATAAACAACCAAACCACTTACATTTTGAGGGATTTAAGGGTTACAACTAAGAGATTACCTAGTTAAGGAGAGGAGGATGTGCTTCCTTTGTTTTTAAGGGAAGGCTTTTTGATTTGAGTTTGAGTTTGAGAGTTGGATTGAGAGTTTAGATTGAAAGTGTTATGTTTTCTTAGAGTGTTTGCTTGGATTGGAAGGTGTTTGATGTAGTTTTGGAGAGTTGTTTGGAGTGTTTTGATGGTGGTTATGGGGTGGTGTAGTGGCGGTTGAATGGTGGAGTAGTGGTGGTTTAATGGTGGTGCTATGAATGTAGCAAAAGCTAGAGAGAAAACTTGGTGGAATGGAGTAGAATGGGCTAAGCTTGATGTAGGAAATGGGATAATGAGGGTTTCTATATAGGTAAGATGGAGACCTTTTTAGGAATTAAAGAGCAAACCCTCCATGGAAGGTAAGGTCCTATTTAGAAATTTTAGGATTAATTGGGAGTGTTTTGTAGGTAAATACTAAATACAGGGAATATTATATACAGGGAACGAAATATTCCAAATCTGCCCTTGCCCGTTTCGTGTAACTTTACACGACATTGCCTCTATAATCTCGTGTAACTTTACACGTGATGAATCGTGTTTGCACACGAGATATCTCGTGTACAAACACACGAGATTATAGAGGCAATCTCGTGTAAAGGTACACGACATGGTGTCTGAACCTGCATTTTCACAACAGCAACAGCAAAAGCAACAAGAAACAGAAGTAGATCTGAAATTTGATTGTTAAAATGATAGCACATCTCCACAAAGCAGTGGGAGGGACCAATAGACCATTACACATATACTATCGCCAAATTTGATAATTCATACAAACTTGATAATTCATACAAACTTGATAATTCAAAAACCATTGCACATATACTATCCCCTACGTAATCTTTCTCTTCTTGCATCGTTATCCTGATCATAGAGTTCTTTGAATGCTGCTATCCTATCTCGGTATTGGAGGATCAGTTGACTTGCGCTTGGATCACAGTTTTCCCTCCAAGTGTTCGGTGGTGGTGGTATTGGGTAATCATTGCCTGACATGTGCAACTGCAAAAGTAATAACAGTTAAATACAACAAATTTAAGTAACACAATTAAATATAACTAATATAGATGAGACAGTTAAGTATAACGAATTTAAGTAATATTGTTAAATTTAACGAATTAAAGTATCATACCAATATAAAATGGTTTGTCACTTGTCCCAACACAACTGTGTTTATCGGTGGTCCTACTCCTGCTGGTACAATCACTGGAAGGCATAAGTTGCCACCGCTAGCCGAGTACGAAATGAACGCCACATTATACCTCGTAGCAATGATGTGTCCAAGATCTGGGAGGTCCATCCAATATGTATTGTCCGGTGTCGGCCGGACATAAATAGCAATCCTACGTAAGAGTTCTTTTATATCTATCCAAGTCAGAACTCTTCGATAAAGGTCTTGGCGAGCATGCACCTCATTATAACATTCTGTGCGCACTCGAGCCCACATCTCATCATCTCCGTATATCTGTGATGCTACGGCTCTATAGCCACAATGTCCATCAGATGCCACATCTGTGATGCCTCCAATAAATGGGATAATGAAAGGCGGAAAAGACGTCATATACGGAGTGATGTATATACTAGTGTGATTGGGCTGTCCATATCCCTCTCCACGACCCTGACCCTGATCCCGTCCTCGTCCTCGACCTCGCCCTCGACCCCGTCCTCTCCCACGACCGGAAGCAGCTAGTGGTGGATGAGACGTAGGAGTACAAGGAGGGGTAGATGTTGTGGGTTCTGAAGATGATTTCCGTTTGTGCGTGGACTCCGAACTAGCTTGGGTTGATGCAATGAATGCAGATCTAGACCTGAAATATGGCAAAGAAAAGAGTTAGAAGCATTCATACTATCAACATAAAAATCAAATCTGTACTGGGTTATAAAGAGCAGACACATAACTTAAACCACATAATCAACAACAATATTAACAAACTCATATCAAGAACGTAATCAACAGTGTGAGCCACAAATGAATGAAGATCTATACCCTTTCCTAGTCGAGGATGGTGTAGCGGGGACTCGAAAAAATTTGTTAGTATGCTCCCAATCTGACGGTTCTCTGGAACTTCCGGTCCGGGGTTTATTCTCCTTTGAAATATGATCTGGCTCGTAAGCATCTCTCGTATGGTGATTAAGCCCTTCTTCCATCGTTTTGAATAACTTTCTCCTTACCGGTTCAGGTGCTTGCTCAACTTTATTCAACATAGCTTGAAAATTGTCTTTATTTATTGAAGGCTCAGATGGAGGGTTGTCTACTTCAATGTCCAACTTCTTCCAAAAATCATGAATCGAGGACAACTCAATCTGTCCCCCACAGTCCCCTATCCGTGCAATCTCGTGACTACATGGAAGTTCATGTGTTCGCCTGTAGTAACACCCGCAGGCAGCCTCAGTGATGACATTACCCCCATTACGACCCCGCTGGTTTCTAATGATTTTCTGAATACGAGACCGCTCTTGTCTGATATTGCGCAAGGCTACCGTTGACACTTTAGTCAATATGTTCTGATACAGATTACCGGTCCTCAAATCAATTGGAGTCCTGGTCTTTGATCTATTCATACTCTGTTTGATATTTTTTAGTTGGATATCCAAGATCTTATGAGCCTTTTTGAAGATCGTGTCAAAAGTAGAAGAAGCACTCCCCAATGCCTTCTTCAACCTGTTATGCTCACCCTCAGTCCTGTTTGTGGTATGGGTCCCGAAGTGAGGTAACACATCCGTGTGCATAGACAGAATATTCTGAGAGTATGGGGTAATCCATGTATCGCGGAGGTAATCCAATAATAGAGGATAAGATCTGAAACGGTCACAAAGCCCTTGCCAACGTTCGTCCCATTCGCCGGAGGTAGGGGCTGAGATTGCATAATTGAAACTCCTCATGAATGATTCTGCCAAATCCTCGCTACCTGTATGACTCAACCCATGCTTTCTAACATTGACTTCGATGTGCCTCCGACACAAGAAGTGTGCGGTGTCGGGAAAAACTGTACGGAGAGCGCTGATGAAACCCAATTCACGACCAGTGACAAAAACTGTTGGCAACCGGGGAGGTGTAAGCAGACTGTGCAAATGATCCAATGCCCATATGTAATCATCCGCACTCTGATACTTGAGGAACGCATACGCTATTGTGAAATTATGCCCGGTGGAAGTAAATCCTACAAACTGCAAGAAGTACAGTCCATAGCAGTTGGTGTTGTAAGTGCAGTTACCTTGTACAACATATGGAAAACAGTTTAGCATATTCATTGCTAATGGGTGAGAGAAGAATATATCGCTGATCATGCCACTCTCAGCGTCGTCCCTCGTGTAGTATATATATTCATGATCGTCGAGTAACTTAAGGAATTGTTGTAGCGGGGTCCTCCCTTTTCGTTCTTCTTCTTTATATTTTGTGATGGCATTGCAGACGTGCATCGGAGTGCTCACGTTCTTATCATCGTACATCTTTAACATTGCTACTATGTCATTTGGACGCAATGAACATTCACTTGCGCTACACACAACGTCATATTCTCCACGTGTCAATTTCCCGAGAGGAAAACCTTCTGGATACAAAGGAAAGCAATGATTATGTACACCGTTCCTTACAACATATCCCCATAACCCATCATCCCTCCTTTCTTTGGCATGTAGTTTAAAAGTGCACTCTTTCTTCTTGCTACTACTCTTCCTAATGTTCTTTGATCTTCCGGGCCTGTGATGTCCACCAAAATGACATATTATCATCGCATAAGCTAGTTTATTTCCACTTCTCCTCTTCGAGTAGTCTATAATAAGGTGTATATTTCGACGCCTCGCGATTTCTTGTACATGTGCAAGAAGTGCATCCCTATCTGGAAATAATTCTGATGTCGTGAATTCATCACTGATATCCGGAAATGGACCCTGCAAATCACAGCACCATCAGTTTCAAACATCAAGTATATTTCGTGTATACCTACACGACATTCATCTCGTGTGTGATTACACGAGATTGATGTCGTGTATACCTACACGACATTCATCTCGTGTGTGATTACACGAGATGTAAGTTACCACCAGTTCTAAATATCCAATTTTCTCATGTGTATTTGAAGATTGTATAACTAAACCTCATGTGTAGGTCAAGATTGGATTTTTAATTAAAGATTGGATTTTTAGTTCAAGATGGGATTATTAATTCAAGATGGGATTTTAATTTTGATTTTGATCACAATACAAAACAAAACAAAACATTAAGAACTTACTTCATAGAAGCTTGGATCATTGAAACTTGGAGAATGTTGATGTGGAGGAGAATTTGGTGAGATTCCTTCTTCTTCATCATGCACAAATTCTATCATATCAAGGTCAATACGCTCATAAGAACTTGTTGAGGGATTTTGTGAGGAATTCATGCTATGATCATTGGAACTTGGAGAATGTTGGGGAGATATTTGTGAGGAATCCATGCTATGAACTTAGAGATTGATTTCTTGAATAATAATGGGGGTTTCTGTTCAGAATGGATGTGTTTCAGTAGGGTTTTCACGTTAAATATAATGCAGGTTGTCGTTTGAAGGGTTTAAATGTAATTTAATCGTCTCGTGTACTATAACACGAGATGTATAGACCCTAAACACTAATCCCTAAACCCTAAACCAGATGTTGTGAAAATGGTATACGGATACCTATTTAATTTTTTTTTATTATTTTTTTCTACATTCTAAATGACATTTAAAGTGTTGTTCATTAGTATGACTTTCCTCAAAATCCAAATGGAAATTGAGTTAGAAATTTGTGCCATTTGTGCCATTTTTTAGGGTTTTAAGGAATATGACCCGATGTTGTGAAAATGGTATACGGATACCTATTTAATTTTTTTTATTATTTTTTTCTACATTCTAAATGACATTTTTTAGGGTTTTAAGGAATATAAATCCAACTAATCAGTAATACATAATCCAAATAAATCCAAGTAATACAAAAATCCATAATAATCAGTAATACAAAACTCCATAATCAGTAACTCTCCTAAATAAAACCTCCTAAAATCTCGTGGGCCCGTGTAAGACCAGCTCTGACGTCCTCGGGGACCCTGGCATCCTTCAAATATGGAAGTATGATAGCTCGTGCCTCTGGAACCCCAGGCTGCGGTGGAACATCAAGTGGGGGCAGTGGGGGAGGTGGAATGTCAACGGGGGGATCGTGTATCGGATTAGATATCCGAACATGACTCCTAGCCAGAAACCACTCCATATAATTATCAGTCACGAGAGAAGATGTGGTTACTAGTGGCCCCCAGCGGCGAACGGGCCTGAACTCCTCCATGCCGTGCTCCACCCACGCGTCCCAAACATAATCGTGGTCACCGTAGTCCTTCTGGTACCCCTTCTGACCCTTTGCCAAAATGCATATCGTGGGAACCAGGCGGGGTTGTCCAGGGATCCTCTGCTGGTGCCCGAACTGCCTACTAACACGCTCAGGCATGTACGCCTCAGTGATGTCACAAAATCGTATAACCCCTGAGAAGTATGAAACCGGCAGAATCGCGTCCGCTCCGGTACCATAAGGAGTCCAAAGAACCTGTGAGTAGACTTTGTTAGGTAAAGTGTACATAATAACGGAGGGAGTGTAACAATTTGAAACAGTTTTAATATGAATAACTCACCCTCTCAACATACATCCTGTCAAGAGTGCGGCGATACTGCACTAGATGGTCTAATGCCCTCCCAGCTGTATCAGTACGAGACCATCTACGGGCTCTCGGCTGCCCCTGCTGCCAGTGAGGGTCAGAAACTCGCCGGAAATCTGGAAAGTACTCGTATATCCAGCCCTGAGATGTATGTAAAAAAGTATTAAATACTAATCAAATGCAACATGTAATTACATGGGGGGGGGAGTCGACAAAGTAAACAGAAAGTGAATAGAGTAAGATGTACCTCTAGCAATGTCGCACAACCACCCATCTGCTTGCATCCGTATTTGGACGCCTTCCCCAACTCTCGATATAAATATGAAAACGTAGATGATCCCCAGGAGAGAGTGGGGAGTCTCGCAAGATCCATGCATAGGGGAAGGTATGCTGCGGGCACCTTATCCTGACTCTTGTCCACGAACATCGTGGAACCCAAGAGGTGCAGGATATATGCAGAAGCACGCTGCAAATCTGTCACGCCACCTATACGGGTAGAAAAGATACGCCGGACATCCTTTAATAAGTACCCAGTGCCGCTCAAATGAAGGTGTCTACTGATGCCGGATACGTCAGGCACTGGGTCCGGATACCGAACATATGCACCTACACAGCTTATACCTGTAAATTGAAGATGAAATAACGCATTTTTGTACATGAGATGAATGCAGATAGTTCATATAGTCTTGAAATCTATATATAACAACATACCCAGGCATGTGGAACGAGTTAGTCACAGGAGACCACCGTTCCAAAAATGCCGTCATCAACGCGAAGTTAGGCCTCTGAATGGTGGCATCGTGCAGCTGCTGGAGGCCCGATGCATCAACGTGGGTCAGCCAGGCTCTATCAGTATCATCCAGATCACCACGCTTGAACCTGTTTATTACAAACAAAAAATATAATCAATACTCGAGTTCGAGAAAAGCATGGGATGAATGGAATTTTTAGAGTGTGTGCAAAATAACTTCAATATTTTAATAGTTTCACATTAATGATTATCTTACTTGTGCAGATGCTGCAGTCTCGTATGGAAAGTCACCACTGACTCACTAGTGGCGTCCCTCCAGATCTCTCGGGCTCTGTGATCACCAAACCCATATATAAGAGTAACAACCTCTGGGCCGCCACCTGGGTCACTCTGAATCTGCCATGATGGTGGCTCCTCCTCACCCGCATCCTGCCTCCTCCTCCGTCCCTGCCCTCTAGCCACATTCGGACCCCCCCGCCTCCTCCCATGCCTCAAAGGTCTAACATCTATCTCCTCCTCCTCCTTATCCTCATCCTCCACCTCATCCTCATCATGCCCCTCCCCCTCCTGCCCCTCCCCCTCCCCCTCCTGCTCGCCATCCTCACTATCCCCCTCCTCCTCCTCCCCATCCTCACTATCCCCCTCCTCCTCCCCATCATCACTATCCCCCTTGTCCTCCTCCCCATCCTCACTATCCCCCTCGTCCTCCTCCTCACTATCCCCTCCCTCCCTCCTCCTCCTCCTCCTCCTCAACATCATCAGATGCTACCGTCTCCTCCTGCCTTCTCTTGCTCCGCATTTCTTTTCTCTGCAGATGCGTTGCAGCCTTCCTCTTTCTATTAGACGCGGTCATACGTTCACGTGGCTACAAAAAAAAAAAAATAACAAACAATAAATAAGCTTTGTTCAACACTGAGACCCATCTCGTGTTGTCCAACACGAGACACATCTCGTGTTGTCCCACACGAGACACATCTCGTGTTGTCCCACACGAGATGTGTCTCGTGTTGAACAACACTGAGTTCAGAAGCCATTAAACCCTCAGTTCATACAAAAATGATTGAATCAATTTGATGTAATCAAACAAAAATTATACATTGGGAATTTGGTGAGTGTAAAATTAGGTTAAAATAACATTTTAATTTACATTCCTTTTTTACAGGAACGGTGCTAGATGAAGCTCCGGCGGCGGCGATGGCAGTGGCGGTAGAGGCGGCGGCGCCGGCAGGAACCTTGGGAATTTTTACTCTCGCCATGGTCGTCGTGTGGTGGTGGTGCGCGGCTCGTCTTCTTCGTCGTCGGTAGAGATGTCGTTTAGGAGAGATAGACTGGAAAGAGGGGAGAGGGAATGATTGAAATAAAAAAAAATCAAATTAAGTATATAAAGGGGTATTTGGGTAATTTACTTGGTTCCCTGTATTTTACCTTCCCTGTATATAACTATATCCGTTTTGTATAAGAGGAAACATTTTTGCCACATGTCATCACTTGATTGGCCCATTTAATTCTAACATGTCCATTTTTGAAAACCCATTTGGTTAAAGTTGATGGGGTTTGACATGTGTGGGCTGGCAAAAAAATGATGTTCCTCCGGTTCCGGCTTTCCGCTCAACAAGTGCTCCGTCGTACGCGCTCCGGTGTCCCGGTTGTCCGTGGGCCCAACATAAAAGTTGCTCGGAATATTTTTCTGGTCACACCGCTATATCTTAATTTTTTTAAAGATCAAGTGATAACATAAAATAATTTTAAATGCATTAGATGTCCGGTAAAAGGCTTTTTTTGGGGCGCGGGACCCGCTCCAGGGTTCGCGCGCGCGATTTTTCGATGGTACGCCTGTTTACTCGGTTTTGAGCCCTGATCATGAATACGGACTCGGTTTTTCCATCCGATGCACCGATAAGGTGGTCGGCAGTCCTAAACCGCCAAATCTAGGGTTTTAGGTCAATTATCGGGTTTAGACCAATTTTAAGGGTTCAGTTTAGGGGGTGCGAGATCGGGGTCTCTACACCTTGGTCTATTATGTTACCCAAAATTCGACCCCCTTGAATATTTGGTTACTCTTTGGTCCAATCGAGCGCTCAAGATGGACCTCCCTCAAAACTACGCCCCGACTTGATTCCCAAAAGGGATACGTAGGCAGCTCGAACGCAAGAGCTTCATTCGCACGTTCTATCGATTATGATGTTACCTCAATCCTCGGCTTAGAGATGTATGTGATCTCACCAACCCATAAGCCGTTCACCCATTCCAATCCCCAACAAAGAGAATTTGACTTCTCAATGCCATCCCCAGCACCCAGCTGAACTACGATGGGTCTGATTTTCGCAAGAGATACGTAGAAAACATGGGAATCCAGGTTCGACCATACCGGTGTTTGTGCGTTTGCTTGAGTAGAACTACGGAAGCTTGATTACGGCAAGGGATACGTAGGAAGCCCTACCTTGGGTCCAGCCATTAAATCCTAGACGAGATCGGTTGTCTATAGTGGATCGTCGAATTCCCTTTACTTTACAAGGAAATTCGACGAGGGGCTCTGTAGACACCCCGATCTCGCACCCCTAAAACCAACCCTTGAAACGGTCTAAACCCTAGAATGACCTAAAATCCTAGATAGGCGGTTTGTGACTACCGACTGCCTTATCGATGCATCGGATGGAAAAACCGAGTCCAGATTTGTGATCAGGGCTCAAAACCGAGTAAATAGGCGTATCCTCCAAAAATCGAGCGCCAGGAACCCATGGCAGGGGCCGCAACCTTAAGAGAGCCTTTTACCAGACATCCGTTGCATTTGAAAACCTTCACGACTCAAGTTCTAAAGTTTTCAAACCGTGAGGGGCAAGAAAATTCCTTTAGAAAACTGCACGACTCCAGTTCTAAAATTTAAATCATTGATCAAAATCAATAATATGTCATCAATCTCAGAATAGTTCTAATCATTTTAAAAATGCATCAAGTTAACTAATTACCAACAGGATCTTTGCACCAGCTTATTTGAATACCGGTAAGGATTGATAAACATATCACCATTATCTGTCACTAATTAGATCCAGATCTAATAATGATTCTGGTATTCATACTAATCATATTAACATAATCTGAAATCATATGGACCACGATTAAATGTTTTAATTGCGACAACAAATAAATCTGATTATTATTTGAAAAAACAGTTCGTTATTCATTAATCAGATCAAGGTTATCTATTTATTAATCTCATATAATCGTTTCTTAATCGAATCATATCAGATTTTAACATTGAAAATGTTCATTATCATGTCGATTACATAATCACAAATATAAAGCATGATAAAAATCAAAATATAACACTGTTGTGTTCGATCAGCAGAACACAGGACACAACAGAAAAACGAAATTTGAAACCTACAGAGATCCATGCAATATGATTATTTTGATAAAATGAGTAACGGTTACTAATCCTTTAAGTGCGATTTCTCTCTAATGGTATCAATAGGCGAACTAAGTCACAAACTTCTTGGATTTCTAGCTCTGACGGCTAGGGTTTTCACAACTAGGGTTTTTGTCTCTCACGTTTTTCTCTTCACAAAACGATTATGGCGCTGTTTCTGATTACATATTGCTACTATGGTACTCGGGCACTTGTGAAATTCTTATATGTTTGTAATGTTTTTGGCGCGTTGTCGGTGACTTGTTTTAATAGTTAGTAGATTAATTAGTAGTGTAAAAAAACAATAAAAAAATGTATGGAATAAGCACCGGTGATGTTGGCCCAATAGGTAGCTAAGTTATCTGAACAAATAGCAATGTATGCCAATAGTATAAATTTTGCTAACGAGGCATATGCTGTTGGTGATTATTTGTATACTACTAACGCGTGTTCATCTAGAATATTTTTATGAGTATCATTCACATGTGCAAGCAAGAAACTCATTCTATCCATGGCAATATCAATATGATTATTTTCAAAGCTCTTATAATCAATGGTACGTAGATCATTCTAACATGACTTGGAACAAATATACATCACCGCATGATCCACCACCGTTACAGTATGAAAAACAACCTTGGGAGGATGCTATAAAAAGATGAGTATGGAGGGCGTTTAACAATAGAAAACGAACGAAGAAAATTTTAATAGATGGTCGCACAAATTGAAGAAATATTATATATCTTAAGGAGTCACGAGTCAGACAATATTCCTAGTCTTCCAGGGTGATTCAAAACACCACACTTTGGGAAGAGTCTCAGAAGTAATGAGGTACTGACTCCCTCTCTTTATCTTTCTATGAATATTTTTATTAATGAAGATGTTGATTCTAAAATGATGGGGTGGAAGTAAAAGTAAAAAAGACAATGGGGCGGTTCATGATGTTTTTATCCGACAAGGTCGATGAACAATGCTCTAATGACAACTTTTTCACCACATTGAAAGTTTGAAGGAGGAATGATCCATCTTCCTTGTGCCCCATCCTTCTCGTGACATTGAAAAAAGTGGTAAGGTCCACATAAAAGAATGTGCTCAAGGAAAAGAGAAAACTGTCATTAATTCCCGTGGGCACTATATGATTTAAGCATTTGAGGAATTTACATGGAGCGTGATATGACATATTTATCATTTCAAAAAATGAATAGTAACATTTTCATAAATGGGAAGTAATGACAGTTGATGAAGCTAATGTCGTTTAACGAAATCTAAAGTGTGTTGAGAAAATTAACATTTGTTAACAACTTATGTCACATTTGCTAGTATTAAATTAATAGTATGTAGGTCCTATTTGTAATAACAGAAGTTTGTTTGTCAAATTAATGATGTCTAAATAGTACATTGGTGAAAAAAGTAATTCACTCTATACCCAATTAATTATGGTAATGCCCGCGACATGGTGCTTAGTGTGATTACTAAACGGGAGATTGTATATTTATAGCCCTGAACTATATGATTACATGCAAATATGCCCCTAAACGGCTTAATTATGACTTTTGCCCCTAAAGTATCTACTTAGAACTGCATATATACCCTTCTGTTAGTTTTCCATCAAAAAATTGACGAAATTGCTGACTTGGCGACCCATTTGGCCTTTTTGCATGTAAACGTAGAAGCAAATGCACATCTGTCATTGATGATGTAAGATTTGAGGGGCATATATGCATGAAAGCCACAGTTTAGAGGCATATTAGCATGAGAAAACTGCATAAAAACTATTTAATGAAAAATGATATTTTAAGAACATAATTATAAATTTATTAAGAATATAATGTATTTAAAGAAATAATACTTACTAATTAATAAAGGGTAAATTGCAATTTGGTTCCTGACATTTACAAACTTTTGCAATTTAGTTCCCAACAGTTTTTTTTCGCCAATTGGTTCCCAACATTTACATTTTTTTGCAATGTGGCTATTAAAGTAACTGGGCGTTAGTTTTTTAACAGATTTTATGTCATGTGACTAGCACATGACGTTTTAAGATATTCTTAAAGCTACACATATCCGATTAATATGATTCTTCTTTTAAATTGAAGCTAATATTTAAATCTACAATATATATATTTTTGGAAATTTATTGGGTAGTTGGATTATTTTTACATTTAATCTTAATTTTAAATATTAAAAAAAATAGAAAACACGTAAAATATAATCTAAAAAAGATATTAGCCCAAATATGTTCCATATGAAGTAAATTCTATATGTAGATTATCAGTTCGTAAAAATCTTTGATAAAAAAAAAGGAAGAAGAAGAGGACGATGAATCGAGGGAAGAGTGTATGTGGAATAGGTGTTGCGGGAAAGTGGCATAGGGGTGGAGAAAAATAAACTTTAGGAAACATACATATAGAAATTACTTCATATGAAACATACTTGGGCTAATACCTTTTTTAGATTATATTTCACGTGTTTTTATTTTTTTTAATATTTAAAATTAAGATTAAATGTAAAAATATTTTAGGTACCCAACAAATTTCCAAAAAAAAAATTTATGTTGTAAATTTAAATATTAGCTTCAATATAAAAAAAGAATCATATTAATCGGATATGTATAGCTTTACGAATATTTTAAAACGTCATTTAAAACGTCATGTGCTAGTCACATGACATAAAATCGTTAGAAAACTAACGCCCAGTTACTTTTATAGCCACATTGCAAAAAAATGTAAATGTTGGGAACCAATCGGCGAAAAAAAACTGTTGGGAACCAAATTGCAAAAGTTTGTAAATGTCAGGAACCAAATTGCAATTTGCCCATTAATAAATTGTAAGAATTAATACTATTTTCAATATTTTTTTGCTTGTATATTATTTTGAAATATTCAACGTCAAAAAAACAAAAACAATTTAATAATTAATAATTCTATTATCAATATTTATGTATTTTTTGCGTGAAAGATATGATAAAATGATGGTAGAGTGGTTGTTTAAGCAGATAAAGTTATAATAAGATTATTTTACATATCTTCGTAAACATAAATTCTCAAAACGAATTTGTCCAATTCAAGTCACATCGATGACCCCTATTTAAAATCTTAATTTTATATAATAATTAAAAAATGTGTCACATAGATGACCCTATTAAAAGTTTTGATTGGCAAATATTATGACACTTTTTTAAACTTCTTAATTAATATAAATTATATATAAAAATATTTATCACATTTCGCACAAAATATACTAATAATATAACTATAAAATTATTATTATTTTTATTAACGTTAAATATTTTAAAATAATGTATAAGAAAAAATTATTGATAACTTCATAAGTTTTAATTATTTATTTATTAGTAAGAATAATATATTTAGATAAATCTTATTTTTTAATAAAAAAATATAATTATCTGTTATGTAAAGTAATTTTATTAAACTTTTTTTTTTTTTTTTGCAGTTTTCTCATGCAAATATGTCCCTAAGCTATGGCTTTCGTGCATATATACCGCTTGCATCCTACATTAGCAATGTCATATGTGCATTTGCTTCCACGTGTACGTGCGAAAAGTCCAAATGGGCCGCCAAGTAAGTAATTTCGTTAAATATTTGACGGAAAACTAACAGAAGGGTATATCTGCAGTTTCAAGTAGATACTTTAGGGGCAAAAACCCTAATTAAGCTGTTTAGGGGCACATTTCCATGTAACCCGATAGTTCAGGGGCATAAATATACAATCTCCCATTACTAAACCTTGTAAGATTGAAATAATATGCTTTTGGTATGATTTAATTTTACGCAAACGGTTCAGTCAAATTTCAACCACAATTAATTCACTCAAATTTCAACCACATTTTTAAAATCAAGCTTTCTTTTACGAACAACATTACTAGAATTGAGACCCAAATTCTATGCATTGGAACTTGGGTTCCTAAACAAACCCCATTGAATCAGCAAAATACCAATCTCTGTTAAATGCTACTCACTTAGCCCCATAAAGATACTCCACTTGATTTCAAACAATGATATGTTATTTTTCTCATGACTACCCTAATGAAAGTACGAATCACACAAAGGACGACTAACTAGCGCCATCATCCACCTCAATTTTAATTGATAAAAATATGCCGTTAGCCACTAGAATATCGCTATATATCGACCACCAGAATCAACTCTTAAATCTAGAAGCTATCTCGAGAATTTCAGGCTCAATCAAGACAAAGAATTACACAATTAGAACTCATCAGTTTTGGTGTCGAATTTATAGTTTTAGGGCGTATGTGTTTCGTTCTTTTACTAAAGAAGGCAAGGGGTAAATAGCAAAACACCATTGATCGTTGATTGAAATTTAAGAATTAGGTTAGGTTTATGATTTGATTTTTGGTGGTGGATGCCAACAATGACACATGAGTGAAGAGGTAAGGCGATGTGGTGGTGAGGTTTTATTGATTAGTTATGTTTTTGATGTTCATGGATGAAATAATAAAAAATATGAACAGTTGAACTACGAGTAAATGTTACAATTTAAAATTAAGCTTCTTGATTTTTCCACCCATTTTCGTTAATTTTTTTTTGTCTCAATTTGTATACAGAATTGTAAAGAAAATGTAATACTATCGACCCAATTGCTAAAAGTTTGGTATCACTGATGTTACCACGATTTAATGATGGCACGAATTTGATAAAATTGTTAAGAAGGCCGAGGCAAAGGGCTATGAAGACAAAACAATTATTGAATAGTGTGATAAATATTGGGCCAAGGAGAAGCAAACAATCATAGGGCGAACGACCTGGGCCCACAAGCCCAAGATCAGAATATGAATCCCCTAGCGAGGTAACCTTCATGGGCGACATTATAGGAGGCGACATGTAAACTTATTACCGCCGACGGGATCATAACAAAAGTAAGCAATGTGTGATAATGGGGGGGCCACGGAATCGTAGGCATTTAATAGTGGCGTGGGAGAGCATGAAAAGGGTTGAGTTAACTGCTTTTAAAATAACCAATAAGGACTTGCCAACTGGATAAAGATCACGTGAGAACGCACAAAACGTGAGCACGAGACGCGCACATGACGAACTAGTATAAATATAAGGAGGACGTTCATGATAAAGGTAATCCCTATTTTTTCCTTGTTTACACATACACACACAGTTTTCCACTACTTTCGTCTATAAAACCGATCATTACTCTCACACCGGAGGGGCTTCCGCCGGAGTCGCCCCCGGTGCACTCACCCCTGTTTTTCCTTGTGCAGGCGCTGTCTGAGGAGCGGAGCTGATCCCTGTTAGACTACATCTGGACCGGGTGCACTAGAGACAAATTTTCCAGGCTTATCAATTGGTTCCGTTGCCGGGACCTGAATTTTTTTCAGATCAGTGACCAAAGGAGCATCTAGGAAAGAATTTTGGTGATTTGGGGTGGAAAATCGGTGACGTAAGGAATAGTAATTGGGTATCTCTGTTTAAATTGTAATTCGGGGTTTGAGTTAATGTGATTGTTGGGTTGGGTGGTGATATCAGAAAGTGATTTTGATTTTGGCATATATCAGTAGTTGTGTTTACATTCTAAACTGGTTAATTGCTGTAATCAGAACTAGATGATAGAATTGTAATTGTGACAAATTTATGAATCATTGATTGTACTAGTTTTTGATTTCTTAATTGCTGATAAGAATTGTGAAGAGAATAATTCATGCCAGACGAAACTCCTGTTAAGAACATGATAATTCGCTCCAGTAATGCTCAGGGAATGGACATTTCCAATCCTGCCGGAGATAACAATGAGGGTGATGACAATTTCGATGGTAAGAAGACGGGTGGGAACGACGACCATTGGAACGTTACCCGGTGAGAAGAAGATCTGCATCAATTAAAGGGAAAGGGGATTCAGCAGGAGACAGATCATGATAAGGAGGAGGAAATTAAGAGACTGAGGGCGGAAAATCAAATGTTATTGCAAATAATGGCCAACAACGCTAAACTAAAAACTTTGAGGCATGAACCAACTCCTGTTCCCATAAAAGCGGTTGACGCAGAAGAGGATCAAATATTGGATGAACAAGGAAATTGGCGAGAAAAGGCAGAAGTGCCCAGGCGGGAAGTAAAAATTCAGCAGAAAGGAGGAATGTTCAAAGGCCTTGATAAAAAATTAGCTGATACTATAACACAAAAGCGGAAAGTGGTGCAAAGAGACGAGATACATCATGTTGATAGTTTGCAGGGCATGGAGCAGCAGACAATCTGGGAGAATGGGAAGCGAATAAGGATCTGTCATCAACTGGCGACAACCCAAGACGATTCCATATGGTATGAATATGAAGAGGACAATGAGGATGACCAAGTGTCGACTGGAGAGAATAAAGGATTTTATGACAAGCGAGATGGAAAGAATGTTGAGGTTAAAGAGCGAGTTGATACGATGGTCCAGAGGGATCAACAACGGATTGAGCGAGAACAAGAAGAGAAAAACCAAGAACTAATGAAGCGGGTTATTCAATTAGAAACGAGGCTAAGCGGCAGCAGTCGTGATTCCTTTTCGTCGCCTTTCACCAAATACATACAGGAAGCCGCCCCAGATCCGAGCTTTCGATTACCCGACTTGACGAAATACGATGGTTCAACTTCGGCAAGAACCCATGTTGGAAGTTTTGAAGTCACCATGAGCCTGCTGACGCGAGTGGAAGCCACCTTATGTAAAGCTTTTGCAAGCACTTTGGTTGCCCATGCGTTGGAATGGTTTATGTCACTTCCTCCGGGTACAGTGCTAAGCTATGATGACTTGAAAGAGAAGTTTCTAAGGAAATTTGGTGGGGTTGGTATTTAGTTAGTAGGGAGACAAGATTTGTGCTTACTAAAGCAACGGGAAGGAGAGCCTGTAGGGAAGTTTACTGAGAGATTCTTAAGAGTAGCGGAAAAAATCATGGAGGTGGATGACAACTATGTGGTAGGGATGTTCATGGCAGGATTATTGCCGGGAAGCTTATTACAGGAGCTGAGTATGCGGCTTCCAGCAACTGTTGAGGAGCTGAAATCAAGAATAGCCGGGTATTGCCGAGGTGAAGCAAGGATGGAAAGCCAAGTCCAACCTCATGGAGCGCCAAGAAGAAATGTTAGAGACAGGGTAGATTATTTAGCCCAAAATGATGGAATTCAAGGCAATCGAGGACGCAGAAATGGCGGGCGCGGCGTACCGCGAGGAGGTCGTGGACGAGGTGGACGTGGAAGAGGCCGGGGGCGGGAAAGGCCATTTACGAGATTAAACGCCAGGCCCAGTGAAATTCTAAGGAATGTAGATTTCCCGCCTGCTTTTGAAATGAATGAGAGCCAACGACGGGATATGGGGCAATATTGTGAATATCATCACGCTAATGGGCATGCCACTGATGACTGTGTCAGTTTGAGAAGATTAATTCAAGGCAAGGTTGATGCCGGCCAGTTGTGAGAGTATATCCAAGCAGAACAGAACCTGGTACAGCAAGGCGGGAATCCAGATGATATCTTTGTAATCTCCCATCCAGCCACCATCAGTCAGTTACAAGACCAGATAATGACTTTGGATTACACAATTAATATGCCCGCTTTCCCACCAGCAGAGGATAGGGTTATCAGTTTTACTCGACAAGAATTAGCGGCGACAATAACTCATGCTTGTCAACCTCTTGTCATCAGTATCAAGGTCGGCGGCAAGAACATGCACAGAGTAATGGTAGACACGGGAGCGGGTAGAAACATTTTGTACTATGAAGCTTTTAAGCAGCTGAATTTTACGGAGGCAAACCTGTTGCCGCATAAGGGGTATTTAGAAGGGTTTACAAACCACACGGTGAAGCCTAAAGGGGTGATTAGGCTCATGGTCGAAATTGGCGATCCACAAGAAGGAGTGACTACTTCCAGGCTGGTGGATTTTATTGTTTTGGATTTGGTGTCATCCTATAATGCCATAGTGGGCACTCCTTTTATGCAGCAATTTGAAATGGTAGCATCCATCCCTCATCAGTGGGTTAAATTCCCAACTGCAAATGGCGTCGGTTGTCTCATTAGTACACCCAAAATGGTACTTAAAAGGCAATTGAAGATTCAACAAAGGAAGATGGCGAGCGTAAACTCTTTGACAAACGCGCAAGCGTCCAAGAAGGCAAAAATCGGTTTTATTGGTGTGATAGCTGAATTTAGTGAAAGTGATGAAGAAGAATGGGTAGTAACAGAAAGCATGCGTCAGAAAACCGCCATTATCACCACCGATTATGAGATGCGAGATACGATAATGAGCATGGAAGCAAGTGATGAAGGGGAAAGCCCATGAATAGAGAGAGATGGAGATCAAGAAACGAAAAAGGAGTTAGTATCGGAAAACACTGCCTTGGCAATCACTTTAGTAAGAGCAGAAATAATGTGGGCTAGAGCAGTGAATTTCATAGAAATGGCGGATCCGGTACTTGAGGAAGTTCCCACGAATGAGATAGGCCAAGGGGGCTCTGTGATAATGTCTGATGAAAGCCCAATAATTGAATAAGTGCAATCAGACGCGGAATGTGAAGAGGTCCTGGTGGAAGGGCCAGATGGAAGACCAATAACCCATAATGGGCAGGTTATAGAAAAGGAAGTGAATATGGAGAAAAGCAACTGGGAAGAGGACTTATTGAGGTAGATACGTTGCAAATGTGGGATGAGCCCGATATCCAGGCTTCGGGAGAGTTAGAGGAAGTAATTTTGCACGAAGGGTATCCCGACCAAAAAGTTAAGATCGGGACACATTGGAATAAGGAGGAGCGAGAAAGACTGATACAGTTTTTGCGCGGAAATACTGATATTTTTGTATGGAGGCCGGAGGATATGGAAGGTGTAGACGAGAATGTCGCATTGCACTGCCTAAATACAGATTCAAAGGTGAAACCCTTTAAACAGAAGGTGAGGTACTTGTCAGCGGAAAAGGAGAAAGCTGTGGTGGCAGAGGTTGAGAAATTATCAAAAGCCGGGATTATAGAAGAAATCACCTACCCCATTTGGCTGGCTTGCCCCGTCTTAGTGAAGAAGACTAATGGAAAATGGAGAATGTGCATCGACTTTACCGATCTAAACATAGCGTGTCCCAAAGATTGTTATCCGCTGCCAAAGATAGACAAATTAGTCGACTCCATTGCGGGCCATCAAACCCTTAGTTTCATTGACGCGTATTCCGGGTACCATCAAGTGAAAATGGCAGAAGAAGATAGAGCGAAAACGGCTTTCCGAACTCCTATGGGAAATTTCTGTTACATTATGATGCCCTTTGGACTAAAAAATGCTGGGGCCAACTTTCAAAGAATGGTGAATTTAATCTTCAAAGATCAGATTGGGCGAAATATGGAAGCTTATATCGACGATATGGTCATCAAAACCAAAGAAGGGGATCATTTTTCGGATCTAGCAGAAACGTTTGACAACTTGAGGAGGAACTCGATGAAATTGAATCCCAGTAAGTGTACTTTTGGGGTGGTGGCAGAAAAGTTTTTGGGCTTCATGGTAAATAGGCGCGGGATAGAAGCCAATCCTGAGAAAATTGAGGCGTTGGTCAACATGAAGCCGCCAAAATCAATTCAAGAGATTCAAAGGTTGAATGAGCGAATCATCGCTTTGGGTAGATTCATCTCGCGGTCAGCAGAGAAATGCTTGCCTTTCTTCAAGGCACTCAAAGGAAATCAGAAATTTACCTGGGACGAGACATGCAATAAAGCGTTCACCAAAATCAAGGAGTATTTAGGGAAACCGCCAATACTGAGCATTCCGGTTGAAGGGGAAAAGTTATATGTATATCTGGCGGCATCAGATCTGGCAGTAGCAGCAGTCTTGGTTAGAGAAGAAAATGGAGTTCAAAGACCTATATATTATGTATCCAAGGCGTTAAGCGATGTAGAAACACGATATTTTGATGCCGAGAAACTAGCCTATTCATTAATAGTAGCCTCAAGGAAATTGAGGGCCTACTTTTTATCACATCCCATAGTGGTCCTGACCGACGCTCCATTACGAAAGATTTTGCAACAGCCTGATTCGGCGGGAAGGTTACTCAAATGGTCCATTGAGTTAATTGAATTCGACATCACTTATGAGGCGAGAAAAGCTATAAAAGCGCAGGCATTAGCAGATTTCATTCTGGAAACATCATTTGACAGTCCGCAAGGGGAGCCAATGCAGAGGCGACAAGAAAGAGGAAGGCCATAAGTCAGAACCCACAAGAAGGAGAGATGCCGGAAAGACCTGTTGATTGTTGGATGTTGCACGTGGACGGATCGTCAGCCACAAATAAAGGTGGAGCCGGGATTGTTCTGATATCGCCTCGTAAGGAAAGTCAGCACGAAAAGGCCCTGAGATTTAAGTTTGCCGTTTCAAATAATCAGGCGGAGTACGAGGCTTTGATCGCCGGTTTGGAGTTGTGTCGGGATATTGGAATTCGAAAGGTAGTGGTCCATTCGGATTCGCAGTTAGTGGTGAACCAAGTCAAAGGACAGTTTGGAGTTCATAATCAAACATTGTTGAAATATTGCACCATGGCCAGGGATCTCCTAAGAACATTTGAGTATTGGGAATTGATAGGTATTTGCCGGGGAGATAATGAAAGAGCCGATATGTTGAGCAAAGCGGCATGTGACGAAATTGAAAGTTTACCCAAAAAGGTGCTAATAGAGTTCGTGGTGGAGACCATAATTGATAGGCCAATATTGATGAACATAGAAGAAGAAATTGAACTAGATTGGGTTAATGAAATGATGGTCTATCTGGAGAAAGGAGAATTACCGCAGGATGAACAAAAGGCGACAACGATAAAGAAAACTGCCCCTAGATACACCATTCAGGATGGAGTACTATACCGAAAATCTTTCTCCAAGCCTTTACTGAGGTGCGTTGGCCCAAGCCTGACGAGCCAAGTATTGTTTGAAATTCATGAGGGGATATGTGGTGGCCACCCGGGGGCAAGAACACTAGCAGAAAAAATTTTGTTCCATGGGTACTATTGGCCCAGTCTGCGAAGGGACACAGAGGAATATGTGAAGCGATGTGATCTGTGTCAGCGGCATGCTCACATTCCGCGTCAACCTGCAACCGAACAAATCCCCATCGTAGCAGCATGGCCTTTTGATATGTGGGGGTGGATTTAATTGGTCCTTTTGCTAAATCCAAAGGAGGAGCTCAAATGGTCATTGTCGCCGTTGATTATTTCACAAAGTGGGTAGAAGCCAAAGCCCTAAAATCGACAACAGCTGATGAAGTGATCAAGTTCCTCACAGAGAACATATGGTGTCGATATGGCCTCCCCAGAGTTATTATCACCGATAATGGGCCTCAATTTGGGCAGAAGTTGACTAGTAAATGCAAAAGGTTGAACGTGAAGCATGCTACTGCGGCGGTGTACTGGCCGCAATGTAATGGACAAGCAGAATCAGCTAATAAGCAAGTATTGGAAATAATGGCGAAAAACTTGAAGGAAAGGGGAGGGGCTTGGTTGGAAGAACTCCCAAAGGCATTATGGTATGTACGAACCACCGTTAAAGGGTCCACAGGGGAAACTGCATTTGCTATGACGTACGGCTCGGAAGCAATGGCACCCGCGGAAATGGCACTACCGACACACAGAGTAGCCTGTTATGACGAGATAAGAAACTGCCAGCGGCGGTGTCATGAGTTGGATTTAATAGAGGAAAGGCGAATACAGGCCCGAATGAGGATGATAAATTATAAGCAGAAGATGAAGTTGCAGCATGACAGGCGAGTTCGAAAAAGATCATTTAGCCCAGGGGATTGGGTGTTAAGGAGTGTTGAAGCCCAAGGACGAAAGCCAGGATATTCAAAGTTAGACCCGACATGGGAAGGGCCATACCAAGTTGACAAGATGCTGCGGGAAGGTACATACAAATTGAAGGATGCAGGAGGAAAGGAGGTAAAGCACGGCTGGAATGCTCACCACCTAAAACGATATTTCCCGTAAGTACGTTATGAATTTATAATGTCGTAGAGCAGCATTTGGGGAAGGATTATTTAATTATTTATTCTTAGTACACTTGAAAGTTTTTTTTTTTTTTTTTGTAGCTGATTTTATGGAAATTTGTATGACAGCTTCACATTATTGCGAAATCTAAAATATAGAATCATATGATGGAATATAAAGGCCTATGTTTTCGATGTTGCTATCACATGTTTTCATTTCACAAACGATAGCTTACAATAGAAGGTACATTGCGAGATGTAAAAAATAAAAAATGCTCTAAATTAATACAATAACCTAAATGCGCTTAGAAATCGCAAACGGTGGAAAGTACCAAAGTTTTTCTTCAAAACAAAAACTCCTTACAAAACAAGGAAATCAAATCATAATGCTGCTTTGCAGCGACATCATGGAAACGATGTCGGCCTCATGGAAACGAGGTCAAGGTTTTTTTAAAATGCTGCTTTACAGCGACATCATGGAAACGATGTCGGCCTCATGGAAACGAGGTCAAGGTTTTTTAAATGCTGCTTTACAGCGACATCATGGAAACGATGTTGGCCTCATGGAAACGAGGTCAAGGTTTTTTAAAAATGCTGCTTTGTAGCGACATCATGGAAACGATGTCGGCCTCATGGAAACGAGGTCAAGGTTTTTTAAATGCTGCTTTGCAGCGACATCATGGAAACGATGTCGGCCTCATGGAGGTCAAGGTTTTTTAAAAAATGCTTCTTTGCAGCGACATCATGGAAACGATGTCGGCCTCATGGAAATGAGGTCAAGGTTTTTTAAATGCTGCTTTGCAGCGACATCATGGAAACGATGCCGGCCTCATGGAAACGAGGTCAAGGTTTTTTAAAAAAAATGCTGCTTTGCAGCGACATCATGGAAACGATGTCGGCCTCATGGAAACGAGGTCATGATAATGAGCCTGTGATAAGTAATGGGAACATATAAAGGGAATATACAACTATGGGTCTAGAAAGGCCTAAAATAACCTGCGAAAACACTACAAAGGCGACATAAACAAGATGACAGAATAAAGAGAGAATTGGATTTCATAAAGGCTTAGACAGTTAGCATGGCGACATGAAGCGATGCTCATGTCGGGATGGACAAAAGAATTTTCACAATAAAATAAAATTTGTTGATTTGAAGTGATGTTTAGGCCTCCGGAAAAAATATCTTGTAATAAGGTTGCCTAAAGACAACCTCATCCTTTTTTAAGGGAGTCTGGGGCTACATAGTGTAGACACCCCGCCTTGGACCGCTCACCCCGATTGCACATTTGATTTTGTGTTTCTCCCCATTTTAAGTGTTTCTCGTTAGTTTCTGTCACTTCCGTTAAGTTCTTGACTGACTTCGTTAAGTCCAGGGACTAAACTGAATGATAGGGCTGACTTTCCAGTCCATTCTGTCAAAATTGCCTTCTCTGAGTCGCGCGCCTCCGACAGGAGGAGCCAGGCGCGCGCGCCTCCCGCCCCCAAATCAGGAAGCGCGCGCCTCTGGGCGTCAGTTACAGATTTTTGGCCAGGATTCCCTCCCTTGCTCAATTTACAAGATTTTGCCCGGGAAGGATTTCTTGGTGACTGAGTTTTGGCACCAAAAACACCCCTCTTTCACCTATAAAAACCTCTCTTTACCTCCATTTTCAAGGATCGAAAAGGGGACAAAAAAATCACTTTCTAAAGGTTCTCCAAGGATCTCATCAAGCAACACTTGAAGTTCTTCAAATTGTAGGTAAAAGTACATCTTTTCCTTTCTTTTCTACTTCATCTCCTCTCTCTCTTTTACTTTAATCAGATGTGCAATCACCCAAATCATTTTGGGACATGACTCTAATGATCACCTCATCTCATTGAGGTTGGTTAAGGAGTTATCTCCTACATTCCAAATCCTATTTTAAACCCCCTTTTTATGACTTAAAGAAGAAGAAGAAGAACATTTTCATTCATGTAGATTTTGATCAAGCAAGACCAACTTTAGTTGGGCGAGATAGGTGTTTCGGTACTTCCCATCTCGTAATCTAACCCCCGAACCTCAAAACAAAGAATCTCTGTTTTCGTAATCAAACTTAGGCTACAATCTATAGGTTTTTCTTATGTTCCTCAAAACATAGGTGGCGACTCTAAAAACAAGTTAGACATCCTAGGATAATTCACCGCTCTAGCCAAGCCGTGGTTTCCCGGGGTATCTACAGTGGCGACTCCGCTGGGGATGTATTTGAGGGTTAAACTTGCATTCTGATCAAAATCTACATCTTTTCTGGGCATTCTGTTTCCTGATGGGGGAGGCGCGCGCGTCTGGCCTTTTAAGCCTAAGGCGCGCGCATCCCGCATCAAGAACCAGAATCGCCCACTTCTTCATGTTCTTCATCTTCTTCTTCTGTTATTCTGCACTAATCACTTCTGCAGGGGTTACAATATGAACATGGGACCAGGGCAATCCCCTGAGTCCAAAGTCTGACATTCTGACAGGTGTGCCCCAGAAGCGCGCGCCTCCCATAAGCATTGCGCCATGCGCGCGCGTCCCACATCAGCACTCAGAGGCGCACGCTTCTGGGTTGGTTTCCAGAACAGAAACAGGTTTCAGTAACTGAGCAGAACAGTGGGGTGTGGGCACAGTTGCCTGCATCAGAACAGAATTGAACCCTCGGACTGTTTTAATTTTGTGTTTTATTTACCGGTCACACGGGTGATTCGGGAGTTGTAATTTTATGTGCTTATGTGTTTTGTGTGTTTTTCTTTCTTTTCAAAAAAAAAAAAAAAAAAAAATTGTCACTTGTTAGACCTCACACTACATGCACATATTCCTATGAACTGCTCACTATCGAGTCGCACAAGTCCAACCCCAAACCCGTCGAGGCCCGTCCTAGAAAGTTTCAAGCTCCACCAGACCTTGGCTCTTTTGAAGCGGTAAACCTCAGCCCATGGCGTAGTTCAAGACTACATGCCGGGGGTGACCTTTGAGCCTCATATTCAAGCCGAGCACAAACCACACAATTCTAGTTAGGGTCTAACACTCCGTGACTCAAGTCGGTTTCCATGTACCGAGATTTCCCTAAACTAATGTCTTCAAATCATACATGCCAACTTGTTGAAATGGACGCAATAAAAATCCGTCCCCAAAAAAGTGGTTATTTTGGACGAAAATAAAAATCCGTCCCCGCATGTATGCTTTACTACATTAATTTAGTTTAATCCCGATACATGTAGGATTCACAAGCGCGATGGAATCCGATGAGTATATGGGACCGCGAGATGGTCTATATACTAGTGTGACGATTCCATTATTTTCTTAGAAACCCCATAAGGGATTCATTCCCTCCGACTTATAAAAAAAAAAAAAAAAAAGTCTTTTCTTATGTGGTTCGAGTCGTGTGCCCAACTGTGTGTTCTAAGCCTCTTCATGGACCGCAACTGACAAGGGCCTCTTCTGCAATATAGGTTCAATTGGTACTTACAAAGTCTACCGGGATTCAGTAAATCGGTTAGTCCGTGAAGAGATCACTCCAACAGCTCCAACATCAACCATGACCGGCAGCAGCAACACCATGTCTCTCGAACAGCTCTCAACTATGGTCTAACTCCTCCAAGAGCAAGTCTCCACCCATAACAAGGAGGCACAAAACGTGAGCACGAGACGCGCACATGACGAACTAGTATAAATATAAGGAGGACGTTCCTGATAAAGGTAATCCCTGTTTTTTCCTTGTTTACACATACACACACAGTTTTCCACTACTTTCGTCTATAAAACCGATCCTTACTCTCACGCCGGAGGGGCTTCCGCCGGAGTCGCCCCCGGTGCAGTCACCCCTGTTTTTCCTTGTGCAGGCGCTGTCTGAGGAGCGGAGCTGATCATTGTTAGACTACATCTGGACCGGGTGCACTGGAGACAAATTTTCCAGGCGCATCAATCACACCCCTTTTCCCATCAGTACATACCCTTTTTAACTTGTTGCAAAATATCATTTATTTAAAAGACAATAATAACTCTTAGAAGTCCTTTAAACACACGCTAAACAAGATTATAGATGTTCTTTCAGTATTGGTCGAATATCTATATTGTTGTTCTTTCAAAGTGTGACGCCCCAAATAATCGATCCATATTGCATGTATATACAATTAGCATTTTATGAATTATGTTATTATTATTGAATATATCATTTTAATAATTAATGAGTACTTTATTTTGAGACGAAGGGAGTAAATATAGTTGAGTTAATTGATAAATAGGCATTTACGTGTAAGCACACAATTTTTTAAGCACTTGTTTGGTTGCCACTTGACACCTAGTTATAATTAATTATTTAAAAAAAAAAAAGAAAAGGAAAAGTTAAAGAAGGGTGAAGCTGTCAGCAAGTAAATTTTGAAGCATGTGGTGTAAGTAAAATAGAAAATACTTCATTTTCTTTTGTGTGACTCATCTCCCACCCAATATTGTCAAGCAACACTAAATCACTTAGCCAGCCTGTGAATACCTCTCTTCTCAATCGGTTCTTCATCTATCTACACCTATTAACAGTGAGAGAAGGAGAGAAAGAACAAGAAAAGAAATTAAGTGAAATTATAAGTATATAAAAGAGAGAAAGAAGATAGGCTGGAAGGTAGAAAAATAAATCTCCAAACTTGATTGGAACGGTTAAGTTGATTTGAGTACTTTGTTTTGGATTAGCTCGGATTTGAGGTAAGGGTCTTGTTAACCTAGTTACCTTTCAGTCTTTGTCTTCTGAAATATTGGATCAGTTTGCTTTGTTATTCGTGATCTTTTATTGGATCAACTCATTTGGATTCTGTAATTCAGTTTTGCTACTATGCCATTTACACTTTGAGTATCTGACTTCTGAATTCCTCAACAAGAGATGACTTTAACACCGGTTGTTATATCTGCGGCTCCTAGTCATAGTATTATCTGCAGACGATACTATGGCGAATAGTCGATTCTGACTCTGGGCATTTGGCCAGCTCTAGTGTAATGGATATTGACATCGGAACTTTGATTCAGAATTTGATTCATTTATAATCTGTCACACCTCCTTTATATACTGGGTGGTAGGGTTGGTTATTGCTTTCAGTTCTTGGTTGGGTTTTCTCTACAGTGCCACACCCTTGTGTTGGCAAGTCTCTTACTGGGCAAATTGTGCTCACCCTTTCCGTTACCCTTTTCCCTTCCAGGTGGAGTGTCGTTGAGACGTGAAGGTTTTGCATTAGAGTTGTGAATCTTGAATGGGACTTTACTTCTTTTGGATACATGTATTGGTTTCTTTTTTTGCTATGTAGATAACTTTTGTAAAGTTGTTACAGATTTAGAGTTTGCAAATATTTGAGACTGTTCAGGTTGAGTTTTTGGTCAGAGGATAGTTGCTCTGATGTACTCGCTTCGAGATTTTGAATTGTATCATTTCTGTTTGTTTATAAGATGAGGAAAAAAAATCCAGTTCTCATTTTGAGGTTCTTATTGATATTCGGTTTCGTTCGTCACTTCTCGAGGTCTGTGCAATATCGGACTTCGGGGCGTGACACAAAGTTGGTCGAAGATAATTGAAGATGCTATATTTAGACTAGTCCGTCTCAATAATTAAAGGCCCTGTGCTAAAACATGAATCCTAAGCCCTTAATATTTAATTGTTTACACAAAAAAAAAAAAAAATATAAGTTACTAGTAAGACTAGCTAAGAATCAAAGCAAATTTTTTTAATCAATCCACTATATACCACTATTTAACATTGTCAAATTGCAAAGCTATAAAAATCCATTCGTTTGGAGCTTAAAAATAGACATACTCCCGCTGTCTTTTTAGTCTGTTCACTTTTGATCAACATGAGTAAACTTTGACCAAACATTTAATGTCAATCTAACAATCCTAATAAAATTTTAAAAATTATTATTGATAAATTAAATGATTATTTATCAATTACAAATGTTAGAATTTCATTAGGATGATTAGATTGACATTAAATGTGTGGTCAAAGTTTAATCCCGTTGACCAAAAGTTAACAGACTAAAATGACGGAGGGAGTATAAATTATGTGAACATGATGATTATATTAATTTGAACTTCCTTCACTTTGACACCAAAAATTTTGAACATGAGTTTGTGAATTCGTTTGGAGCTTAAAAAATAGACATATAAATTATGTGAACATGATGATTCTATTAATTTGAACTTCCTACACTTTGACACCAAAAAATTTGAACAAAAGCATAAATGGGATAGAACATACCATCTGTTCTGAATAGTCCAGTGGCGGACCCAGGAATTTTTTACAAGGGGGGCAAAATTGCATAACACATTTAAAAGGGGCAAAAACAAATACTAATGCATTTATTTTTTAAAACAAAGGGGGGCAAAGTCTAAAATATTGCACTAATACTCCAATTTTTTTAAAAAAAATTACACTAGTAAAAAAAAAGGGAGGGGGGGGGGCATTGCCCCCCATAGACTAAGGGTAGGTCCGCCCCTGGAATAGTCCCTCTTTATATTCTTGTCAAACTTTGGCAATTTCACCCGTTTTCTAAGTAAGAAAAAAAAATAAAAAGAAAAAGAAAAGAAAAAGAAATCATAACTAATCAATTTCATAGACCAATTAATTGTAAAAATATAATCTAGATGAAGATTAGCTAGGTTCTGTGTTCTAATTCTTTTAGTTCCTTTGACAGTGTGAAATTCTCAGCCAAGTACTTCAAGAAAGATGGCTTAATTGTCCTCAAATTTTCATCCAAACTCCACCTCTCCCCAAATTCAAATTAGGGTTTCAATTAGAGCTTTCAGTTTCATATTAGAAATTTCAAATTTAGGGCTTCAAGTAATCTGAAATTGAAGCCCTAAATTTAATCCCTAAATTTGAATTTGAATTTTTTTGGGTGAAATTGAAATTACGAAAAGTCGAGAGATTGAGAGTTAAACTTAACCTTCACGACCTTGTAAGGAGCTGGAGGCGTGGCGTTGCTTCTGGCGATGGCGAGTGAGCGACTCTGCGAGAACAAGTGTATGAGAACGAGAACGAGAACGGAACCAAGAATGATGTGTTGTTGTTTCGACGGTTTCTTTTGTTGAGGGAGTGAATGAAGAGAAGGCGGCGAGTTGCCCTGGACCTAATTTGGGGCCCTGTGCCGTAGGTCTGGTTGCACAGGCCAATATTAGGGCCTGATTTTGACCTAGGCCGAACATATGCTTTGACGTGCTCTCAAAAGGATGTTCAACTTATGCTAACTGAACAAAAACCTTCGTGTTGAATGACTATAAGCGTTCAACTGGATAGGTCTGAACAAACTTCATATATGTTCGGTTGTGAGTGCCCGAACATGTCAAATCTCACGTCAATACCATCTTGCTTCTCAAACACATATCAAGTTTAGTTCTCTCACTGTCTCAAAAAATGAATGTCCAATTTCTTTTATATTTGCTTTGAATCAAGAATAAATTTGAAAAGTTTTTTGACATTCATTAGAGAGAGACTTTGCTTCAAAAAATAGGGCTAGTAGTTAAAGAAGGGTAAGATGGGAAACATAAGGAATTTGATCAGGAACGTTCTCAAAGATTGTATAATCCGGTAGTTGGAACCGAACCCACAACCAGAGCCGCAATTCCCCCCAAAAGAGTACTGTACTCCATTCCATTCATTTCACACACCTAAAAAAAAAAAAAAGACTGTCGACCAAACTCGGCAACCGCCACCACCAACCACCGCCGTCACGGTCGTGAAGAAGATGTTCAGGGACGTTTCAGCATGCAACACATACAATTACGGCGACGCCCTTTACTGGGACACTCGTTATATACAAGAAGCCGCTGCTGGTTCCTTCGATTGGTACCAGAGATACTCAGCTCTCCGTCCCTTTATTCGAAAATATGTTCTTACTTCTTCCCGCGTCCTCATGGTTGGTTGCGGCAATGCCGGTAATTTCTGCTCCTATTCCGACGATTCGTAAATTTTGTGTTTTGATTTTGTTTTTGAATTTTTGTCGAGTAATTTTGAATTTGGTGTTATTTTCGGGTTGTTTTTTTATTAATTAGCTCCCAATTTTGAAATTAATGTCTTCTGAGAATCTATGAATTGAATCGAAGCTTTGGGATTTGGGATTAGGCTCTCTTCATTTTTTATGGAGACGCTGCTGAATTGTGTTTACTGCCTTGGTCCCCTAAAAGTTCATACTTTGATTGTGTTTGATCAGTTTGATATACATATATGAATATGGTGGGAAAAATTACAACTTTATGCCATGTACCAAGCTTCTAGTTACAAAAAGGATAATGTACTTTAGTTTGACAGCATAATCCTACGTACTTTCATATTCGTTTACAATTTATGCAACCCCATTAGATGATGTTAAATTTTATTAACAGAATGCTTTTGTGGTCAATCCAAAACTAACCCCATTAAAGATTTAACGGGTTTTGAACCACACCACCACCAAAGCAAACCCAGATAAAAAATAAGAAAATCTCCACCACCACCAACCTCCTTTGAACGACGGAGTCAGAGGCGACGACGGGGTAGTATCGCCGGAGACGGAGGATCCAGATCTGAAGAGCAACCAGCCACCGGAGGAAGGGAGGAGTTGGATTTGGATTTTTTCCGACCAGATCTGGCCGATCTGAGATGTGGAAGCTCGTCGGAGTTGGGAGACGATGGCCTTACCGGAGAAGAAGGGTCGCCGGAGAAGAAGAAGGGTCGCCGGAGAAGAAGAAGGGTTGCCGGAGAAGAAGAAGCGTCGCCGGAAGATCTGGTCGAGAAGATGGATCGGATGGTGGTGTACAACCCAATGGATTCCGGCGACTACCTTGGTGGGATCTTCCCTGATCTTAGCTTTCTTCCATGGATTCGGACGACTTCCATGGATTCCGGCGACTACCTTGGTGGTGGTGTTGGCGTTAATGGTGGCGGCGGTGGTGTGTTGAAGGCTTTGGAAGATGAATACAAAAGGATGAAATGGGTTAGAAATGAGTATGTTAATTTGTTTTTTTTTTAACTGTGTTGGTGTTCAATCGTTAGTATATTTAACGAGAAAAAAATCATGTTAATATTCCTGTTATTTTTTTAACGTCCGTTAGGGTAAAAAATAGTGCGTTGCATAATTTGCAACCAATGGACAAAGTACGTATATTTAAGATGCAAGTTTGTGGTACATTGCATAAATTGTAACCAAAACTAAAGTACGTGGTATATTTTTGTCGATTGCCCGAATATGGTGTTAGACAAAGTGCTTCCAAATAGATACTCTTTTGAGGTTTGAAAATCTTATGATTATTGAAGCTGGTGCTCATTCACACCCACTTCTCTTGCCACTCATTTCTTTAATATCTCCGACACTTTAAATTTAATTCGTTAACGAGCAAGTGACTTTGTCTGCGAAGTGTGAATTACATAACCATAGCACGTTCAGATCACTATGGTGAGTAGTAAAGAAGATAAAAACGTGAAATGAGATCAGACGAATTTTATTGAATAAGCAGAGATTCTTACAAGGGCATGACGACTAGATTACATGAAACCAAATAGATGACAAGAAGAACATATTACTTCGTTGACCAAGTCTAGCATAGTATTAACATTTGCGTGGTTTGAAAAAAGAATAGGGTGTAGAAGTTCACCTCCTCAAGATGCTTTCAGAAAGACTGTAAGATGACCAACAAGTAGAGAAGATGGATGACTAGTGCAGTTGTGCTTCTTAAGACCTTGATCCAAGCTTGAACTACGTTCTTGCTTCTGAGCTTTCTTTTGTATTCCTTCTCTTCCGCCACTACTATGTTCCTGGGTTTTAGTGTAGGGTAATGATATTTAGAATGTGTACGGGGATTTGATAGGGATGGACTTGTGCTCCATTTGTCTCCAAAGAGAAAAGAACACTTGTTTGCGTGCTTATTGCTATTGTTGTGTTTTTAGAGATGTAGAAACGAGTTGCTATAAACATAGTTGTTGTGGAGGGTCAAGAGAGGAAGAAAACTAACTAGGGTTGGAGCTCAGAATTTGTTGAACAATGAACTGACCGATTTGGTCAACAATCCAGTTTAGCTTGCATGTAGATAGTAACTTCTTAAGTACGCTGTAGGCAACCAAAAATTTGTTACCCTTGCAGCTTTTCTCTATCATTCATATCTCATAATTGATACTCCCTCTGTCCCTACACGAATGTCCATTTTCAAGAAATTTTTGTCCCAAAATGAATGTCGTTTTTGATAATAACTTTGCCCCTAAGTGTTTTTTTACCAATTTTTTTCTCTAATCTCTTTATACTTGCAAAATTAAATGTTTGAAAAGTGAATATCAAAAATATCTATGAATCTTTATCATTTAACTGTAAAAAAGTAGAATTTTTCAGAATGTCCCTTGAAATAAAATTTGGACATTCATTTAGGAATGGAGGGAGTACTTAATTACTTTCCCTTTCTAGCAAAATTTATTTTCTGATCAATACAGTAAAGAATACAAAAAAAAATGAACTAAGAATTGTATCAATCTGAGATCAGAATAAAGATAAGTCGAAAACTAACTCATGAAGTTCATTTCTTTGGTTCTGGTGTAGAAGGTGAATGTGGGAACCTTGAGTTCTCAAACCCACCTTGATTGGCAAATGCTAGAAATTGTATGCTACGATGCTTAGATGATATGATCGACTAACATTCTATGCCATTGGAAGATCCTGTATTGAGAAACCAAAATCCTCTTGGAATAAATCCTTCTTTACGTAAAGGTTGCATAAATTCCAAGAGAAGTCACCCCCCCAAAAAAACAAATGTTCAATGCATGATCACATGAATCACCAATCAAATAGCTATTAAATGAGTTGTAGAGAAAAGGAAAAGCAAATAGGTTGCTTCGAGTTTGGATGTTTTACAGCTCTCTTTAGAGGCATGTATTGACTTGTCTGTTGATCCGTGTAACATAGTAAGGCCTAATTTGAATGACAGCTCACATTTATTCATTGCTTAACTTGAAGAAACTCCAATCAAGTGGTTTCTGTTGCACTTGATTCCCATTTATCTTTTGGGATATTATTTTACTTAGAAAGAATCAGGAGGTTACACCGAGGGGAAGAAAAGAAAGATGGATGATGAGTCCATTGTAGGAAAAGAAAACACATCATTCTTTTTGTGTTTCATTGTATTTTGCAATGCTCCAACATGAAACTGAAGGAATGAGACTATATACTTGGGACTCGTTTAGGCCTCATCAGGATCCCGAACCATAAAAATCAAGCAACAGTTCACTAAAGCTACAAATGATCATGAAATTCGTATTAGGCCTACCGCCTACATTGCAACATGAAATATGACTGAATTTCTTAAGAACCATAGACCATTCAAAATAGTCTTGAAGTGACTCTGGCATTCGAGAGAAAGAAAAGATATGGAAAGGGAGAAGGATTAGGAGAATGAATCAAGCACGATAGTATTAAGCAACAGGAATAACATCGAGACCCTTCCTAAGTCCACATAAATCTTATCAAGGGAGAGAGCACTAGGACAAATTAAGAACAAGATCCTCTATTTGGCATTTTCCTTACTTAAACATTAGCAGAAGCTTGTCCTACGGACGTGATGCTTTAGTTACTGCATAGTCAGTACATACAAATAAGACACTAGGCTAAAAATTTACTCCTTTGTTATACGTCTTTAGAGCCAAATGAAAGATTAAAGAGAAGTGACGAAAACATAGTGTATCATCATTAATTTTTTTTAAAGATAACAAAGGAGAATTTCAACCAACTAACTTAAAGTAAATCTCTGGTGACCAAAATTTGTTATAGGGCAAACTCCGTTTTCATCCATTGTACTTTACAAGATGTTTCACTTTTACCATTATACTTTTTTTCTTCCAAAAATACCATTGTAGTTTGGAAAATGTATCATTTTGACCCCAAATCCGTGGCTAAATCCGCAACTAATCCGTGTCTCAATCCGCGATTTTGGGGTTAAAATGATATGTTTCCCAAAGTACAATGGTATTTTTGAAAGAAAAAAAGTACAATGGTTAAAGTGAAACACACTTGAAAGTACAATGGATGAAAACGGAGTTTGATTTATATAAAATCACAATTGATTTTTGTCCAAGTTGTACCTACAAATCTACAAAAATAAAAAATAAAAATCGATATGTAAATTTGATAGGGGAAGGCCAATAATTATGTTATTCTATAAAGTTGATTTCGTCCAGCTTTGATGCCCTGTAGTAAAAGGGCCATAACTCATTGTAGAAAATTCTATAAAGTTGATTTCATAAGTTCAGTAGATTCAATATAAAAATACAAAAGTAAGAAAATAATTTTGATAAATACTCCCTCCGCGGCTCCGCCACATCACAACTTGTACGATTATTCTCCATCACGGGCATTAATGAGAGACTATATATATTCAAAAGTATCGTGAGTGGGAATATGGTTGTGAGTATGATGATTTGAGAGTGAGACCCACAATTTAAGTGTGCGAGTATGGCAAGTGGGGTATGGTAAATAAGAATAAAAGAAAAGGTGGACATTTTAGGAAAGAGGACTTACCAACGGGACACCCGAAAAAGAAATAGGTGCAATTTGTTATGGGACGGAGGGAGTATAGCGTTAGTACATCTACTAACGCTATACTCCCTCAGTCCCATATTTACTTATCAAAAAAAAAAAAGTATAGCGTTAGTACATCAATAGCTGTAACCTAACATGGAATTAAGGGCTTGTCTTACTAGAAGTAGGAAATTTGAGGCTAAAAGGTCATTTAAAAATATTTACGTTTAATGAAAGAAATTAATATGTTCCATTTAAATGTGCATTAGAATCACAATTTTCATTATCATTCGGGATATTTAATGATGTTTTTGGGTCAGTGGAGAGTCACCATGTATTGATCTATATAAAAGAATCAAATTACAGGAGATAGAGATGAGATTTCGGAAGTCCGTAGTTTAAGAGAGTGGATTGCTATATTATAAGGAACAGATATCATTACGGCGTTGGCTTTTTGACGTATATAAGTATCAATCTCTAAATGCGACAACAGACTACGAGATTGAGATTGACTAATATTGTTAAGTTGTCTATTACTTTCAGATAGCTTAATTTGGGCTTGCTGAAAGTCACATGTTTCTGCTGAAGATCTCTTTCCGAACTGAAAATAGAGTTTTGAGTTTTCATTAATATCCTGAGCTGTTTGAGCCGAGGGTTAAACAACTTAGAAGATAGAATTAAGGGAAAATTGCAATTCGGTAATATGTGTTTGTCACTTTTGCAATTTGGTTCCCGAAAGTGACAATTTGCCAATCCGATTCCTACCATTGTCATTTTGTTGCAGTTTGATGTAAAATGACCAAAGTGCCCCTTTAAAAGTCATGATGTTTCCGTTAAAAAATTAACACCTTGTTAGTGTTTACATCAAATTGCAACAAAATGACAATGGCAGGAATCAGATTGACAAATTTTTGTTTTTGGGAACCAATTTGCAAAAGTGAGTCAAAACACAGGTTAGAGTATTGCAACATGCCCCAGAAATAACTTCGAAAATGAGTGTTGCGAGAATTAGAATCTGAAGATGGATATTGGGTGAACCTATAGTGCTGTAGTTTGACAGAGTGATAATATCAATAAGAAAACTATAGTGCTTGACATATGTATTGCGTAAAATTCGACACTTTTGGCAAATAGGACACCAACACCCATACTCCCTTTCAGACCCTGGTACAGGATCCCTTTACATATACGACAATCCTTTTGAAGAATATGAAGGTTGAATTTCATTTTGAGTTTTTTGCCAAACAGACATGCGTACTATCAGATTATTGCAAATTCCCACTTGAACTGTCAAAACTCCCAATGTAACCTGCGTACTTTAGTTTATTAACAATTCGATCGAGTTTTTTAACTGGTGTTAAAAACTTAACGACATTATACAAATACTTTTCAATTTTGGTCATTAAAGTTTGCTTCTTTCCAATGCGCTCACCACACTGACGGAATTGTCTAATTTTTAACTGGAGTTGGTCTCGTTCTATCATGTGACTAACAATTGTACAATGTTAAACTAGTGATCTAAAAATGAAACATTACATCCTATAATCCACCCAATTTTCAGATCTGGGTTTAATGCAGAGAAATTGTGTCCCCTTCCGTTTTCCTCCCCTCCGACCTAACTCGTCCCCCATTCCCACACAAACCACCCATACGCCGCCAACCATGATCGATTGAACCTGCCTCTGCCCTAGATTCTCCGTCCGTCACCGTCTCTGCCATCTATCCCCAGTCGTCTTCTTCAATATCGCCAAAATCGGTTGTATTGATTGTTGCAAAATCCATAGCCCCTCGCTCCAGCCATTGCATCTCTCTCTCTCTTCGTGGCTATGGTTTCTAAAATCAAACTCAAATCTAGAGTTTCTAACAAATCTGGGATTTAAAATCAATTTCAAACCCTGGGCTCCCATATCACCGTCAATGTCACTTGACCTCGGGTCCAATTTGCCGCCGATAATTCAATGGATTACGCGCCTCTGATTATTGTTAAAGTATCGTGCTTGCTGATGGTGTTTGCAAGTACGTTGGTTGCAGGGGTATCGCTGCACTTGATGAAGTGGAATCAAGGGTTTATTGTGGGTACTCAATTTGCCGGGTGGGGGTTGCTTCTGGGTACTGCTTTGATGGATTTCTTGAGATATTCGAATCGAGGGTTTGAGAAATTGACGTTGGAGGAGTATCCTTTTGTATTCATGTCGGCTTGTTTTGGGTATTTGTTTACCATGGTTGCTGATTTTGGGTAATGGTGGTAGTGGTGTTTGTATTGTTAGTTGTGAGATGACCATATATGAAGAAGATGAAGGAGATGAACGTAAATTTGCTTAAATTTTAACATTATCATTATAATTAATAAATGGAAAATTAAATTAAATTTTAATGTATTACTTTATGCATAAAATTGTAGTAAAAAATTAGTAAATTTAGAATTTTTATTTCTTTGGATACTGGGTGAATTTTTAATTTCATTTTTAGAAGGGTATATCGATCATTTTTCTTTGTGAAATTAAATTTTGAGTTAATTTCAACAATACATCAGTTGAGTATTTACCGAATGTTAGTCACGTGATAGTACAAGACCAACTCCATTAAAAAAAATTGACAATTCCATCAGTGGGGTGAGCGCATTGCAAAGAAACAAACTTTAATGACCAAAATTGAAAAATATTTGTATAATGTCGTTAAGTTTTTAACACCAGTTAAAAAACTCGGTCGAATTGTTAATAAACTAAAGTACGCAGGTTACATTGGGAGTTTTGACAGTACAAGTGGGAAGTTGCAATAATCTGATAGTACGCATGTCTGTTTGGCAAAAAACTCATTTCATTTTTAACCATTGTACTTTCACCCGACTTTCACTTTAACAGTCATACTTGTTTTTTCAAAAAAACACTGTACTTTGGAAAACCTCTCATCCGGACCCAAAATCGTTGATTAGGACATGAATTAGACACAAGTTTGTGGTCAGGATGAGAGGTTTCCCAAAGCACAGTGGTTTTTGTGCAAAACAAAAAAGAAAAGGCTATGATGGTTAAAGTGAAAGGCGGGTGAAAGTACGATGGTTTAAAATGAATTAAATCAAATATGAATGACCGTGATCTTGAATTAAATTTCAAAGAAAAAAATTCAATAGCTACCTAAGGCTGAGCTGAGCTCAGTTTATATACTTATTTTTTGGTGGCATCAATCTCTCTAGGAAGTTGCTGCACATGTGTTAAAAAAATACACAAAATAGAATATTATTAAAAACTTGCTTTTGGTATATCTGTTCTTTTTATAATACTGCTATGTGGAATCGTATCTTGTAGTCATTTCAGAGGACATGGTTAAGGATGGGTATGAAGACATCATGAATGTTGACATTTCTTCGGTGGCTATTGACCTGATGAGAAGGAAGTATGAAGATATTCCTCAGCTTAAGTGTATCCTTTCCAACTAGTACCTTAGCATACACTTGTTTTATTTTCTGATACTCCCTCCGTCCCAAAACGATCTTCCCATTTGACTATTCAAACTTTTTAAGGGCATGAACACTTGCTTAACTAGCTATGTTGTGTTTATGCACATTTAAGCCTAAATTGTAAAGGGAGAACTCCGTTTTTGTCCATCGTACTTTGGGTCGTGTTTCACTTTTACCATCAAACTTTATTTTTTTTCATTTTTACCACAAACAATGGTGTCATTTTATGCCAAATTCGATATTTTATACCCAAATTTGTTTCAATTTTACCATCGTACTACAAACAATGGTGTCATTTTACACCAAAATTTGGTATAAAATGACACCATTGTTTGTAGTACGATGGTAAAAATGCAAAAAAGAAAGTTCGATGGTAAAAGTGAAACACGCTCTAAAGTACAATGGACCAAAACGGAGTTTTCCCAATTGTAAAAATGGGAACAACTTTTTGGGACAATGAAAAATGGCAACTGAGAATATCATTTCGGGACAAAGGGAGCAGAACACTTGCCGTTGGTGAAGTGTCCTTATCTAAGTTATAGATTTGCAGATGGATGTTAAGGACATGAGCTTTTTTTCCGATGAATCATTTGATAGTGTTATTGATAAAGGTACGAATTTTCTCTCTCATGACTGGATGATCATTTTTCAACTTATTGGTACTAAACATGTGTAACAGATTGATGATGCTTGTTTGAATCTTTCTTTCTGCATGCATGATCTGCTGATGTATAGGCACTCTTGACTCACTGATGGTAAGCTCTCATTTGACTATTTCTCATGAAATTTTCTGTTGACCGGAACTCTGATAATGCATGCTTTTGTTTCTCAAGTGTGGTACTGATGCTCCGATTAGCGCTACTCAAATGCTGGGGGAAGTGAGCAGGTTTGTATGCTACTGGGTACTTAAATGTAGAATCTATATTTCTACGGTTATAATTTGTTAGTCCAAAATTTCTTTGTATAGCTTCTATATGATAATCATTTTTGCTTGCAGGCTTCTTAAACCTGGAGGAATCTATATGCTGGTAGATATATGTGTGAAGAGGAAACTTTATTACTACCTTCGTCCCAAAATGAATGTCCAAAAGATTTCATGCTCTTGATCAAGAGCAATTTTTTTTAAAAAAAAAATTGACATTTATTTTGGGACGGAGGGAGTACACTAATTATATCCGACTACCAAAAGCAAAATAGATAAATGGTTGTACCTTTTTGTTTACAGATAACTTATGGTGATCCGACCGTGAGGATTCCTCATTTGAACAAACCAGCATATAACTGGAAAATAGAATTGTATATTATACGTAAGTCCCTCTGATTTCACACTATCTTGCTGATGGAACTGTATGTTACTCCCTCCGTCCCACTCGAATTAGGACAAATTTCCATTTTGGGTGTCCCATTCGAATTAGGACAACCCAAAAATGGAAGTGTTTTATTAAATGGGACTCACATTCACACTCACAACAACTTTCCACTCATTATTCTCTACCCTACTTTCTCTCTCCTACTTCACTTTTCATACTCACAACACCTACTCCACTAACACTTTTTCCTTAATCCCCGTGCCCAACCCAAAAATCCTAATTCAGATGGGATAGTTATCAAAAGCCCACCTAGGCGCGCGCCTAGGCTCCGGGCACACCTTTTGCGCCTTGGTGCGCCTTGGGCCTTTAATAACTATGGATGGGACGGAGGGAGTATATGTTATCCAATTGTGCGGTTTTGTTTTTTGTTGTTCAGAGCGATTCATGTTGGTGATAATTTGTGGTGATACTCCCTCCGTCCCGGAATGATGTTCCCACTTTTTTTGTTGTTACTACGGTGGACTTTGAGCAATGATTTTAGGTTAAATTAATTATCCCTATGAAAATCTAATCTTTTAATTGATATACCATTAAAAATAGGGTAAATTACAAAATAGGGCGTAATGTCCACGAAGAGGTACCAATTAAGGGCCTGACTTTCAAATTTTGACGGTTTAGGGCTTGAAGTGACAAATTTCCCAAAATAAGGATTTTGATGGAATTTGTTAAAAAAATTAGTCAAGTCACATGTGACTTGCACGTGATGGACATAGCAGATTATTTTGCAATGAGTATTAGTTCTTTAGGATTCAAATGCAATTTTTGAGAAATGAAAAATTGCTACCGTAACATCATTCCTCTATGTAGCTATTTGATCTTAATCTTGATCTCACGAGTCGATATATGTCTTGCCCTTGCTAAGATAGCTGGGCTAGATACAACTTTCAGTCACTATTAGCGAATTTCATAATTTTAGTTAGAAACAAAAAGTAGGAACGTGCTCCAATCTTTTAAGGAATATAATCTATTTTTATTTGGTATTGCATCTAGACCTAGTTTTTAAAGCCTGTTCCTTACATGTTCCTCTATACACCCTCCGTTCCATATTAAAAGTTACAAAATTTCCATATTAAAAGTTACAAAATTGAATGTGCGGGAATTAAGTAGAGTTAAATATAATATTCATAGGAGAGTAGGTGTTGTGAGTATGAAAAGTAAAGCAGAAGAGAGAATGTGGGTTAGAGAATAGTAAGTGTATTGTTGTGAGTGGGCAAGTGAGTCCTATTGAACAAAAAAGTATTATCAAGTTTCTATTTTGATATAGTAACCTTTGTTATGCGATGCCCAAAAGGGAACTAAGTACTCCCTCCGTCCCAGTTTAAAGTTCTTGCTTTCCTTTTTGGTATGTCTTAGTTTAAGGTTCTTAGTTGCTTTATTCCATAAATGGCAAAATACGATTAGTGTTTTGGACAATCTTAAACTTCATTTAATTAAAAGAAAAAAAACAATACCTACTTGACTCACTTTTCACCACTTGCTTTATGAATAGTGTTTTGGACAATTATATCTTTTAACTCCCTACTTTTGTTGATCCATTTTCATTGATTTTTCATTGGTTTCTTAATAAGCGTGCAAAGTCAACTTGAGAACCTTAAACCGGGACGGAAGGAATAACTTTTATTACGGGGCGGAGGGAGTATGTAGCAGTGAAACCAAAAAAGAAGAAGAAAGTAGCCCCAATTTTTCAATTTCTAATAATGTATTTTTTTTTTTTTTATCTGATATTGCAGCTAGACCTGGCTTTCAAAGACCAGCAAATTCAATATCATCCCCGAAATCGTGCTTGGAACCTATTCCTACAACGGATAAGTACTTACTTCCTGCAGATTATGTATTGGAAGATCCGGATTCTCACTTTATATATGTTTGTAAAAAGGTGGGCGGAAATTCTGATTACAGCAACGCAACATCATATCCATTAACAGTTGATATCTAATAAGAGGACGTTCGAGAAGAGGTTTGTTCAAAGCTTCAGAATTTACAGTAATCACAATGCGATTATGATTGTTGCATGATTATCGTACAATTTACAGTGTTTTAGATTTTTGTTCTTTCTCCATTTTTTTTTTCGTATCGGAAGCATGAATAAGTCAATGATAACTGTAAAATCACTGAAAAATTTCTGTATGTCTAGCATTAAGTTGTTCGAAAACTCGGTGTTGGTATGACCCTGATTCTTTGTACAACTACTACTATTTTCACTTTACTTTGCAGACACCCAATACTTTGTTTGGGGTTTACTTTGTATTGATTGTACACTTATACTCTATCTATCTGTCTTAGAATGTTTGTCTCATTTGACTTTTTATGGTCAACATACATTAACGTTGACCATATATTGGTGACAAGTTAATGATCACATGATATTTTAAAAATTATAACTGATACGCTTCATGATTTACCAATTACAATTTTTAAAATTTTATTAAGACAAAAAAAAAAAATTATTAAGATGATTGGACCGATATCAATATTTGATCAAAGTTTATTTGTATCGGCTATAAAAAGTTAAATGCTGACACTTTCCAGGGACAGAGGGATATTTTTTTGTACTGTTTTTTTTTTTTTTTTGTTATCTGCTATCCAGCAAGTAAACTGGGAGTTCTTCCTGTGGATTTGATATAGTGTGGCCTGTCTATAGTTGCGAGTAGGAATGATTTCATGGTTAGATGATTGCTGAGTTCAGCTATATTACTATGTTCGTCTAAAAAAGATCTTTACATTTTTTTTACCGTTACTCGAAAAAACATTAAGCAATAATTTTATATTTGAGTGATTCTTATGAGAATCTAATGTTAGAACATGGATTGCATAAACATGTTATTAGTAATTCCATACATAAAATCATATTTATAATGTTAATATAAAGTGTAGAGGATTAAAATGTAGAATTCCTGGGTGTGATATTACCTACTTATGATGGCAAAATGGTAAATTCACACCACTTATTTGAAAGGGTGTAGTCCCTAAATGAAGTGCCTATTTGTTTCCTATATAAAGGCCTTCCATCAGCCTTAGAAACATGCTACATACAATTCATTATTCTCTCTATACTCCCTTCATTAGTGTTAAGAAGACAAGTGAGAAAGGTACTATCATTTAAAAGTACTTCATTCCCTACTTCTTCTTCTCATTCTCCCTAAGGCAACATCAATATGGATTCAACAGGTATAACGCTTCAGCCTTCATTTTCCCTCTCTAACTTATACCAGATTTGAGTTTATGGCATTAGTGAATATGGATTGTTCCAACAATTGGTATCAGAGCCCGCTCGAATTCTGGTTTAAGTTTGAGTTTTCTCTTTTGAAAGCTTTAATGCTTTGTTTTGATTCATATTTCTGTTGAATCATCAAGTTTTGATGTTGTTTAGAGGCTCTAATTCGTTGATAGAGTGCTGATATTCATCATCTAATAAAGATATTTATGAAAAGGTTTGAAGTTTTGGTCTAATGAACACAATGGTTCAAGCAAGAATATCCCTATATAGCATAGTTGTGTTGTATAATGCATAAACTATGTGGATCTACTTGCTATGTTTTTTTTTTAAACAAGATTATCCCTAAATAGCATGGATATGCATTGTATGATGCATACACCATGTGGATCTACTTGTTGTTCATTATTTTGGGTCAAAAGTTTGGAAAGTGCAGCAAGCCTTCTTTGCATGAATCGGTGCTTCTGAACATTGAGTGGTCCGGCCGGGTATTTGGTGTAGTCCGGTCGGACCTCAAGGCTTAGTCCGGGCGGGGCTTTGATCTAGTCCGTTCGGATCTCAAGATTTTCCGGTCGGGTGTTGCTTATGATCCGGTCGGACCTAAGCAAATATCCGGTCGGGTATTCATGGTTGTGCGGTCGGACCCTAAGGAAAAGTCCAGTCAGGCAGTGCATTGTTCATAGGCCTTAGTTTTTCAAGTTTTTGCACTATTTTGTTTACCCCTTCTTGAGCAAAACATACATTTTTTCAAACCATAAATTTTTGATTAATTATATGCTTAAACAATTTTATACATTTTTTAAATAATATTATCGCCAAAGTGATTCACGTTATTTAAATCCAAAATTGTTAAAGTGTTGAATGTATAAGTTAATATGTGAGCAACATGAATTTTCCAAAGAAGATCTTGTTGTTTGACTAAATTTATATATTCATGTGGTAACAAATAAAATGGACATTAAGTTGTTTTTGTTAGATACTTAAATCGGCCCAAAGGAAGATTGAGCATTTAATTAAATCGTCGTTCAAATTAATGGTTACCTTAAGGCAATTATTTATGAATCAACTCGCAATCCAAAGATTAGTTTTGATGCCATGTTGATTACCTTATAGATGTATTTCATTGATATAATTAATTATTTCTTTATTATGTAGTTTACTTATACATATTTTGTATTTCACTTTTGTTCTCGAATCTCAACAGATTTACTTAACGCTTCTTCAATAACTGCTGCTATAAGTACCGTTCCGATGCTTAATGGGACTAACTTTAAAACTTGGAAAAATAAAATAACAATGATCTTAGGTTGTATGGACATAGATCTCGCATTAAGGGAACCGTTTCCTCTTCCTCTCACCGATCAAAGCACTCAAGAAGATCGCTTAAGTGCTGAGAAGTGGAAACGCTCCAACCGCGTGAGCATAATGATCATGAAGAATGTTGCCCCGGAGACCTTTTTGAACAGTCGAGGATGTTGATGCTAAAACATTTCTCGATACCCTTGAGGAACGCTTTGCAAAAAGCGATAAGTCGGAAACAAGTGCTTCCTTAAGGAAGCTTGTTTCCATGAGGTACAAGGGTACCAGAAATTTAAGGGAGTATATTTTGAAAATGCTTCACCTATCGACAAAACTAAAAGCACTTAAGTTAGAGATATCAGAAGATTTACTCGTGCATTTAGTTTTGGTCTCTTCCTCTTCAATTTGGTCACTTTGAGGTGACCTATAATTGTCAAAAGGACAAGTGGAATATTAATAAACTTATTTCACATGTGACACAAGAGGAGGATAGGTTAAAGCAATTTAAAACCGAAAGTGCTCATTTGGCATCTACCTCTTCTCATGGGACAAAGAGAAGAGGGAAGTAAATTGCGATTGCAAGTAAGAAGCATAAGGGATCATCTGATGATCAAAAGGTTAAGAAGTTCTTCTTCTGCAAGGACCTCACTCACATGAAGTTCGACTGCTCTAAGTATCACGATTGGCGTGCTAAGAAAGGTATGTCATTTGGTCTTGTGTGTACTGAGGCTAATTTGGTTTCAATTCCTACATATACATGGTGGTTAGATTCTGGTGCAACAACTCACATTAGTATGTCTATGCAGGGTTGCCTGAATTACCGAAGACCCAGTGAAGATGAGAGATACATCTATATGGGAGCTGGGAATCCGGTTGAAGTAATAAGCATAAGGACCTTTAGGTTATTGTTAAGTACCAGATATTATTTTGTATTAAATAATACATTCATTGTACCATCATTTAGGCGGAATTTAATATCTATCACAGTATTGGACAAAGAAGGTTATTCTTGTTCATTTGGAAATAATAGATGTGATCTTTATTTTAATTCCAAAGTTGTTGGTACTAGTACTTTGTCAAGTAATGATAATCTTTATTTACTTGACACAATTCAAATAATAAATGAGTCCCACAATAATGAAACCAAAGGTGCTAAGCGAAAGTTATCAAGTGAAAATTCTTATACCTTATGGCATAGGCGTTTGGGTCATATCTCCAAGAGAAGAATTGATAAGCTTGTGTCAGAAGGAACCCTAAACAAACTTGATATTCCGAAAAAAGACTTTTGCATTGAATGCCTTAAAGGAAAATTTACAAACACTAAAAGAAAAGTATCCTCGAGAGCATCAAGCGTCTTAGAACTAATTCTACGGATATTTGTGGGCCATTCACTACCCCTTCATGGAATGGTCAACAATATTTTAGTATGTTTATAGACGACTACTCTCGTTATGGATACATTTATTTACTTCACGAAAAGTCTCAATCATTGGACGTTTTCAAGTCTTTTAAAGCTGAAGTTGAAAATCAACTTGGAAAGACTATTAAGAACGTTAGGTCCGATCGTGGTGGTGAATACTACAGTCGGAATGATGGTTCGTGTGAACAACATCTGGGCCCTTTTTCTCGCTATCTTGAGGAGTGTGGGATTGTCCCTCATTACACTATACCGGGTACGCCTAGCATGAATGGTGTAGCTGAGAGACGTAATAGAACCCTTAAAGATATGGTAAGAAGTATGATTTCTTGTACTTCCTTACCACACTCATTGTGGGGTGATGCATTAAAAACCGCAGCTTATATTCTCAATAGAGCTCCCTCTAAGGCTATTAATAAAACCTCTTATGAATTATGGACGAATAAGAAACCGTCCTTAAATCATCTTCATATATGGGGTTGTCCAGCAGAAGCTAGGCCTTATAGGCCTAATGAGGGCAAACTGGACGCTAAGACTGTTGTTAGTTACTTTGTGGGGTATGCCGAGAGATCTAGGGGCTATAAATTTTATAACCCGAAAACTAGAACCTTTTTTGAAACGGGAAATGCTAGATTCTTTGAGGATGTTGAATTTAGAGGGAAAATTAGGAATAATTTTGAATTTGAAGAGGAAGACGCATCCATTTCTATACCTCTTCCCATAGTTCCCATTGGAAATCAAGTTTTTATACCTGAAATTCAAGAGGAACATACAATTAAAAATAATGATTCCCCTATAAATATTGAACAACATGAAAATGTTGATCATGAGGATGAAATTCAACAACCTCAAAATAAGGAAGAAACGGTGCCCTTAAGGAGATCCAATAGAGTAAGAAAGAATGCAATTCCGGATGATTATGAGGTATATCTTGCCAAGAACGAAGGATACTTAGGTTTAGTGGGAGATAAGCCGCTCACCTTCCATGAAGCCATTAATAGTCCTAATTCTCATAAGTGGATCAATGCCATAAATGAAGAGTTAAAATCTATGAAATACAATGACGTTTGGGATCTTGTTCCATTACCTAAGGATGTGAAACCTATTAGGTGTAAATGGGTCTTTAAGACCAAAAAAGATTCACAAGGTAATATAGAAAGATATAAGTCTCGTCTTGTTGCTAAAGGATTTACTCAAAAGGAAGGCATTGATTACAAAGAAACATTTTCTCCGGTATCATCTAAAAACTCTTTTAGGATCATTATGGCACTTGTAGCACATTATGATCTTGAGCTTCATCAAATGGATGTAAAGACAGTTTTCCTTAATGGAGACATTGAGGAAACTATCTATATGAAGAAACCAGAAATGGTGACTGATTTAGATCAAACTAATCAATTAGTTTGTAAACTTAAGAAATCCATTTATGGTCTCAAGCAAGCTTCTCGTCAATGGTATTTAAAATTTAATCAAGTTATTCTTTCATTTGGTTTTGAAACAAATCTTTGTAAAGATTGTGCATACCATAAGTTCAGTGGGAGTAAATTTATATTTTTTTATCTTATATATGGATGATATTTTGCTTGCTAGTAATGATATAAACCTTCTTAAGGAAACTAAGAAATTTCTTTCAAACAAATTTGAAATGAAAGATCTTGGTGAGACATCTTTTGTATTAGAATCCAAATTCACCGTGATCATTCACGAGGTATTTTAGGATTATCACAAAAGGCCTATATAGAAAAGGTATTACAAAAGTTTAGCATGCAAAACTGTAAACCACATGACACCCCTGTTTCTATAGGAGACAAGTTTAGTCCCAAACAGTGTCCTAAAAATAATTTTGAATCTAAGTATATGGAAAATATCCCTTATGCATCAGCAGTAGGAAGCTTAATGTATGCGCAATTCTGTACTTGTCCAGACCTTGCATTTATTGTTGGGATGCTTCGTCGATACCAAACCAATCCGGGAAGAAAACATTGGGTTGCAGCCAAAAGAGTGATGAGATACTTACAAAACACCAAGGACTACATGCTTACATATTCAAAATCGGATCATCTTGAGATCGTTGGGTATTCCTATTCCAATTTTGCTGGATGCCAAGACAGTCGTAAATCAACATCTGGTTATGTCTTCACATTAGCCCGTGGAGCAGTTTCTTGGAGAAGTACCAAACAGACACTCGTAACTTCCTCTACCATGGAAGCCAAGTTTGTTGCTTGTTTCGAGGCATCTAATCAAGCTATATGGCTGCGTAAATTCATTGAGGGACTGCGTATTGTCAATAGTGTCGAAATACCACTTAAGTTATATTGCGACAATCGGGCAGCCGTCTTATACTCCAACAACAACAAAAGTCCATCAAAGTCTAAGCATATAGACATTAAGTTTCTTGTTGTAAAAGAAATAGTATATAATGAACAAATAGAAATACAACTTTTAGGAACAAACTCCATGTTAGCGGATCCGTTTACTAAAGCGTTATCTCCTTTAGTGTTTCACGAGCATGTTGCTCATATGGGTGTAACAGCTTTTGATAACATTTAATATAGTGGGAGTTTATGCTGTTCTTTCATTAATTGTTCCAATATTTAAAGTTTTGATCTCATTTGGTTAAGTTGGACTAGCTGGAAGAATATGTATATATTCATTATGTTCCATGCTACACATCTACATTTTGATCTATGTCATTTAGTTGGATATGTATACGTGATTATTGTGGGTTTAGTTGCGAATCAATTACAACGACTCCCCTTTAGTCTTTATACTTGTATGACTAATGGACGGGATTGTTATGGATGACAACAAGATGCACATAAGGGTTGTCATTTGTATTATACTTGTGATTTAAGGAACAAACATTGTTATGCAACCCAAGTGGGAGATTGTTAGAACATGGATTGCATAAACGTGTTATTAGTAATTCCATACATAAAATCATATTTATAATGTTTATATAAAGTGTAGAGGATTAAAATGTAGAATTCTTGGGTGTAATATTACCTATTTATGATGGGCAAAATGGTAAATTCACACCACTTATTTGAAAGGGTGTAGTCCCTAAATGAAGTGCCTATTTGTTTCCTATATAAAGGCCTTCCATCAGCCTTAGAAACATGCTACATAAAATTCATTATTCTCTCTATACTCTCTTCATTAGTGTTAAGAAGACAAGTGAGAAAGGCACTATCATTTAGAAGTACTTCATTCCCTACTTCTTCTTCTCATTCTCCCTAAGGCAACATCAATATGGATTCAACAGGTATAACGCTTCCGCCTTCATCTTCCCTTTCTTCATTAGTGGTTCTCGATTTCTTATGCTAATTCCCTTCTTTCCTCTGCAGCTATGTCTTGGGAGAGTACCTATGATAGAATTGTCAGCCAATTTGGAGCCGATTCTCTTGAAGGAGGGAGAAGCCATGGCCGAAAAAGTAGTCGGCGGAGAGTAAACATTGGGGCTGCGGCTCCTAGCAAAACAAAACAGCCCAAAGCGGGGGACGAGATGATAGAATATCTGCACACTGATTGTAGAATTTCTCATGATGATTATGACTTGGTATATCATCCTGCCCCTGCTCTTGCTACTGATGATGAGAGAGCTTCCTTTTACTGTAATCATTTTGAGGTAGCTTTTTTCTTTAAGCAGTTCCAGTTGGGTCTCCGTTTGCCCCTAGATCCCTTTATCTGCGAGTTTTTAGAAGATTGGCAGGCGGTCCCTGCAATGATGGGCGCCAATGCTGTCAGGTACCTGACTTCCTTCATTGTCCTATGCCGAAGTCTGTGTTTTGAGTCGTTCCGCTAGGATTTCTACCATTTCTTCGACGGTAATTTTAATGAGAACACTCAAGTGCTGACTTTGAGAAGTAGGCAAAGACGGCCTAAAATCATTGCCCCAATTTTTAGCTCGGTGAGAAAGGTGTCTGGGTGGAATTGTTGGTGTTGTATGCTCTAGGCACGTTATGTGAACGATTAATGTTATCTATTGATTATGTTTTAATAAAGATATTGAATGTTGATTATTATATTCTTTGCATGTTTATTATAATAATCCTCATCCCTGATAATTATGATTAATTGTTAGTATAAGTTTAATAGATAATCATATGATGATTATGGTGTATGGGATACAATTAAACTTATGGGTATTTGTTGGAGAACAAATACTGGACCGACCCGTATGATATTTATGTCATCGTCATAATATCGTAATTAAGTCTCATATAGTTATATTACTGGAATCTTTATACTTAAGGTTATTACAGTCTTCCACTTGATGAATATTATGTTTGACATATTCAAACGTTACCCCTAACCGGGTAGCTATAAAGAATATGATTGGCATAATCGGAAATGTAGGGAAGAGTAATAAGCCAAGATGGGATTTGTTCCTCGTCAAGAGAGATGTCAAGCTTTGGCCACTTGATGAATGGTATTGATGAAATGCATGGCCGTGCTCAAATAAGATTTGTCTTATCAATACATTCGGGATCGAAAAAGCATTGGAATATGTAAGTTAACCATTGACCATGTCTTACGTTCAATAGACATCGTGAAATAAAGAGATTGTAATATGTTCTATAATGGATTAACGAACTTTAAACAAGATATATCATTTGGGTAATCATGATGGCCTGCTAGGGTCCACTCATGATTTATGAGACAAAGTGTGTTTGGGCTCATTGTCAACTTGATATAATCCTATGGGGTTACACACAAGAGAACGAATTGAAAAAGGGAAAAATGGCTGAGTTTTGGTCTGGCACGGCCGTGCTCTTTATAAGACACGACCGTGCCATAAATCGTCCAAAGGGCAATGTCTGGAGACATGATTGGAACGACCGTTCCAAAGTATCAAGCACGACCGTGCTAAGCTCAGCACGACCGTGCTAGATACAAAGCACGACCGTGCCAATATTGGCGGCTGGGAAGGCTAGTTCGCACCAATTGGCACGACTGTGCCAGTTTTGTGGCACGACCGTGCCAGTGATGTCGACCAGGAATTACTTGCAGCTAATTTGGTGACGGGATTTGGGTTTCCTAAGTCCTTAAGGGTTAAGGACTTATACCCATAAATATCTCCTCCCTAGCCATTGTATATGATTTGATTCACTTGTTTGGAGAAATATAATTATTGATTGAGATTGAGAATCAAAGATCAATAATACATAAAATCATATAGTTCCTTTTGATCTAGCAGTCAAGATTAAGAAAGAGTTCTTAATATTTGTTCGCATGTGGATATCCATAGAGGGTGATTCCTTTATCATCTTCGTGTTCGTGTTCGTGTTCCTGCGTTCGTGATTCGGAGAAGCGCGAAGAACCCAAGACTCAAGATCAAGAAAAGAATAAACGCATCAAGGGTTAGTATTATTGTATTCATTGTAGATGTATTTGTCATAATCATATGAATGGATCTATAGGCTTTGGGTTTCATAAAATTTTAAATGGTATATTCCGCTGCGCATGTTACCTCAAAACCCAACAATCACCACATTATAAAGGTAGAGAGCCATCTTGGTTGGGAGTTTCACGTCCCTTCTAGCACACCTAGGGCGCCCGAGACCTGTTACAAGGCTCCTTGGTGCGATCACTTGATAAAAAGGCTTGGAGAGTTTGCCGCTGTTCAATAATTAAGCTGGTCAACCTTGGAGATCAATCACGGATATTATGTTTAGGCGGGCATCATGTCGGTGTCTTGGGATGGAGTGAGTGTGATGGCGCCTGTCGTTAGAGCCAACCGATACCCTGATTGGGTTGTTTATCCCGACATTGTATTCTTCAGGGACTGTGAGGTTTGCAAATCCCGAGATGAGCACTGTTTGAGGGTTCAGACCTTTGTTGGATGTAAATACTAACCATTATTTTTTGTAATCACTTTGTAAGTTTTCCATGCATGGATCATAATTTTTGCTTTTGGTTGGCAGATTTAACCATGGATGAGGAGAGAGAGCTGGAGCAGGAATATGCCGCCGACCCAAACAAGCTGCTGATCAAGAAAAGGTTGAAATCTAAGGCTTCGGGCTGCTCCAAAAGTCATGCCGAGATGGGGGCGTGTCAGGAGGTGTTGGCTGGGAAAGAGGCTGGTCCTCTTCCAACTGCTGACTTGGTCGACCCAGGAACTAGAGCTGAGGAGACTGTCGATGCTTCCGCGCCACTAGGAAGAGACCCGATGTATAGCCCTGTTAGGGAGACCGTTGTAGATGAGGCCAGGGCGACGGCTAGTGATGAGCCCCTAGGCCAGAAACGTGTCCGAGATGGGGTTGAGGACATCTCTGATGAGCCGATATCCAAGAGGCGCACTTCCACCGTTCCTCTTATCGATGTTCCTTCTACCCTTTCCTCAGAGGAGATTGATGCTTTGATTGCTGAGTTCTCTGGAGTTAGCCTGATGAGAAGCGTGGATGTCACTGCTCGGTCCGGATCGATGATGAGGCTAGGTCAGCCAGTATTGTACCGGGCTCTTGATGCTGGCTTTTTGGATAAGATGATTTTTGCCCCGCCTACCTTCTCACACTTGGCCGAACGCAACGGCCTGATAATTTCCGAGGTAACTAGCTAACTGGTTGGCTTCATGCTTTTTCTTTGCTTTATTTCTTAACATTAGTTCCCTTTTTGCAGCTTGCTACTATTGCTCAGTATGAGTCGATGCAGTGGCCGGCATGCTCGAAGAAAGCCGATCTTGAGAGCAAGGATATACGAGCCTCGGCGAGATGCGGTCAAGCTATTGATTTAGCCAACAAAGCTCATGACAAGGTTAAGAAGGTACTTGCTGAGAAGGCTAAGGCAGCTGAGGAAGCGGCGATAGAGGCTGAGCGGCTGAAAGAAGCTTTGCGCCGATTTGAGGAAGAGGTGTTGGGTATGATTATCTCTTAACCCTCCTAAGTATGTTAGAATTGATTGATACCATCACCTATTAGTATTTTATGGACTTTAGGACCCTATGTAAGAAGTTTAATAACTTCAATTTTTAGCTTAGTCCATTTTATAGTATAGGCTTAGAATAGAGGACTTGGAGCGAAAAGGAATGAAGAACCAAGCAAGACTTTTGTCTCTGCGCAGGACTTCTTTGCGCAGGATATCACTGCGCAGGTCTTTGCTGCGCAGCTTTCAACCTTGCTTAGTTTTTCAATGTCTTCAGATTACCTAACTTGGAAAGCGCTTAAAAGATGTACGCTTATTAAGTTCTGAGCTGTGCAGAAACGACAAAACTAGTACACTCAGCAGATCCAGCGATGGAGATGCGCTCAGATGAAATAATTCAAATGAAGACAGCTGTCCACCTTCTAGAAGAAGCTTTTGAATTTGGTGGTCATGCTTTGACTCTAACGGCTCAAGGACTCCTGCGCACCAATCATATTGTTCCAGATCATCATCCTTGATCAGAGTTCCAAACGGCTATAAAGGACACCTGCGCACCAATCATATTGTGCCAACTCATTGTCCTTGCTCAGAGCACCAACGGCTACTTTTAAGCTCTCAGCTATAAATAGCCTGCTCATCTTCATTTCCAAGTTGCTAGAGTTTGAGCTTACTAAGTATCCTTGAAGTTCGGAAGATTACTGCTTAATATTCCCAGATTCAAGATCAACCTTCAAACCTTCATACCTTCAAACTCCTGCCCAGATCCTAAGCCTTATATCACCAGAATTCTTCGTGCTCTTAATCTCATAGATTTATAGAGCCCAGAATTTCTGACACACACACACCTCTTGAGGCTTCGATCACTTAGATCTTACTTCTTGAGAAACACCGGTTTAGTCTAGGATTTTCTCTTCATAGATTAGATTTTGATTTGAGTTTTGATTCTTTGTAATCTTGTAAAAGCTCCTCACATCAATATATATCTCATTAGAAAATCCAAGACTAACCATCTTGGTAGAGGACGTAGATCTTTCATCGATCGAACCTCTCCAAATAGCTTGTTCATTATTCTCGCTATTTGTTTCGTACTTAGTTATTTCTGAATTACTGCTTTGTTTGATCTTACCAGATTGCTATTTGCTGCTGCGTTTTTGTTATTGCTTATTTCCTTAAAATCATTTTAACCAACTCTTTAGCCAAAACTTAGCGTTTGTGTTTTTACCTTCTGCGCAGTATACCCTGCGCAGTTGCTGCTTAAATTTTCGCTGTGCATTTCACACTCTCTCTGTGCGCTATACTTAGCTTATTTGAGAACTGTGCGTATAAGCCATTGATTTGCAAAATGGTTTGAAAAGAATTTTAAAATGCTATTCACCCCCCCTCTAGCATTTTTCATACCCTTGTTGCCCCTTTGGGACCAACAAGTGGTATCAGAGCTAACATCTTCATAAAACTTGTTTTGTTTTTCAAGCTTAACTGCTTGGGTGCCGATTCAAGATGGCTTCAAAATATTGGCAATGGCTAACTATTCACAGGTTCCAGTGCTGAATGAAGATCACTTCAAAATCTGGAAGCACTGCATGCTCACTCATTTTTCGTCAATCGACGAGATCCTCCATGACATCGTTCTTGAAGGACCCTACATTCCTATGAAGGCGAATCCTGATGCTGCTACCAACAATGACAATCCTACTATCAAGAAGAACAAGGATGAATGGACTGATGAAGAAAATAAATGGGTTGGCTATGATGGAAGAGCAAGGAACATCATTCTTAGCACTCTAGACCTCTCCACGCACAATCAAATTGTGAGCGGTGGAACTGCAAAGGAACTATGGGATGCTATTGAAGGATGTGTGAATGGAGACAAAGTAAGCAAGGAAAACAAAAGATTCGTGGTGCAAATAAAATTCAACTGCTTCATGAGAAAGGATGGTGAAACCTTGAGACAAACTTATGATCGCTTCTGTGCTGTTGTAAACTCTTGTAAATCCCTCGGAACTACATTCACTAATAAAGAAGTCAATTCTCAATTCTTAGATGCGCTAGGTTCCAGATATGTGCCTAAGGCAAGTCATCTGGAAGATTCTGGATTTCTAGATACTTGGCCTCTGCACAGCTTATACGCCAACTTAAAAGTGTATGAGCTAAAACTTGATCGAATTGATGAAACTGAAGGCAAAGGAAAACTTATTTCCTATGATGCGCAAAAGGAACCTGCGCCTGCTCAAACCTCAGACAAAGTCTCCACTTCCTCTCTGCTTGAAATGGATGATTATGATTTCGCTATGTTCGTAAAGCGATTCCAAAAGTTCAGGAAATTCTCGAAGCCAGGATCCTCAAGTAAAGCTCCAGCCAAGTTCTCTCGTGGCAGAGACTCAAAGAAAGATGATGACTTGGTCTGCCACAACTGCAGAAAGCCTGATCATTTTGCATCAAAATGCCCTACTCCAAAATTTGAGTACATGAAGAGGAATACTGCACAAAAATCGTTTAAGCAGCGCGGAATGGTTGCTGAAGAAGACTGCGCAGAAAAGGAGCTCAAGACCTGGATAGAGACAGACACTGAAGACAGTGATGATGATGATTCTGAGGATGGACTGCTCTGCTTGATGGCCAATGCTGATGATGATAGCGAGTCAGAGAATGATCATGACATGAACACATCAAAATATCCAAGGAAGATAGCAAAGAAAAAAGGTCCCACTATCACTGAATTGGTAGAAATGGGACATCTGACTCCAAGCAGACAAAATGGCAAGTACTTATTTGCAAGATCAGACTTATCAAAGAAATTTGCACCTGCGCCATCGCGAAATCAATCTCTTGAAATTCCTGCTGAAATTGTAATAGAAAAGGATGTCTCTGCTGTTGAGCATGAGACTATTTTTCAACAAGCTGAAAAGGTAATCAAGAAATTTAATTCTATGAAAGAAGCAGTGGACTTATCAATTGGAGAAATTTCTCAGCTTAAGATGGAGAAAACTGTTCTGAAATCTGAAATCACCCTCCTTAAGGAGCAGATTAAGAGCATGACTCCTCTTACTGAAATGAACCGTTTCTTAACCAATCAAAATGCGCTATTTAAAGTAAGAAACGAAGATTTGGCTGCGCAAGTTGCTGATCTCACAAAGATCACAGATGTGTGGACCAAATCTCGTGTCACTATGGATCAAATTATAGAATCCCAAAAGGCCAGTGGAGAAAAGGAAGTCTTGGGGTTCTCAACTAGTGACGACTTTAAATGCGCCGTTTGCTCTGAAAGAGAGAAGGAATTTACACCCCAGCAAACTGTTGAAATTCCTAAAGCAAAGCGTTCTGCTTTAATGGGTAAAGGACATGAGAAAGTCCAGAGATAAAATTTCCATTATGTCTACCCAAAGAATCAATCTGGGAAAGCCAAGGGTAAGGCTATAGTTGAACCAGCGCATGACAACGCATATTCTGATTCTGGCTGCGCTTCGACTTCGAATGCCAAAACTGCGCACAAGGGCCATGCGCATGAAAGCCATGTGCCTCAACGCCAGTTGCGCATTCTTAAGAAAAGCGCACCCAAACATCAAAAGATGGTGTTTGTCAAAGCTAGTCACCTGCTCCAGTAAAGAATGCTGCGCCAAAGAAAAGTAAAGAGTTTGTAAAAACCCAATCTATAAGTGGCTTACATCATTGTGTTGTGTGTGATGTATTAGGTTACAAGGCTGCAGAATGCCTTTTGCGATTTGCTCCTAATGCCAAAGGACGTAAAAATTCTAAGGTCAGACAGGAGTGGGTTGTCAAAATTCGCTAACTCTAGGACCCAAGAATAAAGGGGACCTGCGTTTTTTAATATCTATCTTTTAGGTTGCCTGCTTCACTGCGCACTCTTCACAAGCTAAAGCGCATATATGGTATCTCGACAGTGGATGTTCTAGACACATGACTGGAGATGCTACCGCCCTTGAAGATGTGCATGAAGGAAGAGGTCCCTCAGTAACTTTTGGGGACAACAACAAAGGGCACATTGTTGGATATGGAAGAATCAGAAAAGATAAAGTGTGCATAGAAAAGGTCGCGCTCGTAGAAGGCCTTAAGCACAACCTGCTCTCCATATCACAATTCTGCGATAAAGGTTTGGAGTGCCACTTCATTGCAACGCATTGCTATATCAAAGATGGCATATCTGGGCTAACTTTGCTCACAGGGACCCGTAAGACAAATGTTTACATTATTGACCTTACTGCTATAGACTCTATCGCTAATCTCTGTTTCGTAGCAAAGAACGTTAGTGAAAGCAGTTGGCTATGGCATAAGCGCTTAAGTCATTTGAACTTCAAATATTTGGCAAAGCTAGGAAGGGAAAATATTGTCAAAGGACTTCCCAAAGTAGCTGACAATCATGATAGAAAATGCGCAGCATGCCAACTCGGTAAACAACCTAAGCAGTCTTTCTCCAGCAAGATTGCTTCCTCAACTTCCAAATGTTTACAACTGCTTCACATGGATCTGTTTGGACCTATCACCACTGTGAGCATTAGAGGAAACAAGTATACCTTAGTTTTGGTGGATGACTACTCAAGATACACATGGGTTGAAATGATGATATCCAAATATGACTGCTATGATATCTTGACTGCTCTATTTCGAAGGCTCCAAACTCAAAAGGAAGACGACATCGTGAGCGTTAGATTAGACAATGGAACTGAATTCAAGAACAACGGTGTCGCGCAATATTGTGATGATCATGGAATAGATCACAATTTCTCTGCTGCTGGAGTTCCGCAACAAAATGGCGTTGTGGAAAGAAAGAATCGCACGTTGATTGAGGCTGGAAAAACCATGATAGCAAAAGCAAAGCTGCCTAAGTATTTCTGGAGTGAAGCTGTCAACACTACTTGCTTCACTCATAACAGATTCCTCATCAACAAAGCCTACAACAAGACTCCATATGAGCTATGGAGAGGAAGAGCGCCCAACATTGCTTTCTTCAAGATTTTTGGCTGCAAATGCTATATCCTCTACAATGGCAAAGATCACAGAGGTAAATTCGACGCCAAAGCAGATGAAGGTATTTTTGTTGGGTATGGCAAGAATTCTAAAGCTTTTCGTGTTTTTAATAGAACTACTCTAGTAATTATAGAATCTGTACATGTTACTTTTGATGAACATTCTCTCCTTGAGCCACATTTGGCTCCAAATGATTCTGATAATTCTACTGAGAATGATGAGACAGGAACGCAGCCTCAAACTGCACCTGCGTAGAATGATAACCAAGTTAATCAAAATCAGAATCAAGCAAGCCCATCTCATGCACATACACCAGATGCTGCGCCAGAAGTCACAACTCCTGATGCGCAAACACCTCCTCCTGCGCATGATGTTTATCCACTTCAGTAAATCACTTTTGATGACCTTGATGCTAGAGAAAATGAAGTACCCATTGAAGATCTTCGTATTCCTACCACTCAACCTAACTTACCTTCCAAGGTTCGTGAAGTTAGAGATCATCCAACTACAAACATCATTGGTGATCTCAATGTAGGGGTTCGTACTAGGAGAGCATCAAACTTTGATGATGAGTATCACTCTTTTATCTCTCAAGTCGAACCAAAGAAGATTGATGAAGCGCTCCAAGATTTAAGCTGGGTTACTGCTATGCAAGAAGAGCTTAACCAATTTGAGCGCTGCAAGGTTTGGACTTTGGTACCTAGACCTCATGACCAAGGAGTTATTGGTACAAAATGGGTATTTAGAAACAAGATGGATGAGAATGGAAGCATCACCAGAAACAAATCAAGGTTGGTTGCGCAAGGCTATAGGTAAGAAGAAGGAATCGACTACGATGAAACATTTGCGCCTGTGGCAAGACTTGAAGCTATAAGAATTTTCTTAGCTTATGCGTCTCACAAGAAATTCAAGCTTTATCAAATGGATGTGAAGAGCGCATTTCTCAATGGTGAACTCCAAGAGACAGTCTACGTAGCTCAGCCACCTGGATTTGAAGATAGCAGATTTCCAAATCATGTCTTCAAGCTTCAGAAATCTTTGTATGGACTTAAGCAAGCTCCAAGAGTATGGTACGATACTCTATCAAAATTTCTGCTAGAGAAAGGCTTCGAGCGCGGTAAAATTGATACAACTCTTTTTATTGCTAAGTATAATGATCACTCTTTACTTGTTCAGATTTATGTCGATGATATTATATTTGGTTCTACTAATGAGTTACTTTGTAAGCACTTTGAGAAGCTCATGAAAAGCAAGTTTGAGATGAGCATGATGGGAGAACTCACTTTCTTCCTCGGGCTCCAAATCAGACAATTGAATGATGGCATCTTCATAAATCAAGCAAAGTACACAAGAGACTTAATCAAGAAATTTAGACTTGAGAATGCTAAATCATACGACACTCCAATGGCCACGTGCAATAAGCTTGACAAAGACTTAAAATGTAAGAAAGCTGATCAAACTTTATATCGAGGTATGATTGGCTCTCTCCTTTACCTTACTGCAAGTAGGCCAGATATTATGTTTAGTGTTTGTGTCTGTGCGCGCTATCAAACAGATCCTAGAGAAGCGCACTTAACTGCTGTTAAATGCATTATTCGTTATCTTTCTGGAACTGTTAACCTTGGACTTTGATACACCAATGATTCGAATTTAGATTTGCTAGGTTATTCAGATGCAGATTACGCAGCATGCACAATTGACAGGAAGAGCACAAGTGGAACTTGTCATTTCCTTGGAAATCGACTTGTTACGTGGGCAAGCAAGAAGCAAGCTGATGTGTCCATCTCCACTACAGAAGCTGAATACATCGCTGCTGGAAGCTGCTGCTGCCAAATCCTTTGGATGAAGCAACAATTAGTGGACTATGGAATTCATGAAGGAAATTGCCCAATTTTCTGCGATAATATGTCCACCATAGCAGTCTCCAACAATCCTGTCATGCATTCAAAGACAAAGCACATCGACATCAAATATCATTTTCTCAAGGACCACGTGGAAAAAGAGAATATTCATTTAGAGCACGTAGCCACAGACAATCAAATTGCTGATATCCTCACAAAGCCTCTTGATGCAAAAAGATTTGTCTTCTTGAAAGGAGAAATAGGTATGCTTGAACTCAGCTAACTTGTCCATATGATTTATCAATACTAATGTTCTTGTGTTTGGTTGATAAGTGTTCTAAATAGGTCAAGTTTCATGCACCTGCGCAATACCTGCACAACAATACTGCGCATGAAATAATACAATTATGAGATTTAAAGAATCTCTTGCGCTATTTAAGCTCTGCGCATGATTTTCACATGCGCACTTTTCGTGGATCGCAGGTAAGTCTTCTATTTATTAGAAATTGCACATAGGTCCCTGACTGAAAAGTCAACGCTTAGTTCACAAGGGTACTTGTGTAATTAAATTTTTCCCTCGCCTTAATTTTTGAATTTTTTGAGAAATTACATTTTTGCCCCTGCGCATGTCCCATTATCATTAAATGAAAACTGCCATTGATGATAGCGCCTGTTAGGATTTATTAGCAACATTTATGAGGGAGTTGAAATGACTGTGACCTGTCTAGAACTGCTGACACTCGCGCGCGTCAGGTCTGTGCACGCGCGGTCCCTATTTGGCCACGTCACTTTGCTACCGTGCGCCTCTGCGATTTTCCACCAACTCGCCGTCTTTCACCAAACCGCCTGATGACATCATGCGATATTTTTTCCCCTTTCGGTATAAAACCCTTTGACCCTCCTCTTTCTCTCTCTGCTGCTAACTCTTCTCTTTCACAAAACCTCCATCTTCTCTCTCTCTGCACCTCTTCGTCAACTTCCAAAGATTTCCCTTCTCTCTCTCTTTGACTTTCTTCCCTTCAACCTCAATCCCTTCTATTTCATCCTCTCTCGATAAACCCTAGCTATTTAAATGGCTCCTCGTAAAGCAAAAGCTCAAGTAAGTAATCGAGGTCTCTGACCCTGTTGAAGAAGTTCCTCCTACAACAACTAAGACTGTCGACGATATGGTATATTTTCTAACCTTTGAACTCGTCTTCTTGTATGTCCGCCATTGTTGAGTTTCGAGCCCTCAAAAGCTCCCCTTCTTGATTTCTCTCTTAACTGTTGATCATTTTTAAAATCGTTAGTTTTTTTGTGTTCGTCTCTCTGTGATCTACTCTTTTATGTACTTTCTTTCATGATCAATTTCATTTTCCTAAGATTTCTGCAATTTTTTTCGAAAACCTCTTGAGCAGACGAACTGTTTTTCTCAGTTTCTGGGCTTGATATCGTGTTTTTTGGAAATTTCGCTTTTATGGTTGTTTTCGTCTCTGAAATGCGGTCCTTTTGATATGTTTTTTGTCCATTTTGGTCAACCTTTGATTTTTGGTGTTCTTCGTGTTCATGAACAGTTATTCTGTGTTCATCAAGTTCTTAATTTTTCTCTTATGCTTCGGGTCGCATAAGAATTTCTAAGTGTTTGTATGTTTGCGCATGCTTGCTTATTTTTTGCGCATGTTTACTTAATTTTATGCATAATTTTTATGCTATTTTTATCAAGTATGGAGTTGTTGCGCATAGGTTTATCTGCGCTATCTGCGCATGCGCTTCACTCCATGCGCAATGCTACTAGTCTAATCTATTTCTTGTTTTGCGCAGAATTCTTTCTATTTCCTACAAGGATGGGAATTAGATCTTGCTGCGCTGCAAAAAGATGCGGTTGGACGCAGGCTTATTCACCTCATGGATACCTCTGGAATTTTACCTCTCTTCACTCTGGATCAGGACTTTTATGTCCTTTCTCCAGTGGATGAGTTCTTTGAAAGCGCAGAACGAGTCACTATGACGCACAAGCAAACTCGGGCAAAGATTGATATAATCCGCTCGACTGTTCAAAATTATTCCGTGCGCATCATTCCTGCATCTCTGAAAAAGCTCCGCGGATTCACTGTAGACAATGCGCCAGAGGTCTACTCCGAGGCTAAACAAAATAAGCTTGCGCTGAAACTGGTTGGGGAACCCACCCTTGCAAAGAAGTGGAGCGTTCATGACAGAAAGGAGTTTGGTGAGGTGATGTATCACCTGTGCACCATTATTGGTGATTCCGTAAACTGCAAGAATGGAAATAAGGGCAAGTTCATTTCCAAGCAATCGCCTTACTGCGCTGCAGTCTATAATTGCGATGCTCTGGACTGGTCTTCTGTTCTATTTGATGAACTCTGGGATGCGTCGGAGAGCTATGACAAGCGCATGGACAAGAAAATACCCTAGTACAGAACTCACTGTAGGCTCCTCTCCAAGTACCTGATGAATATCTCTGAACTGCGCACCTTCATGCAGAAACGTCCTGATCTCAAAGTCCATTGCACCAAGACCTATTCCCTTACTCATCTCTACTCACTGCGTACTGAAATTTTTCGCGATGAGTATCGCAAGATCTGGAACAAGGATTCCAGCCCAAACAAGGAAGAATGGGTTGATAGCGATGATGATGATGAAGCCCCTAAGATGAAGTCCAAGAAAACTGCAGTCTTCAAAGGCCACTGCGCCTGCTGAGCCTGAAACGGCAGCTGCGCAAGCAAAGCGCAAGGGTAAAGGAATTGCGGATCCTGCACAAGAAAAGGTGAAGGAGATTCCCAATGTCAGATCTACTACTGGCATTAAAATTAGGTCCTCTGATTTGCCAGCCCCTCCTGCTCCTAAACCTTCCAAGAAGCGCAAGGCTCCACCTACGCCTGCTCCCTCTCCTGTCAAGACAAAGAAGAAGTCTGCATTTACCAGACTTCCACAGCCTGCTACTGCTGTAGTTGAGGAAGACAGCTAGTCTTGTATGGATGAGACTGCTGCTGATGCTGATGCTGCGGTTGATACCACACAGGGGGAGCAAGACCCCAAGCCTGATGAAGGACCTACTGCTGCTCAGGGACACGCAGACAGTGATGAATGGATGGATGCTGTGTTCCCTGACACCGCTACGCCTACGAAGGCCCATGCTGCTGCACCTACTGAGGATGTTCCTCTTCGAACTCCGCGCAAGAAACAGGTTGTCCGTAGCACTGCAAAGGGAAAGCCAAGAGCTTCGGATACACCTCCCTCTCCTGAACCAATAACCAGTGCATTCCATCGCCTCAATATTCCGGTTGGAAATACTCAACCTGGCACATCTGTCCTTCATGATGGACTGGACTTGGAAGATGAGAATGAGGATGAATTTACCAAATCTGCGCAGGCCGATGATGCTGCGCAGCGACCTACTGATGTTGATCCTCCTGAGGGTGATAAGGAAGGTGATGTGCGCACAACTGATACAGATAGCAGCAGCACGCATTCACCCACATATAAGTCTCCTGCTATCGACCCTATTCATCTCTTTCCCAAACAACCTTCACCTAAACACTCTCCTCCCAAAGTCTCTCCTCCTCCATCCGCTCAAGCTATTCCCTCTACTTTTCCCACAGTCTCTACCTCCTCCCTCTCTTCCTCTACTGACCTTGACACGCCCCCAGGTACCGGGATCCCCTAATAGAACCTCGAACCTGGATGGGAGTGCCTAACGAGAAACAAGAAACTTAACAAGAAACTTAATGACATTTGTTTAACAAACTGACATGATATATATACTCTAGAGTAAGGAGCTATACTAGCTCACAACACGAGTTCTAGACAAGAAAATTTAAAACCAAACTTAATACATACACAGCGGAAACATGCCTAGCACATAAGCTGGCATTAAGAGTACTATACAAGATGTCTAGTGACAACAAGAACTGAACAAGACTGTCTACCCCAAAATAAGGAGTTATACAACCAATACATCGTCCTCACCAAGTGTAAAAGGACACAAGCCCCAAAATAATCACGACCTGCGAAGCAAGCTCCCAACTATGTCGAGCCTCACTGCGCATTATCCTTCCTTTCCTGGGGGGGGGAAACAGATAAAGGGTGAGATAAATCTCAGTAAGCTATTAGATGCAACTACATGACATGTTATCATGAAATTCAAGTAGATACTCAAGTAATCATATATCAAGTAACAAGTATATGAGAGGATAATCCACTCATCAAGTAGCACATAAGCTAAACAAGCAAGTTATAAGGATATTGCTTCCTTCCTTATTCCTCCCAAGAATACCATTGTTGTCGCAGCTTGTATTACTTTGACATCACGATCAATAACAGGAACTGATTATTCAGTATATATCAGAAGACCCGGTAACCAGTGTCATTCTCAATATCAGTACTCATGATTATTCACGAGGTGTTCGGGATGGGAGTTTAGCATTCACTTAAGTCAGGCTTATTGCTCCAACTAAGGAAGCTAAGCCCTTACTATGGCCGGTAGTAAGGGGTCGGGCGGAAATACATAGGGACCCGATTGTCACTTAAACCCCAGCTCTCGCGACAAGCGTGAACCTATACATTTTTGAACAAGCAAGGAGAACCAGCTGGACTCACACAAGAAAGTACAAGTAGATATTTACTTGAACAACGGGAGAAGAACTAATCCAAATGTAGTGGACTAGCTCAACAAGGAACATGCTTCAAGTAATCAAGAAGTCACCTTGTATCAAGAAAATGTATGCAATGTTTGCACATACACAACAAGAACATGTCTCATACACGTTAGTGCTTGTTCATAGAACTTTCAAGTTCACTACCATACATATGTATTGGTGTCAAGTCAAGTACAAGATTTTATTATCTTATATTCAAGTCTTAATCCAATTCTTTGGATGTTCAAATCACGTACAAGCTTTTAAGGTCTTATACTTCAAGTTATAACTTCCAATCTTTGGACATTCAAACAAGTATAAGAGTTATACATTTACTCTTACAAAATACCAATCCTATTCTTAGGATGTTCAAGTCTAAGACCTTATGCTAATGCCTCTAAGGTGCACAATCATCGGATTCACAGCCAGTATAACACATTAGTACTTGTTCATAGCACTTTCAAGACATAAAGAAGAGATACTACTCTTATACTTATGTTCAATGTCCTAAAACACCTATCTAGGTGCTCTATACAATCACCTTAAAACCTCATTAATTTAGTCTTTGAATAGCCCTCTGAGTCTAGGTTATTCAGCTTCTTTCGGATCTTGATTCCGACTTTCCTATAGAAAGTTATGAAGGAAACAATTCAAGAAGGAAAAATCAGAATTTCCACTTGGCACGACCGTGCGTGCAAAAATGGCACGACCGTGCCATCAAGGTCGAGAGGTTTTTACACAAACTTCATTTTCGGCACGACCGTGCCCATAAAAGGCGCACGACCGTGCCCATAAAAGGCGCACGACCGTGCTAACACTGTCGAGGAAATTTGCCTAAAGGCGATATTTGGCACGACCGTGCCAAATAAAGGCGCACGACCGTGCTCAGTACAATTTGGTAGTTTTCCCCAGTTCAAACTTAACAATTCTCCGTCCCAAGCGTAGGAGTAACTTATTACTAACAATTTAACAACTCCAAAAGTGCACTAACAAGTTTAAAACCAACTTATTCATTTCCTTTCATTAGTTTACCCAGTAGGTTTTACTCCCCTTGTCCCAAATTTACAAGTACCACAAAAATCACCCCAAACACAAAATTAACATTCACAAGTATCGAGAATAACATTTATGCATGTTATTACAAGTAAGGGGAAGCTAATAACTTACCTAGTCAAAATTCAAGTTGACCCAAACTTATTTCTGTTCGGCCTGGAACGCTCTATTCAACGCCACGAATATTAATCCGGGATCGGAATCAAGAACGGAGGGATAATTAAACTCGAGGAGTCGAGAATAGGGTGAAACCCTAACCTAGCTTTTTAGAACAGAGGGAGAACGAGAAACTTTGAGAATTTCTTTCTCAGTAAAGCAATCAACAAGATATACTTTGAAACTTTCAAAGAATTGCACTTAGGCCCCTCAAGTTTCACTTTTAACAAAAAGACCCCTAAAGTCAAATTTTCACAAATGACCCAAAAGTCAAAACTAGACATTTAACCACCTTAACTATTTAAAGCAGTTAAAGATTTAACCCAAATAAAACTAGCACATAATATGCAAGTTCAAGTATTTAACAAATATGTCAAATATTTAACAAGAAATTCGATGGGTGTTACATCCTCCCCACCTTAAAGAAAATTCGCCCACGAATTTTACTTACCAAGATTTTCAAATAGGCTCGGGTATTTATCTCGCATCTCTTTCTCGGTTTCCCAAGTAGCCTCTTCAATTTCATGATTCCTCCAAAGGACCTTCACAATAGGAATCCTTTTTGTACGCAATACTTGCTCTTTCCAGTCAAGAATTTCAACAGGTTGTTCCTCATAAGACAAATCAGGCTGAAATGGAATAGCCTCATACTCAAGAACATGTGATTCATCTGCCATATACTTGCGAAGCATAGATACATGGAACACATCATGAATACCAGATAAAGAAGGAGGTAAAGCCACTCTATAAGCCAACTTCCCAACTCTTTCAAGAATCTCAAATGGACCGATATAACGAGGAGATAACTTTCCTTTCTTCCCAAATCTCTTTATACCTCTACGAGGAGAGACCTTCAGGAATACAAAGTCACCTACCTGGAATTCAAGATCCCTTCTACGATGATCTGCATAACTCTTTTGTCTACTTTGAGCTGTGCGCAATCTATCTCGAATGAGTTTCACACTCTCAACTGATTGTTGAACCATTTCAGGACCCAAGAGTCTAGCTTCTCCCACTTCATCCCAGCATATAGGAGATCGACATTTTCTGCCATAAAGAGCCTCATATGGAGCCATTTCAATGCTAGACTGATAACTGTTATTATAAGCAAACTCAGCCAAAGGAAGATGAGTATCCCAACTGCCTTTGAAATCAATAACACAAGCACGTAACATATCCTCGAGAATCTGTATAAGTCTCTCAGATTGCCCATCAGATTGAGGATGAAAAGCTGTACTGAAATTCAATTTAGTACCTATAGCACCCTGAAGAGCCTGCCAGAATCGAGAAGTAAAATGAGGATCTCTGTCAGATACAATACTCACAGGAACCCCATGCAGTCGGATAATCTCCTAAACATACAAAGATGCCAATTGAGACAATGAATATCCCATGGAAACAGACAAGAAGTGAGCTGATTTAGTCAACCTGTCCACAATAACCCAAACAGCATCATGGCCTCGTCTGGTACGTGGCAAACCAGTCACAAAATCCATAGTAATATGTTCCCATTTCCACTCCGGAATTTCCAATGGTTGCAACAAACCTGCTGGACGTTGATGTTCCACTTTTACTTGTTGACAAGTCAAACATTTGGATACATACTCAGCAATTTCTCTTTTCATATTGTTCCACCAGAAATGTTTCTTCAAGTCTTGATACATTTTAGTACTTCCAGGATGAATAGTATACTTGGCTTTGTGAGCCTCTTCAATAACTTTCTTCTTAATCTCAGGATCAACTGGAATACAAACTCGACCTCAGAAGGTAAGAATTCCATCACTATTAAAAGAAAAATCTGGTTGCTTTCCTTCATTCATTCCACTAATGATTTTCTGCAATTCAGAATCAACTACCTGAGCTTCTTTGATCTGTTGGAGTAAATCTGAAGTAGTTTTTATATTCGCAAACATAACTCCATGATTTGATTCACAAGGACTCCAATCACACAAGTCTTCAAACATCTTCCATTCACAAATCATCAAGCAAGAAATATAAGTCTTTCGGCTCAGTGCATCTGCCACAACATTTGCTTTTCCTGGATGATACAGGATAGTACAATCATGATCCTTCAATTTCTCCATCCATCTACGTTGCCTCATGTTAAGTTCTTTTTGAGAAAACAAGTACTTCAAACTTTTATGATCAGTAAAGACTTCAAATTTGGTTCCATACATGTAATGCCTCCATTTATGCAAAGCAAAAATAATCGCAGCCAACTCTAAATCATGAGTAGGATAATTCTTTTCATAAGGAGATAATTTTCGAGAAGCATAAGCTATTACCTTGCCATCTTGCATTAGAACACAACCCAATCCTTCTTTAGAAGCATCAGTATAAACCATGAAATGCTCAGAACCATTAGGCAACGCCAAGACTGGAGCTGTAGTCAAACGCCTTTTCAACTCCTGAAAACTTGCTTCACATTTGTCATTCCACTCAAAAGAAATAGCTTTTCGAGTCATATTAGTCAATGGAGTAGCAATCTTGGAGAATCCCTCAATGAACCTCCGATAATAACTAGCCAAGCCCAAGAAACTACGGATCTCTGTCACTGTAGTTGGCCTCTTCCAGTTTACAACTGCTTCAACTTTGGAAGGATCTACTGCAATACCAGTAGCAGACACAACATGCCCCAAGAATGAAACTTCTTCTAACCAGAAAGCACATTTGCTGAATTTTGCAAATAATTGTTTCTCACGAAGAACTTGTAATACCACTCTGAGATGTTGTTCATGCTCAGCCCGTGACTTAGAATACACAAGAATATCATCAATGAATACCACCACAAAACAATCAAGATATGGCTTGAATATACGGTTCATCAAATCCATAAATACAGCGGGAGAATTTGTCAAACCAAATGGCATAACAATAAATTCATAATGCCCATACCTGGTACGGAAAGCTGTCTTTGGTATATCCTCAGATCTGATTTTCAACTGATGATAACCACTTCTCAAGTCAAGCTTCGAATACACTACTGAACCCTGAAGCTGATCAAACAAGTCATCAATATGAGGTAACGGATATTTATTCTTGATAGTTACCTGATTAAGATCTCTGTAATCAATACACAATCGCAGAGTCCCATCTTTCTTTCTGACAAATAACACTGGTGCACCCCACGGTGATACACTAGGTCTGATGAAACCCCTTTCAAGCAATTCCTCAAGCTGTGTTTTCAACTCTCTTAACTCAGCTGGAGCCATTCTATAAGGTGCTTTAGAGATTGGTGCTGTACCTGGTAATAACTCAATACAAAACTCAAGCTCTCGATCAGGTGGCATGCTATACTCAGAAGAGAACACATCTGAAAATTCAGACACAACAGGAATATCCTCCATCTTGGGAACAGATAAACTCTGATCAAGCACACATGCGAGATACCCGGCACAACCACGAGATAAAAGTTTTCTAGCTTTTAAAGCAGAAATAACATGTATAGCACATAAAGGCCTATCACCTTCAAAGGTAAAATCAGGCAAACCAGGAATAGAAAAAGTTACTACTTTTCTATAACAATCAACAGATGCATGATGCACATATAGCCAATCCATGCCAAGAATCACGTCAAAGTCCCTTATAGGTAACACGACTAGGTCAGCAAGAAGGGAATGATCACCCACAAGAACCTCACATTTCTTGTAAACCTCAGAAGTAAACATGCAATCTCCCATAGGGGAAGATACTTCTAGCACATAAGGCATAGAATCAGGAAGAACATGCAAATGCGACACAAAATGAGATGCCACATAAGAATGGGATGAGCCTGGATCTATCAAGACTCGCGCTCTTGTACTAGAAAGTAATATAATACCTCCTATGACCGCAGAAGACTCAGCTACACCCTGCTGATCTAAAGCAAACACTCGACCCTGAACTTTTGGTCGACCCCCACTATCTCTCTTGGAACCTGAGGCTGGTTGATTTGTACCCCCAACTTGATTTACTTTACTTTTAGAACAATTTCTAGCAAAATGCCCCGCTTCACCACACACTATACACTTTCCTTGCTTTAGCCAACACTTGTCTTCAGAATGGCCTTCTTTCGAACAAAAGCCACATACTCTCTTGAGACCTTGGACTGTTGTCCTCGAACCAGTCGATACACTACCTTTACTTTCAGTTGGCTGTCGGAATCGACGATCTTGGCGGCCAGATTTACCACCTTTAGAACCAGATCCCTGAGTTTTCTCTGATACACGACCAGTCATGGTTGTTCCCAACTTCACCTTGTGTTCTTCGATATCATTTTCAATAGTATAAGCCTTCTCCACTGCTTGCTGATAGCTAGTGAGCTGTAGAGAAAGAAGTTGCTTTCTATACTCAGTCCTTAACCCTTTAACAAACCTCTGTGCCTTCTTGGCCTCATTTGGAACTAAGTGATCACAATACCTTGCCAATTCTGTGAACTTGGTTGAGTATTGCCCCACGGTCAGACTTCCCTGCTCCAGATTAAGAAATTCCATCTCCTTCCTATCTTGGACCACTGTTGGAATAAACTGCGACTTAAAAGCTTTAAGAAAATTCTCCCATGTCTGTGGTACACCTTCCAGTTCCCAACTTTTACTCAACACTTGCCACCAATGTTCAGCGGCTTTCTCAAGTTTAAAAGTTGCAAAGGTTACCTTATCACCACCTGCACATCTCAAGGCTGTAAAGATCTTCTCAATACTTTCAATCCACTCCTCTGCCTTTTTAGAATCAAATTCCCCGTCAAAATTATGAGGTTTCAGCTTCAAGAACCTTGTAAGGCGATTAGGATAATCCCAGTCAACATTATCAACCCTTTCTTCTTGAGGAGTTATAGATCTCAGCTGATTACTACCACTAGTACCTTCAGAACTCATTGTACCTGTAGGTAAACACTCAGCGTTATTAATAACACCCCAAGACTCACCCATACCTAGGCCATAGACCCTATCCATACTTAGAGCAAACCAAGGTAGCTAAACATGGTAGCTAAACCAGGGAAGCTCTGATACCAACCTGACACGCCCCCAGGTACCGGGATCCCCTAATAGAACCTCGAACCTGGATGGGAGTGCCTAACGAGAAACAAGAAACTTAACAAGAAACTTAATGACATTTGTTTAACAAACTGACATGATATATATACTCTAGAGTAAGGAGCTATACTAGCTCACAACACGAGTTCTAGACAAGAAAATTTAAAACCAAACTTAATACATACACAGCGGAAACATGCCTAGCACATAAGCTGGCATTAAGAGTATTATACAAGATGTCTAGTGACAACAAGAACTGAACAAGACTGTCTACCCCAAAATAAGGAGTTATACAACCAATACATCGTCCTCACCAAGTGTAAAAGGACACAAGCCCCAAAATAATCATGACCTGCGAAGCAAGCTCCCAACTATGTCGAGCCTCACTGCGCACTATCCTTCCTTTCCTGGGGGGGGGGGAAACAAATAAAGGGTGAGATAAATCTCAGTAAGCTATTAGATGCAACTACATGACATGTTATCATGCAATTCAAGTAGATACTCAAGTAATCATATATCAAGTAACAAGTATATGAGAGGATAATCCACTCATCAAGTAGCACATAAGCTAAACAAGCAAGTTATAAGGATATTGCTTCCTTCCTTATTCCTCCCAAGAATACCATTATTGTCGCAGCTTGTATTACTTTGACATCACGATCAATAACAGGAACTGATTATTCAGTATATATCAGAAGACCCGGTAACCAGTGTCATTCTCAATATCAGTACTCATGATTATTCACGAGGTGTTCGGGACGGGAGTTTAGCATTCACTTAAGTCAGGCTTATTGCTCTAACTAAGGAAGCTATACCCTTACTATGGCCGGTAGTAAGGGGTCGGGCGGAAATACATAGGGACCCGATTGTCACTTAAACCCCAGCTCTCGCGACAAGCGTGAACCTATACATTTTCGAACAAGCAAGGAGAACCAGCTGGACTCACACAAGAAAGTACAAGTAGATATTTACTTGAACAACGGGAGAAGAACTAATCCAAATGTAGTGGACTAGCTCAACAAGGAACATGCTTCAAGTAATCAAGAAGTCACCTTGTATCAAGAAAATGTATGCAATGTTTGCACATACACAACAAGAACATGTCTCATACACGTTAGTGCTTGTTCATAGCACTTTCAAGTTCACTACCATACATATGTATTGGTGTCAAGTCAAGTACAAGATTTTATTATCTTATATTCAAGTCTTAATCCAATTCTTTGGATGTTCAAATCACGTACAAGCTTTTAAGGTCTTATACTTCAAGTTATAACTTCCAATCTTTGGACATTCAAACAAGTATAAGAGTTATACATTTACTCTTACAAAATCCCAATCCTATTCTTAGGATGTTCAAGTCTAAGACCTTATGCTAATGCCTCTAAGGTGCACAATCATCGGATTCACAGCCAGTATAACACATTAGTGCTTGTTCATAGCACTTTCAAGACATAAAGAAGAGATACTACTCTTATACTTATGTTCAATGTCCTAAAACACCTATCTAGGTGCTCTATACAATCACCTTAAAACCTCATTAATTTAGTCTTTGAATAGCCCTCTGAGTCTAGGTTATTCAGCTTCTTTCGGATCTTGATTCCGACTTTCCTATAGAAAGTTATGAAGGAAACAATTCAAGAAGGAAAAATCAGAATTTCCACTTGGCACGACCGTGCGTGCAAAAATGGCACGACCGTGCCATCAAGGTCGAGAGGTTTTTACACAAACTTCATTTTCGGCACGACCGTGCCCATAAAAGGCGCACGACCCTGCTAACACTGCCGAGGGATTTTCACACAAAACTCATTTTCGGCACGACCGTGCCCATAAAAGGCGCACGACCGTGCTAACACTGTCGAGGAAATTTACCTAAAGGCGATATTTGGCACGACCGTGCCAAATAAAGGCGCACGACCGTGCTCAGTACAATTTGGTAGTTTTCCCCAGTTCAAACTTAACAATTCTCCGTCCCAAGCGTAGGAGTAACTTATTACTAACAATTTAACAACTCCAAAAGTGCACTAACAAGTTTAAAACCAACTTATTCATTTCCTTCCATTAGTTTACCCAGTAGGTTTTACTCCCCTTGTCCCAAATTTACAAGTACCACAAAAATCACCCCAAACACAAAATTAACATTCACAAGTATCGAGAATAACATTTATGCATGTTATTACAAGTAAGGGGAAGCTAATAACTTACCTAGTCAAAATTCAAGTTGACCCAAACTTATTTCTGTTCGGTCTGGAACGCTCTATTCAACGCCACGAATATTAATCCGGGATCGGAATCAAGAACGGAGGGATAATTAAACTCGAGGAGTCGAGAATAGGGTGAAACCCTAACCTAGCTTTTTAGAACAGAGGGAGAACGAGAAACTTTGAGAATTTCTTTCTCAGTAAAGCAATCAACAAGATATACTTTGAAACTTTCAAAGAATTGAACTTAGGCCCCTCAAGTTTCACTTTTAACAAAAAGACCCCTAAAGTCAAATTTTCACAAATGACCCAAAAGTCAAAACTAGACATTTAACCACCTTAACTATTTAAAGCAGTTAAAGATTTAACCCAAATAAAACTAGCACATAATATGCAAGTTCAAGTATTTAACAAATATGTCAAATATTTAACAAGAAATTCGATGGGTGTTACAGACCTGCGCCAAATTCTCCAGGCTTTGAATACTATCCAAGTCAATCAGGTAGCTGCGCAGTCTCAAATGGCTCAACTTATTACTGCGCAGACAGCCATTCAGGAGCAACTTGATGCACAGCGCATAGAGATTGCTGCCATTAAGGGGGAGAATCAAGCAAAGGCAAGTACCTCCAATCCTTTTACGCCAACGCAGGATGCGCCAGATCTTATTTCTCAACTTATTCTGGATTCTCTCAAATCAATTTGTGGTATGCTTGAAAACGTTTCCTCTTATGAAGCAATTGACGGTGGGTTCAAGGAAATTTTGAGGAAATTGCGTAAGAATCTATCAGATGGCCTTTTTGAAGGTTTTACCAGTCTGGAAGCGTAGATGCTCGAGAAGTTTGCACACGGTGGTCCTGCGCAAGCTAGTGAGCTCAATATGGAAAGTGTTCGGGAGTGCATAACCTAATCCATGACGGACTTTGCTGATGGGTTTAACGCTAGGATGGATCAAGCAATGTTCGATATTCAAGACAGCGTAAACACTCAGTGCCTCCATACCGACACTCGGCTTGAAGCTACGCAGGCCACCATCATCGATTCTATTACAGCTGTAGAACAGTCATTCTTTAACCAGATGACTGGGCATCATATGGCTTATGCTGCGAATTTTCGAGAGCTGCAAGATGATAACAGGGATGTGCACAGAGGGATAACCACTTATGTTGAAGAAGCTGTTGCGTTCAAAGATAAGTTTCAAGCGCTGAAAGTTGAACTTATGAACAAGTTCAACAGCCTGCAGAACGAGCTGCGTGAAGCCTTGCACAGGATCAAGGTAGATTAGGTCTATGTAATTTTTTTTGTTGCGCCAGGTATTCCTTTTTATGCGAATTTTGTTTTTCTTGTTCAAACTTGTAATTCCCAAACGTTTATCATTTCAAGTTTTAATGAGAAAAATCGCATCATTTGTTTCAAAACCTTGTTCAATTCAAGCTTTTCGTTTGTAGAACAATGAATGCTTTATTTAATTTCATGCGCATATTATCAATTGTTCATTCTCTCTACGCATGATATTTAAACATTCAGTTTAAACGCATACTTGAACTAAAAGTCATATCATATGTATGCTCTGAAAGTTATTTCTGTCTTTCCCATATTGTAAGTTAATCTTTTGGATATGCTAGAAATCTATAGCATAGGCTAGTGTGTGCATTGACTTGAGGCATGATTTACCATTTTCATATTTATGGACATGTTATTATCAAATACAATGAATTGCCTTTGTTATAGTAGGTAATTGCATCAATCATTTAGGGGGAGATTGTTGGGTATGCTTATCTCTTAACCCTCCTAACTATGTTAGAATTGATTGATACCATCACCTATTAGTATTTTATAGACTTTAGGACCCTATGTAAGAAGTTTAATAACTTCAATTTTTAGCTTTAGTCCATTTTATAGTATAGGCTTAGAATAGAAGACTTGGAGCGAAAAGGAATGAAGAACTAAGCAAGACTTTTGTCTCTGCGGGACTTCTCTGCGCAGGATATCACTGCGCAGGTCTTTGCTGTGCAGCTTTCAACCTTGCTTAGTTTTCAACGTCTTCAGATTACCTAACTTGGAAAGCGCTTAAAAGATGTACGCTTATTAAGTTCTGAGCTGTGCAGAAACGACAAAACTAGTACACTCAGCAGATCCAACGATGGAGATGCGCTCAGATGAAATAATTTAAATGAAGACAGCTGTCCACCTTCTAGAAGAAGCTTTTGAATTTGGTCGTCATGCTTTGACTCCAACTGCTCAAGGACTCCTGCACACCAATCATATTGTGCCAGCTCATCATCCTTGATCAAAGTTCCAAACGGCTATAAAGGACACCTGCGCACCAATCATATTGTGCCATCTCATCGTCCTTGCTCAGAGCACCAACGGCTACTTTTAAGCTCTCAGCTATAAATATACTGCTCATCTTCATTTTCAAGTTGCTAGAGTTTGAGCTTACTAAGTATCCTTGAAGTTCAGAAGATTGCTGCTTAATATTCCCAGATTCAAGACCAACCTTCAAACCTTCATACCTTCAAACTCCTGCCCAGATCCTAAGCCTTATATCACCAGAATTCTTCGTGCTCTTAATCTCATAGATTCATAGAGCCCAGAATTTCTGACACACACACACCTCTTGAAGCTTCGATCACTTAGATCTTACTTCTTGAGAAACACCGGTTTAGTCTAGGATTTGCTCTTCATAGATTAGATTTTGATTTGAGTTTTGATTCTTTGTAATCTTGTAATAGCTCCTCACATAAATATATATCTCATTAGAAAATCCAAGACTAACTAACTTGGTAGAGGACGTAGATCTTTCATCAATCGAACATCTCCAAATAGCTTGTTCATTATTCTCGCTATTTGTTTCCTACTTAGTTATTTCTGAATTACTGCTTTGTTTGATCTTACAAGATTGCTATTTGCTGCTGCGTTTTTGTTATTTCTTATTGCCTTAGAATCATTTTAACCAACTCTTTAGCCAAAACTTAGCGTGTGCGTTTTTACCTTCTGCGCAGTATACCCTGCGCAGTTGCTGCTTAAATTTCTGCTGTGCATTTCACACTCTCCCTGCGCGCTATACTTAGCTTATTTGTGAACTGTGCGCATAAGCCATTGATTTGCAAAAGGGTTTGAAAATAATTTTAAAACGCTATTCAACCCCCCTCCCCCTCTAGCATTTTTCATACCCTTGTTGCCCCTTTAGGACCAACAAGAGGTAAAGGCGATGCGGGAGGATGCCGAGAAGGAGAAGGAGAATGCTGCCCTGCTGGCCAAGGAGAAAGAGGAGGCTGAGGTGAGGTGCCTGCAACTTGAGGAAAGCATCCCGGTGAGAGAAAATGCGGCCGTGCTGAACTTTAAGCGGACTGAGATGGCAATGATTATCAATGATCAGGTGAAGACCACTTACATAGATGTCTATACACACGCCGTACGCCAATTTCATATTGATTCCGAGGTGGATGTCCCAGTTGAGAAGTGGGCTCGGCTTTTCCTAAACGACACTTACAGTGTTGAGGCTCGCGCCACCCATCTGTTAATACCTTATTCTGATCGAACTTTGAGGCTGATAGCTCAGGATGATGAGGTGGAAAAGAGACCTATTTGGCCCGTTCCTCCAGTCGATCCTAACAACTTTCACGCGCTAGTCGAACGGTTTCGGGAAAAGCTGAGTCTCGGCGCTGAGGAGGACGATGATGAGGAGGAAGAGCCGAGACAGTAAGAGCTTTTATAAACTTGTTGTTTAAAGAAGTTTGTAAGGCCGGTTTGGTACCGCACAACATTTATTTTTATTGCTGTTGTTTTTTAGTATTTGAATGCCTTGGCCCAACGTTATTTGGGAGGTATTAAATACCTGGTATTTTTTATTCCATCTTGAGGATGTTTTGATATATTTTACCCTGGTTTGGGTTTTTATCTTATTCATTGTACTTAACTGTTATGTGGCCAAGATGTCTAACTCGGCTTGCTGTCTGAGAATTTTACATAGCCAGGTCAAGCTATGTTTGTGGGCCGTGGGTTGTTTCCCGTTATAGGCCGCGATGAGCATCATGTGCTCAGTTTAAATTTTTGTGGATTAGTTGTTGGAACTAGGCTCAAATTGTCTATGGAGTCAGATGTCTTAATCTTAACTCAGGATGGGGACCAAGCACGTCAAGTATGCTTTAGCCGGGCTAGTTATAGGAACTAGGCTTTCATTTGAGTTTACAAGTTTACAAGTTTACCTTGGCTCAAATGTTTATAAAGTCAGATGTTTATTGCTCCATACTTCGTATTGCGGTCTAGGCATTGTTATGTAATGCTTGGGCTGAGCTCTAGTGTAATGTGTTAGGAATGTATACTCAACGACGTAAAAGAAAGAAATTTTATTAATAAAACATAACTGGATGTGTTTAAAAGCTATAAAAAGCTAAAGACCAAAAATGCCAACCTGTAAAGTAAAAGATCTAATTGTAAAAACTTTAAAAAGATAGTAAAAAGAAAGGTGGGGTGCCGAGATGTTACTGATAGAATTTCCTCAAGTGCTTTGAATGCCACGGATGTTTCAGCTCTTTTCCTTTAGGAGTTTTGAGCATGTAGGTCCCTTCCCGTATAACATGGGTAATGATGTAAGGGCCTTCCCAATTTGGAGAGAGCTTGTTTTGTTGAGCTTTTCTATGTGTTGACTCGATTTTTCTGAGCACCCAATCGCCGACTTCAAATACTTTCTTCTTCACCTTACTATCATGATAGGCCCTGGTCTTCTGTTTGTAATTGATCATTATGATTTGGGCCGCCAGTCTTTTTTCGTCAACTATGTCTAGGTCCAACAGTCTGTTGTACTCATTGATCACTTCGTCATAGTTGGTTACTCTGAAAGTTGGGAGTGCCATTTCTACCGGAGCCATGGCTTTTGATCCATATATTAAAGCTAAAGGTGTCTCCCAAGTCGGCCCCCGAGTGATTGTACAAACTGCCCATAGAGCAAGGGGGAGGTCGTCCAGCCACTTACCTTCGCTCCTTCTAGGTTTTTCGTGAGGGCTGTCAAGATGAGTTTGTTTGTTGCTTCTGCTTGCCCATTGCCTTGAGGATGGCTGACCGATGACTTTTTGTGCCTTACTCCCAACCTGTTGAGTTCTTCAGTGAAAGCATTAGAGAACTGAAGTCCGTTGTCTGTCACAATGGTATGGGGAATGCCAAACCGACACCATATGTAGGCGTGAATAAAATTAATGGCATTTTCTTCCATGATTTTTGCCAAAGCTCTGGCCTTGACCCATTTAGTGAAGTAGTCAACCGCCACAATTACGTACTTGTTGCTTCCTTTGGCCAAGGGAAAAGGTCCAATTATATCGACTCCCCACATGTCGAAAGCTCTGGCCTCGACCCATTTAGTGAAGTAATCAACCGCCACAATTACATACTTGTTGCTTCATTTGACCAAGGGAAAAGGTCCAATTATGTCGACTCCCCACATGTCGAAAGGCCATGTCGGTATGATGAGGCTTTGCTCGACTGGCGGCACCTTGGGAAGATCTAAAAAGCGTTGGCACTTTTCGCACTTTCTTATGTAGGCTTGAGCATCTTCTATTAGGTTTGGCCAATAGTATCCAAGTGTGATAACCTTGTCGGCTAACGTTTTGGCCCCCGGGTGTCCTCCACAAACTCCATTATGCACTTCGATCAGTAAACTCTCGGTGTATTTGGGGGAAACACATCTGAGCAGGGGCTTGGTGAAAGACCTTCTGTAAAGAATTCCATTCGAAACTGTGAATCTAGCCATCTTCTTCTTGATCATCTTTGCCGCCAACTCATCTTCCGGTAGCTTTCCATCCTCAATGTAGTCTTTGTAGTCGTCAATCCAAGTCCTTTCCTCGTCATTAATAGCTAGGATATCTATCCTTTTGTAAGCTGGTTGGTCGGCATAAATGACCAAGGATTTATTTCTTCGGCCGTGGCCATCTTAGAGAGTAGATCGGCTTCCTGGTTGTGTTCTCGGCCCACCAATCTTATTTCCCAGAACTTCAGGTCTTTGGTTATGTTGAGGATGAGGTCTCTGTACTTTGTCATCATATGGTTCTCAGTGTTGTACCCAGTTACTTGGTTTACTACCAGTTGGGAATCACTGTAAGCCGCCAATTTGGTAGCACCAAGGAACTTTGCTTTCTCTATGCCCAAGATCAAGGCCTCATACTCGGCCTGGTTATTTGAGGCGGGGAATTTGAATCTAATGAAGTCGCGTGCAACATGTTCACCGCTTGGACTTGTCATGTACACTCCTGCTCCGCTTCTTCCTTGCGTAGTCGACTGGTCTATAAATAATATCCAGCAGTCCGTTGGTAACTCACTGATTGGTTCTCTGTCTATGGGAGACTTCCTTTTTTGAGTTTTCGGCACATGTTCGCTTGAGAAGGCGGTCTCGACCAGAAAATTTGCTAAAGGTTGTGCGAGCAAGGTCTTTCTCGGCTAGTGATGTTGAACTCGGTTAGCTCAATAGACCAGTTGAGTAGTCGGCTGGAACTGTCCATCTTATGAAGTATCTTCTTAAGGGGTACGTCGGTGTAGATCGTGATGGGGTGAGCGGAGAAGTAGGCGTGTAACTTTCTTGCTGCTATTACCAAGGCTAAAGTTATCTTCTCAGCATTGAAGTATCTAGTCTCGACATCTGACAGTGCCTTGCTCACATAATATATCAGCTTCTGAGCCCCATTTTCCTCTCTTACCAAGACTGCTGCTATGGCATGATCTGTGGCTGCGAGGAACACGTAAAGCATTTCTCCCATGATAGGGCTGCTGAGTAGGGGTGGAGACCCCAAGTATCTCTTCAATTCTTGGAACGAGACCGATCACTCTGGTGTCCAAGCGAAGATCTTTGCACCCTTCAAGACCTTAAAAAAGGGTAGGGATTTTTCTGCTGATCTAGCAATGAATCTTCCAAGGGCGAAAACTCTTCCATTCAATCTTTGAACCTCTTTGATACAGGTCGGCTCTTGCATGTCTATGAGTGCTTGGATTTTCTCTGGGTTGGCCTTAATGCCCCTCTGTGAAACCATGAAGCCTAGAAACTTTCCTGTTGTGACCCCAAATATGCACTTGCTGGGGTTGAGCTTCATGTCATTGGCTTTCAAACTTTCTATTGTTTCTTTCAAATCTACGGTATGGCTTCCGGATTTGGTTTTTATCACCATGTCGTCAATGTAGGCTTCCATATTCCTTCCAATCCGAGATTTGAAGACCTTGTTGACCATTATTTGGTAGGTTGCTCTGGCATTTTTTAGACCAAAGGGCATCATTACGTAGCAATAAATTCCACCGGTCGCTTGGAAAGACGTCTTTTCAATGGCTTCTTCTGCCATTTTAACTTGGTGATAACCCGAGTAAGCGTCAAGGAAGCTAAATGTCTGGTGTCCAACAATGGAGTCTACCAGCTTATCAATCCTTGGGAGCGGGTAACTATCTCTGGGACATGCCTTGTTGAGATCTGTGAACTCCACAGACATCCTCTATTTGCCATTCTGTTTGACGACCATGACTACATTGGCCAACCATTCTGGGTAAGTTGCTTCCCTAATTATGCCGGTTTTCAACAGTTTTTCCACCTCTTCTTCAATGGCCTTTTCCTTATCTCTGGAGAAGACTTTGCGTGTCTGTTTGATGGGTTTGAAAAACTTGTCCACTTCAAGTTTATGAAGGGAAATGTCCTCCTTCACCCCGACCATGTCTTTTACTTTCCACGCGAACATGTCCAGGTTGTCTTTAAGTAGGGAGATGATTTCTTCTCTTTCTTCTGGGGAGAGTTGCCCTCCAATCTTGATTTTCTGTTCAGGATAGTCAGGGTTGATCACGACTTCTTCAAGTTGGTTGACCGGTTTAAGTTCTGGTCCATCCCTGAATTCCAAGGTCTCTATGATAATCCCTCTAACACGCTCCTTGTTTTTTCCTTCCAGGCTCAAATTTTCTAAGTCTAGGAGTTGATCGACCTCGGTTTCGACGTGAGTAGGTTATGTGGCCCCCGAGCTTGAGACGAGATCGAGGGTCAAGTCACTCAGCTCATCAAAAGCTGTATTGAGGGAAATAGAGCCAAAACCATCAAGTCCATAGGTTACCTCGGCTTCTGCCGGAGTGTCCTCGGTGTCGAGAATTACCCACTCCTCCAGAAGGTCTTCAACTGTTTCAAGAATTACGCCTATATTTGATGTCAACTTGGTAACCGTGGTCGTCCTAGAGAGAGTAATTTTCTTTTCTGGAGTGTCAATCTCCATCTTGCTTTTAGTCTTTCTGGATTTCATTACATGCTCTAAGAAATCTTTGGGAGCGCCCAGTACACATCCAATGCTTGTTGGGGTGGGAAACTTCACCCTTTGGTGAGGGACGGAAGCAACCATGCCGAGTTTTCCTTGGCTAGGAGAGCCCAAGATAGCATGGTAGTCACTGGATAGGTCCATGACAATGAAGGTAATTGTTACAGAAGCCTTGTAAGAGTAGTCTCCAACTTCAAGCAATAGGTCTACTGTCCCTTTTGCTTCTGCCTTGTGGTTTGTAAACCCTTCTAATCTTCCATTGTAAGGAGATAGCATACTGTCTGGTAACTCCATCTTTTTGAAGGTTCTATAATAGAGTACATCTTAGCAGCCCCTGAGTCAATAAGGAGTCTTTCTGATTTACAGTTATCTATCCTTTCCTTGATTATTAGTGGATGCTCCCTCATTGCCTTATTTCTGGCTAATTCATTCGGGGGAAAACTGATCACCTCTTCTCCTTTGTGAATCCATGTAAGGATGTGATATACCTTACTTAGTTCATGAATCTGCTCTTTCAACTTGGTGTTTGAAGGTATTTCTTCTCGTATGACCCTAATCAATTTGGCTCTAGGAGGTCTATCTCCCTGTTTTTCCTCGTTCCCTTCTTCCCTCGGACGTTTGTTGTCCTTTTTTTCATGATGTATCGGTCCAGCTTACCTTGGTCAATCCACTTCTGTATCATCTTATTCAAAGCGAAACAATTTTCTGTGTCGTGACCATTGTCTCTATAGTAGGCACAGTATTTGCTGGTGTCTTTCGGGTACTTGGGATTTTCTCTGATGGGTTTAGGGCTAGGAAGGTCTACCAAGTTCTGAGATCGGTTTAGTTAGGTGAAGATCTCGGCCTTCTCGGTTCCTCTTGTTCTGTTCTTTCCCTTGTTTCCCCCTCCATTAGACCCTTGGGTTAAGTTTCCAGTGGTCGGTTTGCTTTCATGATCTCAGTCTCTATCCCCTCTATCAAACTTCAGTTTCCTTTTTTCTTCAGAAATGGCGTTGCATGGGCCACTTGATACAATTCGGCCTTCGTTCTAGGCTCTCTTACTGACAATTCATAAGTAAAGGCATCGGATCTCTGTCCGTTGGTGAAGCATACTATTATTTCCCTATCAGTAAGTCGTTCTTAGATAGAGTCGGCCAGATCTCTAAACCTGTTGTAGAAGTTCATGGTTGACTCGTTTTTCCCTTGTACCATGTTTGCCAAAACAGAAAGCCTTTTCTTCCTTGCGCCAGCAGTGGCAAAGTATTCCAAAAATTTCATCTTTAATTTTGAGAAGGAATCAATGCTCCTTCTTTCCAAATCCATAAACCAGGACCTTGCTGCTCCGGTTAATGTGCTGGCAAAAGCTTTGCAAACAATATCGTCTTGATTGGAGATCAAATCTATCATGCCATCGAAAGATTGGAGATGATCTCGTGCGTAGGAGGTGCCGAAGTACTTTTCTAGGTTAGGGAGTTTAAGATGAGGGTTTGGTGTTGAGTCCCTAATCCATTAGGCGAAAGGACGCATTGTGTCATATTCATTTCTGGGCTGCCTTTGTCCTTGATTCATCTCCACATTCTCCTGCCTTTCTTTTAGATCCAATATGGTTCGAGCATCGAGTCCCGAGCTGCGGTAAGAATTTCATTGTCTATCCCTTCCTTTATCTCGGTCCACTCCAGCAACTAGGCTTACTTTTGGATCAGGGGAAGGTCGTCTGGGAGGAGTGCGTTGGGACGGTGCCCGTCTTGGTGGAGTCCTACGACGGTTATTCCTTGGTCATCTTTCTTCCATAATTCTTACTTCAGGGGACTCTGCTTCTTCTTCCCTCCTTTGGTTTATCTGATTTCTTAAGTCTCCCCCCTCTCGGTTAACTGGACCGAGTCGACCCTCAAGCGGGCTTGCCTAGTTTTCTGGAGGATCATCACGTTGACCTCGATCACGTCAGTCATCAACACGTGGTATTTCCCTATGATTATTCCTTCTATCATCCTCGTGAACCCATCTAGTTCCAGAGGGTTGGAGGATATGTGCCATGGAATGTTCAGGGTCGAACTCCAGAAGGGCTCTATGAGCATCAGCCAATTGTTGCAGCGTTGTTAGGTTCTGCTGAAGCAATGTCCTTCGATCTAAAGGTTGTGGTCTTGAGGGGCCAGCCTCGCTATTTTGAGGTTGTGTCCCCGCTCGCCTCCGTCGTCCATAAATTTGGGTAACCTCTGGTGGAGTCCCCTTGAACGTGTATGGATGCCTCCCCCATTGGGTTGAGGGGGAGGTGGAGGGAGTCCTTGGGTTTGAGCGGTGTTGTTGACCACGTTAGGTTGTGGTGGATTTTGATCGCCTTCAGGCGTCACTCTTGCTAGTTGACCGTCTGCCGGTATACCAGCCATGAGGAGATGTGATTATCCGGACGAAAAAATTCTCCGATTGAACGTTTCCCGGCAATGGAACCAAACTGATGCTGCAAGAAATGTACCGGATCAGCCTTCGTCCAACGGTTCAGATAATCCCAGCAGGAAGAACCTCCTTGTCAGATCTACACACACGAAACAATAACACGTAAACTAGCCGGGGCTTCACCGGTGAAGGCCCTCCGGCGTGAGAATAAGAATGTGTTTATGTGAGATAAAACAAAGAGAAATCAATTGACTTGAGTAAGAGCCAAGAGAATTCGTTACCAGTTTATCGTATGAGAGCTTGTTTATATAGATGCTGGTGAATTAATATTGACTTGTTAAGGAAGTCATGGAGCCGTTTTGATATAGAACTCGTATATTAGGAAAGTAGAATCCTGACAAGGATTGTAACTATTGTTGCCTTGTAAAAGAGGTCTCCTTGTTAAGTAAGGATTCTCTTTATTTGTGTATATGTTGGACTCTATTTGCAGACGCTGCATTATACTAGGAGTAGAACTTTGTCAGCGTAGAGTAATTACAAGTTGGCATGTACATCCAACCTCGGCATGTGTCTATCCGGGATGGGCCTTGGTCCTTAATTTGTGGGTTCCGGCCAGTATGTGTTGAGGCCCAATACCTCGGTCAGTTTATGTCGTTCAATGATTATAATTTATATACAATAAGTAAAATGTTCAAAAAAATATTTAAACAATTGAATATGAATAGGGCCGGCTCAAGGGAGAGGGCAGGGTAGGCACCCGCCCAGGGCCCACTGTTAGGATTCATTGTTAGACCACCCTACTTTATTTGATTGATCCATGCCACGTATCTTTTTATGGACTATAGAAAATATGTAATGAAGTTTATACTTCAATTTTCAGATAAGTCCATTTCTAGATTTTTATTTGTCATAGGTTGAGTTATGTTCGGTTTGTCCTCGGTGGTTTAATCCTTCAAGCCTCACTTGCTTCATTATTCAGAACGCCTGCATGGAGCCGCACTATTTCATGAAACCGCGTTCTGCGGTTTCAATGAAACCACACTTCAAAGTCATTTATGGAACCGCTCCAGCATCTGGTGGAACCGCAAAGCATTTATTCAAGAATTCAAGTGTCGTCATTTATTCCTTGAGACAAACATTCCCTTTACAACCATAAAGGAATGATTTATGACTTGTCAAATAACTTCGAGTTAACTTGGAGCTTCTGCAAGGAATGTCGGTTTTGTACTGTAAATTCAAATGTTTACCGTTAGTCCTTTCCTGCAACAAGAGACAATGTCAGGTAGTGGTGCTACAACTACCTAGGAATACAAGACAAAACAAAGGACGAAAATAACAGCTCAACCAATGGGATTTTGACAGCAGCTGTACCTTCAAGATTTGGGCAAGATTATTGTCCAACGGTCACAAGTCTGCTCTCACTATAAATAGCCTTCATTTTTCAACAATGAAGGTTGCTGAGCTTCAAGAGAGAAAATTCCCAAGTGTTCAAGTTTGCTTTGAAGATTTTCCCCAGAAATTCAAACCTTCATAGATCTCCTTAGCAAACCCAGAATTCTTCAAAAGGCTTCAAGCCAATCAACCTTCATACTCAGCCTTGTACACCGAAATATTTCACGATGCTCATCTTCATTTAGATCTTTAGAGCATTTGATTTCTTTCCCCCACACACACACCCGAATTGTATGATCATATAGATTATACCTTTCGAAAACACCAGTTGTTAGAATATCTTTGATAGGTTAGATTGTATGTTTAAAGTTTAGATTAATCATTGTAATCTTGTAAAAGCTCCTCTAAATTAATACAAATCTAGTAGCTATTGGAAAATCCTAGACTAACCATCTAGGTAGAGGACGTAGTTCATTTAAGAACGAACCTCTCCAAATTGGTGTTTTTGATCTTTATTTTCTGTTGTTTTATTTATTTTTAAGTTTGTGGTTTCTCACAAGTTCATCTATGATATGATTCGAAAAATGACAAGTGTTTTTGTTTGATCCTTAAGTTTTACTTATCTTGTGCATCATATTGTTTTTCAACCTACTCTAGCCGCACAACTCTTTATCTATCCACTTTAGCCAAACCGCAAACCTCCGCTGTGCATTTTATTAGTTCGGTTTTATTGCCTTGAACCGCAGTTGGCTAAACTGATAAGTACTCGGTTGAATTTTATAAGGGTATTTTCGAAAAAGTTGGAACCTCTATTCACCCCCTCTAGTGGTTCTATACCCTTGTTGGCCTCTGGGACCAACACCCACGATGATAAAGGGACCCCTAAATTTTATAGTATGTGTATATAGTATGTTTATTTTTTTTTATTTTAAATTTAGTATTATTTTTAGCAGTGAAGTTTAAACTATTTAATTTATATAAAATAAATGATAAAAAGAAGAAACGGTGGTAAGGATCTCCATTAATATTTAGATTTTTACTTGGCTATCATTTAGTTTGGTATGATATATTATACTCCCTCTGTTTCATGTTACTTGAGACTGTCCAAAATGATAAAGAATCTTTAATATTCTTCCAACTCATTCTCTCTCCTACTTTACTTTTACACTCACAACACCAATCAACTTACTATTCCTCCCACTCATTCTCTCTCCTATTTAATTTTTCATAGGGTTTTTCTATTTCCACAACCAAAATTCTAATTGCACAACATTTCCTCATTTTCTGTGAGAATAGTTAATGCAAAGGTTGACTTCCTTTTTAGTGTTCTGAGCCCTTATTTTCCCTTTTTCCATTTCCAGTAGGTAAAGCCTTCATTACCTTGTAAGTTGCAATGAGGAAAAGATGACATGGAAACTAGTACTGATTTGGAAATATTAGTTTGACCGTGAAAAAAAATGGGTCATCAAACAATTTACAAAAAATTGACTTTGTAACACCCAGTTTCTTTGACAAATTATTTATACCTCATTTTTTTTTTTAGATTTTTAAGTAACCCTTTCACCTTTTAAAGCATAACTTTTCTAACATATTAAAATTACAAAAGAGAATAGTTATATTTCAAAATGGAAAGATGGAGAGAAGATCATTCAGAATCAAGTGATAAGGTTTAAGTTAACTTAATATTTTTTTCTCAAAATATTTTAATTTCAATTTTACTCTTACATGATTAAAAAAAAATGTACTCTTATATGTTTTCATATGTGTTTATTTTTAGGAGGATATAAATAATAACGAAGATGAAGATGGATCATATGCCCACAACACATGCGGATTTGAGACCGATCAGGTACACTAATATTTACTCTCTTTGTCTAAAAAAATAGTCTTATTTTGATTTTTATGGTTAAAAAATGAATTTTGACGAACCACTGGTGAAGATTTAATCATTCTAGTGAAATTCTAAATTTTGTGATTGATGAATCATTAAGTTATTTATCAACAACAATTTTTAGAATTTCATTATGATCATTAAAGGGAGTGGCTATTTCCACTACGAATAATACTTTTCCACTACATTACTAATAAAATTATCACAATGCGACAAAATTACCCTTTACTTATTGGTAGATTTCTTAAATTTAGTATATGATCTTTCCTTATTAAATTATAACTGTTCTTAATTAATTCATTTTCAACTCAATACAGATAACTGAATGGGTATTGTTTTTTTGTTTTTTTTCATTTTGAAACAATCTTTGCTCAATTACGTCTTTATAATGTGGCTGTAAAAATAAATGATTTTTTTTATTCCATATAAAGTTACTTAATTTATAGGTTTCCCTTTTATTTGATCAGAAGCAAAAAGAATACAGTATATGATTAAATACCAAATTTTCTTTACCATTTTTTAATAGAAAAAAGAATTAAAAAATAAAAATATATTTTACACATTGCTTATAAAGTAATATAATAAACTAGTTAATTTCAAGAGAAAACACATGAAAAAATCTACTTTTACGTAATTCATTTTATAGAGTAAAAATTATTATTTTTTATTAATTAATAAAGATTTTTTTAAGACGGAAATTGTGCTTTTTATAGTAGATTAAATATTAAAAAAAATTACCACAACATAAATGTTTTTATTTCAGACAGGTTTTTGTAAAGAAAATTTCCCCATGAGTGATCTCTTATTTTTGTCAATTGATGTCTAGAAAATAATTTTCATTTAACTATGTGCTAATAGTGTAAAGGGTAATTTTGTCATAATTTAATAATCTTATTAATGATGTAGTGGAAAAGCATTATTTGTAGTGGAAATAGCCCCTCCCTCATTAAATTGACACTAATGTTTGATCAAAGTTCATTTTTATTGATCATAAAAAATCAAAATGGGACTATTTTTATAGAACAAAAGGAGAGTATGTCATTCAATGTATTGTATTTGAGCAATTCTAAGAGAAATTCAAGTGTTTACTCCTTTTAGCATGGGATTGTTGGCAGAGTCTGCAGAAATCACACTACACCACCCAATAATACCCTTTTCTCTCACGTGTAGGCTTTTTTGGTTAGCTCCTCTAACGCATGTATTTTCTAATATAATGTATGTTTTACACCATATAACATAGTATTTAAATATTGGTTAGCTCCCAACATTCGAACGCATGTATTTTCTAATATAAAGTATGTTTACTTAAAAATGTGTTCTTAAATATTTTCTTACTATTTTTTTTTAATTGTGTGTATATATATATATATATAAGTATACATAAATAGTAAATTATCTGATAAAATTGGACATTTTTTTTTCAACAAAAAAAATTGAACTTAAATTACCCCTTAAAGTGTGTTTTTTTTAATGAAACTGAGTTTTCAAGTCGTTCTTCAACACCTTAGTTTTGAAGTATTTTTTAAAATAACATCCGTAATATTGTCGTATGTGTCTTTTGTTGATTTTTCTCGTATCTTATATGAATAACTATGCATTTTTAGGTGTTCAATTCTCGGCAAAATTTGATTGATTGGGTGTACAGTGTGGGATTTTCTCTTGGTTATGTTATTGTCATCAAAAGATCGATAAATAGATCATATGGATTTATTTTTCAATTAAAATGTGATCCTGGTGGAATATATAAAAGTAAGAAAATCTCTACTAGGAATACTGGCTCAAAAAAAATTGGGTGCCCCTTTGAATTGGAAGGAAAATGTTTGCGAGAGGGTGACGGATGGAGGTTAAATATAATATGTGGAGAACATAATCATGGACCTTCTTCGAAATTGGAAGGTCATCCATATGCAAGGCGGTTGTCTAAAAATGAAGCTCAGATAGTGGAAGATTTGTCAAAAAAGTTTGTAAAGCCACGGGCTATCTTGGAGACAATAAAACAACAAAATGAAGGTAATGTGTCTACTGTCAAAACAATATACAATGAACGTCAAAAGCTTCGTGAGACGGAAAAAGGCGGTAGAACTCAAATGCAGGTTGTTATGACATTTTTACAAGAAAACGGATATGTTTTTTATAGTCGTACAAATGATAGAACCAATGAGTTGGAAGACTTGTTTTTTGCTCATCCACAATCATTGGAGATATGGCGTGCATTTCCAGATGTGTTGTTGATGGATGCGACGTACAAAACAAACAAGTACAAGATGCCTCTCCTTGAAATTGTTGGCGTAACTTCAACCAACACGACGTTTTGCATAGCGTTTGTCTTTATGCACGAAGAAAAATAATCCAACTATACTTGGGATTTAAATTGTCTTAAATCGACAATAGATGGATGTACTGCTCCACGTGTTATTGTTACAGATAGGGAGTTGGCTCTTATGAACGCATGATGTAAGTACCCCAATCTGAAATCGACCTACTTTAGAGGAACTCTTGGTACCATTTAAGGATAAACCAATGGGCCAGGACCTCACTAGGATAAACCTGACATTCCAGGACTGAACTGGAATTAAACTTGGAAAAATCCAGAAGCTCGCCAAGTCGAGTCGTACGGATGGTTTGGGCACATGAGGTCCCTAGCCGTACGGCTACATTGGGCACCCTCATCCTCTATAAATTGAACCCCATGCTGATCATTTCAAGAGGGGAGAAACAATATAAGAGAGATTACTCTGTCAAAATCACTGCAGCAGTGTGAGAGGAGTGAAACAAAGAGTGAAAGAGAGAAAGGAAGATTGGCTAAACCAAAATAGGTAAAGCCACCTTCTCCCTCTCCCTTCTCTTCATCTATAACTCTATTTTATCTTTAATCTTTGTTTAAGTTTATGTTAACTTTTATATTACTTGCAAGACTTGTCCATTCAAGCACTTTTACATTACTTGCAAGACTTGTCTATTCAAGCAACTTTACATTTATGCAAGACTTGTCCATTCAAGCAAATATACATATATTACTCTATATTTCTCTTATCCAAGCCATGAGATGATCCAAGGTGCCCTCCATGCCTTGTGTGGAAGAGGTTCAAACCTAGATGATCATGGCTTGTTGATTGTCATTTACATTCTTGTCTAGTTGGAATGATGCTTTTGTTGGCAATAATGATCATTTGGATGATAAAGCTTCCATCTTTATCATCCAACATTGATCTAGCTCTAAAGCCCCCCTTGGGGTCATAAAGATTCAATCTTTATGTGTTGATTTGACTCCTTAAAAGTTAATAAGTCATAAAAATGCCATCTTGAAGATAAAGTTTCAATCTTTAATCACTAAATGGTCAATTTTGGCCCAAAGGGCATGTTCATCAACTTTTCTCAATTTTCTCCAAGGATTGCTCATGATCACACCCAAATACTTGTTTTGGGGACTAAGTGATGATCATTTGGCATATGAATGTTGTATTTAAACTTATAAAGTGTTTTAAACAAACTGAAATAAACAGTTCTGTCCAGTTTCAACAGAATGTTCTGTTTCTGCTCTGAAACTGGACTGTTCTTGACTGAACTGTAAAATCCCAGGAAAAGGCATGTACATCCGTACGGCTATGTTGGGAATGGGGGGCAAAATGTATGTTTTTCCCTCTGATCCTTATTTTCTTAATAAACAGACCCTTTCAGTTAAGTTTTTCCAAACAAAACCAATAACATAAACTTTTCCGTTAAATACATACACATACACACACACGCACATTTTTAAACTAACAAGGGAGACTCGGTTTTTTCTGAGGCATTTTGGGTGAACCGCAAATATGTTCTTCCCAAAGTGTAACCTGACCTCTGAACTCACATTCTCTAACCATTTTCATTTGTTTGGTTTAAAATTAACAAATGTGGCGACTCCGTTTCTTTTTTCGTTAGGAAAGTTACCCGTGTTTGGCATTTCTTCCTCGTGCGAACCTCGCTTGTTTCGCCCCCGAGGGACGGGATCCTTACACATGCAAACATGTATTTTCGAAAGCTAAAGGTTTACTTTGCAGATGGCACATCAATAGAAATATTTTGAAGAAGTGTAGGCCAACAATAAAATCACGTGCATATTGGGATTTGTTTTATAGAGCATGGAGCAGACTGATTGAATCTGAAACCGAAGATAATTTTGCACAACTCGAAGCAATATTGCTTAATTTTCCAGGTACTTATTGTATATTATTTATTTATTTTTGAGTAATATACTAATTCTTTAAAATACAATATCATTTATCATTGACTGACTAAATGTATTATTCATTTACAATTTCGCTTTTTATATTGATATGTTTATAAGTTAATGAATAAGTTTGTTTGACTTTTTAGGTGTTCTTACATATCTAAATGCAACTTGGCTCACACCTTATAAATAAATGTTTGTATCTGCTTGGATTGACAAATTTCTTAACTTCGGAAATCACACAACAAATCGAGTGGAGAATCAGCATGCAAATTTGAAAAGATACTTGGAGTCCTCAAATTCATATTTCGAAAGATCATTGGCTTATATTCACCAAGTCATTCAGTCACAGGTCACATCTATAAACGCAAGCCTTGAACAAAGCAAAACTTTAGTTCGACATCGGTTCAACACACCAGTGTTCCGAGAATTGCGTGGTTTCGTTTCAATTTATGCCCTTGAAATAATATTAAATGAATTTGAGAGATCTAAAGATAATAAATTTTACTCTGGAAATTGTGGATGTCAGTTGCATACAAGTCATGGGCTGCCATGTGCACATGAACAGGTGATATATTTCAATAAAGGTCGTCCTATCCCACTTGATTCAATTGATAAGTTTTGGAGGAAGCTTGACTTATTACCGTGCACACTTGTGGGAGATGATGATTTTGGTTGTGATATTGAGCTACAAATGTTTAATGCACAGTTCAAAAAACAGTCAAGATCTCGTAAATTTAGTTTTCTTAGAAATTTGAGGGAGATAATTGCGCCATCAACAACTTCGGTTCGTGAGCCAGCTTTTCACACTACAACTCGTGGGCGTCCTTCCTTAAAGGATAAACTTTTCAGAAAAAACCGTGTTGATCCGCCAGTGCGAACTCAGAAACCAGCTCAAAAACCAACTCAAAAACCAGAAAAACCAACTCCGAAAAAAACCGAGTAGACATAGTTGTTCTTCCGCAAGGTTTGTTGAGGTTAATAAATCTCAGTTTCCGGAACCAGCACGACACAGTTACTCTACGGGCCAACAATACTCTTTTCATCCATACATTCATCAATTTCCGGCTATACTTCATCCTTACATTACGCAGGTACACGATGTAATGAATGATTTACTCTACGGGCTTACAATACTCTTTTCATCCATACATTCATCAATTTCCGGCTATACTTCATCCTTATATTATGCAGGTACACGATGTAATGAATGATGAAAACTGTGGATTTCGAGCAATAGCTGTTTGTCTTGGCCTTTCCGAAGATGCATGGCCCACTATCCGTCATAATTTGATAGAAGAGTTGGTCACGTATGAAGCAGAATATGTCGAGATGTTTGGCAGTGGCGGATGGTTAAATGTTTATAATTCGTTGAATTTCTTTGAGATTGGTAGATGTGCACCTCATGAGCATTGGATGAGTATGCCTGAAATGGGTGTCCTTATTGCTTCAAAGTACAATGTGATATTACATGTTCTAAGCATTCAAGGCAGCATGACGCACTTACCGCTTCGATCTTGTCCGCCCCCATGGTATCAACATGTTGCTATTGCAATCGGACACGTTAATAATAATCATTACGTCCAAGTAACAATGACATGAGGGTACCCAATGCCCACTCTCATGCCACAGTGGGTTCATTTCAAATATAATTGTGCATCTGGATGGGCTACTCCATACTTAAACCGGATTAACAATTATCAGCAGTATTTACGATCTAATTATAGTGATGAGTTTATTGTATTGGATTGACTCAATATATGAAATGAGTTAACTTATTTTCATTTTGAATGTTTTGTTAGATAAATTTTTAAATTTCTTTAATTTTTAATATTATAATAATCTTATTTTTAAATAAATATATATTTATTATAAATTGCATAGTCTGCCTAGTTACTAATAGGGTCCAAAGCCCAAACATTTAAAAAAGGTAGTTGGGAAAATCTTAGAACTACAAGTATTTGGGGACGGGGGAGTAATAAACTAAAAAGAATAAAAAGTCAAACGGCGGAGGGAGTAGTAGCAACGAAAACGAAAATAGGGACAAAACTTGTCAGATTAGGCTAGATTAGTTTGTTTTCATTCACTGGTTGGTTAGGTTCAAAATTCAATAAGTCAAAAAAGTAATTATGAGAGGTATTTACTATTCTCAAGGTTTTTTACACACAAAAAAGTGTGCAAATAGTAGAACCCTTTTTCATACTCACAAACACCTCCTCCCACTATTTCTCTCTCTGACTTTTCCTTAATTTGTGTGCATTTTTTTTCTCAAGTCACATAAAACGGAGGGAGTATTCCATAAACATATGTGAGATAGATGTAGAGCATAAGTATCCAATGAAAATTCATACATTAGAAAAAGAACAATATAATGAAAATGATGATGATGATGATGAGGAAATGTTATCACCTGAGGAGTCTTTTTTACTTAACTAATTTGTAGTTACTGTGGATATAATAGTTACCTCATTAGCTAATAGCTTTGAGCAATTAAAAACATTCAAAAATATTTTTAGATATTTGTATAATTGAAAATAGTTGAAGTTGTTAAAATATGATAAATTAAGAGAACGTGCACGGAGTTCACTGCTTCTTTTTCTCAAAGATGTTAATTGTTGTACCAGCATTAACATTGCTTATTGAATTTTGTTAACTATGCCTGTGACATGACATAAGGTGATATTTTTTTCAAAGTTGAAATAATTGAACCTTACTTTGAGATCACTCATATTTTAAGAAGGGTCAAACGATCTTGCCAGAATGTGTGATGAGAAGTGGAAACGATGTAATCAAAATATTGATACAAATACAAATGATTTTAAATCCCAAAACGTTTGTAAGAATATGCTTTTATGATTATTATGAGTTCGTTTCGTTCGTCTTATTTTGTCCTATTCCGGATTTCGATTTGTTGAAGTTTTATATGCTCTACTGCAAAGGCGTATTTGTCTTCACAGTAGTTCTTGGTGATTAATTGTTTGCATATGCATTGTATTTTTCTTTTATTATTTTCATTTTAGTTGTTATGGATCTACATACTATATGTTGGTTCTTATATAAGTATTGTATTTTTTTACTCATATGTGACATTTGAGTTCCGTCATATATATCTTGATCGTAAAAAATATTTAAGTTCTGCAAAAATAAAAAAAATAAAAAGATAAAGGCCTTTCAGATGTCTTCGCCCCGAGTCCAAGAAAGACTAGGGACGGCCCTGAATATGAAACCAGTATGTTATCAATAATATAGCAATGAGTATATTGTTATTCTAATAGAGATAAAATAAGTAAAACATAATTCCATTAGAGTCAGTCTTCTGCAAAATCTGTTTTACAATAATATTAGTGTAAAACTTGATTTTTCATGAGAAAATGTATTTTTTACAAGAGATGAAAAACAAATTTTACGCTAAAGCTAATGTAAAACAAGTTTTTCACCAGATTTTCACATTCCATAAAAATGATGATTTGTTTTTAAATGAAACGATTTTTATTAGACGTAGTAGAAAGTATTGTACTTTAGTTTATAATTTGACCGGATGACCTCAATTCGTTACCACGTCTTTGACTTGAGCGTTAATTATTCCCAAGAAATGAATATTGAACCATTTTAAAAGATACTCCCTCCGTCCAAAGTAAGAGTCCTATTTTCTTTTTTGATCATTCCCAGAGAGAGTCGCATTCCTAGAATGGCAAAGAATCTTTACTATTCACCCCACTCATTCTCTCTCCTATTTTACTTTTATACTCACAACACCAATCAATTCACTATTCTCTCCCACTCATTCTCTCTCATACTTTACTTTTACACTCACAACATTTACATCACATCCAATATTTATTAATAAGCCTGCAAATGAGGGGTGAGACTCTTACTCTGGGACAGAGGGAGTAGTATGTAATACCCCCATCCTAAAATGAATATGCAATTAATTTTTTAATTTAACTAGATCAAGAGTAGGGGTGGAAGTGGTTTGGCTCAAACCGCGGTTCGGAACCGAGCCGAGCCAAACCGTGCGGTTTAGCTCGGTTTTCAAACTTATGCGGTTCAGCTCGGCTTCGAAAATTGGTAAACCACACGGTTCGGTTTGGCTCACGGTTTGACCCTTCAAGCCGAACCGAGCCAAACCGTTTGGAGATGAACCACGAGCCGAACCGTAGAGCTGAACCGTTAAGCTGAACCGTGGAGCCGAGTCATTAATAAGCTTGTTGGGAATACCTGATAGCAGGTGAGATTATAGGGGTTCTCCATTAGTTTGAACATATGCTTTCAGTGAGGATGATAATCTGATACTTCAATGTGGCTGGTGATAGCCCTTTGGTTAGGTTCACAATGGATTTTTAATAAGCTTGTTTGAACTCTTTGGAGGACAGTGAGTTGTAAGCATGAAATCATTTTGTGGTTCAAACCGCGGTTTAAGCCACGGTTTAAACCGCGAAATCAGACTGTGGTTCAAACCGAGCCGAGCCGAACCGTGATGGTTTAGCTCAGCTCGGCTTGGACTATTTTGTGGTTCAGCTCGGTTTGGGATTTCTCCAAACCGATGTATAGCGGTTTGGCTCCTAAATTATCCCAAACCGAGCTAAGCCGAACCATTTCCACCCCTAATCAAGAGCAAATTTAATTTATTTAAACTTTTATTTTACGTCAAATTTTCTTACTAAATATGAGTAGGTTTTATGAAAAAATACGTTTTTTCTAGTGATTAAGAAAAAAAGGTTTTTAACTCGTGCGGTGATATTTTTGTAAATAGCTGAGACTTGTTTTAAAACCGACTGTGGCATTTTCGTAAATAAATTATATGCATGCATCTGCATCGTAAATGCCTGCAAATGTTACAAAATGCCAGCGATTCATACTAACGTTTATGAACATATAAACTGACACTTTTAACAAATCCTAGTGCAAATGTTACGAAGTGCCAGACATTTTATTGACATTTAGTATTGACACTGTTACTTTTGATAAGTGGCAATAGTAGTGTTAAAAAGTGTCATCCATTCACACTGATATTAAAATAAAAATTGAAGGTGGAAGCTTTTATTAAGTGTCTGTGACATTGTAAAAGAGTGTCGATGTATATGTTAAAGGTGTCAATGTTAGTTTTAAAGATTGTCAGTCGTGTGTTAATAGTCCCGACGTGCTCAATAAGTTCCAATTAGCCACCGTCCGGTTTTAAATAAGTGTCAGTTAAATAAAAAAATGCCACGGCCTCTTTTAAAAACTTCATTTTTCTATTTAAAAAAAAACACATTTTTTTCTATATTTTCAAAATATTATCATTAAGGGTTCAGTATTTGTTGTTAGTGATTGATTCTAAAAGCTAAAAGGCAAATAAATTTAATGAGGAAGGTGAAAACTTCAACGTCAGAATTTGGTAGAGAAATTAAAGATTTGACTCACAGATTCCCTTTCACCAAATGTGAAAATTAAAAATTAAGGTTAAAATGGTCACGGGCATCTCCAATAATTTTGATACCTACTAAAGACTTAAGATCTTCAACAACAAAAATTGAAGGTACGTATCATTTTTTTTAGAAAGAGTTAAGCAAGAAATTTGAAACCTTGGTTAACTCTTTTTGTTTGAACTACACGCGCCAAATTTGGGAGAATAGGTGAAAAAAGTTGTCTGGGATCATGTCCTTCATGTTTCATTGTTTCCATTTAACCATTTAAAACATGACACATGTCAAAGTTTTATTTTTCTTATTTAGATTTATTTACTATTCAATATTATTCTTATTTATTTAACAAAAATATTTTAAATAATAAAATATTGACAAAATGAAAAAAAAAAATTTAGTCAACAAAAGTTGTCTAACTTAAATTATTATTTATTATACATTTTTCATATTCATATTTTTTAATTTATATATTTATTAACTATATATACTCCCTACATCCCACCAGAATTATGATTTTTGGGTTGGGCACGAGAATTAAGGAAAAAGTGTTAGTGGAGTGGGTGTTGTGAGTATGAAAAGTGAAATAGGAGAGAGAAAGTGGGGTAGAGAATAATGAGTGGAAAGTTGTTGTGAGTGTGAATGTGAGTCCCATTAAATAAAATATTTCTATTTTTGGGTTGTCCTAATTCGAATTAGACACCCAAAATGGAAATTTGTCCTAATTCGAGTGGGACGGAGGGAGTATATAATATTCTTAATTAAAATCATTATTTACACTATTTATATTTAATACAAAATAATATTTTAAATTTCACAAAATAAAAAATAAAATTATCAATTTAATGTCTAGCATTGGAGATGCTAGTACTTTTTACATAGGTATCATACCTACCATTGGAGATAAAAATTTGGTACCCTATGAATAATGCTCTAAAGGTATCAAAATTTGATTTTGATACCTTTGCTTAACTCTCTCAGTCCCATAACAATGTGAACAAAATTGATTTTGCAAGAGAATTAAGGGATGAATAGTAGTAGGTAGTTGTTGTGAGTGTGAAAAGTGAAATAGGAGAGAGAAAGTGGGGTAGAAAATAGTAGGTTGATTGGTATTGTGAGTATAAAAGTAAAGTAGGAGAGGGATTAGTAGGATGAATAGTAAAAATTATTTGCCATTTTAAGAAATTGTAACTTATCAATAGGACACCCAAAATGACAATTTGTTCAAATAGTTATGGGACGGAGAGACTATGAATTTTGTTAACGTATCCCATCCCAAAATGACAATTTGTCTCGAAATCTGGGACTTACCAAAACAATAAATAAAGTAAAACACTTATTTTCTGAAACAAAGAGTATTTATCATTTTAATATACTCCCTCTGCTTCATGTTGACACACAAATTAAAGAAAACTAAGAGAGAGAAATAGTTGAAAGAGGTGTTTGTGAGTATGAAAAATTAAATAGGAGAGAGAATTAGTGGGAGGAATAGTAAGTTGATTGGTGTTGAGTATGAGAGATAATGAGTGAGAATAGTAAAGATTCTTTATCATTTTGGGCAGTCTCAACTCATGTGGAACGGACGAAAAATGAAATAAGTTTCAAGTGACGTGAAACGAAGGGAGTATTCAGAGTGGTCTAGGTACCTTTTAGAATGAGTTGCTCGTGTAATAGAAAAGGGTTGGTCTCCTGTAAAACGCGTTTTTCCTAATGGTTAGGAAAAACGTGTTTTTCAAAACTTCCAGAAGACTTTGTATTGATATCCAGAAGACTTTATACTGATATCCAGGATCCTTCTGGTTATCACTTTCAAAGGTTCTGGCTATCAATCTCATATCTAGAAGGCTTTATATTGATATCCAGAACCAGAAAACCCTTCTGGCTATCACTTTCAAAGGTTCTGACTATCACTTTCAAAAGTTCTGTGTTAAGTTTAATACCTTTGAAATTAGGGATGTTTAATTTAATGAGTTAAATTAACAAGTTCGTAATTCCGAGACGGAGTGAAAAAGAGTTGAGCTAAAGCTTTTGGCCCAAGCCATACAACCTGCGCATGTTCTGATGTTAAGGCATAGGCTTTAAGCTAATGCCATATTTTTCACGTCAAGTATTTTGAGTGGGCCAGAGTTGGGAAAAATAACATTGTATGGATAGGACTCATGTTTTGGCATGGAGAAGAGACATTAGGCAGTAAGGTTGTTTAGCTCCCTTCGTATTAATGTTAGGATACTAGGAAGTATAAATACTCCATTCCATCCTAATTTAATTCAGAATCTCAATTACTCAGATAGAGAGAGATCAATAATTCTAGATCTAGGGTTTTGCATAGTTATGAACTTTGTGATCAAAGTTCATGCAAACATAGATTAGTGTGATCATCTTCTTGTAATTGTTTTTCTGCCATAATAATATCTATTTCCCTTTGCCCGTGGAGGTAGCCAATAGAGATTGGTGAACCACGTATATTCTGTGTTGATTATTTGCGTTCATTATTATCTGCTATCTCCTGGGTCTGATTTACTAACAAGTGGTATCAGAGCTCTGGTTGCACCAGAGTCGGTTAGTAAAGAAAGACCAGGGCATTCCGCTGCGTAGAAAGAGATGGATTCCGGGATGGACCAGAAAATCAACAAGTCTGACGGGAAGAACAGGTTTATTATCTGGTAGAAGATTATGCATTGGGCGTGCAGATCGCGGGCAGAAAAAGTGCAGATCGCGTGCAAAAAAAAAAAAAAACGTGCAGTTCGCGTGCAGTCTGGTGCAGGTCGCGTGCAGTTTTGGTGCAGATCGCGTGCAGGTTTTTTGCGTAGCGCACGTGCAGTCCGCATGTAGTGTTCGTGCAGAAATCTGGGTGTCTCGGTTGGACACATCTGAGAGCAGTCAGTGATTGCTCATCTGTGCTAGAAATAGCAAATCTGGTAGATCTGAATCTGAAAGTTCGTCTGGTGTTAGTTTGGTGATCCAAGAACACATCTGGAACGTTTCGGTGTCTGATATCTACATCTGAAGACGGAGTTTTGAAGCTAGGGTTCTGTGATCAGAAGTTAGATGTCTGGTATAATCTGAAGATCTAACATCCGTTGTTGTCTATTCTGGTTCTGTGATCAGAAGTTAGATGTCTGGTATAATCTGAAGATCTAACATCTGTTGTTGTCTATTCTAGTGATCTAGAAGTAGATACAAAATCTGTGTTGCCCGAGGCAATAATCTGGTTAGATTTCAGAGTTCTACAACTGACTCCGCGTCTGAAGAATTCTGAGTCAGCTGCAGCAATGGCGAGCAGTGACAATCTGAATGAGGATGGAGATTATGCCCTAGTGACTGAAGAAGAAGCGTGCAAGGAAGTTGCATGGTTCTAGATTCGGGAGTTTTTTATCGCATGTGTTCGCGCAAGGAGCAGGTTACAACGTACGAGCAGAAGGATGGAGACCGTATTTATATGGCTAATGGATCTATCTATGAATTAGTTGGCATGGGCTCTGTAAGGGTGAGAACTTATGGTGATAAATATCTCACATTGAACAAGGTAAGACGTTCCACAAGTAGCAAAGAATCGGGTATCACTTAGTCGGTTGGACAAGAAGGGATACAGTTTCAAGGGTGAAGGTGGAGTTCTGGATGTCTACAAAGGTTCGGATGTGATTCTGAAGGACGGAAGAAAATATTCCTTGTTTATCCTCCAAGGTTCTGAGATTGGTGAGGGTGTTGGCGAGCAGGTGGAGCATCGTTTTACTCTAGGCTGGAGTGAACTGGGCAAGCCACGGCTAGAAGATCAACACATACCAATGGTGTCAGTCATGGTTAGCAAGATCCAATGTCGACTGGATGGGCCACGTCTGAATGACTGTTAATTGCCCGTTGGGGTGATTCTGGGTGTCCGTAGGATACATTGCATGCAAAAAATCTGATTGTCCAGAGGACAAAGTTATTTGTCTGGTGAGGCAAATTCTGAGTGTCTTGAAGATACATGGCGCGCAAAATATCTGGTTGTCCGGAGGACAAATCTAGTGTCTTTGACGAAAGACAAACTGAGGCAAAGGTGGAGAAATCTGTTTCTGGTACGAAGGATGTGGCTCAAGGTGGAGTCTATGTCGGAATCTCGTGCATCTGAATTATTAGGGGAGATTCAAAGTCAATGTGGAGATTGTTAAGTTTAATGCCTTTGAAATTAGGGATGTTTAATTTAATGATAAATTAACAAGTTCGTAATTCTGAGACGGAGTGAGAAAGAGTTGAGCTAAAGCTTTTGGCCCAAGCCATACAACCTGCGCATGTTCTGATGTTAAGGCATAGGCTTTAAGCTAATGCCATATTTTTCACGTCAAGTATTTTGAGTGGGCCAGACTTGGGAAAAATAACATTGTTTGGCTAGGACTCATGTTTTGGCATGGAGAAGAGACCTTAGGCAGTAAGGTTGTTTAGCTCCCTTCGTATTAATGTTAGGATACTAGGAAGTATAAATACTCCTTCCATCCTAATTTAATTCAGAATCTCAATTACTCAGATAGAGAGAGATCAATAATTCTAGATCTAAGGTTTTGCATAGTTATGAACTTTGTGATCAAAGTTCATGCAAACATAGATTGGTGTGATCATCTTCTTGTAATTGTTTTTCCGCCATAATAATATCTGTTTCCCTTTGCCCGTGGAGGTAGCCAATAGAGATTGGTGTACCACGTATATTCTGTGTTGATTATTTGCGTTCATTATTATCTGCTATCTCCTGGGTCTGATTTACTAACATTATGCTATCAATCTCATATCCAGAAGGCTTTATATTGATATTCAGGACCCATCTGGATATCACTTTCAAAGGTTTTGGCTATCAATCTCATATCTAGAAGCCTTTATATTGATATCCAGAACCGTTGAGAAGTTCTGATTATTTACAAAAATGCCACCGCGTTTTTTTTAAAACACGTTTTTCCTAAGCGTTTGGAAAAACGCGTTTTTCCCAAGATTTTGCGAAAAGAAAAAGAGTAATGCACAACTAAAGGATAAAGACAGCAAGCGTCCTACATTAAACGTTAAATATTAATCGTATATTTAATCCCTCCCAAAAAAGGGTTAATGACAATTTAGGACCTGAACTCCAGGGGGATGCGTCTAAAAGGGGCCTGGGTTTTTTTTTTGCTACATCAGGGCTCAATATCTTAATTTTTCGGTAGTTAAGGGCTTTTTTACGGAAATCGTTAGAAAAGTCAGTTAAGTGACATGTGCATGGCACGTGATCGACTAAATGGATGGATTTGTAATGAAAATTTGTCAAAAAGGGTCAAACTGTAAATTTTAAAATTTGAAGGGTTAAATCCATAACAAAACAAAACAAAACCCTACCCCTCTCCCCCTTTAACTCATCTTCTTCCTCTCCTCTCTCCGGCGAAATTTTCCTCTCCCCTCCTCTCCTCTGGCGTCCACTCCCCTTACTCCGGCGTCCCCTCGCCTTACTCCGGCGATGATCTGTGGCAGCCAGCGGTGATCTCCGGCGGCATGAGATGCGGAAAAGGCTGTCGGAATTCCGTGCTGTTCCTGGTGCTTTTGACTGCTCGAATCAGGTCTGATGGGGATGTTTTTAGCACCATTCTCTTCGTCTAGTCAGGGCACCCCTTGTGGTGTTCGCTTTCTCGCCGGAATGTCTCCGGCGAGAAAATATTGATTGGCTCCCACTTTCGGTGTTCCATTTTTTGGACTGTGTTTGTTCCCTCTGTTTTTTTTCCTATATAAACCCATTCACTTCCCCTGCTTTTACTCTCCCCATCCCCTCTCACTTCTCACCCCCAAACACTCCCTTACCTTCCATTTCCATCCAATTTCTCAAGATTATCCGTATTCTAATTTGAATTCTCGATCTGGGTAATTTTAAAATCATCCCAATTTTACATAATTAAGTAGCTAATTAGTTTCTTATCATACTCTCACCCTCCCCTGCTTCTGTTCTGTTTCGTCTACTAATCCGATAGTTTTCTTGATTTTAAGGAAGTTTTAGATTCTGGGTATTGCTAAATATTTGGTTTAGTTTCATTAAATTTGCTATGAACAGTTTTGATTTTGGCAGTAGGAAAGTATCACTGTGGTAGCCATGGCAGCCAAAAATTTTGACAGTATAATGAATCCTTGACTTTGATGTGAAAATCGAATTTGTGTTCAAGCATTTTGAATCTGGGTTTCTTGATCAAGCAAATGGGTTTCTTGATTTTTGATGTGAAAATCGAATTTGGGTTCTTGATTTTGATGTGGAAATCGAATTTGGATGTTGTTGGCTGTGGTGGTGGTCTTGCGTCGGACTAGTGGTGGTGTTTGCTGACGGAGTGATGGGTGGCGGACTGGTGGAAATCCAATCTGGGTTTTTTTTTTCCTTTTTTTTTTTTTCCATAAAGATGAAATTTTATGGGAATAAATATACTCCCTCCATCCCATCCGAAATAGGATTCCTGGTCCCGACACGGGGATTAAGGAATAATAATCTTTTATTATTAAAAGTTTTTTGAAAAGTAGGTGTTGTGAGTATGATGGAGAGAGAAAGTGGGTGGGAAATAATAAATAAAAAATTGTTGTGAGTATGACAAGTGGGTCATACTAATAAAAAAGTAATAAAAGCTTTCCATTTTGGGATGTCTTATTTCGAGTGGGACGGAGGGAGTATGTTCATAGAATAAAATTTAAATTTATTTATAATTTTCTTTATTTTTAATTTATTATTTTATATTTAATATAGCTATTAGATTAATTTGTCTAATAATTTTGATTTTTTTAATAAATTTATTTTATATATGATAATTACTTATTTTATTATATACTTGATTATTTAGAAAAACTATTAATTTCATTTTTAAACCATCTAAGTTTCAAAAATTTCACTAAAACCCTTACTAACTAATATCATTACAAACCCATCCATTTAGTCGATCACGTGCTCGGCACATGGCACTTAACTGACTTTTCTAACGATTTCTGTCAAAATGCCTTTAACTGCCGAAAAATTGAGATATTGAGCCCTGATCTGGCGAGAAAAAAAACTCAGGCCCCTTTTAGACGCATCCCCTGGAGTTCAGGCCCTAAATTGTCATTAACCCCCCCAAAAATGATGATAACATTTGCTAAAAAAAAGTGATGATAACATTTAAATTTAAGCATCTTAACGAAGGTTTTTAATTATAAATATTCCCTCAATTCAGCTTAAGGTTTCTTATTTGATTTGACACAAGAATTAGTAACAAATAAAAGTTATTAAGTATGGAAAGTAAAATATGAGAGACAAAATTGATAAGAAGCTTTTATTGTAAAAATACCAAATGAGTCACATCGTCTTTTTTAAGTATGAGTTAGTTTCCTGTAAAACGCATTTTTTCTAGTGATTAGGGAAACGCGTTTTTCATAATCATTTGGAGCTCCTCAACACACTCGCTGGACCTTCATAGTACAACAACTGGTCATCCTAAACACTGTCACTGGCTATATATTAACACATCAATTTATTAAAAAAATGTAACAGTAGTTTTGCGATCAATCTTATGTTATCTTTAATCCATTTTCTGCAAAAATTATGCTTACATTTATGAATAAAACTGTTACATTTCAGGAAAAATAAGTGTTACATATTTTTTATTAAAAGTTACATTATTTGACGAGGAAAAAATTGGCGGGAAAAAAAATGTTGGAGATTTTTTTTTTCTTTTTTTTTTTGTGCGAGCAGGTCGGCCCATTGAAAATCTATCACACAGCGTGAGACGGTCTCACAGTAAACCAACCCAATTTAACTAGATCGAGAGCAAAATTAATTTCTGTAAGCTTTTATTTTTAGACAAATTCTCGTTTTAAATATGAGTAGGTTTTATGAAAAACGTGCTTTTTTTAGTGATTAGGAAAAATATGTTTTCAATCATGCGGTAATATTTTTGTAAATAACTGTCACTTGTTTTAAAACAAAATAAATAACTGACAAGCACGCGTCTGCATCATAAATGCCAGTGATAATGTTATAAAGTGCTATTGATTCATACTTGTGTTTATAAACATAGAAACTGACACTTTTAATAACTGTCAGTGCTAATGTTACAAAATGCCAAACATTTTTACTGACATTGACACTTTTGATTAGTGTCACTGATAGTGTTAAAAAGTGACAACCATTTAGACTGATATTTTTAAACATTGAAGTTGGAAGCTTTTACTAATTGCATGTGATAGTGTAATAGAGTCTCACTGCCTATGTTAAAGAGTGTCAGTCGTGTGTTAATAGTTTCAGCGTGTTCAATAAGTTTCAGTTAGTCACCGTGCGGTTTTTAAAACCAGTGCCAATTAATTATAAAAATATCACCGCCTCTTTTAAATCAACTTCTAATTATTTATAAATATGCCACAACCTCTTTAGAAAAACCTATTTTCCCAATTTTTATTTTATTTTATAAAAACACGTTTTTTCTTAGATTTTCACTTTAAATAGTCTTTAAAGGTTCAGTATTGGTTAGTAGCATTCGATACTCCCTCTATCCCAAAACACCTTGCATTGATTTTTATTTTCGATGTCTCATTAGTAAGTTCCCTTTTAAAAAATGTTCAAATTTTATAATTTTTCTATTCTCCCTATCTCATTTATCATACTCATACACTTAATTTTGAACCTTACTTGTTAATCTCACTCAACTTATCATACTTACTAGTGATGGCCAAACCGGACTGGAGAAGCACGGAATAGGAGAAAACCGGCGAATAAACCGGAACCGGGAATCATAAGGGCCGGTTACGGTTCACATAAATGGCGAACCGGACCGAAAATCCCTTGTTTTTCAATAATTTTTAACCTGTTTATTCATTAATGTATGATAATAATAATTAAAAAAAGGGCGTGGAACAGGACCGGAACCGTACCGAAACCGGATTGTGGTAACCGGAACCGGTGTAACCAAGGGCCGGTTAAGGTTCACATAAATGGCAAACCGGAACCGCTGGTTCCGAACCGAAACCGGAACCGCTGGTTCCGAACCGGAACCGGAACTGGCGTTGGCCATCCCTAATACTTACAACCTGTTTTTCAAACCCCCATTCACAATATTTTTGAATATATATAATTTTTTTTTTTAATTCACATACATTTTAAAAATGATACAAAATGTTTTGAGACGGAGAGTAACCGTTATTAGTGACTGATTCTAAAAGCTAAAAGGCAAATAAATTGAATGAGGAAGGTGAAAATTTGACGTCAGAATTTGGTTGAGAAATTAAAGTTCTTGACTGGCAGATTCCCTTTCAACAAATGTGAAAATTAAAAAAGAAGGTTAAAAATGGTCACTAATGCATAAACATAAGAATTTACTATTTCATGCTTTGTTACGTATTCTTTCAGTCTAACATGAATTTTTTTCTAATTTAAGAGACAGTTTATTTATTTTTAACTTTTAATAGTAAATATTCATAATTTTTTTATTATTCAATTTTAAATTGTTAGTTTTGTAAATATAAAATTAAATTTTAATAATAATAAAAAAATATTTAAACACATTTTAAGATAAAAATGTCATTCATTTTAGGACGAAAAAAAATATTATTTTGAGATGGTAGTACAATTTTTCCATTTTTTAATTCAATCATTGGAATTATATAGCAATTTGGGGCATAAGAGAATTTTCATCAATCTTGGATAGAACAAGAACTTAGGCAATGCTAAAAACTTTATCAATATAATGGATTTTGACATATGACTATAGACATGCAACTACACTCAATAAAAAAAAATATGAACACCTAGAATAATTGAAACATTTAAAGGCATTAATGTAAGAAATAGATATTGTTTTCAAAAGGAGAAACTAATTTTTATAATCAAAACTAGTTTTTTATTACTTCACTCCAAACAAAATATTTAAATTTGTTTTTTATTCAAAAAGTAATTGTGAACATTCATTTTTAGACTGTTGTTATATTAAACATCACTAGCTTCATCTTATAATATATATTTTATATAATTAATTTATATTAATAGCATGCATTTATACTATAATACTCTAAATGTGGTGGAGTATAGTAGTAAAAAAAAAAAAACTTCAAGATATATAAAGACAATTTAAAATGAAAAGAAAAATAGGTTTTCTTTTGGACCGAGAGCAAAAGAGGTTTTTTTTTTTTTTTTTTTTTTCTTTGTGAAGGTAGGGCAAATGAAGTTTTTTTTTTCTTTCTTTTTTTAACGTTTACTCCGTTTCAAATTACATGACGTTTTAGGAGTTAAATTTTGTATTAAAATATTTGACGTTTTACTATTTTCAAGACATCTTTGCTCTTGTTTTCCAAGTATATCCTCATTGATTAATTGCTATCTAAGTAGTTGGATTCTTTTAGGGGTACATACGTCTTTATTATATGTATTAATTACATTTTTTAATGTGTGAAAAAAATTTAAAAAGACATGTATTTTGAAAGAGAAAATTTTAGGGGAAACTAGTTTCTCCATAAGTTATAAAAAATCCTGTTTTTATAGGGGTTAAAGTTTAGGGTTTAGGTCTTTTAGGGTTTAAGAAGGGTTAAAAAAATATGACTTTTATAACTTGACAAATTCTTACCTACAACGGCCGCATGGAGTGCGGCGGGCAAACCCGCCCGGCCCGACCCGCCCAGCCCGTCCAGCCTTTCCTCCGCTGCGAGATCGACACGTGTTAATATATAGTCAGTGACGCTGTGAGCCACTCGCTGGTTCACCCAGCCGCGCGCTGCCACGCGTCACCTTAAAAAAAAACCTCATTAACTTTAAAATGCTATATCTTGAGATTTATAGCTCAGAATTTTTTTTTAAAAAATACCGTTGTGTTCGTCTCGACGAGACGAATAAAACTACATAGGTCATGATATGGTTTGATTTTTTTTTTTTTTTAAAAAAACATTTTTTTACACCCAAAAAGTTTGAGTTGCTTTGTCAGGTGAGATGTAACACTTTGTTCTAATAAAAGTAACAGTTTCATATTCAAAAAGTAACACTTTTTACAGTCAAATGTAACAGCAATTTTACAAAAATAAAAATAAAATTGGGTTTGCATTTCAATTGTTACTTGTACTTTCTCAATAAAAAATTGTTACATTTCAGATATAATGTTACATTTAAGAATATAAATTGTTACAACTGAGAAAAAAAATGTTACATTCATTTTTTATAAAATGTAACATTAGTTTAGTTTGTCAATCCTATGTTAATTTTGGGAGAAAAAAAAGTGTTACATTTGAAAAAATGAGTGTTACATTCTTTTTTAAAAAGTGTTACATTAGTTTAGTTGTCAATCTTTATGTTATCTTTATCTATTGCAGCAAAATTGTGGTATATTTTGTTTTTAAAAAAGTGTTACATTTGAATAAAAAAAGTGTTACATTTCGTTATAATAAGTGTTACTTATGTTAGAGGAAGAAAAGTTGGGGTGGCAAAAAAAAAAAAAATCTCGGCAAAAAAAAAAAATAGAAAATAAAAACGTCTCGGCTCGGTGCCGTCGCACGCCGTGCGACGGTTGTACCAGAGACCGCCTCTTATAACTTATGGAGGAATTAGTTTCCCCCAAAACTAACTCATTTTGAAAAGAGAGAGTAGCAAGCAAAGCAAAGAAATTAAATCCCAAAATAGTCTAATGTCCTTTTTTGGCACAATAAATCCCTATACAGTAGGCCACATTATAAATGGGTAAATCTTTCCCAATACTTTCACACAAACTAGTCAAATCAAATCCTAATACTCCAAAGCTGGAAACATACCAAAACAAGAACTCCCCCCAAAAAAACTCCTCTTACCCATCGGAAAACAGAGCAATCAGTATGTGAAATGACATAAATACCCCTACTCCATGACCATTTTAGTCCCAACTTTACCAATTTAAAAAGTAGCCAATTGGGTAAACATTGAAAAAAGAGTTAAGTAACAATGAGAGACCGGAACTACTAGAGGAAGACTTGTGTGAGACGGTCTCAGACGGTGAAACAGATTTTGTTGAGAGAGGAAATGGGTTTACCCATCCCCACCCATAAGGGGGCAAACCATTTACTATCTCATCAAGATCTGTCTCACTTGTGAGACCGTCTCACACAAGTTTTTGTCGAACTACTATTCCCAGGATTAGTTTGTCGCAAACGAGAAACCTGGGCATAAAAGAAAAAAAAAAAAAAAAAAAAGCAGAGCAATCAATATGTAAATGACATAAATACCCCTACTCCATGACCATTTATAACCCCAACTTTCCCAATTTAAAAAGTACCCAATTGGGTAAACATTGAAAAAAGAGTGATTTTTTTGGAAAGAGGTGGGACCCACGGATCTACCAAATGTGGCAAAAAGAGAGAGAGAGAGAGAGGAGGGAAAAGAGAGTCATGCAAGAAATAGAGTTCTTTCTTGCATGCAAGCTTGCCGTTTCCATATATCAATCAATTCCCAATTGGGGAAAACGCTTACCCACGCCTCTCTATCTCCTACCCCCCCCCCCCCCTCCCTCTCTCTCTATCTCTATATATATATCTATCTCTATACTTAGCAAGACCCCTTTTTTACAGATTTCTATTCTAGAGAGAGAAATTAGTAGAGAGAGAGAGACAGAGCGAGAAAGAGATTTGAATTGGGGTTTTTGTTTTTTTTTTTTTTTTTTCTTGTGAGGGTTTAAGGGATGGGGAGGGGTAAAATTGAGATCAAGAAAATTGAGAATGTGAATAGCAGGCAAGTGACTTTTTCAAAGAGGCGTGCTGGGTTGCTGAAAAAAGCCCATGAGCTTGCTGTTCTTTGTGATTCTGAAGTTGCTGTCATAATTTTTTCCAGTACTGGGAAGCTATTTGAGTTCTCCAGTTCTAAGTAAGGGCTTTTTTTCTGTTTTCCCCTTTTGATTTTTTACATTTTGAATTGCATGTCTTTTATTATTACTGATTCATTGACTAGTCTTAAAGTTTGGTTTTTTTTTTTTTTTTTTTTTTTTTTTTTTAATGGAAAATGGAAGGATTTATTGAGGTTAATTTGCATGTGTACTTTATAGTGTCAATCAATTGATTCTCTGTATCACTAGGGGTTTTGATGTTTAATTGAAGCTCAATTTATTTTTTTTGGGCCAAATTAATTGAAGCTCATTGATTTGTACTATTATCACTTTACATTAAAAATTGAATCTTGGAATGAGATTTGTGGTTGCATGTGGGTTATGGTCACTTGATTGTTTGCTGCTTTGATTTCTACTGGATTGCAATTTGCAGGGGATGGTTTGTGAGTGCATTTTTCTTTTTTGGGTTCTGTTATCATGTTTCCATAGACTAATAATTACCCAATGGGATTGATACACAATGGGTCTTTATATAAATTGGGCATTGATCAGTCTCTATTGAACTGCAATTGATTTTATTCAAATGTTTTGAATCCATTCATCTCTTGATGAATAAATAATTTTGACCTTGAGTTTTGGGACGGGAAACCATCTGAATGCAATGTTGCAGGGGATTTGGGGTGATTGAATAGAGGACACAAGTTATCTTTCTTAAAAATCATGGATCCGGAAATATTGTTTTTCTTTTCTTTTTTGATAATCAATTTGAGTTTGGGTTTCTTTGCATGTTTTAACTTGTAGTGTCTACTAATTGATTTCTATTATCACTTTACATAAACTGAATCTTGGAATGAGATTTTTGGTTGCATGTACTTGTTCAATGTGCTTGATATTCAGTCTATTAATTAAAGGTTCTGAATTTTTCGTCTTTTGATGAATAAATAAGCTAGTCCGCAACTCTTGGGATTAGGACCAACTAAATAAGAGATGTGGTTATGGACAGAAGGACTTAACTTCTCTGCTTCTACTTGCAAGTATGAGGAAGATGTTCTTTTTATGGTTGATTGTTTAGGGTGATTGCCTAATGATTCTTCATTGTAAATCTTTTTTTTTTCTTTCTATGCATTTTCGTTGCTGTTTTTGATTTGTTCTTAGGAGATTAAAATGGTTCTGGTCATATGAAATCTGTGCTGCTAGAAAGCTTAGCTTATGTTGATGAATGGGTTGCCAAAATTCTTCAACATATTAAGGCTCATCTTTGTAGTTTGTACTGCCTAGATGCACACTGGATTTACCCGTCCACATTGAATATACTCCCTCCGTCCCAATTTGATAGTCCCATTTGACTTTTCAAAACATTTTAAGGTTACATTATAAGTTTTAGAAATTCAGTGATTTTGAAGCCTTAATTTTGGAAATGGGACTAAATTTTTGGGGCAACCAAAAATGTGTAATGGAACTATCATATTGGGACGGAGGGAGTACATTACAAATATTAAAATTTTGTTTGTCTATGTACTTCAATGATACTGTTACTTTTCTGCTCATAATTTCAACTGCGGCACCAAAACAATGGTACTCCCCCCATACCAAAATGATCTTCACAGTTTTTTCGACATTACTATGAAGGAACTTTGAGCAAATGATTTGAGGTTGATTTAAGCATCCTAATGAAAATCTAAAACTTGTTATTGATAGTGTTGTTGATGGTGTGTCAATAACAAGTTTTAGTTTTTCATTAGTACAATAAATCAACTTAAAATTATTGCTTAAATATCCTTTGTAGTAATGGCGAAAAAAGTGTGAAGATCATTTTGGGACGGAGGGAGTATTTCCTAGAGTAATCCTGAGCAAACTAAGAGAGCTGGTGCATTGCCACAGGTTTACTACTAGGATTCAGCTTCAGTAGCAATTATTGCAGATATTCTTCGTTTTATTATTTTTTCAATCTCTAGCTTGTCGGTCTTGCATTTTTTTTTTCTTGAAGGAAGTTTTTTTATTTGATAAGTTTTCAAGTCAATCTACTTTGTTTCTTGACCCAGACTACTCCGTTTTTCATTTTCTTCTTTTATGTGTGTGAGTTATGTGGGCAAGAAAGTTGTATTTTGTATTTTAAGGCAGATCGCATCGTGAACTTTTTTTACTCTTTCCAGCAACCTCTTTTGTTTATCATAAACTTGATCTTTTCTTCACAAAGTTATGGACTAAAGAAAGACAATATTTACTCTGACCATATTGACTGATTAAGTGATTATTATTTATTAGTGAAAAGGAAAACTCCATAATGTGGCTTGCCTATACTTGAAAAACTGCATTTGGGAAAGTTGTCTGCCAAGTTCCATTGACACATTTAGTTTCCAGCATCAATGCAATGATATATTTTTATCAAGGAATTTTTGTGGAGTGAGTTTCACTCTAGTGAGCATAGACTCCCTCTATCCCGAAATGATCTTCTCATTTGCCATTTGTCATTGTCCCAAAAGTTCTTTCCATTTCTACAATTTAGGCTTAAATGTGCATAAACACAACATGACTAGTGAAACAAGTGTTTATGTCCTTAAAAGATCATTTCGGAACGTAGGGAGTATATTTTATCAAGGAATTTCTCCCTTCTAACAATGGATTTTGAGTTGAATGCTCAAACAATAGTATGAAAAAAGTAGGATACAATTGTGTGATTTTATATAGTTTGCCGAATAATGTGCTTGCATCTATCTTCTGTTAACTCATTGATCTTCCAATTTAAATTGCAGCATGAAGCGAATTCTTTCAAGGTACAAGAAGTGCACAGACCCTTCAGCTTCTTCTGTAAGAGAACTCGAGGCCGACCAGGTATATAGGATCTTGATCAACTCGTGTCAACTTCTTGAAACCGAAATTAAACGATACTCCCTCCGTCCCTAAATGGATGTCCAAATGTCATTTAAGTGGAAATCTCTACTTTTTATACAATTAAATGGTAAAGATTCATAAATATTTTTGTTATCCACTTTTCAAACATTTAGTTTTGCAAGTATAAAGAGACTGGTGAAAAACGTTTGGTAAAAAAACACTTAGGGACAAAGTTATTTTCGAAAAAGACATTCATTCTGGGACAAAAATTTCATGAAAATGGAAATTCATTTAGGGACAGAGGGAGTATTATGATTGGGTTTTTTTCCAGAACAACTCTTATACTCCCTCTGTCCCAAATTGGATGACCATTTTTGTCGCAAAATGAATGATCTTTTGAAACTTTAACATCAAATAATTAAGTCCCTAAATGATTTTTTTGTTACTACCTCTGCCCCGGAATAAATATCGCCGTTTTTCGTACGTCAGTACGAAGGAACTTTGAGCAATAATTTCAAGTTGATGTAATCATTCTAATGAAAATTCAAAAATTGTTATTGATAGTATTTATATTAGTGTATCAATAACAAGTTTTACAACTTTATTAGGATAATTAGATCAACCTAAATTTTTTGCTAAAAGTTCTCTGTACTAACGTCCAAAAAATGGCGACATTTATTCCAGGACAGAGAGTAATTTTTTTTCAGAGTTCATACATTTTTGCAAAACTAAAATTTTGAAAGTGAATAGCAAGAATGTTTATGATTTTTATTTTTTTTTAAAATCAACATTTTCAAAATGACTTTTAAATTCAAAATGGTCATTCATTTTGGGAAGAAGGGAGTATGATTCTACAAAGGGTGGAAAACCTTAATTTTACCATATGTCTTCATGTGCTCTAGTTTGTAGTTTCTGAATACTCCCTCCGTCCCAGCAGAAGTGACACCAATTTTTGGGACACGGAGATTAAGAAAAGGTAGTAGGTGTGTGGTAGAAAATGAAGAGAGAGAATGAGTGGGGTAAATAGTAGTGTTGGTTGAATAAAATGAGTGGTGGAAAATGAAGAGAGAGAATGAGTGGGGTTGATTAAATATAAATATATCAAAACATTTCCATTTTAGGCAGTGTCACTTGTGCTGAGACCATAGTTACCGGGAACTCCCAACCCCCCCTCGTCCCACGTCCCGGGAACACGCGTCCCGGGTTCACAAGGGAACTCGACCCAAAGTACTCAAACAATCGTACCGGAAAATAAACGGTCACAAACGTAGAATCGTGTCTGCATTTACAATCTTTTATGGTTATCCGCCTTTACATTATACTCTTTTATCTCCCTAAAAGTATATATACATAAATATATTTAAGTGTGTGTGTGTATATATATGTTATTATATTCAACTTAGTGATGTGTTTTCAACATAGAGCGTACCACGTTCCCAATTGATCCTACCCCCCAACGTACCCAAAATTTACTAAGTCACGTTCCTCGTTCCCGTACCCGTCCCGCGTCCCGAAACGTCCCACGTTCCTGGTAACTATGGCTGAGACAGACCGAAAAGGAAATAAGTGTCACTTGTGCTGGGACGGAGGGAGTATGTCCTATAACTTTGACACATGTAGTACTAACAAAGCTACCCATCTCAAAATAGATACTACCCTTTAATTATTATCTATCCCAAGCCATTTTATGCTAGATTAATATTTTCTGCAATTTCTGTTATAACCAAGTTGTGCTTTGCGCAGTCCACTTTGACTAGATAGTTAGTGATGAAGAGGATAAGAACAGACTTAGGTTTTTCTTTGTTTCTTTTTTCTAATGTTTTGTTTCTGTTTCTTTACTATCCAGAGGCAGGACTCGAAGGAGGTGGAAACTTTGAAAGAGGAAATTGAGAAAATCAAACAGAAACAGATGTATGCACTTTCGTAACTAAAAAAAATATGTTTGTTGTTATATTGCACTATTTCAAAAGTAGCTCACTTTGTGTATTTAATAATTTTATGCCGTTTTAGGCAGCTGCTGGGTAAGGACCTCACTGGTATGGGCTTGAATGAACTACAGCAGCTAGAGTACCTACTAAATGAAGGCTTAATATCTGTGAAGGAGACGAAGGTTTGATATTTCTTGTTCCGGTCATCCTCCAATTCAAAAAATTGAATTGCTTATATACTCCCTCCGTCCCAAAATGATCTTCATATTTGACTATTCAAACTTTTTAAGGATACGTACACTTGCTTCACTAGCCATGTTGTATTGATGTACATTTAAGCCTAATTGTAGAAATGGGAAGAACTTTTTGGGAGAATTAAAAATGGCAAATGAGAAGATCATTTCGGGACAGAGGAAGTACATTTTAAGAGTCTCTTTGAAGCTAACAACTTTTTTTTTAAATCTTTTTTAGGAAAGGATACTATTAGAACAACTGGAGCAATCAAGGGTGCAGGTACAAAGAGCATCATATTTGATATATTATTCATTAATTTGAAATATTAATATTGCACAATGGTTAACGTAATACAATAATATTGATGTTACAGAAGATGAAAATGTTTTGTTCTCTTAATTATGAATAGCTCAATGGCTTAATTATAACAGTCTTACTTTGGTGAACTAGGATTATAGCAAGAAGTTTGAATGTTAGGAAATTGGCCTTGGGTATTCACAAATCAAGTGGTTTTTATGACCAGTGGAAGCCACATTTTGGAATTATGTCATTTTTTATCATCTTTTAAGTTTAGAAAAATAACATTTTTACAAGTAAAAATTGTATTTTTTTAAATCAATTTTGACCCCCTTTGATTTAGGAAAAAAAAAATACAGCTATATCGTAATTTTGACCTTCGTGTAAATTCCTGGCTTCGCCAGTGTTTATGACATCACTTTGGGGACATGTTTTCACGAATTTTCTTTGGCATTGGCCTAAAGATAATGTTAGGATCTAGTGACCCCTTCTCGGTTATATGTCATCCAAGTGTATCCACTCGAGTCCAGATCTCCTTCTATTTAGACATGGCCAAACACGGTTCCAGTTCCGGGTCCGGTCCCTAGATGGAGGAACCGCAACCGAACCGTGACTTGCACGAGTACGGGTACGGATACTGCACGGGTCCTATGCATAGTTATTAAAAGCGCGCCTAGGCGCGCGCCTAAGCTCAGGGCGCAGAGAGGCGCAACGTTGGAGCCTGGGGTGCGCCTAGGCTTCGGGCTCCGCAATTGAGCGGCAATTAGATCGTAATTAAAACTAATACGCGACTAATACTCTTCCTCTCCCACGACTTCCTCACGTACACGCACCATATCTCTGTATAAGAGTAGCGATCTCTAGAACTCCTTCAAACTAACACCGACAACCTCGGCGACCTGGGAAGAACTCCGGCGACCTCCGGCGAGTATGAGGAAGATGAAGATTCAGAACAAGGACAAATTTGAAGAGGCAGCAGAAAAGGTGTATGTGGAAGAAGATGATGTGTATGAAGATGAGGATTGGGAAGGATGAAGGGATCTTAGGATGACCAACAACTGCTTATCATTTTATAGGAGTTAGACTTAGAGTCCTTCTGTTTGAACTTCTCTTTATGCTTGTTTGAACATCTATTCATGCTTGTTTGTTTTATGACTTATAACGTATGTTTGATTTACTACTTTGGTGTTGTATGTATATTATATTATAGATAGTATTTTAAGGCATTTTTGCGGGCTTCGTTGCTTAGGCGCGCGCCCGCCTTGCGCCTTACGCTTAGGCTCCGGGCACAACTTTTGTGCCTTGGTGCGCCTTGGGCCTTTAATAACTATGGTCCTATGGTTTTGGGTCCACGGGTCTGACGGGTCCTTTTTTATTTTTTTTCAAATTTAACTGTCAAACTTTTAACAGAATCTGTTAAATATTTAATAGATTCTGTTAATTAACGAAATCTGTTTAAAAAATAACAATTTTCTGTTAAAATCAATGAAATGTTAATTTTTTAACACATTTGTAACCGAACTGCATCAAACGCGGGTACGGTTCCGACGGGTCACGGGTTTTGCAAGGGTCCGGTTTTTACAGGTCAAATCCGGGTCCGGTTCCACGGATTGTCACGAGCCCGGGTACGGGTTGGCCATGTCTACTTCTATCTCACCCTTTTTACCATTTTGTTGTAGTCTACAGTAATTACTTAATGATTCCTCTCTCCTTGTCTTCAAGTGAGTGTACATTTTATAATATTATTTTTAAATACTACTCTCTCCGTCCCATAATGATAATGTTCAAACATATTTACAACATAGTGTCATTTTCATTACTACCCTTTGTGAGCTCCATTTATTACCCCCACTAAACTCTCTCTTGCAACAACCATCCATTCTCAATAGATTCACCATAAGTTAAAGTTTGGAAGTTAAATCATTTCACCAATTTTAAAAATAAGACTATCTTTTATGGAAAAAAAAAACAAATAAAAAGATGGACTATCATTTTGGGACAGAGGGAGCACTACACGTCTACACCTTTAAAGATGGATAGTACAGACTTTTATTTTATATTTTCTTTCAATAATTTTTAAAAGTCAGTTTTTTGTTAAAATACCCCTCAAAGACAATAATGGACCCTCACTTAAGGATGTAGGGAGTAGTATTTAGTCTTCTAACAGAGAGAATGTTGACCATACATGAGGGGCACGTTGAAAATATATGCGTTAGCGTTGGGTGCTATTTATTGATATTGATATATTTTCTCTGTTTCCTCTCTAGGAGCAACGAACCTTGCTGGAGAATGAAACTCTGCGCAGACAGGCAATCATCAAATTATTGCTTTATATACAGTGATTTTACAGTGAATTTTTAGGCTTAAACACCTAATCTATCCGTTCACTTTGTTAAATTTCTGTTTTCCTTTGTAAAATGAAACAGGTGGCAGAGCTCCGGGGTCTCTTCCCATTAGCTGAATGTACTCAGCCGGTTTACCTGGAATACCATCCTACGGAAACAAATGCTTTAATCGAAAAAGATAATGTTTTAAGCCCAGACACTGTCTCTAATTATGGATCTGATAATGCAGACTCGATCACCACCTTGCAATTAAGGTATATTTTCTTCCTTCAAATTTCTATTCCCTTCCCTTCCGTTCCCAGTTTTATTTTGGTTATTCATGCTTGCTGGAGAGACTCGATTTACCATCTATATGAGAGGCAATCTAAGCCCCTTGGAACAAAATCCTGGCTTCGCCACAACCCACAGGAAATGACTTAGACGGGTTCCAGTTTTGTGCAGTTATTCTTAACTATATTTCGGAAATGATTTCCAAATTTGTTTTCGTGGAATGGAGAAATGATAAGATGGTGAGGGGTAGAGGAAGGCCTAAGAAACATGGATATAGGTGAATGAAATTAGTATGGGTCTACTTGGGATTGAAGAAAAACATGGCCTTGAAGAGAATGTAATGAAGGGCAAAAAGCTTGATTTTATTATTTTTATTATTATTCTCTCTTCTTTATTCTTCTTTTTTCCTATATTTTCTATTATTTATATATTCACCTCCTCCCCCACCCCCCCCCCAAAAAAAAAATAAATAAATAAATTTAAAAATTCTTTCCATCTAAAGCTTTCACAATTGTTCGTCTTCTCTAATCTTCTCACCTTTTTTCATTGACTATCTCATATGTTGATTCATGTTAGCCAACTCCAAATCATTTTGGGACTAAGGTTTTTTTTTTTCGTTTTTGTGTTTTTTTTTTAATCTTTATGCAATACCTGCTTAAATATTGTTCATTTTATCTGCCACGATTAAACCAGTGTAATATGCACTTAATTTTATGAGCAGGCCACCATCGCCATCCCGTGTTCCCCAGAAGAGGAAGGCGTCAGAAAGAGAAGCGACTCATTCAAGCACCTCCAATAGTCAAATGGACGTGTGATCCATCTCCGTTATATATGGGGGATGGTTGCTCCGCGCCCCATCTAGCAATAGTAGCAAGAACATTGAAATGAATGTGAAAATAGTTTTGTAGAATCTTTTTTTATTCAAGTCCTTCAAATGAATTTGCAAGATGATTGAAATGTTTGTTTAGGTGGTACTACTCCTTTTGAGGAGGTTTTTTAACTACAGATATGTAATGTTTAAATTCCATTTCTATTTTTAGGTTTGGATATTGGAGATGATGTAAGAATTTAGACCTTTATGCTTAATACTCCCTCCGTACCACCTCATTTGATATCAACTCAGTGGGCACAATGATTAAAAAAAAATAGGAGAGAGAATTAGTGAAAAGAAGTGTTGTGAGTAGGAAAACTAAAGTAGAGGAGAGAATGAGTGGAGAGAATAGTAATTAGATTTGTGTTGTAAGTATAAAAATGTTTCATTTTGGGTAATATAAGTAAAGTGAGACAGAATAAAATGAAAATTAGTATGAAGTGAGGTGGGACGGACGGAGTATATTCAAGTGTTATTCTTCTATTTTTCTTTTTCTGCGATGCATATTATCTTATTTCCTCTTCTTGTTGGATTTTGGAGTGCTTGTCGGGCTACTTCAATAAGGCATTCAGGCCTTCTATCATGATCCCCATGGTTATTGGGAGAAACTCCATTAAAAGGGCAAATAGCACATTAGTGCCGCAAAGTTTCATATGAGTTGCAATTTAGGTCCTAATGTTCCAATTTTGACAATTTGGTGCCTAATGTTCACCTTTTGTGGCGAAATGAGTCTTTTTGGATGGTCATGGATGGAAGCTAACGAAATTAATGAAAAATTTAACGAGCTTCTTTAAAAGTTGCATTTGGTGTGTGTGTGTGTGTGCGTGTGGGTGGGGTGGGGGGAAGGAGACGAAGAAGGTAGAAGTTTATTTTTGATTTTTTATTTTCCCTTTTCAAGCAAATTTAGGTTAAAGGAAGTTTTTTTAAGGCTAAACTATGGACTAATATCTAAATTTAGCCCTTTACATTATTTCTAAACATAATTTTAGCCCCTTTACTTAAGGAAATAGAATTATAAATGACTTTAGTGTAAGGTATTTTTATTTTTATAATTTTTACTACTATTCAAAAAATTATTATTTTAAATGATAAACAATATTTTACTTTGATATTTATTATATTTTTATGGGTTAATTAAAATATTCATTCTTTTATTAATATAATATAATATAATGTATATATATATATATATATATATATATATATATATATATATATAATTTTAGGAGTTGTAATATTTTTAATAAAATGGGGTCAACATAAATAATTATTGAACTTTATGGGTAAAAAATGCAATTTTTAAAAAAGATCGTTAAATTTTTCGTTGATTTTGTTAGCTTCCATCCATGACCATCCAAAAAAGACCCATTTCGCCATAAAAGGTGAACATTATGTTGGGAATTTAGTGGTACCCTGTTGCAATCTAAATAAAGAACACAAACCCACAAGCACAATAATGGAAGAATCACACACACAAGAACACAAGAATTGTTTACCCGGTTCGTTCAACACATGAACTACGTCCGGGGGAAATTGCCAAGCCAATATATTATTAATCACACCTTAATAATCTGCTACAATGTGTCCTAGGTCGTGACTATGCTTATATAGCAGTACAAGGAAGATCTAAATCAAATTAAGGAGAGATTTTGTCAAAATAGGAAACAAATCAGCCCAGCCGGCATACCAAGCGCCCGCTTGGGTCTAGGCGAGCGCCCGCTCGAATTAATTCCCCCAGGCGGATCAACTCACTGTCCAAATGAGCGCCCGCCTGGTCCAGGGCAAGCGCCCGCCTGCTCCTCCGCCAGGAACTCCTCCGGTTTGAACCCTTTTTGATCTCCACCAACTCCCCCGACTTAGACTCATTTTCTTCCTCATAGTTTAGGATCCAATCCCAACAAATTAGGCACCAAATTGCTAAAATTGGAACATTAAAACCTAAATTGCAACTCATATAAAACTTTAGGGCACTAATATACTATTTGACCTTAAAACAAGAAGAACAAGAAGAGGCTAAGGTTATAAAAAAATTGTTATATTTAGGCCACAAATAGAGTTATTACTCAAATTGATTAGATGTTAAATTATGGACGAGTGGAACTTGCAAACCCAACATCCAATATCTATTGAGAAAACTTTTTGTAAGCAATTTTTTTTTTTTACATTAATATTGTTAGAAAATCAGACTGTAAAGATGACAAAAATAACGAACTCAAATCGACAAACAAGAACACATAATTTTACGTGGTTCACCAACAACCTATTGGCTACGTCCACGGGCAAAAGGAGACATATATAATTAATATGGCGGAAAAACAATTACAGAAAATGATCACACTAATCTACTTTGCATGATTTTTTATCAGAAAATTCTTGACTATGCAAACCCTAGATCTAGAATTATTGATCTCGATTACTGTCTCTAAACAATTAAGGTACTAAATTATATTTGGGATTTGGAGTCTATATACGCGTGTATATACACGACCTAGTCTAATTACATAAGGACTCCTTATGTAATTGCAATTTATTTTATACGCGTGTATATAAACTTGTGAGGGAGTATTAGCCATACTCCTTTCGTTTCGAAATTACTCTGTCTCAGAATTAAGAACTTGTTAATTTAATCCATTTAAATTAGGCGTCTCCAATTTAAAAGGCATTAATCCTAACAAATACTCCCTCCATCCCGAATTAACGTTCTTAGTTTGACTTTGCACGGAGATTAAGATAAAATAAATGTTGTGAGTGTGAAAAGTAAAGTAGGAGTGAGAAAGTGGGTAAGAAGTTTTTGTTGTGAGAATAACAGGTGGGTCCCATTTTCCATTTTAGGTAATTAAGTAAAGTAAAAACCTTAAATTGGGACAGACCAAAAAGAAAAGTAAGAACCTTAAAGCGGAACAGAGGGAGTACTATTTTTTCTTATAAATAAACAGTGTCTAAATTTACTTTTTATTTGGCACATAGGGAGTAGACATATCCAAATAGAACCGGGAACCGACGGAACCGGCGGGTAGAACCGGAACCGGGAACCGGCGAGAACCGGGAACCGCCGGAACCGGGAACCGAACGTAACCGAGAACCGGATTGAAACGGTTCGAATACGAATCCAACATATTCAGAACCGAGGAACCGGCGGAACCGGGAACCGAGCACCGGAACCGAGAACCGGGAACCGAACGGTTCTCTGCATCAGATGACTTTAAAGATGTTTGATCATTATGGTAGGTTGGCACTAGCTAATATATATACTGATATTCATACTCCCTCCGCCCCAAAATACTTGTAGTTCTAGGATTTTCACACAAATTAAGAAAAAAAAATTAATACATGTGTAATGGACTATATTACTCTTGGAACATTTCAAGTATCAAGACAATTTAATACTTTTACAATGACAACACTATCATAAATAAGGGTATATTTGATAAACAATGTCAAAAATGTATAGATAATAGCAAAACTACAAATATTTTGGGACAAACCTCAACTCCTTAAACTACAAGTATTTTGAAATGGCGGGAGTATTACATTTTAAACGGGACGGAGGGAGTATTACATTTTAAACGGGACGGAGGGAGTATTACATACTTATTAGATGGTGAGATGGAACCGGTGGAACCGCCGGAACCGGAACCGGCGGATAGAACCGGGAACCGGGAACCGGATTAAGATGGTTCGAATACTGTTCCGGCCATTTGGGAACCGGGAACCGGCGGTTCCGGAACCGGAACCGTTTGGACATGTCTAATAGGGAGAATACGTTCAAGATTAGGAAAATGAATTCATAGTTTATACAAATTCTTTTGGTTATATTGAAGTTACAAAAGAGTTACGCAAAAAATTTCTTACAAACAGTATTGTCAGTGAATGATTGATGCAAAATTTTGCTTACAAACACTATCATTGGTGAATGATTGGATGTCGAGTTTGCAGGTCCCACTATTTATTAATTCAACATCCAATTAATTTTTCACTTGTTTTACTTGCTTCTACCTACATGAAAATGTCAACGAAGTAATAAAGGGGCGTTGAAAATGTTGGATGAAAATTTATGGACAATGATGGAGAGACTCAGAAAACAAAAGTGAAGATGAAGATGCTATAGGCTATCTATAAGATAATATTTTCTCCGTTATGTTGCAGAGAGCTTCTTGGAAAAACTATCTTGGGGATGTAATACCTATCAATATAAGAATATCAACGACTGCAATTCGTTGTGTCCTTGGAACCTGAACTCAAGCCCAAAAAATATTTAGAACTCAGGAAGAAGAAAACAAACAAGGTGAGGAAGAGAATTGTTTTTCGGTGCAATTGCCTAAACATCCGATCCCCTTATATACCAGTCGGAGAGGCATAGAAGGCCAAGCGTAAGGTCACGAAGCCATTCCAAAACAACCGCGAAAGCCATTCCAAAACCGCCGCAAAGCTTTTTCGGAGACCCCTTCATTAACGGCTCTATTATTCAAATTACAGTTAATAACTGTATATATTTAAATAACGCCGTTAACCCCCGTTAAATTGCTAACTATATATATATATATATATATATATATATATATATATATATATATATATATATATATATATGATGGATGAGTTTTATACTCATTTATTGGGTATTTTTCTAGACTTATTCTTTGTGAAATACTTGAGTTTTGGTTATTTAATGTGGGTTTTAGTGTTTATTTAGAAATCAGGTAAAACAGGTGAATAGTACATAATTTAGAAGAGTTATGGCGAAAATTGCAATTCCAGGTACTTAAGTGGAAATATCAGAAAGTTGAGGGCTGCCGTGCTGAAGCTGAAGATACCAGGGACTGTTGTGCAGAATCTGAAAACTGGAGTGAACAATCTGCAGTACTGGAAGTTCAGGGACTGTTTTGTAAATTCTGAAAGTTGGAGGACCATTTTGGAAATTCGTAATATCTCAGGGACCATTGAGGAAATTCGGAGTCCAGCCTTGAAGAGCCCTAAAAATCAGTCCAAGCCTTGGAGAAAAAGAAATAGTTGACTTGTTTAGTTAGGATTTTATTCTAGTTTCCTAATTCTTTTATTATTCCTTTTTTATTTTGTATTTCCTTTTAGTTTTAGGTTAGGTTTTCCTATAAATACTAGCTTAGATTAATTGTTTTGACATCCATAATTCTACCTTTCCTCCATATTATTCTTGGGATTGGTTCTTTGTCTATGAAGAACTAATTTCACCATCTATGGATTGGAGGTAACTTGTATCAAATACTTATGCTTTAATTTAATTCTTAGTTCAATTATTAGTGGTTTGTCGCAAGTTTTAATTCTTCCATTCAATCTTAATTCTTGTTCATTAAAATATTTATCATTATTAATTCTTTAGTTTCAATTATATTTTAAGATATAAATTGGCTTTAGAATTATTGGGTATATATTGCTGCACTAGCGTGGGTGATTATACGCTGACCACTATTTTAATGATTAGATTCAATTGAGGACCTAGCGGAAGTCAAAAGGATCTAGGTTCATTTGTTCTTGGGATCTTCATGAATTTCTTGCATATTGTATAGACCTAGCGGAAAGTATAATATAAAAGAAATAATAGGATTGCAATCCGGCGACCGGACCGTCCCAATTCTTACTTTAGTGAACGAACCATTGTTTGGAGATTGATTCTTTTATGATTTGTGACACCATAATAATTGACATCTTTAATCAAATAAGCATAAGTAGGAGATACTTGTGAATCCTTTCCATAGATTTTTCCTCCATATTCATATCCATTTATCTATCTTTGTTTAATTAGTTTATTTGCTTTCTAGTTAATTAGATTAAATCACTAAAAAACCAAACTTTTATTTTATGTTATTTTATTTTACTATTAGTTAAATTGCTATCTTCTACAAGTCTCTGTGGATTCGACACCCTGCTATTGCATATACTACTACGGTGATCTTGTGCGCTTGCAAGGGTTATAATTTGTTCATCAAGTTTTTGGCGCCGCTGCCGGGAACTTGTTTAGATAATTAGTAGTTTAATTAGTAGTGTAAATATTTGTTTATAATTTTATTTATTTATTTATTATTATTTTCTAAAAGAATGTTTGAAGTTGTTAATAATTTAGAGAACTCGTGGCATGATCAAGTCATCAATGAATTTTTGGTTGCTCTAGAGGTTGATGAGAAGAGGGCAAGTGAGGATGTTGAGAATGAGAATGTAGGCCTTCAACCCATTAGCAATTATGTGGAGAAATCATGGCATGAGCAAGTCATCGATGAAATTGAATTTGCCCTATATGGAGGTGAGGAGAGGATTATTGAAGAGGTTCACAATTTTATTGTTATATCTGATAAGCCCGATGAACATTATTGTAGTGACATCCATCTTCATCCTCTTGGCAAGTTAAATGAAAAACTTGGTGTTGAGATTTCTTCCCCTTGTGATTGTGGAGAAAGTGATAAAGATCCGAAAGTGAAAAAGCCCCAGAAAATAAAACGTAAAAATCCCTATTGCATTCTTAGTGAGTTAATAAAACGGAAATCATACATGGGGAATGATGTGAATTTTCGTACTAGAGAAAAGGTAAAGTGGGCTAAAGGGCGTAAAATAAAAGTTAAATTTGGTAAAGTTTAATATTTGTGCATTTATTTATTTGTTTTATGTTTTGAGTCGTTCGAATGAACCTCCTTGAGTTTGTGGGTTTATAGAGGAGTGTATATAGTTGTCACCCTCCAAAAAGATTTTCTATTTTTAGTTTTTATAGATTTCTAACATTTAACGTGTCTGTTAGTATTTCTGTGCAAATTCTGACGAAAGCAGGTCAAATTAACGAAAGATGGGGCTGAACTGCATAGATAAAATGGAGGCAGGGGTCAATTTGTAAAATGAAAATTAGGGACAGAATTTATATGCGAGCGGATTGAGAGCGCGCTTGAAGCGACAGTTTATGCGCTTGGGGTTAAAAAAAAAAAAAAAAAAAACAAAGGGAAAATAAAATCGGGTAGGGAATGGAATCCCTAAATCAAAGAAATCCTTAGCCCGAGCAAGCACCCCCACCACGCCGCCGTACACACCAGTCCGGCGAATCACCGGTCGAAACCCCGCCCACCCCTCCTGACTCCGGCCGTTCACTACAATCTCTGCATAGTCCTGTACTTCAGACACCGCATCCACAGGTTCCGTCATGTTCTTCAACCTCATCAACGGCGTGTCCTATCTACGGTCATTTACAATCCGGCTACCACTTTCTAGTCCGACGGCAGCAACCCAGATCCGACCTCCATCTCTACGGCGACTCTCTCTCTTTAACAACTGGTCGCCGAGCCACACCAGCTCCCTTACCGCCGTCCGTCGCTCACAGCCGGCTGGTCCCCACTCCAAATTCATATCATGGTCCTCTCACAACTTCTTAGAGCCGTCTTCGTTCTTCTCCGGCATTGTCTTAAAAATCTCCGGCAATCAAGAATCTTACGCAGGCCGGTCACTCTCTGATTCCGGCCAGCAACTCACACGGCTCTACAACAAACAGACCACAAGTGATATCCACTTGCACTTGCAGAAAATTTGATGTGAACATCAACAGATGCTTGCACAGTTGAAGGGAGGTATCGATTTCTTTAATTTATTCAATTTTTTTGCCATCCTATTATGCTAATTGGTTAAGTGCATAGCATTGCTGATAATCATAATTATGCGGTAATGCTTTTATGGGTCAATGCTGGTAAATATGTGGATGCATCATTGTTACTTTGTTAGTGAGAGTGTATTGTTCTGTTTAGGATTTTGCTGTGGGATTGCTATAAGTGCTCGATATAAAGTGCTGGTTTGATATTAATTGTAACACAATGAGGACATTGTTCATTTTAAGTTTGGGGGTGGAGAAGTTGTCATGTGCTATAACATGTTACCTGTTTTTCTTAGTTTCTTAGTTTAGTTAAAAAAAAAAAAACTTTTTTATAGTTAACTATGTTTCTATTTTTGGGTTGGTTCGAACTACGGTGACCTGAGCCCCTTATTGTCTTAGGGGAAACGTAGGCAGCTTCGGTGCGGTCAAAGTTTCGAAATTTTTGAAAACATTTATTGTTTTTCCCATAGTTGCGTGTCTCTTAAAACCACGATGAGGACAATTATGTGATGTGATGTATCTATCCTTGTTTTAATATGTATTAGATTAATTTTGGTTCTTTGCTTAAGTATGATAGTTCGGTTGTGAATCTCTAAATTTAAGTGCACTACCGAGTCTCCCTTAGTTGATAATTTTGATTTACTTTATCGAGTTTATAGTGCACCGTTATCCCTTAGGTTAATGAGTTTGTGTGAAAATAAAGCCTCTTAAAACCTAAAATATGGGTACGATTTAAACACTTGCGGTGTATATATGGGTTGGCACCCCAAGTTCTTAGAATTAATGAATGAAAAAAGGCGACTTGGGAAAAGTGGGAGCAATGGCAAAATAAATAAATAAATCAATAAATAATAATGAAAATGTGCAAAGTTGCTTTGGTGTTACCTCCAGACGTGTAGGTTAGCCGGTTAGGGGCTATTCTAGCTTAACCAGATTTCTAGGTATGCAGTAGCGTTATGGAGGGAGAGCTTTTCCATCGCGATGGTCCGTTCCAAGCTCGAATCCGAAGTGAAGGCCAACTCCCTCCCCAAGAGTTCATCCTAATTGTGTGCTAAAAGCACTTAAGTTGAAATATGTGCGTGAAATGTCAATAATTAAGTTTGGGGGTGCCTTTGTTTGATAAGTGTCGAGTGCTAAATGGTATTCATATTTTACTTATTAAGAATGTTTTATATGATAGACAAAATCAATAAAATATAGGATGATGGTGTACTTGGCTTTATAAAAATAGATCATGTTTGAAAACAAAAGGGAGAATTGGTACTCACGCACACACAGAGATTCACCGCTTAATTATAATGCATATGCAAATTAGCAAAATTAATGTAATACATATTAACACTTGCATAGGTAGATCTATTCATATCTTGAGGCACGTGGTAAGACTGATGCATGTAATTGTGGTGAATACAAGAATGTGGGGTCGTAGATAATTATTGGATAGTGTTTAGTTAGAGTAGATAGTTTTTATTTATGTTTTCGTTTGATTTTGTTGTTTGCTCGAGGACTAACAAAGTTTAAGTTTGGGGGTATTTGATGGATGAGTTTTATACTCATTTATTGGGTATTTTTCTAGACTTATTCTTTGTGAAATACTTGAGTTTTGGTTATTTAATGTGGGTTTTAGTGTTTATTTAGAAAGCATGTAAAAACATGTGAATAGTACATAATTTAGAAGAGTTATGGCGAAAATTGCAATTCCAGGGACTTAAGTGGAAATATCAAAAAGTTGAGGGCTGCCGTGCTGAAGCTGAAGATACCAGGGACTGTTGTGCAGAATCTGAAAACTGGAGTGAACAATCTGCAGTACTGGAAGTTCAGGGACTGTTTTGTAAATTCTGAAAGTTGAAGGACCATTTTGGAAATTCGTAATATCTCAGGGACCATTGAGGAAATTCGGAGTCCAGCCTTGAAGAGCCCTAAAAATCAGTCCAAGCCTTGGAGAAAAAGAAATAGTTGACTTGTTTAGTTAGGATTTTATTCTAGTTTCCTAATTCTTTTATTATTCATTTTTTATTTTGTATTTCCTTTTAGTTTTAGGTTAGTTTTTCCTATAAATACTAGCTTAGATTAATTGTTTTGACATCCATAATTCTACCTTTCCTCCATATTGTTCTTGGGATTGGTTCTTTGTCTATGAAGAACTAATTTCACCATCTATGGATTGGAGGTAACTTGTATCAAATACTTATGCTTTAATTTAATTCTTAGTTCAATTATTTGTGGTTTGTCGCAAGTTTTATTTCTTCCATTCAATCTTAATTCTTGTTCATTAAAATATTTATCATTATTAATTCTTTAGTTTCAATTATATTTTAAGATATAAATTGGCTTTAGAATTATTGGGTATATATTGCTGCACTAGCGTGGGTGATTATACGCTGAACACTATTTTAATGATTAGATTCAATTGAGGACCTAGCGGAAGTCAAAAGGATCTAGGTTCATTTGTTCTTGGGATCTTCATGAATTTCTTGCATATTGTATAGACCTAGCGGAAAGTATAATATAAAAGAAATAAAAGGATTGCAATCCGACGACCGGACCGTCTCAATTCTTACTTTAGTGAACGAACCCTTGTTTGGAGATTGATTCTTTTATGATTTGTGACACCATAATAATTGACATCTTTAATCAAATAAACATAAGTAGGAGATACTTGTGAATCCTTTCCATAGATTTTTCCTCCATATTCATATCCATTTATCTATTTTTGTTTAATTAGTTTATTTGCTTTCTAGTTAATTAGATTAAATCACTAAAAAACCAAACTTTTATTTTATGTTATTTTATTTTACCATTAGTTAAATTGCTATCTTCTACAAGTCTCTGTGGATTCGACACCCTACTATTGCATATACTACTACGGTGATCTTGTGCGCTTGCAAGGGTTATAATTTGTTCATCAATATATATATATATATATATAGGCCGGATCTCTTACGGACCGGTGCGTACGCACCAATTGAGAATATAACGTGTTTTATCCTTTTTGATACTTTCCAGCCCTGGTTTCTTTCTTGCCTTTTTCCCAAATTCTACGAAAATAAAAAGAGAACGGGGAGATTAGCCTGTCCCGTATTTAGGAGGAGAGAGGACCTATTTCTGGCGTCGGCGTCGTCACCGTTCTTCATTTAAGTTTTTTCAAAGACTTAGACTTGTTATTTCTCTTCTTAAATGGAAGCAATTTTTTCAATTTGTGTTTTAAAAATTGCTTGCATTTGCTGCCCATTCTCTCTAGCTTAAGTCTTACCCAAAAAAGGAGATCGACATTGAACAGTTAATGGCTTGCTTCCAAATGAATTCGAGGGCCGTCCTTGTACCTCCACATAAATTGGGTTTATTATTGTTTATAGGGTTTCAAATTATTTGGCATACGACAACCTGAGAATTACAAAATTGGTCTTCCTTGTCTCATCGAATTGGGGTGTATTCTTTTCTTGGGGTCAATAGCGAACAATGAAGATGAAGAAAGAATGTGGATAAAGTGAGATAACAGGGGAGAAAGAGATATGCAAGGGACTTTGTTTTTGGCTAATATGCATATTTTGAACCAGGTTGAGTTAATAACAAGGATAACGATGGCGCCGGAAAAGGTCGTCTTTGTCGGCCGGGAAACATGGCCTGCTCTCTCTCTCTCTCTCTCTCTCTCTCATCATCATTCTCCCCTGCATCTGGTTTAGGTGAAGAAAAATAAACGCTGCTTATATATGTGTGAGAGGAGAGAAAGTAAAGATGGAAACGCCGCGTTAATTTTCAACGAGTTCGTACGGATTAGTCCATACTTGATATGCTCTATATATATATATATATATATATATATATATATATATATATATATATATATATATATATATATATATATATAGGGGGGTATAGGGCAGATTTTAGCGGTCTCTGTTAACCATTTAGGGGGGTATAGGGCAGATTTTAGCGGTCTCTGTTAACCATAAATTTATATTTAGCATGATAAAATTTAACATAATAATTTTTTTTACAGGGAAGGTAGTTTTACTTACAGTTTGTAGCGAGCGGAATTTGAGGTGGAGATAGGGGCTTCTATAAACAGCGGAGAAATACTGCTTCTATAAACAGCGGAGAAATACTCTTTTTTTTTTTTTTTTTTTTTTTTTTTTTTTGTATAGGGCTATAATATGAAGTACTGAAGGATTTTAAAGGAATTTAAGTAATATAACTAGGGGAATCGGAAGGGGGATTTTAAGCTGCCATTAAGAAAAGATTGCTTCTTATTAGATTGCTCTCGTGGTTTTTCAACTCGTTCTTCCAAATGAAAACTAAGGAGGCTTTTTATAGCCTTGAAACTTACAACCTATTTATCCGGTGATGATTACCGGTTAACCTAGAAATGAAAGAAAACAAATTTAAGCGAATAATACTTTACAAAAAGGAACTCTGCGGAAAATTTTTCAAAAAGAAAACAGTAATTTCGACAATAATTTCAAAAGTTTGATGCTGTCTGTCGGCCGCCTTCTGTCGTTTTTCTTTCTTCTTCGTCATTGCTTACGATTGTTATCCGCCAGCTGTCTAAAAGTCTCGGTAGTTACTGTCGATTGTTGGGATAGTGTCTCCGTCTGATTGTGCATCTTGCATAATGTCGTCACATGGCCATGGTTCACATGGACATGGCCATGTATTTTCTTCATCCGTGTCATTGATGTATTTTTCTTTTAATGTATCTCCTTCACCCGTGAATGGGAGAAGCATGTTCCAATTATCTCTTGCCCAAATCTGGACATAATGTCCTTCTGCCATTAATTTGAAAAATTGCCAAGGAAAGTGGCTGGGAATGTCTGGGGTTTGTTGATGCTTCTTTATGAAACTGTTATGGAATTCTGTGATTTTGTCGACATCTTGTTCATGAAGCCAAGAAAGGCTTGAGAAGTCGATATGATCTTCAATTTTGACCGCCGATGTTAACAGAGCTCGATCTTTGGATTTGGTGCTGATGAATATTCTTTTTCTTGCAGGTCTATATGTGTAACTGTCAGCTTCTGGGAAGGATGCAAAAATTTTACATCCAGCTTTTTGTTCATAGGAGTGAGTAGCAATGTTGCCAGCTACCAATGTAAACTTTTCTCCAAATGTATTTAGAATTCTTTCGGTGGTGGGTGTGAAACGGAACTCAATGTAATCAATCATACCATAGTGGTAAAACTGAGTAATAAGTTCTTCTGGCATGTCTGTTTTAAAGAGATCGATCTGTAATAATAATACCCATGTGTCTTTCCCTTCATTGTCTACCCTTTCGACCACTTTTACTCCTGTGAATTTTAATTCTTTAAAAACGATTTGAACTATTTTTTGCTGTAGTTTGTATAATATTAAAGGAAAACCTGTACAAATTTTTTCGGAAATAATGTCATTGAGGCCTTCAATCCTTTCTAGGACTGGTTTTAAAGTCTGCCTCCATGGAATGTCAAGAATGCGTGCTTTAAAGCTGTCGTAATCCCTGTAAATAGGCTCCTGTGTTCTTTTTAATTTATTTTGAAGGATTTCCACTTCCTGTTTTAACTTTTCATTTTCTCTTTGTAACTGTGTTACTTGTGTTTCCTGTGTATCATTGTGAACCACCTCTTTCCCCTTTTGAAAAATGTGCTTTTGGAGATTTACAATGATTTCCTCCTGTTTCTGAATAATTTGTTCTGGCCTTTCTTTTGTGATGTCTGAAAATGTTTTGACCTGTTCCGGCTCTATAAAAAAGTTTTCAAGCCCAAAGTATCCCCTGGCCGTGTTCATGGCATCGGAGAAACTATAAAAACCTTTGTAAAGCGGATCTTTGCACTGTATGTGATTTACGACTGTTTCCCATTTATTAAAAATACCTAATTTTGTGCCACGAAAAATAATGTAATGTGAATATCTTTTCGGAACATTTGTGTTTTCTGGCATTTTTCGAGTTATTTCCAAGAAGTAAAATCCTAAGGAATTTAGAATTTGTACTTTCTTTGTGGACTCATTTGGGAATGTATGTATGTGCCAAAGATTGTCAAGGAGACACTATTGTTTTTCTGTTAGGTCCATCCCGAAAATGGGCCTAAACCTTTTACTTTCTTCTGTGCAAACGGGTAATACATTTGGGCCGAATGTAATAGATTTCTGTTGGGCTTGTGGGATAAATCGGTTTTGTGGAACAAAATGTTTATCAGCCAACTTTAAAGAGCTTGGCCCAGCCTGTGAGGATTTTCTGTTGGGAAATGTTAGGGAGGATGACAGTTTCATGTTTTTGCTGTAGCTTTCCTGCTCTGTTTTAATACCCTCACTGTCTGAAGTATCCATTTCTGTGTGTTTTCCTGTGAGGATGTACCAATCTTCTTTCCTTGTTTTTATCCATGGAACAACCTGTTCAGATTTCTTGAAAGATATTAATAGTGTTATTTTTCCCTTTTATATTTCGAAGTTTATAATGTATCCACTTCCTTGTATTATGTTTTGTAGATTAATCCATCTAGTCCTATTAACTTTTTTACTTTGATCGTTTTTTATGAATTTAACTATGGTTTCACAATCTGTTCTAACCGTAAATTCTTTATTTAAAAATATTTTAAATTTTTCTAATGCGTTAATCAATGCCTGGATTTCATAATCTAAACTCGTCCAATTTAATCCTGTTTTGTTAAAGTTTCCACTAGAATATACACAAACCTTTTCACTATCCTTTGTTGAATACTTATCTGGTTTACAAAGAAGAACGGCTCCCCATCCTTCTTTACATCCATCTGTTTCTATTATGATGTAATCCGTTACTAGTGGTAATTCTAATGGTTGAATCTTTTTTACCACTTCTTTTATTTCTTTTATTAATTTTATATCTTCTTTGTTAAAATTTCTTTGACCATTCTTTGTTGTTTTGCTATATAATGGTCCTACTAATTTTGATAAGTTAGGAATAAATTTTCTGGCATAATTTACTAACCCTAAAAAGGCTTGTATTTGTTTTAAATTTTCAAATTTCTCTGGAAATTCAATAATTTTTGTTGATATATGAGGTTGTAATTCAATTTTTCCATTACCTATTTCTAGTCCTAAAAAGGATATTTTTCTTTTGAAAAGCTCCATTTTTCTTTTTGATACAACTATTCCATGTTTTTTAATTTCACTAAACACTTGTCTTAAATGATTTTCATGCTCTTGTATAGTTTCACTAGCTACTAAGATGTCATCTATATATACCATACAGAAATCATATTTTAAGAATATATCATCCATAAATCTTTGGAATATTGCCGGAGCATTTTTTAAACCAAAACTTAATACGTTCCATTCAAATTGTCCTTCGGAACATGTAAAAGCTGTCCATGGTTTAAAATCTTCTGATAATTTAAGCTGATTATAGCCTGATTTTAGATCGAATTTTGAAAAGATCTTTTTCTTTTGAATTAGATTTATTAAAGAATCTTTGTTAGGTATATTATACCCATCATCTTCTGTGTTATCATTAAGTCTCTTATAATTATAAACTATTCTAGCTTTTCCTCTCTTAATTTCGCTATGGTTTCGTACTATAAAGGCTGCTGATCTATGTGGACTTTCTGATTTTTTAATTAGATTTTGTTTTATCATTTCAGGTATTTGGTTCCTAAATTCATCCTTATCTAGAGGACTATATTCAATATTTGCTGTTCTTATAGTTATGTCAGGATTTTTTATTTTAAATTTGCATATATATGTAACTTTTGAGTTCATAATGTCTTCTCCTATTAATCCTATTTTTTCTAAATGTAAGATAATACGATGATTACTACTTTTTGTTACGTCTATTCCTTTTTCTAATTCATGTGTTAGCATATTTGTTAATAATTTTAGGGGGGTATAGGGCAGATTTTAGCGGTCTCTGTTAACCATTTAGGGGGGTATAGGGCAGATTTTAGCGGTCTCTGTTAACCATAAATTTATATTTAGCATGATAAAATTTAACATAATAAAATTTTTTACAGGGAAGGTAGTTTTACTTACAGTTTGTAGCGAGCGGAATTTGAGGTGGAGATAGGGGCTTCTATAAACAGCGGAGAAATACTGCTTCTATAAACAGCGGAGAAATACTCTTTTTTTTTTTTTTTTTTTTTTTTTTTTTTTTTGTATAGGGCTATAATATGAAGTACTGAAGGATTTTAAAGGAATTTAAGTAATATAACTAGGGGAATCGGAAGGGGGTTTTTAAGCTGCCATTAAGAAAAGATTGCTTCTTATTAGATTGCTCTCGTGGTTTTTCAACTCGTTCTTCCAAATGAAAACTAAGGAGGCTTTTTATAGCCTTGAAACTTACAACCTATTTATCCGGTGATGATTACCGGTTAACCTAGAAATGAAAGAAAACAAATTTAAGCGAATAATACTTTACAAAAAGGAACTCTGCGGAAAATTTTTCAAAAAGAAAACAGTAATTTCGACAATAATTTCAAAAGTTTGATGCTGTCTGTCGGCCGCCTTCTGTCGTTTTTCTTTCTTCTTCGTCATTGCTTACGATTGTTATCCGCCAGCTGTCTAAAAGTCTCGGTAGTTACTGTCGATTGTTGGGATAGTGTCTCCGTCTGATTGTGCATCTTGCATAATGTCGTCACATGGCCATGGTTCACATGGACATGGCCATGTATTTTCTTCATCCGTGTCATTGATGTATTTTTCTTTTAATGTATCTCCTTCACCCGTGAATGGGAGAAGCATGTTCCAATTATCTCTTGCCCAAATCTGGACATAATGTCCTTCTGCCATTAATTTGAAAAATTGCCAAGGAAAGTGGCTGGGAATGTCTGGGGTTTGTTGATGCTTCTTTATGAAACTGTTATGGAATTCTGTGATTTTGTCGACATCTTGTTCATGAAGCCAAGAAAGGCTTGAGAAGTCGATATGATCTTCAATTTTGACCGCCGATGTTAACAGAGCTCGATCTTTGGATTTGGTGCTGATGAATATTCTTTTTCTTGCAGGTCTATATGTGTAACTGTCAGCTTCTGGGAAGGATGCAAAAATTTTACATCCAGCTTTTTGTTCATAGGAGTGAGTAGCAATGTTGCCAGCTACCAATGTAAACTTTTCTCCAAATGTATTTAGAATTCTTTCGGTGGTGGGTGTGAAACGGAACTCAATGTAATCAATCATACCATAGTGGTAAAACTGAGTAATAAGTTCTTCTGGCATGTCTGTTTTAAAGAGATCGATCTGTAATAATAATACCCATGTGTCTTTCCCTTCATTGTCTACCCTTTCGACCACTTTTACTCCTGTGAATTTTAATTCTTTAAAAACGATTTGAACTATTTTTTGCTGTAGTTTGTATAATATTAAAGGAAAACCTGTACAAATTTTTTCGGAAATAATGTCATTGAGGCCTTCAATCCTTTCTAGGACTGGTTTTAAAGTCTGCCTCCATGGAATGTCAAGAATGCGTGCTTTAAAGCTGTCGTAATCCCTGTAAATAGGCTCCTGTGTTCTTTTTAATTTATTTTGAAGGATTTCCACTTCCTGTTTTAACTTTTCATTTTCTCTTTGTAACTGTGTTACTTGTGTTTCCTGTGTATCATTGTGAACCACCTCTTTCCCCTTTTGAAAAATGTGCTTTTGGAGATTTACAATGATTTCCTCCTGTTTCTGAATAATTTGTTCTGGCCTTTCTTTTGTGATGTCTGAAAATGTTTTGACCTGTTCCGGCTCTATAAAAAAGTTTTCAAGCCCAAAGTATCCCCTGGCCGTGTTCATGGCATCGGAGAAACTATAAAAACCTTTGTAAAGCGGATCTTTGCACTGTATGTGATTTACGACTGTTTCCCATTTATTAAAAATACCTAATTTTGTGCCACGAAAAATAATGTAATGTGAATATCTTTTCGGAACATTTGTGTTTTCTGGCATTTTTCGAGTTATTTCCAAGAAGTAAAATCCTAAGGAATTTAGAATTTGTACTTTCTTTGTGGACTCATTTGGGAATGTATGTATGTGCCAAAGATTGTCAAGGAGACACTATTGTTTTTCTGTTAGGTCCATCCCGAAAATGGGCCTAAACCTTTTACTTTCTTCTGTGCAAACGGGTAATACATTTGGGCCGAATGTAATAGATTTCTGTTGGGCTTGTGGGATAAATCGGTTTTGTGGAACAAAATGTTTATCAGCCAACTTTAAAGAGCTTGGCCCAGCCTGTGAGGATTTTCTGTTGGGAAATGTTAGGGAGGATGACAGTTTCATGTTTTTGCTGTAGCTTTCCTGCTCTGTTTTAATACCCTCACTGTCTGAAGTATCCATTTCTGTGTGTTTTCCTTGCTGTTGAGGATGTACCAATCTTCTTTCCTTGTTTTTATCCATGGAACAACCTGTTCAGATTTCTTGATAAGATATCAGCAATAGTGTTATTTTTCCCTTTTATATGTTCGAAGTTTATAATGTATCCACTTCCTTGTATTATGTTTTGTAGATTAATCCATCTAGTCCTATTAACTTTTTTACTTTGATCGTTTTTTATGAATTTAACTATGGCTTCACAATCTGTTCTAACCGTAAATTCTTTATTTAAAAATATTTTAAATTTTTCTAATGCGTTAATCAATGCCTGGATTTCATAATCTAAACTCGTCCAATTTAATCCTGTTTTGTTAAAGTTTCCACTAGAATATACACAAACCTTTTCACTATCCTTTGTTGAATACTTATCTGGTTTACAAAGAAGAACGGCTCCCCATCCTTCTTTACATCCATCTGTTTCTATTATGATGTAATCCGTTACTAGTGGTAATTCTAATGGTTGAATCTTTTTTACCACTTCTTTTATTTCTTTTATTAATTTTATATCTTCTTTGTTAAAATTTCTTTGACCATTCTTTGTTGTTTTGCTATATAATGGTCCTACTAATTTTGATAAGTTAGGAATAAATTTTCTGGCATAATTTACTAACCCTAAAAAGGCTTGTATTTGTTTTAAATTTTCAAATTTCTCTGGAAATTCAATAATTTTTGTTGATATATGAGGTTGTAATTCAATTTTTCCATTACCTATTTCTAGTCCTAAAAAGGATATTTTTCTTTTGAAAAGCTCCATTTTTCTTTTTGATACAACTATTCCATGTTTTTTAATTTCACTAAACACTTGTCTTAAATGATTTTCATGCTCTTGTATAGTTTCACTAGCTACTAAGATGTCATCTATATATACCATACAGAAATCATATTTTAAGAATATATCATCCATAAATCTTTGGAATATTGCCGGAGCATTTTTTAAACCAAAACTTAATACGTTCCATTCAAATTGTCCTTCGGAACATGTAAAAGCTGTCCATGGTTTAAAATCTTCTGATAATTTAAGCTGATTATAGCCTGATTTTAGATCGAATTTTGAAAAGATCTTTTTCTTTTGAATTAGATTTATTAAAGAATCTTTGTTAGGTATATTATACCCATCATCTTCTGTGTTATCATTAAGTCTCTTATAATTATAAACTATTCTAGCTTTTCCTCTCTTAATTTCGCTATGGTTTCGTACTATAAAGGCTGCTGATCTATGTGGACTTTCTGATTTTTTAATTAGATTTTGTTTTATCATTTCAGGTATTTGGTTCCTAAATTCATCCTTATCTAGAGGACTATATTCAATATTTGCTGTTCTTATAGTTATGTCAGGATTTTTTATTTTAAATTTGCATATATATGTAACTTTTGAGTTCATAATGTCTTCTCCTATTAATCCTATTTTTTCTAAATGTAAGATAATACGATGATTACTACTTTTTGTTACGTCTATTCCTTTTTCTAATTCATGTGTTAGCATATTTGTTAATAATTTTAGGGGGGTATAGGGCAGATTTTAGCGGTCTCTGTTAACCATTTAGGGGGGTATAGGGCAGATTTTAGCGGTCTCTGTTAACCATAAATTTATATTTAGCATGATAAAATTTAACATAATAAAATTTTTTACAGGGAAGGTAGTTTTACTTACAGTTTGTAGCGAGCGGAATTTGAGGTGGAGATAGGGGCTTCTATAAACAGCGGAGAAATACTGCTTCTATAAACAGCGGAGAAATACTCTTTTTTTTTTTTTTTTTTTTTTTTTTTTTTTTTGTATAGGGCTATAATATGAAGTACTGAAGGATTTTAAAGGAATTTAAGTAATATAACTAGGGGAATCGGAAGGGGGTTTTTAAGCTGCCATTAAGAAAAGATTGCTTCTTATTAGATTGCTCTCGTGGTTTTTCAACTCGTTCTTCCAAATGAAAACTAAGGAGGCTTTTTATAGCCTTGAAACTTACAACCTATTTATCCGGTGATGATTACCGGTTAACCTAGAAATGAAAGAAAACAAATTTAAGCGAATAATACTTTACAAAAAGGAACTCTGCGGAAAATTTTTCAAAAAGAAAACAGTAATTTCGACAATAATTTCAAAAGTTTGATGCTGTCTGTCGGCCGCCTTCTGTCGTTTTTCTTTCTTCTTCGTCATTGCTTACGATTGTTATCCGCCAGCTGTCTAAAAGTCTCGGTAGTTACTGTCGATTGTTGGGATAGTGTCTCCGTCTGATTGTGCATCTTGCATAATGTCGTCACATGGCCATGGTTCACATGGACATGGCCATGTATTTTCTTCATCCGTGTCATTGATGTATTTTTCTTTTAATGTATCTCCTTCACCCGTGAATGGGAGAAGCATGTTCCAATTATCTCTTGCCCAAATCTGGACATAATGTCCTTCTGCCATTAATTTGAAAAATTGCCAAGGAAAGTGGCTGGGAATGTCTGGGGTTTGTTGATGCTTCTTTATGAAACTGTTATGGAATTCTGTGATTTTGTCGACATCTTGTTCATGAAGCCAAGAAAGGCTTGAGAAGTCGATATGATCTTCAATTTTGACCGCCGATGTTAACAGAGCTCGATCTTTGGATTTGGTGCTGATGAATATTCTTTTTCTTGCAGGTCTATATGTGTAACTGTCAGCTTCTGGGAAGGATGCAAAAATTTTACATCCAGCTTTTTGTTCATAGGAGTGAGTAGCAATGTTGCCAGCTACCAATGTAAACTTTTCTCCAAATGTATTTAGAATTCTTTCGGTGGTGGGTGTGAAACGGAACTCAATGTAATCAATCATACCATAGTGGTAAAACTGAGTAATAAGTTCTTCTGGCATGTCTGTTTTAAAGAGATCGATCTGTAATAATAATACCCATGTGTCTTTCCCTTCATTGTCTACCCTTTCGACCACTTTTACTCCTGTGAATTTTAATTCTTTAAAAACGATTTGAACTATTTTTTGCTGTAGTTTGTATAATATTAAAGGAAAACCTGTACAAATTTTTTCGGAAATAATGTCATTGAGGCCTTCAATCCTTTCTAGGACTGGTTTTAAAGTCTGCCTCCATGGAATGTCAAGAATGCGTGCTTTAAAGCTGTCGTAATCCCTGTAAATAGGCTCCTGTGTTCTTTTTAATTTATTTTGAAGGATTTCCACTTCCTGTTTTAACTTTTCATTTTCTCTTTGTAACTGTGTTACTTGTGTTTCCTGTGTATCATTGTGAACCACCTCTTTCCCCTTTTGAAAAATGTGCTTTTGGAGATTTACAATGATTTCCTCCTGTTTCTGAATAATTTGTTCTGGCCTTTCTTTTGTGATGTCTGAAAATGTTTTGACCTGTTCCGGCTCTATAAAAAAGTTTTCAAGCCCAAAGTATCCCCTGGCCGTGTTCATGGCATCGGAGAAACTATAAAAACCTTTGTAAAGCGGATCTTTGCACTGTATGTGATTTACGACTGTTTCCCATTTATTAAAAATACCTAATTTTGTGCCACGAAAAATAATGTAATGTGAATATCTTTTCGGAACATTTGTGTTTTCTGGCATTTTTCGAGTTATTTCCAAGAAGTAAAATCCTAAGGAATTTAGAATTTGTACTTTCTTTGTGGACTCATTTGGGAATGTATGTATGTGCCAAAGATTGTCAAGGAGACACTATTGTTTTTCTGTTAGGTCCATCCCGAAAATGGGCCTAAACCTTTTACTTTCTTCTGTGCAAACGGGTAATACATTTGGGCCGAATGTAATAGATTTCTGTTGGGCTTGTGGGATAAATCGGTTTTGTGGAACAAAATGTTTATCAGCCAACTTTAAAGAGCTTGGCCCAGCCTGTGAGGATTTTCTGTTGGGAAATGTTAGGGAGGATGACAGTTTCATGTTTTTGCTGTAGCTTTCCTGCTCTGTTTTAATACCCTCACTGTCTGAAGTATCCATTTCTGTGTGTTTTCCTTGCTGTTGAGGATGTACCAATCTTCTTTCCTTGTTTTTATCCATGGAACAACCTGTTCAGATTTCTTGATAAGATATCAGCAATAGTGTTATTTTTCCCTTTTATATGTTCGAAGTTTATAATGTATCCACTTCCTTGTATTATGTTTTGTAGATTAATCCATCTAGTCCTATTAACTTTTTTACTTTGATCGTTTTTTATGAATTTAACTATGGCTTCACAATCTGTTCTAACCGTAAATTCTTTATTTAAAAATATTTTAAATTTTTCTAATGCGTTAATCAATGCCTGGATTTCATAATCTAAACTCGTCCAATTTAATCCTGTTTTGTTAAAGTTTCCACTAGAATATACACAAACCTTTTCACTATCCTTTGTTGAATACTTATCTGGTTTACAAAGAAGAACGGCTCCCCATCCTTCTTTACATCCATCTGTTTCTATTATGATGTAATCCGTTACTAGTGGTAATTCTAATGGTTGAATCTTTTTTACCACTTCTTTTATTTCTTTTATTAATTTTATATCTTCTTTGTTAAAATTTCTTTGACCATTCTTTGTTGTTTTGCTATATAATGGTCCTACTAATTTTGATAAGTTAGGAATAAATTTTCTGGCATAATTTACTAACCCTAAAAAGGCTTGTATTTGTTTTAAATTTTCAAATTTCTCTGGAAATTCAATAATTTTTGTTGATATATGAGGTTGTAATTCAATTTTTCCATTACCTATTTCTAGTCCTAAAAAGGATATTTTTCTTTTGAAAAGCTCCATTTTTCTTTTTGATACAACTATTCCATGTTTTTTAATTTCACTAAACACTTGTCTTAAATGATTTTCATGCTCTTGTATAGTTTCACTAGCTACTAAGATGTCATCTATATATACCATACAGAAATCATATTTTAAGAATATATCATCCATAAATCTTTGGAATATTGCCGGAGCATTTTTTAAACCAAAACTTAATACGTTCCATTCAAATTGTCCTTCGGAACATGTAAAAGCTGTCCATGGTTTAAAATCTTCTGATAATTTAAGCTGATTATAGCCTGATTTTAGATCGAATTTTGAAAAGATCTTTTTCTTTTGAATTAGATTTATTAAAGAATCTTTGTTAGGTATATTATACCCATCATCTTCTGTGTTATCATTAAGTCTCTTATAATTATAAACTATTCTAGCTTTTCCTCTCTTAATTTCGCTATGGTTTCGTACTATAAAGGCTGCTGATCTATGTGGACTTTCTGATTTTTTAATTAGATTTTGTTTTATCATTTCAGGTATTTGGTTCCTAAATTCATCCTTATCTAGAGGACTATATTCAATATTTGCTGTTCTTATAGTTATGTCAGGATTTTTTATTTTAAATTTGCATATATATGTAACTTTTGAGTTCATAATGTCTTCTCCTATTAATCCTATTTTTTCTAAATGTAAGATAATACGATGATTACTACTTTTTGTTACGTCTATTCCTTTTTCTAATTCATGTGTTAGCATATTTGTTAATAATTTTAGGGGGGTATAGGGCAGATTTTAGCGGTCTCTGTTAACCATTTAGGGGGGTATAGGGCAGATTTTAGCGGTCTCTGTTAACCATAAATTTATATTTAGCATGATAAAATTTAACATAATAAAATTTTTTACAGGGAAGGTAGTTTTACTTACAGTTTGTAGCGAGCGGAATTTGAGGTGGAGATAGGGGCTTCTATAAACAGCGGAGAAATACTGCTTCTATAAACAGCGGAGAAATACTCTTTTTTTTTTTTTTTTTTTTTTTTTTTTTTTTTTGTATAGGGCTATAATATGAAGTACTGAAGGATTTTAAAGGAATTTAAGTAATATAACTAGGGGAATCGGAAGGGGGTTTTTAAGCTGCCATTAAGAAAAGATTGCTTCTTATTAGATTGCTCTCGTGGTTTTTCAACTCGTTCTTCCAAATGAAAACTAAGGAGGCTTTTTATAGCCTTGAAACTTACAACCTATTTATCCGGTGATGATTACCGGTTAACCTAGAAATGAAAGAAAACAAATTTAAGCGAATAATACTTTACAAAAAGGAACTCTGCGGAAAATTTTTCAAAAAGAAAACAGTAATTTCGACAATAATTTCAAAAGTTTGATGCTGTCTGTCGGCCGCCTTCTGTCGTTTTTCTTTCTTCTTCGTCATTGCTTACGATTGTTATCCGCCAGCTGTCTAAAAGTCTCGGTAGTTACTGTCGATTGTTGGGATAGTGTCTCCGTCTGATTGTGCATCTTGCATAATGTCGTCACATGGCCATGGTTCACATGGACATGGCCATGTATTTTCTTCATCCGTGTCATTGATGTATTTTTCTTTTAATGTATCTCCTTCACCCGTGAATGGGAGAAGCATGTTCCAATTATCTCTTGCCCAAATCTGGACATAATGTCCTTCTGCCATTAATTTGAAAAATTGCCAAGGAAAGTGGCTGGGAATGTCTGGGGTTTGTTGATGCTTCTTTATGAAACTGTTATGGAATTCTGTGATTTTGTCGACATCTTGTTCATGAAGCCAAGAAAGGCTTGAGAAGTCGATATGATCTTCAATTTTGACCGCCGATGTTAACAGAGCTCGATCTTTGGATTTGGTGCTGATGAATATTCTTTTTCTTGCAGGTCTATATGTGTAACTGTCAGCTTCTGGGAAGGATGCAAAAATTTTACATCCAGCTTTTTGTTCATAGGAGTGAGTAGCAATGTTGCCAGCTACCAATGTAAACTTTTCTCCAAATGTATTTAGAATTCTTTCGGTGGTGGGTGTGAAACGGAACTCAATGTAATCAATCATACCATAGTGGTAAAACTGAGTAATAAGTTCTTCTGGCATGTCTGTTTTAAAGAGATCGATCTGTAATAATAATACCCATGTGTCTTTCCCTTCATTGTCTACCCTTTCGACCACTTTTACTCCTGTGAATTTTAATTCTTTAAAAACGATTTGAACTATTTTTTGCTGTAGTTTGTATAATATTAAAGGAAAACCTGTACAAATTTTTTCGGAAATAATGTCATTGAGGCCTTCAATCCTTTCTAGGACTGGTTTTAAAGTCTGCCTCCATGGAATGTCAAGAATGCGTGCTTTAAAGCTGTCGTAATCCCTGTAAATAGGCTCCTGTGTTCTTTTTAATTTATTTTGAAGGATTTCCACTTCCTGTTTTAACTTTTCATTTTCTCTTTGTAACTGTGTTACTTGTGTTTCCTGTGTATCATTGTGAACCACCTCTTTCCCCTTTTGAAAAATGTGCTTTTGGAGATTTACAATGATTTCCTCCTGTTTCTGAATAATTTGTTCTGGCCTTTCTTTTGTGATGTCTGAAAATGTTTTGACCTGTTCCGGCTCTATAAAAAAGTTTTCAAGCCCAAAGTATCCCCTGGCCGTGTTCATGGCATCGGAGAAACTATAAAAACCTTTGTAAAGCGGATCTTTGCACTGTATGTGATTTACGACTGTTTCCCATTTATTAAAAATACCTAATTTTGTGCCACGAAAAATAATGTAATGTGAATATCTTTTCGGAACATTTGTGTTTTCTGGCATTTTTCGAGTTATTTCCAAGAAGTAAAATCCTAAGGAATTTAGAATTTGTACTTTCTTTGTGGACTCATTTGGGAATGTATGTATGTGCCAAAGATTGTCAAGGAGACACTATTGTTTTTCTGTTAGGTCCATCCCGAAAATGGGCCTAAACCTTTTACTTTCTTCTGTGCAAACGGGTAATACATTTGGGCCGAATGTAATAGATTTCTGTTGGGCTTGTGGGATAAATCGGTTTTGTGGAACAAAATGTTTATCAGCCAACTTTAAAGAGCTTGGCCCAGCCTGTGAGGATTTTCTGTTGGGAAATGTTAGGGAGGATGACAGTTTCATGTTTTTGCTGTAGCTTTCCTGCTCTGTTTTAATACCCTCACTGTCTGAAGTATCCATTTCTGTGTGTTTTCCTTGCTGTTGAGGATGTACCAATCTTCTTTCCTTGTTTTTATCCATGGAACAACCTGTTCAGATTTCTTGATAAGATATCAGCAATAGTGTTATTTTTCCCTTTTATATGTTCGAAGTTTATAATGTATCCACTTCCTTGTATTATGTTTTGTAGATTAATCCATCTAGTCCTATTAACTTTTTTACTTTGATCGTTTTTTATGAATTTAACTATGGCTTCACAATCTGTTCTAACCGTAAATTCTTTATTTAAAAATATTTTAAATTTTTCTAATGCGTTAATCAATGCCTGGATTTCATAATCTAAACTCGTCCAATTTAATCCTGTTTTGTTAAAGTTTCCACTAGAATATACACAAACCTTTTCACTATCCTTTGTTGAATACTTATCTGGTTTACAAAGAAGAACGGCTCCCCATCCTTCTTTACATCCATCTGTTTCTATTATGATGTAATCCGTTACTAGTGGTAATTCTAATGGTTGAATCTTTTTTACCACTTCTTTTATTTCTTTTATTAATTTTATATCTTCTTTGTTAAAATTTCTTTGACCATTCTTTGTTGTTTTGCTATATAATGGTCCTACTAATTTTGATAAGTTAGGAATAAATTTTCTGGCATAATTTACTAACCCTAAAAAGGCTTGTATTTGTTTTAAATTTTCAAATTTCTCTGGAAATTCAATAATTTTTGTTGATATATGAGGTTGTAATTCAATTTTTCCATTACCTATTTCTAGTCCTAAAAAGGATATTTTTCTTTTGAAAAGCTCCATTTTTCTTTTTGATACAACTATTCCATGTTTTTTAATTTCACTAAACACTTGTCTTAAATGATTTTCATGCTCTTGTATAGTTTCACTAGCTACTAAGATGTCATCTATATATACCATACAGAAATCATATTTTAAGAATATATCATCCATAAATCTTTGGAATATTGCCGGAGCATTTTTTAAACCAAAACTTAATACGTTCCATTCAAATTGTCCTTCGGAACATGTAAAAGCTGTCCATGGTTTAAAATCTTCTGATAATTTAAGCTGATTATAGCCTGATTTTAGATCGAATTTTGAAAAGATCTTTTTCTTTTGAATTAGATTTATTAAAGAATCTTTGTTAGGTATATTATACCCATCATCTTCTGTGTTATCATTAAGTCTCTTATAATTATAAACTATTCTAGCTTTTCCTCTCTTAATTTCGCTATGGTTTCGTACTATAAAGGCTGCTGATCTATGTGGACTTTCTGATTTTTTAATTAGATTTTGTTTTATCATTTCAGGTATTTGGTTCCTAAATTCATCCTTATCTAGAGGACTATATTCAATATTTGCTGTTCTTATAGTTATGTCAGGATTTTTTATTTTAAATTTGCATATATATGTAACTTTTGAGTTCATAATGTCTTCTCCTATTAATCCTATTTTTTCTAAATGTAAGATAATACGATGATTACTACTTTTTGTTACGTCTATTCCTTTTTCTAATTCATGTGTTAGCATATTTGTTAATAATTTTAGGGGGGTATAGGGCAGATTTTAGCGGTCTCTGTTAACCATTTAGGGGGGTATAGGGCAGATTTTAGCGGTCTCTGTTAACCATAAATTTATATTTAGCATGATAAAATTTAACATAATAAAATTTTTTACAGGGAAGGTAGTTTTACTTACAGTTTGTAGCGAGCGGAATTTGAGGTGGAGATAGGGGCTTCTATAAACAGCGGAGAAATACTGCTTCTATAAACAGCGGAGAAATACTCTTTTTTTTTTTTTTTTTTTTTTTTTTTTTTTTTGTATAGGGCTATAATATGAAGTACTGAAGGATTTTAAAGGAATTTAAGTAATATAACTAGGGGAATCGGAAGGGGGTTTTTAAGCTGCCATTAAGAAAAGATTGCTTCTTATTAGATTGCTCTCGTGGTTTTTCAACTCGTTCTTCCAAATGAAAACTAAGGAGGCTTTTTATAGCCTTGAAACTTACAACCTATTTATCCGGTGATGATTACCGGTTAACCTAGAAATGAAAGAAAACAAATTTAAGCGAATAATACTTTACAAAAAGGAACTCTGCGGAAAATTTTTCAAAAAGAAAACAGTAATTTCGACAATAATTTCAAAAGTTTGATGCTGTCTGTCGGCCGCCTTCTGTCGTTTTTCTTTCTTCTTCGTCATTGCTTACGATTGTTATCCGCCAGCTGTCTAAAAGTCTCGGTAGTTACTGTCGATTGTTGGGATAGTGTCTCCGTCTGATTGTGCATCTTGCATAATGTCGTCACATGGCCATGGTTCACATGGACATGGCCATGTATTTTCTTCATCCGTGTCATTGATGTATTTTTCTTTTAATGTATCTCCTTCACCCGTGAATGGGAGAAGCATGTTCCAATTATCTCTTGCCCAAATCTGGACATAATGTCCTTCTGCCATTAATTTGAAAAATTGCCAAGGAAAGTGGCTGGGAATGTCTGGGGTTTGTTGATGCTTCTTTATGAAACTGTTATGGAATTCTGTGATTTTGTCGACATCTTGTTCATGAAGCCAAGAAAGGCTTGAGAAGTCGATATGATCTTCAATTTTGACCGCCGATGTTAACAGAGCTCGATCTTTGGATTTGGTGCTGATGAATATTCTTTTTCTTGCAGGTCTATATGTGTAACTGTCAGCTTCTGGGAAGGATGCAAAAATTTTACATCCAGCTTTTTGTTCATAGGAGTGAGTAGCAATGTTGCCAGCTACCAATGTAAACTTTTCTCCAAATGTATTTAGAATTCTTTCGGTGGTGGGTGTGAAACGGAACTCAATGTAATCAATCATACCATAGTGGTAAAACTGAGTAATAAGTTCTTCTGGCATGTCTGTTTTAAAGAGATCGATCTGTAATAATAATACCCATGTGTCTTTCCCTTCATTGTCTACCCTTTCGACCACTTTTACTCCTGTGAATTTTAATTCTTTAAAAACGATTTGAACTATTTTTTGCTGTAGTTTGTATAATATTAAAGGAAAACCTGTACAAATTTTTTCGGAAATAATGTCATTGAGGCCTTCAATCCTTTCTAGGACTGGTTTTAAAGTCTGCCTCCATGGAATGTCAAGAATGCGTGCTTTAAAGCTGTCGTAATCCCTGTAAATAGGCTCCTGTGTTCTTTTTAATTTATTTTGAAGGATTTCCACTTCCTGTTTTAACTTTTCATTTTCTCTTTGTAACTGTGTTACTTGTGTTTCCTGTGTATCATTGTGAACCACCTCTTTCCCCTTTTGAAAAATGTGCTTTTGGAGATTTACAATGATTTCCTCCTGTTTCTGAATAATTTGTTCTGGCCTTTCTTTTGTGATGTCTGAAAATGTTTTGACCTGTTCCGGCTCTATAAAAAAGTTTTCAAGCCCAAAGTATCCCCTGGCCGTGTTCATGGCATCGGAGAAACTATAAAAACCTTTGTAAAGCGGATCTTTGCACTGTATGTGATTTACGACTGTTTCCCATTTATTAAAAATACCTAATTTTGTGCCACGAAAAATAATGTAATGTGAATATCTTTTCGGAACATTTGTGTTTTCTGGCATTTTTCGAGTTATTTCCAAGAAGTAAAATCCTAAGGAATTTAGAATTTGTACTTTCTTTGTGGACTCATTTGGGAATGTATGTATGTGCCAAAGATTGTCAAGGAGACACTATTGTTTTTCTGTTAGGTCCATCCCGAAAATGGGCCTAAACCTTTTACTTTCTTCTGTGCAAACGGGTAATACATTTGGGCCGAATGTAATAGATTTCTGTTGGGCTTGTGGGATAAATCGGTTTTGTGGAACAAAATGTTTATCAGCCAACTTTAAAGAGCTTGGCCCAGCCTGTGAGGATTTTCTGTTGGGAAATGTTAGGGAGGATGACAGTTTCATGTTTTTGCTGTAGCTTTCCTGCTCTGTTTTAATACCCTCACTGTCTGAAGTATCCATTTCTGTGTGTTTTCCTTGCTGTTGAGGATGTACCAATCTTCTTTCCTTGTTTTTATCCATGGAACAACCTGTTCAGATTTCTTGATAAGATATCAGCAATAGTGTTATTTTTCCCTTTTATATGTTCGAAGTTTATAATGTATCCACTTCCTTGTATTATGTTTTGTAGATTAATCCATCTAGTCCTATTAACTTTTTTACTTTGATCGTTTTTTATGAATTTAACTATGGCTTCACAATCTGTTCTAACCGTAAATTCTTTATTTAAAAATATTTTAAATTTTTCTAATGCGTTAATCAATGCCTGGATTTCATAATCTAAACTCGTCCAATTTAATCCTGTTTTGTTAAAGTTTCCACTAGAATATACACAAACCTTTTCACTATCCTTTGTTGAATACTTATCTGGTTTACAAAGAAGAACGGCTCCCCATCCTTCTTTACATCCATCTGTTTCTATTATGATGTAATCCGTTACTAGTGGTAATTCTAATGGTTGAATCTTTTTTACCACTTCTTTTATTTCTTTTATTAATTTTATATCTTCTTTGTTAAAATTTCTTTGACCATTCTTTGTTGTTTTGCTATATAATGGTCCTACTAATTTTGATAAGTTAGGAATAAATTTTCTGGCATAATTTACTAACCCTAAAAAGGCTTGTATTTGTTTTAAATTTTCAAATTTCTCTGGAAATTCAATAATTTTTGTTGATATATGAGGTTGTAATTCAATTTTTCCATTACCTATTTCTAGTCCTAAAAAGGATATTTTTCTTTTGAAAAGCTCCATTTTTCTTTTTGATACAACTATTCCATGTTTTTTAATTTCACTAAACACTTGTCTTAAATGATTTTCATGCTCTTGTATAGTTTCACTAGCTACTAAGATGTCATCTATATATACCATACAGAAATCATATTTTAAGAATATATCATCCATAAATCTTTGGAATATTGCCGGAGCATTTTTTAAACCAAAACTTAATACGTTCCATTCAAATTGTCCTTCGGAACATGTAAAAGCTGTCCATGGTTTAAAATCTTCTGATAATTTAAGCTGATTATAGCCTGATTTTAGATCGAATTTTGAAAAGATCTTTTTCTTTTGAATTAGATTTATTAAAGAATCTTTGTTAGGTATATTATACCCATCATCTTCTGTGTTATCATTAAGTCTCTTATAATTATAAACTATTCTAGCTTTTCCTCTCTTAATTTCGCTATGGTTTCGTACTATAAAGGCTGCTGATCTATGTGGACTTTCTGATTTTTTAATTAGATTTTGTTTTATCATTTCAGGTATTTGGTTCCTAAATTCATCCTTATCTAGAGGACTATATTCAATATTTGCTGTTCTTATAGTTATGTCAGGATTTTTTATTTTAAATTTGCATATATATGTAACTTTTGAGTTCATAATGTCTTCTCCTATTAATCCTATTTTTTCTAAATGTAAGATAATACGATGATTACTACTTTTTGTTACGTCTATTCCTTTTTCTAATTCATGTGTTAGCATATTTGTTAATAATTTTAGGGGGGTATAGGGCAGATTTTAGCGGTCTCTGTTAACCATTTAGGGGGGTATAGGGCAGATTTTAGCGGTCTCTGTTAACCATAAATTTATATTTAGCATGATAAAATTTAACATAATAAAATTTTTTACAGGGAAGGTAGTTTTACTTACAGTTTGTAGCGAGCGGAATTTGAGGTGGAGATAGGGGCTTCTATAAACAGCGGAGAAATACTGCTTCTATAAACAGCGGAGAAATACTCTTTTTTTTTTTTTTTTTTTTTTTTTTTTTTTTTTGTATAGGGCTATAATATGAAGTACTGAAGGATTTTAAAGGAATTTAAGTAATATAACTAGGGGAATCGGAAGGGGGTTTTTAAGCTGCCATTAAGAAAAGATTGCTTCTTATTAGATTGCTCTCGTGGTTTTTCAACTCGTTCTTCCAAATGAAAACTAAGGAGGCTTTTTATAGCCTTGAAACTTACAACCTATTTATCCGGTGATGATTACCGGTTAACCTAGAAATGAAAGAAAACAAATTTAAGCGAATAATACTTTACAAAAAGGAACTCTGCGGAAAATTTTTCAAAAAGAAAACAGTAATTTCGACAATAATTTCAAAAGTTTGATGCTGTCTGTCGGCCGCCTTCTGTCGTTTTTCTTTCTTCTTCGTCATTGCTTACGATTGTTATCCGCCAGCTGTCTAAAAGTCTCGGTAGTTACTGTCGATTGTTGGGATAGTGTCTCCGTCTGATTGTGCATCTTGCATAATGTCGTCACATGGCCATGGTTCACATGGACATGGCCATGTATTTTCTTCATCCGTGTCATTGATGTATTTTTCTTTTAATGTATCTCCTTCACCCGTGAATGGGAGAAGCATGTTCCAATTATCTCTTGCCCAAATCTGGACATAATGTCCTTCTGCCATTAATTTGAAAAGTTGCCAAGGAAAGTGGCTGGGAATGTCTGGGGTTTGTTGATGCTTCTTTATGAAACTGTTATGGAATTCTGTGATTTTGTCGACATCTTGTTCATGAAGCCAAGAAAGGCTTGAGAAGTCGATATGATCTTCAATTTTGACCGCCGATGTTAACAGAGCTCGATCTTTGGATTTGGTGCTGATGAATATTCTTTTTCTTGCAGGTCTATATGTGTAACTGTCAGCTTCTGGGAAGGATGCGAAAATTTTACATCCAGCTTTTTGTTCATAGGAGTGAGTAGCAATGTTGCCAGCTACCAATGTAAACTTTTCTCCAAATGTATTTAGAATTCTTTCGGTGGTGGGTGTGAAACGGAACTCAATGTAATCAATCATACCATAGTGGTAAAACTGAGTAATAAGTTCTTCTGGCATGTCTGTTTTAAAGAGATCGATCTGTAATAATAATACCCCTGTGTCTTTCCCTTCATTGTCTACCCTTTCGACCACTTTTACTCCTGTGAATTTTAATTCTTTAAAAACGACTTGAACTATTTTTTGCTGTAGTTATGGCCCTACAAAATTGTGAATAAGAGTATGTGCAATGGTGAGTGAAAAATTCGCTCACCGGATGAGCGAATCTTGTGTTTGAGCGAATTTTTCGCTCACAAAAACAGACATTCTGTAGTGGTGAACGAATATTTTCATCCACCACATTTTGTTATTTAAAATAAAAATATAAGTATAAATTAGTTATATTATTTGATAAATAAACAATCTAAATTAATATTAAAATTATTAGAACACACTTTCTAACACTTTTGATTTATACATATTATTACATGAGTGCTTGTATTCATGTAGGAACTGATGAGAGCCTCATCTTTTAAGAATTTCTAGGCAGTGGTTTCTTTTTTTTTCTTTTTTGGAGCTCTTTTTTCGCCTTGCAGATACAACCTCTTCTTCTTCGCCTCTCTCATCTGCCTCTTGCGTCTCTGGAACAAATTCAATATTCTGCGTGTCTGGAGTGAAGCTTTGGATTGGAATCGAGCCATAAGACGTTTGTGTGTTTACCAGAGAATTAAAATCATGGGGTGAGTTTTGGGAGAAGTTGAGAGGATTTGAGTTGTGTGAGTAGTTTTGGAAGTTGTTTTGGCGGTAATCGCATACGAAATTTGGATCGATACACAGTATTTCCTCGAGCCAAGCTTGATTAGAATCATTTTCAGAATATTAAAAAAAAAACCGTAATTATCCATAATCAAATTTCTTTTTTGCTTAAGCTTAGAAAGAGAAAGTATGGAAAAAGAAGTGTGAAGAACATAAGTATACAATATTTGACGGGCAATGCCAAGGGCACAAAAGAAGTTTACAAAATAATGGATACAAAATAAGGTGGCGATATTTTATTAGTTACATCGATAGTGGACTCGGCACACTCTTATTAAAAACACCAATAAAGTTTTGACACATCATTTTGTAAACCAAATTTTGTGGCACTTTTTTTTTTTTACTGTATATTTACCCATATTTGACTCTATTTATATGAGAAAGAAAATTATGAACGCTTTTTTTTTTTAAAGAAAAGATGCCTTTATTTCATTCATCAAATAAATTCAAGAAATGGCACTCCACAAGGGTTGGAGCCTCATCGCATACATGTGAAATATTAAAAGCACTAGCAACCTTTGAAAAACAACATGCCACAATGATTGCCTTTTGCACGAAAGTCGCTCCTTCCGAATAAAAGAAGTCTTGGAAATAAATACAATGCCTAAACTTGGTACATATCTCCATTTAACGCCTTTACGAACAATGACTTGTAATGCGCAAACGCTTTTGCAAGCGGAGCTTGGAAACTGCATGCAACTGTCATTCAGAAAATCCCTGATCGGAAAAATTTACCGTTGAAAACACAAAAAATGAAAGCATTTGGGTTGACAATAAATGTCCAACCAAGCATATCAAGTACTGCAACAAAAAACACAGACATTACAATAAGGCTCTCAACAAAATGGAGAGAAGACAATGGCTCTCAACGAATAGAGAAATAAAACGACTCTCGACGAAGGAGAGAATACAATGGCTCTCGGCGAAGGAGAGAATACAACGACTATCGGCAAAGGAGAGAAGACAATAGCTCTCGACGAATGAGAGAAAATATAAATTCAAGACTTATTGAATATACATAAAGGAAATCAAAAAATGATATCGATTTTGATGGCGGAGGGTGTTGTTGACAGTGACATCGTTTAAGATTGTGGCTTTCAAAAGAGAAATGAAAATGAAAGAAGGATAAAAGAAGAGTGGATATACATATGTACAACACAACTAAACTAACAATACACATATGAGTAAATATAAAGTTACAAAAAAATGCCACAAAATTTGGCTTACAAAATGTGTTATAATTTTATTGGTCTTTTTAATTAGAGTGTGCCGGGTCCACTATCGATACAAGCAATAAAATGTCGACCTCATTTTGTATCCTTCATTTTGTGAAATCTTTTTGTGCCCCTAGCATTGCCCTACACACAATTGTTGCGATCAAAAAAGGAAAAAAAAAAAAAAAAAAAACAGAATTTATACAGTATTGTACATTGTGTACAAAAGAAAGTACAGTAGTAGTCATCTACTTTTTTCTACTCCTTAAGCCCTCCAACAATTCATTTCTTCCAATCATAACCTTGGAGAACAGATTATTAACTTCATCACCTATTCCTTTCAACGCACCTTCAATTCCCTCCAATCTTCTCTCCAATTCCATGGCCGCACCGGAGACGGAATCACAATTCCGATTACCTATTATTGACACAACAGAATTCATGGCTTCATTTACCTCTTCCACCTCCTTCACGATTACCCCCTTTTTCTCCACAATCACTTTCCCGACCGCCGATTCCAAACTCGAATTAAGAACAAACTCATTTCCCAGATTTCTGAGTTGATTGTACGGTGAATCGTCGCTGTTTAATCCTGATAAAACGATTCCGCAAACCCATAATCCTGTACTTTGCATAATTAACAAAGATTGATGGATTATGGATTCCTTCCCGGAGCAAATTCTCTCTCGGTTCTTCTTGTTTTTTCCGATTCCATTGAATTTGAATTCTCCGACGGGATGATGATTCCACCGGATTCCGTTCATCCGATTGACGGCGTCTGAAGGGGAGCTTTCGATTAGGGTCAAGGCGTGGGCGAGCGAGATCCGAGTTTGACCCAGATGGGAAACGGAAGATGTAATCAAATTGAGGAGTTGAAGGAAATGGAGGGTGTAATTAAGATACTCGTCGACGGATTCCGATTCCCATTTGTTCATCGGATAATCTATAGCCACCACCAGCTTCGCGAACGCATTGTTCATATCCTGTACAAGTTCTAAGCAACTGTGGAGCCATTTCAGGGAGAAAATTTCAGATTCCGGCGCCGATGATAACCGGATTAAGGAATTGGAAACATGGGATCGGAAAGAGAAAAGGGGTTGCTCCGATTGCTGCTGGTGGTGGTGGTGATTATCCAGTTTGGAAGATGTGTGTTTGAGATTGAAGAGAGGAAATCTATGAACCAAGAGAACCATGGCAAGAACAAATTTGGGTATTTGGTAGGGTTTTGGTTTTGATGAATTTTGGGTCAATTTCGTGTTAGATACAACTTTATATAGAGGTTTGGGTTTGTCAAAGTTGCACAAGTGGGGGGTTTGTGTTTGCTTTTTAGCTGTTATACAAGTAAACTATCTTTATCTTTATCTTTAAAATAATGTCACAATCATAAACTTATTTTCTTTTATGAAATTGTTACGCGCCAATTTAGGAATTATAACCCGGCCAGAACGGGGAATTATGAGCATAAAAAAGAGCGTTTTCGGTCTGCAAAGACTAATGTAGAATATCTATATATAAGCATGACGCACTAGCTCACTGAAAATAAGTATTTTGAGTCAAATTTTATTTAGTCTCAAAAATCGTTTCATGATGTTAATTGGGTTTATTTTAAATATAGTCCATTTCGGGATTATGTTGGTGACTAATAATAAATTATGATATTACACTAAATATCATATCATGGCTTGTGGTAGGGATGACCAAACCGGACCGGAACCGGACCGGAGAAGCCCGGAACCGGAGCGAACCGTCGAGTTAACCGGAACCGGTGTAACCAAGGGCCGGTTAAGGTTCACATAAATGGTGAACCGGAACCGGACCGGCGTTTCCATTAAAAAAAATAAAAATCCCTTGTTTTTCAATAAATTTTAACATGTTTATTCATTATTGTATGATAAATAAAAAAATCCCTTGTTTTTCAATAAATTTTAATCCGTTTATTCATTATTGTATGATAAAAAAATAAAAAAATGTAGTGTGGAACCGGATTGTGATGACCGGAACCGGAACCGGTGTAACCAAGGGCCGGTTAAAGTTCACATAAATGGCGAACCGGAACCGGCGGTTCCGAACCGGAACCGGCGGTTCCGAACCGGAACCGGATCCGGAACCGGCGTTGGTCATCCCTAGCTTGTGGGCGAACTCTAAAGCTATATGGTTAGGTTTTCGCTAATACTCCCTCCGTCCCACTCGAATTAGGACAAATTTCCATTTTGGGTGTCCCATTCGAATTAGGACAACCCAAAAATGGAAGTGTTTTATTTAATGGGACCCACATTCACACTCACAACAACTTTCCACTCATTATTCTCTACCCCACTTTCTCTTTCCTACTTCACTTTTCATACTCACAACACCTACTCCACTAACACTTTTTCCTTAATCCCCGTGTCCAACCCAAAAATCTTAATTCAGGTGGGACGGAGGGAGTACTATTTATTGGAGGTGATAGTTTTGAATATCTAAGGAAGCGGAACTGGGATTCGGTTGGAGCACAAGATGTTTTTTTATGCTACTATTTTTATTTTAAGCAACTAAAACTAGCCAAGATTTTTAAAAGCTCTGCTCAAAAACTATTCATTGATACACTTAATTAGTAATATGCTGATTTTAAACGCACCGCTCTATTATATCACATTGATATCAGCTATAAAGCAAAGTGTATAACTCAAGATAAACATACCTGAGATATTTTATTATTGAGAGAAGATAAGATAAAGTTTAGAAAAGAGAAGCAAGGGGGGCCTACAAAAAAAACACTAGTAGTGGCAAAACCAGCAACTTGTGAGAGTAGCAAATGGGAAATTGGCATTGGGGAAGGAAGCTTAAGAAACAAGAGATTTGACCACCGTGTGGTGGTGGTCAAACAAAACAATAAAGTTAGAGTAGTTAATACACATTTTTGGTACATTTGTGATTGCACTTGCACACGCTTTGGTTGGTGGGTCCCACTCCCATATGCTTCGCTTCTATTTGCACGCATTGGAATTGGATGGTATTACGAAACTGGCGCCTCACTTTTACGAACATAGATTATTATTTGTGAACGTTGTTATTTATGCTTCACTCAAGCCGTGTTTTCTTGTTGATTAGGGATAACTATAACCACCTTTTAATTTTATCATGATGTTTTCTCTGTTTATAGAATGTTTGAATAAAATATCTGTTGGCCAAAATAATCATTTTTTTTAACACTTAAAAAATGCACGATATATTTTTATAAATAATAAAATTTGCTTTAAAATGGACGGTGATATTCTGTAAATAATCAAATTTTAATTTTTAAGAAGAAGCACGAAACAAGTTTCGCAAATAAGCAGAACTTATTAACACATTACTCATGCACTCTTTTAATACTTTCATTGACACTCTTTGATAGTACAACATACACTCTTTAACACTAACACTTGCCCTCTTTTATCACTACCACTAACACTCAATAACACATCAGCTATCAATAACAAATACGTGCACTGAATATCTTTATCACTCACACTAGAATAGCCAATGCAAGCATTTTGTATTTCAAGTAGTGATCAGGGGCGGACCTAAGGCTTATCTATTGGGTGGCAGTGTACCCACTACATAAAAGTACTTGTAGTGTAGTGGTAAAGCCTTTTGTTAAATGGCTAGAGGTCCCATGTTCAATTCCCACTATTTTCTTATTATTTTTTTTTGCTTTACTTAGAGTCATTCTTTTGATATGTGTACCCACTTAGATTTTGTCCTAGGTCCGCCACTGGTAGTGATAGTGTTATGAATGAATTTTGAGCAATATTTTTAAATTAATTTAGTTATCCTAATAAAAATCTAAGCCTTGATAGTATTGTTGATGGTATATCAAGTACAAATATTCAATTTTCATTAGTATAACCAAAATAATTTATAATTATTTCTCAAAATTTATTCGTAATAATAACAAAAAAAAGTAGAAAGATCGCTTTTTTAGACAAAGTATAAACTATAAACCACAGAGAATCAAAAAAGCCTTTAAAAGGCTAGTAGAGTATACTCCATCCGTCCTAAAATGATCTTCATACTTTTTTCGACGTTATTACGAAGGAACTTTAAGCAATCATTTTAGGTTGACCCAATTGTACTAATGAAAATCTAAAACTTGTTATTGACACACCATCAACAATACTATCAATAACAAACTTGTGGTAACGTCAAAAAAAATATGAAAATCATTTTAGGACGGAGAGATTAAACCACAAAGAATAAAAAAAGCCTTCAACATGCGGTATACATCTGTCTAAACTAACCAAACAGTATCACAAAACTAAAAAGTATTGCTCTAGTTCAGACATGAGTCATTACTCATTAGTAAACTAAACACAAATATTAGTAAACTAAGAAGTAGCAAATCCGTATTCCACAACCAAGCCAGGTTCGAATCCTACACGTGGACGGTGGTGTTTTCATTGTTTCTTTCTTTTTTTCTTCTCCTAACATTTATTTCAAACCAGTATAACACCTGTGCATTGTGTACAGACAAAATTACTTTGACAAATTAATGAAATTAAATAAAAAAATGTTACTAAAAACGGCTGATTTAGAAAAGCATTTTAAAATTGGTATATTCAACAAATATATACTCTCTCCATAATAAAGTACGCATTTGCTTTTAAGAGTCGAGATTTATGAAATATGTTGAAAATAGTGAGTGGACAAGTTATGATTGGGAATAAGAGAGAAAAATGGAGTACACATTTTTTTTAGAATAATGGTACTTTCTAATAAAACACTCAAAATGACAAAATGAGTACTTTATTATGAAACCATAGGTATATACTCCCTCCGTCGCATTTTAAGAGTAAAAAACTTTATGGGTTCAAAGATTAAGACGAGGGGAGTATATTATAAAACATAATTAAATGCCCATAAAACTTACAAATTCTCATATACAACCGTTGCACCATGGTGCAACGGGCCAAATCCAGGGGCTGCACCACCCGACCCGCCTGACCCGCCCAGCCCAGCCTCTCACACCCTCTCATATCGCGACACGTGGCAAGCTTAAAAAAAACCATTAACTTTAAAATGCTATATCTCGATATTTATAACTCAGAAAAAATAAATAAAAATACCGTTGTGTTCGTCTCGACGAGACGAATAAAACTACATAAGTCATGGTATGGTTTGATTTTTTTTTTTAAAAAACATATTTTTTACACACAAAAAGTTTGAGTTGCTTGTCAGCTGAGATGTAACACTCTGTTCTAATAAAAGTAACAGTTTCATATTCAAATAGTAACACTTTTACAGTCAAATGTAACAGCAATTTTACCAAAAAAAAAATTAAATTGTTTTGATAGTTTTTGTGGTTAAAAAAAGTAATATTTGAAGTGTAAAAAAGTGAATATATGATTATAAATTTTTATATAGATGAATGTAACATTTTTATTTAGTAAATGTTACTTTTCTTCTTTAAAAAAAGAGTAAAAATTCATATATATAAATCGGGTTTGCATTTCAATTGTTACTTTCTCAATAAAAAATTGTTACATTTTCAGATATAATGTTACATTTAAGGATATAATCTGTTACAATTGAGGAAAAAAATATTACATTCATTTTTTATAAAATGTAACATTAGTTTAGTTTGTTAATCTTATGTTAATTTTGAAAAAAAAAGTGTTACATTTGAAAAAAAGAGTGTTACATTCTTTTATAAAAAGTGTGACATTAGTTTAGTTGTCAATCTTTATGTTATCTTTAATCTATTGCAGCAAAATTGTGGTACATTTTGAAAAAAAAAAAGTGTTACATTTGAAAAGAAAAAAAATATTACATTTCGTTATAATAAGTGTTATTTTTGTTGGAAGGAAAAAAAGGTTGGGGGTGGCAAAAAAAAAAAAAGGAGAAGAAGGTATGCTCCTGTTGCACGGTACAACCGTTGCACAGGAGACCTCCTCTTTTAAAATAATGTTCATATAAATATAAATAGTTCTAATAAATAGATCTATTATAAGAGTTCTTGTACCAACAAATTTGGACCCAACAAAAAAATATTTACAACCAAACTCATAATTTAATCAAAATAAAACTTATTATATGGCGAAGCCCAATTCTCGACCCAACTTAAGCAATTAAAATCAAAAAGCCATAATCCATCTTCACTCCATAACCTAATCACTAAGTTACGGGACGGAAAAGAAACGAGAAAGGAGGATAGTATATTATGAATTTAATTTTAAAAATACGCTAAAAAATACGAAATAAACAAAATATAGAGACATATAAAATACGTAGTTTTAAGACAAATTAAAGACAAAACTACGTATGTGAAAATACGAAACAGTATATACATATACTCCCTCCGTTCCAACACAAGTAGGACTTGAGGAGTGTGCACAATATTTAAGAAAAATTAGTATGTGTGTGTGTGGTAGAAAATGAGTGGAGTAAATAGTAGTGTTAATTGAATAATTAAGTGGTGGAAAATGAAGAGAGGGAGTGAGTGGGGTAAATAGTAGTGTTGGTTGAATAAATTGAGTGGTGGAAAATGAAGATAGAGAATAAGTGGGGTTGAAACATTTCCATTTTAGGCAGTCTCACTTTTGGTGGGACGGATTAAAAGGGAAAAAAGTCTCAATTCTGCTGGGACGGAGGGAGTATGTAACTATTAATATGTACATATAGAGTTTTTATATATTTATATATGAAAAAAGATCTATTAATATACCATGTAAGTTGCATATTAAAATTAAGATTCATTTAATTATAAATAAATAAATTGAATCATAATGATTTTTATAATAAATAAATAAATAAATAAACATCTAATGATTCTTATTCATTTACTTGGGTTTTTTTTTTTTTTTTTTAGATTTACTTGAGTTGATCTTGCCTTCTTGGAGTGTTCTTAAGAGTTGTTCTTGGAAATGAGAGTTGTAGTAAGTGAACGCATAGTTAGGGATGTTTATGAAGAAGTTGATTTTTTGAAAATATCTTGTCAGTTTCTTACCCTTTAATCTCTCGTTTTTAACTAACTATGAGATAAACCGGATTTTATATAATAACGTACCAGATTTTACCAGCTCGAGGTTTCTCTCTCTCTCTCTCTCTCTCTCTCTCTCTATATATATATATATATATATATATATATATATATATATATATATATATATATATGGGAAGTGTTTTAGGCGGGAAACTGAAATAGAAAGGGGCTGTATTAACTTCGGCCATTATTTAGATATAGATTTATTTTAAGCTTCGTGATAGTATATTTTTCTAATTCTTAATTGGTCTTTCACGGCACATTTATTTTAATTTTTTGGTAGGGATGGCAACGGGTCGGATACGGTCCGGATATAGCAAAACCCGTATCCGACCCGAGACCACCTAGACCGTATCCGAACCCGTCCGTATCCGGATATGGATGAATCCGTATCCGTCCGTATCCGCCCACTATTTTCTAATGCAAGCCCCGACTAAGCGAATAATGCAAGCCCCAACTAAAATTGGGAAACCATCACACATAACTGAAGAAATTATCAAGAGCAACTGAATTTGAAAAAGCTAAGGAACAACACTGAGATCGATAGATTGATTACCTGGGATTTAAGGAACGTTCGTCGGAGAAGGTCGGAATGAAACTTCCGGATTCGCAAAATAACGAATGTCGGATTCGCATGAATGTGAAATCCAAATCAAAATCAAAATTAAATCGAAATCAAAATCGGGATTAGAAAATGAGAATCAAAACAAAAGAGATCATCACCTGAATGAGAATCGAAACGTTCGTCGGGGAAGTTCGGTCGTCTCTTCAATCGTCGGCGTCGGCCTCTCTCTCTTAGTCTTAACGGCGTCACCTCCGTAGTGATGGACGGAGCTGGATCTTCGCGTCGCCTGGTGGCTGAGGTCGGCGTCGGCGTCGCCCTATCTCTCTCATAGTCTTGACGGCGGGTTTGAAAGAAAACCCTACTGATTCTACCTCTCTCGCCTCACACTCACACACAGACACATACACGGTGTATATACAAATACAAGGGTGGGGTTGTAATTATAATTTAACATAAGGGTAAAATAGTAAATAGCCATCCCCGGATTTAATACGGGTCGGATACGGGCGGATCTCCGAACCCGCCGGATTTTAAAAATGTATTACCAAACCCACCCATCCCCGGTCGGATTGTCTCGGATACGGATCGGATTCGGTAAAATTGCCATCCCTATTTTTTGGTGTTATCTTCGCAACATTATTTTTGAATTTTGTTGCTTTCTTCTTTGATTATACTCCAATATGTCTTTCAATTTATTTAAAATATTACCGCATTTTTTTTTTTTTTGCAATTATCTTGATACCAAAAATGTTAACCTAACCCAATTATTGTTTGGCATATTATTGTTTAAGGTATTAAGATTTAATGTGTGTGTGTGTGTTTGTTTGGACTAAAAAATTGAGGGTCTCTGGTGAAAAGTTCATTTTGGGCCCCAAATTTTACAGGACCGGCACCGAGAACTTGTAATAAGCAGGGCTATAGATTTCTAATAGACTCCATAGGGATTCGTAAACGATGAAAATTGACTTGAAATAAATAATATGATACAACTTGTAAAAACAAAAAAAAAGGTTGCTAATAAGATCAGCCAACTTTGAAATTAAAAGGGGAAACTTTCCCCTTTTAGTCCGGGGTAGCTCCACCTCTGATTAAATTTAGAGTGAGGTTATCTTTTACATGTAGTACCAATTTTTTTTTAGTAAAATACTTTCCTATATCTCATAAAATAATTAAAAACATTTACTTTTAATAATGGCAACAAAATAATACTCACTCCGTCCCACAAAAATAGTCCACATTTTTTCGTTGTTACTACGAGGGAACTTTGAGCAGTTATAAATGCTACTTATAATTATGTTAATGTGAATCTAAAAATTGATATTAATAGTATTTATAATGGTGTATCAAGAACAATTTCAAAAATTTCATTCGAATAATTAAAAGTAGCCTTAATTATTACTCAAAGTTCCTTCGTAAAACCCATGAAAATAAGGGGACTATCATTCTGGGACAAGGGGAGTATAATTTGTTAAAGTGAAATGCAAGTGGAGAAGTTAAGTGTTTACTCTAGGGTGCCAAAAGATATGGAATCAAATTCTTAACAATGAACCCTACGACACTATATGATCTTCGCAACCATGCAATTTGGTAGTCACCCTATTGTATAGGAGATACTATACGTATAGCGATGCGTTAAAGTTACCTCTTATACTACAATAACATGTGGCCATAAAAAAACATGCAGCACGTTTTTTCTTTTCTTTTATATTCTCCCTCCGTCCCAAAATGATCTTCTCATTTGACTATTCAAATTTTTTAAGGATATGAACACTTGTTTCACTAGTCATCTTGTGTTTATGCATATTTAAGGCTATAAATTAAAGAAATGAGGTCATTTCGGGACAGAGAGAGTATTTGTTAGTCACATGAGCATTTAAATAATACTCAAATGAAGTTCCTGTAATCTTGAATTCAACACCAAGTTCAAAGTTTGATTTAGGGATTTTTGTTTCTTGATTTTTTCTTTTCATCATATATGGGACTTGGTGATGTTCAAAATGACCGTTTCGCCCAAATCCTCAAACCCGTGAATTCATGAATTCAAACCCCGAACATATCCGGTAATGATTTATCCTGACGAGAAAATTTTGAGGGAAACTAGTTTCTCCATAAGTTATAAAAAGTCCTGTTTTTATAGGGTTTAAGTTTTAGGGTTTAGGGTTTAAGGTTTAGGTTTTAGGTTTGGAGTTTAAAGATTAAAAACATGATTTTTTATAACTTAGGGAGGTACTAGTTTCCTCCAAAACACACTCATATCCAAAATGTCCTCATTTATATTGGTTAATAAATTTATTAGACGAGTATTTCTTGCTATGAAATATACTTCATAATTCAGTAGAAATAATATACAATTATTCAGTTGTTTTATTTGTAATTTAATTGTTAATTGTCAAATGAAAACTATAAATTTTACTAAAAACTATAGTTTTCATTTAATAAAGAAATTTATAAAAGTATAAATGATAATTTAAAATACATATAAAATGAATTTTTATATGTAATTTAATCTTAATTATTATTTTTATATAATTTTCTTATTAAATTTAATGACAATTTGTGTTTTCTTATTTTTTTTCAAGGTTTTTCCCTTTTTTATAAAGGCTCAAACCAGTTAGCCCGTGGACCATTTGGCCCGAACCAAACTGGCTGGCCGGAGCAAACATATTGAGGCGGTCCGGTCCGGGCTGGAGCAAACTTGTATTAATCATGGGAGTAAACGGACTGGGCAAACCCGCAAGCCCGCGGACTGTAGCTAACCGGACCAGGCTACCCCGTATGAACATCACCAATGGGGCTCTGCCTGTTGGGCTTAAAGAGTTGGCCTTGATGTACATGTAGCCGCCTTGAAAATGCATACTCTATATTTCGGTAATTATAATTTAAAAAATCAAAATGAGAAAAACTGTTTTTTTTAAGGCAAACAACACATAATTGCATTAATAATATAAAAAAAGACGACGTTCCATAAATGATGGAAGCTCGTCCAAAATGTAATAATTGCAATTAAGATTTACACATAAATAGACTAACATATCTCGAATAATGATTGTCAACCCTGAACCAAATCTCCGGTGAATGTCCTCGGGAACAATAACATGTGACGCCCAAATGCTTCTCCAAATAAACATGGACACGGCTCAACACTGGCTGTAATAGACCCCTGAATGGTAAGAATTTGGCTTTCAAAACACAAGAAAATAACGCATTTGAGTCGGCAGTAAATGGGAAACCAAACATCTCAGGCATAGTACCGAGAACGAATATGAAAATCATTTTAAGGATCTCACAGAGGAGAGAAGTCAAAGGCTCCTAACAAAGGGGAGAAGGCTTAGGCTCTCAACAAAAGGGATATAACATATAATAGAACGAGAAGTAAGGCATTTATTCAACAAATTAACAATGAAAAGCAACAAAAACACAAAATTTAGATATTAAAACGCAAGAAATATCGTAATTTAAACATTAATCACTGATACCATCAGTGATTAATGTTTATATTACAAGATCTAGAATTTAAAACAAATGAAAAAACCTTCTTTTTTAGACAAATTGATGACAAGCGCGAAAGAAATCGGGAGGAGTGTTGGTCCCAAAGACACAATAAGGGTATGAAAAGAAGGCTCGAGGGGGGGGGGGTAAATAGCCTACTTAAAATTTTAACCCTTTTTCAAATTTCAACCTTATGCTTACAACTTGAATTTTGCGGTCAATGAAAACCACGCGGTTAAGTGTAATATGCACATCGGAAGTTTTCGATAAAAATAAGATAGAGTTGGTTTTGAACAAAACACTAACTGTTTTATACCAACACTTCACGGTCGACCAAATGTGGTCAAGAGAGTGCGGTCAAGGTAGTGTGGTAGTTAGAGGTTGAGAGATTGAAAGTTGTTGTCTTGAAAGTTTGGCAAAAGGATAAGTTAGTCAGATTTGTAGCTTAGGCAATATGGAGAACATACAAACACAATTCACAATAAGTTTGAATATCTTAAAATATCAAAACACTAAACGACAAACAAGATTAATATAAACTATGAAGAACAATATGAACAAGACTTAAAGTAAATTTGCAGAATGTAAAGAGCAGTAAGTAAATGACACAAAGATTTGAAAAAGTTTGATCTGTTAAAAGATCTACATCCTTTACGAAGATGGTCAGTCTTGGATTTTGAATGGGGTTTATATTGGTTCACTTGAGTACAAATTACAGAGATGAACTTTTGAATCAACACCTATTTTTTATGAAGAACAATCCTAGACTTAGACCAGTGTATCCTTAATGATGCAATCTATGTGATTGATCAATCGGGGTGAGTGTGTGTGTAAGAATCAAAAGCTCTTTAAAATCTAAGTGATTGTAGAGCCTAATGAATCTTGTGTGTTACAAGGCTTGAGATGACTTGAATGTTGCTGGAGATCTTTGAAGGTTTGAATATGAACGCTTGAAGATTCAAAGGATTCTGGAAATCTTGAGTATGATCTTCAATCACCAAGAATTTCAACAACAATTTCTCTCTTAGAATCTCAGCAATGTTCAATGAAGAACTCAAGGTCTATTTATAGCCTTGAATGAGAGACTATCCGTTTGAAATACTTGGGGTCCAAGTTGAAGGACAATGAGCTGTTGAATTCTGATTGGAGCTCAGTCTGAGTTGTCCTTTTATTGCAGCGTAGTGGTGGTCTAACTGACAGTTTGAAATTTGAATTTTGCAACGTTCTAAACTAACCAAGGTTTTGGACACTAGTGTGACCATGGTTAAGTTTGAACCAAACTTGGTTTCTTGGACTTATCCTTTATTTGCGGTCAAGACTTGCGGTTAAGAGATCTGCGGTCAAGTGATTGACCTTGAAATTTCGAGACTTAGAAAATTTAGAGACCTATCAATCTAAAGCATATTCTACTAAGATGGACTATTCTTAAAATGAAGTTTTAACACTTCTTACAGTATATGCTAAAGTCCATATAAAAACAAAATTAGGTTACGGGATCAATCAAATTTAGGTAATAGGAGTGGTTTGTAATAAGCATACCCAACAATCTCCCCCTATTTGATTGAGATCATTACCTATTATAACAAAGGCTAATTCATTGTACTTGGTAATAGCATGTTTTCAAAATATGATTTTATTAATTTCATGCCCTAAGTCAATGCACACTCCAAGCCAATGTCATAGATTTCTATCATCCTATAAAAACAAAAATTCTAATCCTAGTAAGATATAAATATAAGTTCGAATGCATTTAGAGATAATAACAATAAGTATGTAAATGCATCAAACACAAACATGGGTCATACTCCAAATGTAAATAAAGATCACAGAGTTAAAGGAGTACAAACCAAACAGAAATTAAGCAGTACCAAAGTAAAATATTACAAACCATAGGAAATTGTATTGAAACATAACCACCAAATAAACTGTTTCATGACCACACTCGGTCAAAACATAAACAAAAGAGATTCTTAATCACGGTCGAGTTAAATGCGGTCGAATTCGAGAAGGTCATATTGTGAGCTTGTGGTGAAAGCGGTAGACATGTATGTTCCATCCTGGAATGAGGATAGGAATAAATATTCCATCTTCTTCTTCCTCTTCATCACCTTGGGCATTCACATTGCCGTAACCTGCTTGATTTGCTCCTTGATTGCCTCCACGGTTGAGCCTGTTCATCACCGTATTTACTCTGTTTGATAAGATATCGATATTTGTGGATTGGCTCTTAATGCGATTGGTGTGAACGATCATGGCTTGCTTGAAGGCTTCAAGCTTTCTTCCCAGATTTTCATTTAAGGCAGACATAGATGCCTTGATGGCAATGTCTACATCCTTTTCAACTGACAATCTCACTTTCTTGACCTCTTGAGTCAGGTCATCTTTATCACTTTGGAGCACTTTGGAAATTTTGACCGTTGCATTTGTCATTTCCTTTGTAATGCACCTGTTGATTGCCTTAGTCTGAATAAGAAAATATTGTTTCATAAAGTCAGGCGTTTCCATGAAAGTGCTAGGTGCTACAAGGGCAGATGACTGGTTTGCGGTAGGAGGCCTTGATGAGCTTCTTACTTGACCAGAGATAATGTCTTTGACATCCTTTGATATGTACTTTCTCTCTCTGTTAATGGTCTCAATGACTTGAGAGGGAAAAGAGGTAACCTGATCCTTAAGCACAGCATTTGCAGACTTTAACTCAGCAAGCTCATTTTGGAGAGCAACCTGGTTGGTGGAAAGCTGAGAAATTTGATTTTGAGAGTCGAAGCTGATCTGGGTAAGCATTTCTAATGCGGTTAGAAGATGAGAAATGGGGTCCATAGTAGATCGTTCAGGAATAGTGGATGAGAGTCTTAGAGAATGCTGTGGAGACATGGTTGTATCAAAATCCTCTTCACAGTCAATTGGTACACGGTCAACTTTATCAATTTGATCGTGACCCTCAGATGTATCCAGCACGTTGTCAATTGCTTTCTGCTGTTCTTCCTCCGCAGTCGCCTTGTTGCCAACAACCTCTTGTACTTCACCATCAGAAAAAACAGGGCTATCAGCATTGATACCCTTAGAGGCGGTGGTTTCCTCAATCTCATCATCAACATCATCTTTTTCATTTATCTCAGAGTCAGACTCCAAAACTTCAACCTCGTCATCGGTAGGTTCACCAACAAAGTGAAGTGTAGATGTCTTGACCTTTTGTTGGAAGGTTTGGCTAGATTCAGGAGGGGCAATAGTGGCACCGACGGCATGATGAGATGAGCCAGAGGAGGTGAAAGTGGGAGATGCGGTAGAAGGAGGAGATCGAGAGACTTTAATTTTCTTGGAGACTTTTGGAGGGCTTAGAGATAAGTCCCTCTTTTTGAACTTCTCCCCCTGAGATGAAGCGGGGAGTGAGGACTTGGACTTTGAAGATTTTGGGTTTGAGATAGGTAATACAGTGGATTTTGATGGGATTTGCTTGGTGACTTTTGGGGGTGCGGTAGCTTTAGAAGAGGTTGGTTGTTAGGCCCAATTGGTAGGAAAATAGGCTAGAGGGGTGGGGGTGAATAGCCTTTTTTAAAACTTTTGAATAATAACACTTTATAAAAGCAAAGTCACTTATCAGATTCCAAACTATTATCAGTAAGCGCAACGGGGAAGATATGACTTAGTTTTAACTCACACAAAACAGTTTATAAAACGGTTTTGAGAGCTTGGTTTAACACAAAGTGATAATGAAATTTCAAGAGATTGGTAAATAGAAATTACTATGAATCAATAAGAACAAGTAAGATCTGCCGGTGATAGAGTTCCAACCGCCAGAGACAAAGTAAGAAACAGGGGACACAAAGATTTGGAGAGGTTCACAGTGTAAATACTGCTACATCCTCTACCAAGTTTGGTCAGAACTTGGATTTGGTTTAAGAGCACTATTAGATAACACTAGTCTATTACAAGAACGGCTTTGCCGGATACAAAGACAAAAACTCTAGAGATCACTAATGGATCGTGATACAAATACTGACCAAGTGTTTTTGAGCGACAAGTCCAAGAGAACTTATCTCACTCAGGTGGGTGTGTGAATAACTCAAGCAACGTATTCCTTAAAATAATCTAGTTCGGGAATACTTACAATGTTGGTGAGTTTGTGCACAAGTGTTTGTCCTAACAAGTGTCTAATGATTTCTGGGACAAGGAATGTTTGAGCTTCAATGAATGCTCTAAACAATCAATCTTCTTCAATGCACTGAAATCACCAACCCTCTTCAATGCTCTAAGTCCTCTATTTATAAGAGAAGTTAATGACTTGAGTCTTGTGAAAGAAGGCTTGCAATTTAAATTTCCAGCTTGGTAGTTGAGGAGCATTAAATGAGGTATCTTCAGCATTAATGGCAAAGATATGGAGTACACGCATGCTTGGAAAAGTCTGATGGGTAAAGACCCCTTTGTCTCAACCGGTTACCTGCAAAAGCAAGTAGAGACAGAGTAGAGCTAAAAATAGCTATGTGTCAGATGGCGCAGTAATCATAACATAGCAGATAAACTACTTTCGGATAAGACAATACGAAAGGACAAAGACAATCAGTAAGGTTGACTTTAAGGTAGAGCGATGTAACATGACTACCAGTATAGACTGTCTTTACCGATCGACAACATGAGTAGTAAGTTGATCAACAACTTGAATGCTGGTTTGCTGATTTGCTTCCTCTAGCTGGTTTGTCTTGATTGAAAAGTTGTTATACACCTGTGCTGGTCACAAAGAATCCTAAAGGTACCTTACAAAGGTTCTAATAAAATTGGGGGATCCTAAGTCTCAAACATGATTGGGATTAAGCAATTCAATGTCCTAACATATATTTGAACAACATTGGTTTGTATGGCTTAGGTGGTGCGGCATATGTAGGCTTGACGGTAGATTTTGTAGTGGGAAAAGACTTTGGTTTGGGTGAAAGAGTTGACCGTTCAACAACAAGTTCCTTGAATTTGATTCCGGTAGATGGTTTTGATTTTGGGGCTGGAGCTGGTGCGGTTGTCATGACAGCTTTTCCTTTGACTGGAATAGATGGGATAGCTTCGTCAGTTCCTTCCTCATCAACTTCCTCTTCTTCATCATCTGCAACAGAACCAATCCTAAAGCTTTCTTAGCTTTCTTGGTATAAGCTGGAGGAATGTATTGTTCCTTAGGGTCTCCGGCCAGATACTCTTGGTATTGCTCATCACCAAAACGGTTCCTAAAGGTGGACCACATGGTTTTGATGGTGAAGACCATGGAGAGAGAGATAGTGACCTTGGCATCCTTGTCCTTAGAAATCTCCTTGCGAAGTTCATGAATGTATTTGAAGAGAAGGGAAAGAAAACAGGAATTCCTTTGGTACATGGTAGCTGTTGAATCATTTCCTGCTTTGTTGTAATCTTTGATTTGCTCCAGAAAAATGTTGTACAGAATTTGTGACCAATTAATTTTGCGACCCTAGTAGATAGCCGCAGACAAATGCCACTGGGAAGTATTGAAATTGGCATGGTTGCCACTTTTGCAAAGGAGGCCATGACCAACCAAGTCGCTGATGTAGTAGATGACTTCAAGAAAGATTTTCCGGTAAGGCTTGCAAACATCGGTGGAATTGATTAACCGGATGGCTAGATCTTTGACATCTTTATCAGGTAGAGCGGTCGGAGCAGACATGTCAATTTCAAGACCCAAAGTAGTTGCAATATCCTTATCAACTTCATAAGGTATTCCATAGACACTGGCTTCAATCCAGTCAGCTGGATTTCCCTTTTCATCTCTGCCGCGAATTTCCTTAGCGGTTGAGTACAACTCATCGACCGCGCCGGGTAAATGGTAGGTTTGGTTCATAGTGAAAAACTTGAGAATGCCAGTCGTATTCAATCTTTTGATGATATTCCTTCCAATGGCATCATTTTGAAGGTTTTCATAGTCTATGACCCACCCAAAAACAAAGTTAGCATGAATAGTAGCAGATATATTATAAGAGCATAACATAAACATAAGCATACACAAAAACTAAAAGTTAGCAAAGAATTTGTTGGATATATCTTTGAAGGCCTTCAGGATATCTATATCATTGGCTACATCGACTCAAGACATATGAGGATCTTCTTGCTGGTCAACAGCCTTTGATGTAGATTCAGTACGCTTAGCCTTCTTATTTGCTCTAGCTTCTTCGTTGTCAGCTTTTCTTTTCTGTCTCCTCTGAGCACTTTGTAACCTTTCAGTCAGCATCTTATTGTTGGCTTCAAGAGCAGCAATCTTCAGTTGAGCATCAGCAAGAGCAGTCTCATTTACAGATAGCTCTTTTTCAATTTTCTCCATGTCTCTGATCTGCAATCTTTGGTCATCAACAAGTTGCTTCTGAATGGAATGCATACTCCCCAAACTTTCTGATAGGGCAATCAGTCTTGATTCCCTGTCCTCCAGCTTTCAGCAATTGGACTTAAGGAGTCAGAGAGATCCTCATGGATACTGTTCAATTTGTCAGGAAGAGGCAAGTATCGTCTAGATCGGCACGAGTAACAGGCACAGATCCTCAGTATCCCCTTCAAGGTGACTGAAGTATTCATACATACTATTCAGTACCATGAAGACCAAGAGAAGAATGCATCATCTTCATTGATTAGATCAGCATCTTCAACAACATCGGGAATAGGCACAAACATCTCATCATCGGAAGATAGAACGATTAGCATCGGAATGGGAGCAGATGGCACAGGCAAGGCCGGATTGCATCAGCAGCATAAGGTAAGATCGACAATGAGGCATGGAAGATCGGCAGAGGAAAGTTAGGATGCACAATAATCTCACGATCTCCAGACGGCGTGTAATTCAAGCAGTCACGTTCAAGAACTCTAAATTTGGAGAGTACAAGGAGCAGGCGAGGATCATCTTTCAGCGGCATCCTAGCCATCAAGGTACCGTAATCATGCACATCATATGTCAGGAGAGGGACCAGGCAGGTCCTCCATCCTCATCTGAGCATTTCCTTGATTTGACAGCATCCAGGGCATGAATATTATCAGCTATCAGCAGAAGCGTACCTCCAGTTAGAAATCAGGCAACACTCTGGTTGTACCTCAGGCAGCTAGAGGCAGAAGAACTGCCTCAGGAGCAAGCACCCTGAAGTTCCTCAAACTGTAGATCAGCAACAATCATTGCATCAATGGCAGAAGTGTTGTCAGCAGCTCCTCCTCCTAACTCAACAACCTCTCTCAAACCAGTAGACTCAACCAGAATCACATCAGCAGAAGATATAGAAAATTGAACAATCTGAGTATCTAAAGTTTTCTCAGAGACTTCATCAGCAGAAGCAAGAATAATCTGAGGATCAGCAGTTGGCTCATCAGCAAGGTCTATATCAGCAGCTGCATCTTCTTCATCGGCACAAGCTCCTCCTAAAATCGGTAACTCTTCAACGGAAACTTCATCAACAACTTGAGTGTCAGTAGTTTGCTCAAGTGATGCAAGCTGATCTTCTTTTAAACTTTCTGCAATCAGAGGTTGAGTTTCCATAGTTTCCTCAACAACTTCATCAGCAGTACTGGTTCCATCAGCAGGTTGAGTGTCTGAAGTTTTCTTAACAATCTGTTCAACAGATTTATCGGCAGAGCCACGCTTAGAGCCATCACTAGCTAGTACGGAGTCAGAAAATGCTTCAGCAGATGATATAGTGGTGGAAGGAACTGAGGGCTTCTTGTAGATAATGTTAATTGGCATTTTTTCATACTCACCAATTGAATCTGAAGAAGTGAGAGTGTCACCAGCAGATTTGTGAGCACAGACGAAGTCAAAAATATCTACTAAGCTGCTTGGAGTTGGAGTTGGAGTTGGAGTAATTGCTGGTTGCTCGGCCGCACGATGGGAGAGAAATGCTTCAGATTACCTTATCAAATCAATGGTGATAGTCTTTACTTTCTTCAAGAATTGATCAGCTAGATGACCAGTGGAGATGGTCTCACTATCGTTGTAGACAAGTAAGTCATCATTATCTTCTAGTCATCCCATTTGGTAGGGATCAGATTCAAGGAAGTTTGACTCCTGACCGTATACCTCAGCATAGGAGACCCATACACTTTGAACCATCAAGTCTTGTCTAAATCTATCTTGGAAGAGGTCGACTTGATTCCACGGAGTCAGAAGCAGATCAAAGTAACGCCCAAAGTTTAACCTGAGCTCAGCTTCTGATAACCTTTGAAATTTTTGTAGAGGGACAAACTTTCCCTCTTTGAACATATCAGTGAGCCGGTTCAAGCTAGTAAGATCCACATAATCAACTCGATTCCCGGGAGGAACTAATTCCTATCTTTCCTCATGAAACTGGAGCAGTCGGCGAATAAAGGGATGGAGATGATCAATGGGAAACACCCAATTCTTTGGAAGGACCTTATTAGTGAAGGACCAATGGTTGCGATAGAAAGAATGGAAAGTGAGGTTTCTTACTGGTCGGCATTTTCTTATAACAGCAGACTTCTTTAGTACATCAGCAATAGGATCTTCAGCCAGATCAGCAATGTCTTCTACTTCAGCCTTAATTATAGGAGAAGTCAGTGAAATACCAGACAGAAGAGATGGAGCAAATCTTATCATTTTGGCTCTAGGATCAGCACTTGGAATTGTCACGGACTGAACTTGATCAGCAGGTTTTGGCTTTGGAACGGCAGATGGTTCACCGGAAGATATGACTTTTGACTTTTTGGTTTGTACTTTATTAGTAGCCTTGACTAACTTCCTTTTTCTAGGAGCAGTAGGAGTTGAGTCAGCAAGAATCCTGTCGGTAGATGGTGCAGGAGTAGAGACATCGGTAGGAGCAACAGTGGCAACCTTAACAACTTTCTTTGCCGTTTTCTTCTTTGGAGAACCAGCAGCTTGAACAACTACTGTGCCGGTAGAAGCCTTTTTGGAGATTCTATTCCAATCAGTAAGCTTGAAAGATTTCAGTTTGTCAAAGTCAAAACTTAGAGGTGCTGGGGAAGCTCTAACAATCTCTGAATTGTTCCTTAAGATTGTGCTTATCAGCATATAGTGACAACCCTTACCAGGGTGATCCTTGTTCTTTCTTCTGTCTTCTTTCCACTTAACAGCAGCAATTGTAATGACTCTAAATAGGTAGGCACACCAGTTGAATTCTTCTTGTAGTACAATGGCTGCCATTGCCTCAAACTGAATATCAGTTACATGGCTGTGGGATCCTGATCTACAGACCAAACATCTATCCACGATTTCAGCAAGAGCAAAATATCTCCTTCTGTAATGGGATTTCAGATGATTATTTCCACTAAGTCTAGGACTGGCTCCCCTCATAAGGGTCCATGCCTTGTCCAAGTACTTATCATCAGCTAGACTAGTTACACCTTCACTTCCAAAGAGAGGGAAAGCAACAGAAATGGAGGATAGAGTGATAGAGATCGGGACGCCGACGACAGTAGAATTGATGGAGACAAAGGTAGACGGATCATTTGGGGCAGAGATAACTGAGGCGTTGGAGAAGAACTCTTGCAATTGACCCAAAAATATGAATCAACACCAGTTGGAGTGATGAAAGAGTCCAGAAGAGAACCAACCAATAGATTTCTCAAGAAATCACCGTCAAGAGTGTCGTTGAAGAAAATGGAGTCAACATAGCCTCTATAGATATCCTTTTCGTTGCTCGACATTATCTGCAAAGTCACTCAAGAAATCTCATAAGTTAGAAATCAATTAGTTCAAACTAAATGTTGATTAACAAATTTAAATCATCAAATGGTTACCAGAGATTAGAGTAAGATCTTTATAGACTGGTAGGAGATGATGATGATGAACACAAGCAACAAGGAGAGTTCAGGTGAGTGAAGAGCAAAAAGAATAAGAAGAGGTTTAAGTGAAGCTTTTATATGTTATGGAAGAGAGAGAGAGAGAGAGAGAATAAGAAGGTTGCATGGGGAGAAGGGAAATAATGAGGAGTTTAACTGTAGCGAATAACTCGGAGAACGTGCGCACACAATGCATTAAACGCATGAACCAGACGGTTTAAATTAGACGGTTAAACTTAGGAGAGAGAAAAGGTAAAAATGGCAACAATAATATTGTAAATATAAGAGTTACCTTTCTGATTTATCACAAGGTTTTGGGATAAATATTTGACATGATTTGGGTAAGGCGGTGCACACACGTGTCATAGGAGGTGGTGTGACCGATTGTACCTTTGATTTGACATTGCTTACATCATGTGTCAGAGAGTCCTTATCCGTTGGAATGAGATCTACCGATGAATTTGAATTTTGAATTTATTGTTTCATATTGGCAAGACATAATATGTAAAAATGTTGATCGGCAAGATATGGTCGGCATAGAGTTCGTCGGCAAGATATAGTTGCTTTGCTGATTTGATCGGCAGACTAATATAGGTAGCAAAGTCAGCACAGTTTTAACCATTGTAATCAATCATACCTAGTTCACCTCTGAGGAATTCAAATCTTTTCTGATCTAAAGGCTTTGTCAGTATGTCTGCTCTTTGAAAATCGGTATGAACTTTGAGCAGCACAACATTTCCCTTTTGTACATGTTCCTTCAGAAAGTGGTATTTGATGTCTATGTGCTTGGTTTTGGAGTGCATGACCGAATTTATTGATACTGAGATAGCAGATTGATTGTCACAGTAAATGGGATAAACTTGAGATGGAACTTCATAGTCAACCAGCTGCTGATTCATCCAAAGGATCTGTGAACAGCAACTGCCGGCAGCTATGTACTCAGCTTCAGTAGTTGAAGTGGAAATTGATGCCTGCTTTTTACAAGACCAAGACACCAACCGATCACCAAGAAATTGGCATGTTCCACTTGTACTTTTTCTGGTCACCCTACAAGCTGCAAAGTCTGCATCTGAATAACCTATTAGATTAAAAGATGAATCTCTAGCATACCATAATCTAAGGTTAGTAGAACCACATAAGTACTTAATAATGCGTTTTACAGCCTGCAGATGGGATTCCCTAGGGTTAGCTTGAAACCTGACACATACACAAATGGCAAACATGATATCTGGTCTACTGGCAGTTAGATAGAGGAGTGAGCCAATGATACCTCGGTAGACAGTCATATCTACCTTCTTATCAGACTCATCCTTATCTAAATGAATGTTAGTGCCCATCGGTGTGCTTTGATAATGAGCAGAGTCAAAGCCAAACTTCTTGATTAATTCTTTTGCATACTTGACTTGACTGATGAATATTCCCTCATTGGTTTGCTTGATGTGAAGTCCAAGGAAATATGTTAGTTTACCCATCATGCTCATCTCGAACTTGCTCTGCATTAGCTTCTCAAATATCTTGCAAAGTGATTCGTTAGTAGAACCAAAAATAATATCATCGACATATATTTGAACAAACAACGAATGACCTTTATGCTTGGCAACAAACAAATTAGTATCAATTTTACCTCGAGTGAAACCTAAGCCATCGCTAAGTAAAAACTTAGAAAGGGTTTCATACCATGCCCTTGGAGCTTTCTTTAGGCCATAGAGAGCTTTCTTCAATCGGTAGACATAATCAGGCTTCTTGGAGTCCTCAAAACCAGGTGGTTGTTCAACATAAACGAGTTCTTGGAGTTCTCCATCCAAGAAGGCACTTTTCATGTCCATTTGATATAGTTTGAATTCTTTGAAGGCAGCATAGGCTAAGAAAAGTCTTATAGCTTCCAATCTTGCAACAGGAGCAAATGTATCGTCGTAGTCAATCCCTTCTTCTTGTCGGTAGCCTTTTGCAACTAACCTTGCTTTATTTCTAGTGATATTCCCAGCTTCATCTAACTTATTCCTGTAGACCCATTTTGTACCAATAACTTGCTGAGAAGTTGGTCTTGGAACAAGTTCCCATACTTTGCATCTTTCAAACTTAGTTCCTCTTGCATGGCTTCAACCCAACCAGGATCGGCAAGAGCTTCTTCAGTCTTCTTTGGTTCTAAGTTGGAAACCATAGCGGATGAGAAGAGACTTTCATCAAATGCTTTGCTCAGGTTCCTTGTCAGTCTGGGACCAAACTGTGAATACGTGTGTTTGAATTTGGGATATTCATAGCAACATTAAAATTATGAGAGTCGCCACGCCGTTTTAATTATAGCCAAAACATTGAGAAAAGCATGTTAATGGGTTCGGGGGTCAAATTACAACAAGAGAAGAATATTCACGTTATCACTCCTATTGCCCGAATTGATCGGTCTTTCTATCATGATGTGGTGTATATAGTGTGTTAGTGATTGAGACCGGATCCGAAGATTTCCTACGTTCTTCTCAATGTGAGAAGCTCAGGTCAGCGTAGTTCGAGAAGAATTTAGAATAGGCAGAAGAATCGGGATCATGCATAATGAGGGGGGAATTACCTAAAGATTAGGGTTTAGAAGTAGTTCCTAGATCATCCTCGGATTGATGAACCCTAGATCATCATCGGCTATGAAATAACATGTTAACATGAAGACCGCAACCCTAAATATAGCATAAATAAGGTTTTAATCTAAGAACATGATGAATATATGAAGAACATATTATGAACATATGAATGTCATGAATAAAATATGAATAAAGATGTTAGGAACATGAATATTATGAAGAACACATGAATAAACATATTAAGAATATGAATATTATGGATCTAAATTAATAATATGGCAAGAACATGAAGAAAAAGTTAGAAAACTTACCTTTGTTGGCAAGAAATAACCTTGGATCTTCTTGGGATTCTTGAGAGTATTTTTGGAGGCTTGAATGACTTGATTTGGGAGCAAAATCGTCCCTTAAGAGCTCTCAAATTCGGATCCCCCAAACCAATGGAATGGAATGAGCTTATATAGTAAACTGAGGGGAAGATCTGACGGTCAGGATCATCCGGAGCAAGGTTGGCCGCCTGGCCATGATTGAAGACGGTGACAATGTTGGCCGCGTGGCCAAGGTCGGAGGCGCAGCAAGGTTGGCCGCGTGGCCAAGGTTGCGGGCTGACGTGATTCCTAAGCTAGGGTTTCTGCATGGTTTAAGGAAACCATATTTTGACCATATTTAGGGTGTTCTAGAATAATGAGACATATTTTGGGAATCCGGGACAAGTCTTTGCAAAGTTTCTAATTCCTATAAATTCCTTGTATATTTTGGAAAGCCCTAATAAACTCATTTTCAGATCGGGTACTAACTGTAGCCCCTCGGCGACGCTTCTTGCAAGACAATGGAGGGTCGACGATAAAAGAAGGATCCGTTCTGGAACATGATTTTCAAAACAGATGAAAGGATCGATGGAACGGCTGAACCTTGGAGGCGACCTACGTATCCACAAGGGAATCAAGCCAAACGTAGTTCAGATCTGATGGGAAATTAGGAATGATTGTCCACTGGTGGGGAGCAACATCTTCTGCTGGGGAGAAGTCTGATCTGTCGGGGAAAATACAACTGCAGGGGATGAGAGATGACCATGTCGATCGGGTGGCTGAACCTTTTCAGGTTTTCTACGTATCCTTGGAGGAATCAAGCCGGTCGTAGTTCAGAGCTATTGGGGAAAGACGAGACATCGAACTTCTGCTGCGGATAACAAACCTACGGATACTATCTTGTATGAAGAACGAACATTCATAAGCAATGAAGTTATTTGGGAAAAATAAAGACTACGTCGTCTAAATAATCCCAATATGGAATGGTAAACGCAATCAGGATCGCCTGGGTTCCTGCCGATCGCGCTAAAGTAATAGATGCTAGATCTCTCGCAATTAGAAACGCCAGGGTTTCTGCGAATCACGATCGATCTAAGGTGCGTATGACATAGAGGTGCCGAAGTCTCTGTAATCATACGAATCCTAAGCAAATGTTTGGAAATTTTAAACGCAATCAAAAACGCCCGGGTTTCTGCCGATCGCGTTAAAATAATAGATGCTGGATCTCTCATAATTAGAAACACCCGGGTCTCTGCCAATCACGATCGATCTAGGATGCGTATGACATAGAGGCTCCAAAGTCTCTGCAATCATACGAATCCTAAGCAAATATTTGGAAATTTTAAACGCAATCAGAAACGCCCGAGTTTCTGCCGATCGCGTTAAAATAATAGATGCTGGATCTCTCGTAATTAGAAACGCCCGGGTCTCTGCCAATCACGACTGATCTAGGATGCGTATGACATAGAGGCTCCGAAGTCTCTACAATCATACGAATCCTAAGCAAATATTTGGTGAAGAATGGAAATTTTAAGGGGCTTTCCGTACCCAAAGGTAATGAATCAAAGGGGAATGTACTAGGGGTAAAACTGAAATTTTGCATGTGGAGGCAAAGATGATGGATTGTTATGAAGTTGCAAACGGGATGAACTCTCGGGGAGTCACAAAGGTGATAGACTCTCAGGGAGTCATAAGGGTGACGGACTCTTGGGGAGTCACAAAGGTGATAGACTCTCGGGGAGTCACAAGGGTGACAGACTCTCGGGGAGTCACAAAGGTGATAGACTCTCGGGGAGTCACAAGGGCAAAGGACCTTTAGGGAGACGCGAAGGAGATGGACTCTCGGGGAGTTGCTAATATGGGAAACATGATCTGGGTTCCGCTTATCCTAATTTAGGAGGGAATGAGGCTACGAGCCATTGAGACCAAGGTGTTAGGTAAGGGACATTTTTCTTGGTTGCCTAGAGGTAGGACCTAAGGCTTTTTAAGGAAAGGGAATAAGGAAGATGGTGATCTCCTAATCTTGAGATAGGGATGCCAAAGATGTCACGGCTTCTTGGGCTTTAGATTATGTCTTGGAGATAATGTGGGTTTCTTAGGCTTACGGGCTAGGGATTGGAGTTCATTTAAGCATGAGGAGAGTATTCTATCCTAGGCTTAGTGCTAGGGCTTGGAAAGGTTGAGGTTTGGGAATTTCCTAGATGTTAGGGTTTCGAACAAGGGTTTGGAAACTGGTGTTTAAGGACCATGACTCTCCTAGGTTTGGGACTAGGGTTTAGGAATTTCCTAGGTCTAGGAGGCTAGGGCTTGGAGTTGTGGTAGGCTCAGAGGTTGCAAAAGCGTTGGCTTTTAGACATAAGGCTGGGAGTTGGAAAGGTTGTGACTTCCTAGGCTTGAGACCATGGACCGTTGGGAAGAGGGATTGCTTTTGTGGAAGGTCCTCTAAGCTTGATGTTAGGGTTCACCATTTTCCGGGATTGGTGACTATGGCTTGGAAATGTTCGTGGTAACCTAGGATTTGGCTAGGTTTTAAGGCTAAGGACTGTAAACTTCCTATATTTTGAGACTAAGGTGAAGGAATTTCCTAGGTCTAGGACTAGGGTTTGAAGGGAATGTTGAATCCTAGGCTCGATGATAGAGTTTAGTGAGGATATAGTCTCCTAGGCCCTGCGGCTAGGGTTTAGAAAGAGTGCGACTACCTAGGCTTGAGGCTAGGGTTTGGAGCGAATGCGAGTACCTAGGCTCAGGGTTTAGAGCGAATGCGACTACCTAGGCTCGAGGCTAGGGTTTAGAGCGAATGCGACTTCCTAGGCTAGAGGCTAGGGTTTGTAGAGGATGTGGCTACCTAGGCTTGAGGCTAGGTTGAGAGAATGTGATTACCTAGGTTTAAGGTTAGGCTTCGGATAGAAGGTGACTACCTAGGCTTGAGGCTAGGGTTTAGAGAGAAGGCGATTACCTAGGTTTGGGACTAGGGTTTAAAGGGAATGCAATTACCTAGGTTTAAGGCTAGGCTTTGAATAGAAGGTGACTACCTAGGCTTGAGGCTAGGGTTTGGAGAGAATGTGACTACTTAGGCTTAAGGCTAGGGTTTGGAGACCGAAAGCATTTGAAGGTTTGTCTTGGTTTAGACCGAGCAAGTTTGAGGTCTAAGAGTGTTGCGGTTTGGGGCAGGTGAGCTTGATACCTCATGGCTGGATAGGCTCGATAGGTTAGACCTAGGCTATAGTGCTAGGGTTTAGCTAGGGTAAGACTCAGACATGTGTTAAGGAGACCAGGGCCTAATGGAATGGTAGGCGTGAGATCTAGGAGATCGAAGGCTAGGCAGGGTAGCGTTGGGACATAAGGCTTTCAAGCGGGTAAGTCTTTTGTCCTAGAGAAACCGCATTATGGGTTAGGACCAAGCAGGCTTGAGGTCGGCCAAGGAGCAACGGATTGGATGATCCTAGTACCTAATACGCATGTCGGGCTTGGATCCTAGAGTGTTTGAAAGTTTAGGCTAGGTGCGAACCATAGGTGCGGGAAATGGTTTTGGATATATGACCATGTTGGCGCTTTAGGTAAAGGGATTGAGTGTCCATGACTTTTCTTGAGTAGAATAGGTACCTAAGTTGGATTGGGTATGCTTAGGTCCTAAGTTTGCCTCAGAGGTCATTGCGCGTGACCAAGCTCGTTCGGCGATTGCGAAGGTGGGTTTGGTATGGGACCAAAGGTGTTAAGCGCATGATTTTTGACTGGACGGGTTTTGATATCTTTATGGAATATCACGGTACGCGGGAGGTCCTATGCGTTCGAGCACGTTTGAGGTTTGGACTCGTGGGGAAGAAAGGTTTGAGATCCATGGAGTTCAAGGGTGGACCTTGTAGGTGGCGAGGTTTGGACTCGGCTCGGATTAAGTAGGTTAGAGACCTAAGGGGTTGAAGGTCAGACTAGGAAGTCTTTTGAAGCTAAGGAGTGACACTAGGTTTAAGAGTGGCAGGGCCATGGTTTGGGTATGACGGTAGGCGTAGATGGCATTGTTTTGGTTGGACCGAGCAGACTTGGGAACTAAAGAGTTTTAAGGGTTGACATCTAAGGTTATAGACCTAGAGGGTAGACATTTTTGTGACCTAAAGGGTTTAGGAGTTGAGACCTAAAGTGTGAATCGGATATGCTAGAGACCTACAAGGTAGGCGCTTGGTAGACTTGAATGGACTTGGGATCTAAGGGATCGTTCAATAGGTTAGACTGGGTAGACCTAAGAGGTTGGACCTAAGAGGATAAGGGAGACATAGTCTGGACAAGGTAAGGATGAATATATATTGGTAGGTTTGGGATCTAAGAGATCAGGTAGACTCGAGACCAGTAGGTTCGGGACCTAATGGGTCATTCTAAGGATTTGGATTCGGTAGACCGGTTTAAGGCTTGAGGTTTTGGATAAGACTGGTTTGAAGCTTTAGGAGTCCCGCTACTAACTTGTGGAGGGTCGAGTTAAGGGGTTATGGTGTAACCTATGTAAGACTGACCGGGTAGGTGCGGGACCTAAGGTTTTGAATCAAGTCAGATTGGGACGTAGAGAGTTGAGGGTTTAGGCCTAGGGGTTCCCTAAAGTGTAGAAGATAGGGTAAAGGACCGAGTCAACTCAAGAATCATGGAGATGGGTCTCAGATGGATCGAGGATGTTTTTACAATTTTGTGGAGACCGAGAGTGCGGGTTTATAAACAAAGTGTCAGGGAAGAGAATACTTTTGAAAGTGTTATGATTTTATAAAGATGCCTTATAATTAGTTATGATTCTAACAAATTCAAAGTGTTCGCCATGTGCAGAGTTTGACGATGAGGGGTACATCCTTGTTGAAGCCTCGATATTCTCTGAGAAACCACATAGTCGACCCATTCTGTTGGGGAAGCCCTAGTTCGATAAGGGTGTAGAGCGGGGTATCATACCTTCTTTAAAACGCACCCTTTTTTCTTCCTTGACCGTCCTTGCGGGTTTTCAATCTAGCGGGCATCTCTTTTGCGTCATCATTTTTTATTTTTTTATTTTTATTTATTATTATTATTTTTTTGAAATCATTCAGTCGACTCAAAAAAGGAAAAAAGAATTGTTTGAAAACATGCGGGGGCATTTTGGGGAGAGTAAGAGAGAGAGAGATAGTACTCACATTTTGACTCTTTGGGCAACTGAGTGTATATATGTACAAAAGGGAGGAAGCCCCTGCTTGACAGAAAGTAAGTGTTTAGCTCTTTCCTAGACTGTAGAACGGAAGACTTGTCGAGACATTTGAAAATTGTTTTATTCAAGATTCTCATTTGATTGCTCGAGAATGGACCTCGTTGATTAGTTATGCATCTTATGATTATGTTTTAGACTAGTAGTCTCCAAATAATAAATGTTTTGATCAATTGTGAGTGAAGAAGTCAGGAGTAGAAATATGGGGCAAGAGAGAAGAGAAGGAAAATTGGCTATGAGGTGGGTTGTGTATATTTTGGACCGGACCCTAAGGTTGCCTACGTACTCCTCAAGTTGAGAAGCTCAGGTCCGTGTAGTTCGGGGATATCCTGGCTGATGATGGAGTTGGGTTTGAGTATGAGGTTCATTTGTCGCGATAGGTTGCTCCGTTGTAGCTTGTTGCTTTGGATTGCTTCATTGCAGCTCATTGCGGTGGATTGCTCCATTGTAGTTGTCATGGCTGCTGCTACCGCATTAATCTTCTTTGTAGGGAAAGAAAGAAAAATAGAACATTTGAAGTGAAAATAAAATGGGACTTTTACTTTCTATGGTGATAGCCCCTTCTATTTTTCTTTATTATTTTTTATTTTATTTTATCTCTTTGTGCACACCCTTTTTTTTTGCCTAGGCCGCCCTTTCAGGTTTTCAACCTAGCGGGCTTCTTTTTGTGCAATGCTCTAACTTTTTCCTAGGTTGCCCTTTTGGGTTTCAACCTAGCGAGCCTTTTTTATATATTTGTACATGAAACATTGGGCAAGACGAGCCCCTAGTTTGCTTTCGCCTCTCTCGATTGCGAGGTAGCCTCTTTATAGTTCAAGCGGCCTTTTGCTGGCGGCGGGCATCCTAGCCCCTTGATTTATATCGGTAGAGCTCCATCGGATTATCACGTGGCACCTATTAATGGCATTATATTTTCGATGGAATACGGACAGCCCCGGTGTATCGGCATGTAGTACTTATGAAGGGAACAAACAACCCCTTAAATTGTGGCAGCATGGATGTCTATTTGATGATGAGCAACCGCAGTCCATTTCTTTGTCATGACCGTATGGAAAAGGGGTCTAATGGTGGGATGAGAGGCGTATGAGGATAGTGTATGGGAGAAGGTGTATATAGAGAGTGTACATGAAGTGTGTACAAGGGGTGAGTGTATAGAGAGAGTGTATGGGGGTAGAATGTAGAGAGAAGAGAAAGTGATTCGTTTATCCCAATTGGTCAAAGCATTTGTTATCTTCAGACTAATTGTGTATTTAGTTATGTGAATGGTTTATGGGTCCATTTACCTTTTAATGAGTCGTCATTAATGAGTAAGATTAAGATTAATTCATCATATAAAGATATAGCAATCAAGTGAAGATGGTGAATAAGACAATTTTCATGGAATTGATTTATGCAAGATTATGTCTCAAGTCTAGAGAGAAAAGAAATAAAGACTCTTTTATTATTTGAAAGAAAAACGACTAATCCGGGGTGGACTTTTACTAAAGAAACGAAAATAGTCCAAGGTGGACTTTTGACTAAAGACACTCTAGAACCTACGAAGACTGAATGACCCTTTTTATTTATTATTTAAAAGAGGTAGCCCCAGTTTGCTCTTTCTTGTTTGGACTTTGCTCACGCCCATGCATTCCTATCGCGGGTGATGGCTCCGCTATCAATGAGGCTTTGGATCTTCCTTTTCAATTGGAGGCAACCTTCAGTGTCATGCCCAATGTACTGGTGGTATTTGCAGTATTTGGAGGGATCCAAGTCTGGTCTTACCCTGTTTGGTTCATAGTTGAGTAGAGGAGCCAACTTGACGGCTCGAACCAAACCTTTGAAGAATTTGGCTAACGGCATACCTAAGTCGTCGAATTCGTGCTCGTCCTTCCTTTCACGAACTGTCTTTGAGGGTGATTTAGGTACCGGTACCCCTTGTTGATGAGTAGTCATAGGAGGCATCCCGACGGGGAAAGTCTGTGGCGGCCCGTACATTTGAGGAGCGTACGGGTGTTGACATTGAGCAAGAGGGAGAACTCGGCTGAGGTAATCATAAACGCCACGAATGTCAGACAAATGGCGCCTCTCGATATTTCTTAGGGTCTTATGCATCTCCTTCTGAGAGTGTGTTGCTTGCTCGTTGAGAATGGCCTTAAAGTGGATTTCTTGTTCATCGAGGATGGCTTCGAAGTGGGATGCTTGATTACTGAGAGCAGTACCGGTGTAGAGGATTGTCTCGGGATCTTGGGTAGCAGCTTCAGTTGCAACTTCGATGTTCCTTGCAGCCGACATGATGCAGAACTCTAGTCATGAAAGAATTAAGCCTCTTAGTTGAATTAAATTAGATTCGTATTTAATGATAAGTGTTAGTACCCGATCTGAAAATGAGTTTATTAGGGATTTCTCAAATATACAAGGACTTTATAGGAATTAGAAACCTTGCAAAGTCTTGTCCCGGATTCCCAAAATATGTCTCATTATTCTAGAACACCCTAAATATGGTCAAAATATGGTTTCCTTAAACCATGCAGAAACCCTAGCTTAGGAATCACGTCAGCCCGCAACCTTGGCCACGCGGCCAACCTTGCTGCGCCTCCGACCTTGGCCACGCGGCCAACATTGTCACCGCCCTCCATCTTGGCCACGCGGCCACATCCGCCCCGGATGATCTGGACCGTCAGATCTCTCAATCAGTTTCCTATTTAAAGACCTCCCTTGCCTCATAATTTGGGGATCCGAATTTGAGAGCTTCCAAGTGACGATTTTGCTCCCAAATCAAGTCATTCAAGCCTCCAAAAACACTCTCAAGAATCCCAAGGAGATCCAAGGTTATTTCTTGCCAACAAAGGTAAGTTTTCTAACTTTTTCTTCATGTTCTTGCCATATTATTAATTTAGATCCATAATATTCATATTCTTAATATGTTTATTCATGTGTTCTTCATAATATTCATGTTCCTAACATCTTTATTCATATTTTCTTCATGACATTCATATGTTCATAATATGTTCTTCGCATGTTCATCATATTCATAGATTAAAACCTTATTTATGCTATATTTAGGGTTGCGATCTTCATAATCATGTGTTATTTCATAGCCGATGATGATCCAGGGTTCATCAACCCAAGGATGATCTAGGAACTACTTCTAAACCCTAATCTTTAGGTAATTCCCCATCATTATGCATGATCCCGATTCTTCTGCCTATTCTAAATCATTCTCGAACTACGCTGACCTGAGCTTCTCACATTGAGAGGAACGTAGGCAATCTTCGGATCCGGTCTCAATCACTAACACACTACATACACCGCATCATGATAGAAAGACCGATCAATTCGGGCAATATGAGTGATAACGTGAATATTCTTCTCTTGTTGTAATTTGACCCCCGAACCCATTAACATGATTTTCTCAAAGTTTTGGCTATAATTAAAAGGGCGTGGCGACTCTCATAATTTTAATGTTGCTATGAATATCTCAAATTCAAACACACGTATTCACAGTGGCGACTCTGCTGGGGACTGCTTTGAAACTTTTTCAAACTTAGTGGGTCTAACTTTCGTTTACATCATGATGTTTGCCATGTTTGCACATGCACCTCACAGTTTGCCATATTTACACATGCACCTCACACTTTTCCATGTTTGCACATGCACCTCACACTTTGCCATGTTTGCACATGCACCTCACACTTTGCCATGTTTGCACATGCACCTTGTATTTTTGCCATGTTAATATGTGTACCTTGTATTTTTTCAATACATGTATTTTTTGTACTTTCCCTATAGTACTAAGGTCAAAAGAGACTTTGCTATGCTCCCTTGTACATTCTTATCCTCTCCCTCTTCTCTCTCTCTTACATTGCATTGCATCATTCAAGCATTCAAAAACTTCTCTATTTTCTCCCTAAAAAGAATTAGTTTCTTGCAACACACTACCACTAGTCCGTGTCAGCACTGCACAGGTCCCCATTACCCGGAGTATTCGATGTGCAGGAATTTGTGCGCTGCTGTCGCACTCTTTTCGAGTCACTCGTCTACTCCACTCACCGTGTACGTTCCACGAGCGGTGGGAACCTTTATCCTACCCGTGTCAACCCACACATAGAGATTAGGACACTCCTTGGACCAACCATTTAGGATGTAAATAAATGCAAAACATTTCGTCAAATAAAATGTGCATTGCATCTAGGCGACCTCTAAGGTCCATCGCTCACCCCTTGGGCCATCTATCAAAATTCCTCATCTTGGCCTATCTAGGTTACCTACCCATCATTGCGATCCATTTGGGTCTACCCTTCATCTCGACCCGCTTTGGCCAAAATCCCACCATCCTTTGGCCTCTTAGGACAACTTTATCTACCTTTGACCTCCTAGGTCAACCTTTGACCGCCTAGGTCAACCTTCCCAACCTTTGACCTACTAGGTCAACCTTATCTACCTTTGACCTCCTAGGTCAACCTTTGACCCTTTAGGTCAGCCTTACCACCCTTTGACCTCTTAGGGCAACTTTGACCCCCTAGGTCAACCTTTGACCTCCTAGGTCAACCTTATTCGCCTTTGACCTCCTAGGTCAACCTTTGACCCCCTAGGTCAACCTTATCTACCTTTTACCTCCTAGGTCTACCTTTGACCTCCTAGGTCAACCTTTTACCACCTTTGCCCCCCTAGGTCAACTTTATCGTCTTTGACCTCTTAGGTCTACCCTTGACCGCCTAGGTCAACTTTATCCGCCTTTTACCTCTTAGGTTTACCCTTGACCTCCTAGGTCAACCTCATCACCTTCGACCTCTTAGGTTACCCCTCGACCTCTTAGGTCAACCTTTGACCCATAGGTCAACCTCATCCGCCTTTGACCTCTTAGGTCTACCCTTGACCGCCTAGGTCAACTTTATCTGCTTTTGACCTCTTAGGTCTACCCTTGACCTCCTAGGTCAACCCTATCACCTTCGACCTCTTAGGTCACCCCTCGACCTTTTAGGTCAACCTTTGACGACATAGGTCAACCTCATCCACCTTTGACCTCTTAGGTCAACCCTTGACCGCCTAGGTCAACCTCATCCGCCTTTGACCTCTTAGGTCTACCCTTGACCGCCTAGGTCAACTTTATCCGCCTTTGACCTCTTAGGTCTACCCTTGACCTCCTAGGTCAACCTTATTACCCTCGACCTCTTAGGTCACCCTCGACCTCTTAGGTCAACCCTTGACCGCCTAGGTCAACTTTATCCGCCTCCGACCTCTTAGGTCAACCCTTGACCGCCTAGGTCAACTTTATCCGCCTCCGACCTCTTAGGTCAACCCTTGACCTCCTAGGTCAACCTTATCACCTCCGACCTCTTAGGTCAATCCTTGACCACCTAGGTCAACCTTATCACCTCCGACCCCTTAGGTCAACCTTATCAAGGTCAAACTTATCTACCTTCGACCTCTTAGGTCAACCCTTGACCTCCTAGGACAACCTTATTATATTTAACCCCCTAGGTAAACTTTATCATCTTTGACCTCTTAGGTCTACCCTTGACCCCCTAGGTCAACCTCATCCGCCTTCGACCTCTTAGGTCAACCTTTGACCCCCTAGGTCAACTTAATCATCTTTGACCTCTTAGGTCAACCTTGGACACCCTAGGTCAACCTCATCCTCCTAGGTTAACCTTATCACCTTTGACCTCTTAGGTCAAACTTTGACCCCCTCGGTCAACATTATCACCCGTTGACCTCTTAGGTCAACCTTTGACCTCCTAGGTCAACCCAATCACCTTCGACCTCTTAGGTCAAACTTGGACTCCTAGGTCAACCTTATCCGTTTTCGACCTCTTAGGTCAATCTTTGATTCCATAGGTGAACCCAATTACCTTTGGTCCTAACCCGCTTAGGTCAAACCGTCATCTTGACCCACCTAGGTCATTATTTGACCCACCGCCGTCCAGACCAACCTAGGTCAACCCATTTAGGTCCACACACCATTCTTGACCCATTTAGGTCAACTTGTCCGTCTTAGGTTAAAACTACCCCTTCACCTTTGACCCGTCAAGGTCACCCCGTGACCCGCTTAGGTCGACTTACCTATCTTGGATCCATCTAGGTCAATCTCCAACCTTCCTTAGTCCACCAACCCGAATAGGTCAACCTTAGACCCGCTTAGGTCAAACCATGTCTATCCCGCTTAGATCATCCCATAGGCAAACCGCTACAACCCGCTATCTTGATTCACTCACCATATAGGTCAATCCAACCCTTCTCATTTAGGTCGACCTATCCTTTACCCATCTAGGTCAACCCACCATTATCGTCGCATCCTAGCTTGAACCATTTCTTGTCTCAAACCTTAGGTCAAACCTTAGGTCAAATTTAGGTCAAACCTTAAGTCAAACCTTACCCGATTCTCGAGCAATCAAATGAGAATCTTGAATAAAAAAATTTTCAAATGTCTCGACAAGTCTTCCGTTCTACAATCTAGGAAATAGCTAAACACTTACTTTCTGTCAAGCAGGGGCTTCCTCCCTTTTGTACATATATACACTCAGTTGCCCAAAGAGTCAAAATGTGAGTACTATCTCTCTCTCTCTTACTCTCCCCAAAATGCACCCGCATGTTTTCAAACAATTCTTTTTTCCTTTTTTGAGTCGACTGAATGATTTCAAAAAAAATAATAATAATAATAAAAAAAAAATAAATAAAAAATAAAAAATGATGACGCAAAAGAGATGCCCGCTAGATTGAAAACCCGCAAGGGCGGTCTAGGAAGAAAAAAAGGGTGCGTCTTAAAGGAGGTAGGATACCCCGCTCTACACCCTTATCGAACTAGGGCTTCCCCAACAGAATGGGTCGACTATGTGGTTTCTCGGAGAATATCGAGGCTTCAACAAGGATGTACCCCTCATCGTCAAACTCTGCACATGACGAACACTTTGAATTTGTTAGAATCATAAATAATTATAAGGCATCTTTATAAAATCATAACACTTTCAAAAGTATTCTCTTCCCTGACACTTTGTTTATAAACCCGCAATCTCGGTCTCCACAAAATTGTAAAAACATCCTCGATCCATCTGAGACCCATCTCCGTGATTCTTGAGTTGACTCGGTCCTTTACCCTATCTCCTACACTTTAGGGAACCCCTAGGCCTAAACCCTCAACTCTCTACGTCCCAATCTGACTTGATTCAAAACCTTAGGTCCCGCACCTACCCGGTCAGTCTTACATAGGTTACACCATAACCCCTTAGCTCGACCCTCCAAGTTAGTAGCGGGACTCCTAAAGCTTCAAACCAGTCTTATCCAAAACCTCAAGCCTTAAACCAGTCTACCGAATCCAAATCCTTAGAATGACCCATTAGGTCCCGAACCTACTGGTCTCGAGTCTACCTGATCTCTTAGATCCCAAACCTACCAATATATATTCATCCATACCATGTATAAAACCATGGCTCTCTTATCCTCTTAGGTCCAACCTCTTAGGTCTACATAGTTTAACATGTGGAGAAACCCCCGAGATCCCAAGACCATTCGAGTCTACCAAACACCTACCTTTTAGGTCTCTAGAATATCTGATCCATACCTTAGGCCTCAACCCCTAAACCTTTAGGTCACAAGACTTTCTACCCTTTAGGTCTCTTACCTTGCATCTCTACCCTTTGGACTCTTTAATTCCCAAGCCTACTTGGTCCGACTAAAAGCGACACATCTACGTCTCCCGACTCCCGTCATGTCCAAGCCATGACCCTACCACTCTTAAACCTACCAAGTACCAACCTAGTGTCACCCATTAGCCTCAAAAGACTTCCTAGTCTGACCTTCAACCCCTTAAGGACTCTAACCTACTTAATCCAAGCCGAGTCCAAACCTCGCCACCTATAAGGTCCACCCTTGAACTCCATGGATCTCAAACATCGCTCCCCCAACGAGTCCAAATCTCAAACCTTGCTCAAGTACATAGGATCTCCTGCGCACCACGCCATGCCATAGGGATCTCAATACCCATCAGGTTAAAACCCGTGTCCTTAAACACCTTTGGTCCCATCCCTAACCTACCTTCGCAATTACCAAACGAGCTTAGTCACACGCATGACCTCTAAGACAAAATTAATTCCTAAGCATACCCAATCTTGTTAGGTACCTATTGCACTCGAGCAAAGTCTTTGAGACTCAAGTCCATACCTATGCGCCAACATGGTCACTTATCCAAACCCATTTCCCGCACCTATGGTTCGCACCTAGCCTAAACTTTCAAACACTCTAGGATCCAAGCCCGACACGCGTATTAGGTACTAGGATCATCCAATCCCAATCCGTTGCTCCTTGGCCGACCTCAAGCCTGCTTGGTCCTAACCCATAACGCGGTTTCTCTAGGACAAAAGACTTACCCGCTTGAAAGCCTTATGTCCCAATGCTACCCTGCCTAGCCTTCGATCTCCTAGATCTCACGCCTACCATTCCATTAGGCCCCAGTCTCCTTAACACATGTCTGAGTCTTACCCTAGCTAAACCCTAGCACTCTAGCCTAGGTCTAACCTATAGAGCCTATCCAGCCATGAGGTATCAAGCTCACCTACCCCAAACCGCAACACTCTTAGACCTCAAACTTTCTCGGTCTAAACCAAGAGAAACCTTCAAATGATTTCGGTCTCCAAACCCTAGCCTCAAGCCTAGGTAGTCACCTTCTATTCAAAGCCTAACCCAAAACCTAGGATACAATGCCCTATCCAAAACTTAATCAACCCTAGCCTCGAGCCTAGGTAGTCGCATTCGCTCTAAACCCTAGCCTCGAGCCTAGGTACTCGCATTCTCTCCAAACCCTAGCCTCAAGCCTAGGTAGTCGCATTCTTTCTAAACCCTAGCCGCAGGGCCTAGGAGACTATATCCTCACTAAACTCTATCATCGAGCCTAGGATTCAACATTCCCTTCAAACCCTAGTCCTAGACCTAGGAAATTCCTTCACCTTAGTCTCAAAATATAGGAAGTTTACAGTCCTTAGCCTTAAAACCTAGCCTAAAGCCTAGGTTACCACGAACATTTCCAAGCCATAATCACCAATCCCGGAAAATGGTGAACCCTACCATCAAGCTTAGTGGACCTTCCGCAAAAGCAATCCCTCTTCCCAACGGTCCATGGTCTCAAGCCTAGGAAGTCACAAACTTTCCAACTCCCAGCCTTATGTCTAAAAGCCAACGCCTTTGCAACCTCTGAGCCTACCACAACTCCAAGCCCTAGCCTCCTAGACCTAGGAAATTCCTAAACCCTGGTCCCAAACCTAGGAGAGTCATGGTCCTTAAACACCAGTTTCCAAACCCTTGTTCGAAACCCTAACATCTAGGAAGTTCCCAAACCTCAACCTTTCCAAGCCCTAGCACTAAGCCTAGGATAGAATACTCTCCTCATGCTTAAATGAACTCCAATCCCTAGCCCGTAAGCCTAGGAAACCCACATTATCTCCAACACATAATCTAAAGCCCAAGAAGCCGTGACATCCTTGGCATCCCTATCTCAAGATTAGGAGATCACCATCTTCCTTATTCCCTTTCCTTAAAAAGCCTTAGGTCCTACCTCTAGGCAACCAAGAAAAATGTACCTTACCTAACACCTTGGTCTCAATGGCTCATAGCCTCATTCCCTCCTAAATTAGGATAAGCGGAACCCAAATCATGTTTCCCATATTAGCGACTCCCCGAGAGTCCATCTCCTTCGCGTCCCCCTAAAGGTCCTTCACCCTTGTGACTCACCAAAGAGTCCTTTGTGACTCCCCGAGAGTCTATCACCTTTGTGATTCCCCAAGAGTCCGCCACCTTTGTGACTCCCCGAGAGTCTATCACCTTTGTGACTCCCCAAGAGTTCATCCCGTTTGCGGCTTCATAACAATCCGTCATCTTCGCGACTCATGATAAGTTTGCCAGCTTTATGACTCTGCAAAGGTCTATTGTCCTTTAGAACATCATTTGGTTTTAAAAAGCCTAAAAAAATCTCTAAATTATCCTTTGTTTAAAAACAATCGTGGTGACCGGGAGTTATCCCTACTGCACGAATGTTTCATCTCTTTAAAAACTATCGTGGTGACCGGGAGTTATCCCTACTGCACGAATGTTTCATCTCTTTAAAAACTATCGTGGTGACCGGGAGTTACCCCTACTACACGAATGTTTCATCTCTTTAAAAACTATCGTGGTGACCAGGAGTTATCCCTACTGCACGAATGTTTCATCCCTTTAAAAACTATCGTGGTGACCGGGAGTTATCCCTACTGCACGAATGTTTCATCCCTTTAAAAACTATCGTGGTGACCGGGAGTTATCCCTACTGCACGAATGTTTCATCTCTTTAAAAACTATCGTGGTGACCGGGAGTTATCCCTACTGCACGAATGTTTCATCTCTTTAAAAACTATCGTGGTGATCGGGAGTTATCCCTACTGCACGAATGTTTCATCCCTTTATGTCTTTCACCATTATCACCCCTACCTTCTTTCCCTAATATTTTCTTAGGATTCGTATGATTGCAGAGACCCGTCCGCCTCTATGTCATGCGCATCCTAGATCGATCGTAATTGGCAGAGGCCCGTTCGTCTCTAATTGCGAGACATCCAGCATCTATTATTTTAGCGCGATCGGCAGGAACCCGTCCGTTTCTGATTGCGTTTACCCAAGCAGTTACCATTTCCACCTTGAGGCCATTTAGACGCCGTAGTCTTTATGTCTCTCCCCGTTTCCCTTACGAATGTTCGGTCTTCATACAAGATAGTGTCCGTAGGATTGTTATCCCCAGCAGGAGTCTGATGTCTCATTTCTTTCTTCCTTCTTTCCCCAGTACATCTGAACTACGACCGGCTTGATTCCTCCAAGGATACGTAGGAAACCTGAAAAGGTTCAGCCACCCAACCGACATGGTCATCTCTCATCCCCTGCAGTTGCATTTTCCCCGGCAGATGCATTTTCCCACAGATCAGACTTCTCCCCAGCAGAAGATGTTACTCCCCACCAGTGGACAGTCATTCCCAATTTCCCATCAGATCTGAACTACGTTTGGCTTGATTCCCCTGTGATACGTAGGTCGCCTCCAAGGTTCAGCCGTTCTATCGATCCTTTCACCTGTTTTGAAACTCATGTTCCAGAACGGATCCTTCTTTTATCGTCGACCCTCCATTGCCTTCCAAGAAGCGTCACCGAGGGGCTACTGTAAGTACCCGGTCTGAAAATGAGTTTATTAGGGCTTTCTCAAATATACAAGGACTTTATAGGAATTATAAACCTTGCAAAGACTTGTCCCGGATTCCCAAAATATGTCTCATTATTCTAGAACACCCTAAATATGGTCAAAATATGGTTTCCTTAAACCATGCAGAAACCCTAGCTTAGGAATCACGTCAGCCCGCAACCTTGGCCACGCGGCCAACCTTGCTGCGCCTCCGACCTTGGCCACGCGGCCAACATTGTCACCGCCCTCCACTTGGCCACGCGGCCACATCCGCCCCGGATGATCTGGACCGTCAGATCTCTCAATCAGTTTCCTATTTAAAGACCTCCCTTGCCTCATAATTGGGGGATCCGAATTTGAGAGCTTCCAAGTGACGATTTTGCTCCCAAATCAAGTGATTCAAGCCTCCAAAAACACTCTCAAGAATCCCAAGGAGATCCAAGGTTATTTCTTGCCAACAAAGGTAAGTTTTCTTGCCATATTATTAATTTAGATCCATAATATTCATATTCTTAATATGTTTATTCATGTGTTCTTCATACTATTCATGTTCCTAACATCTTTATTCATATTTTCTTCATGACATTTATATGTTCATAATATGTTCTTCGCATGTTCATCATATTCATAGATTAAAACCTTATTTATGCTATATTTAGGGTTGCGATCTTCATAATCATGTGTTATTTCATAGCCGATGATGATCTAGTTCATCAACCCAAGGATGATCTAGGAACTACTTCTAAACCTTAATCTTTAGGTAATTCCCCATCATTATGCATGATCCCGATTCTTCTACCTATTCTAAATCATTCTCGAACTACGCTGACCTGAGCTTCTCACATTGAGAGGAACGTAGGCAATCTTCGGATCCAGTCTCAATCACTAACACACTACATACACCGCATCATGATAGAAAGACCGATCAATTCGGGCAATATGAGTGATAACGTGAATATTCTTCTCTTGTTGTAATTTGACCCCCGAACCCATTAACATGCTTTTCTCAAAGTTTTGGCTATAATTAAAACGGCGTGGCGACTCTCATAATTTTAATGTTGCTATGAATATCTCAAATTCAAACACACGTATTCACAATAAGGCATCGTTATAAAATCATTTTTTGGAAAAGAGTCGGTTTCCACATTTTTGAAATGCATTTTGGTAAAAAATTGAAAGTTTGACCGGGCCGAAGTTGCCTACGTTCCCCTTATCATGAGGGAGAGGTCCCACACAATAAGAGGCTCAGGTCGCCGTAGTTCGAGTCAAGTTAGACTTTTAAAAAGAGGTGAGAGATGACCATAGGGGTCAAAAAGAGGGAGATGACTCGGTCCTTGGTCAAGCATGGGTGAGGAAGACCTATAGGAGTTGGTTTTGATTGAGTCGGGTATGGTTTGACCTAAGGTTTGACCTAAATTTGACCTAAGGTTTGAGACAAGAAGTGGTTCAAGCTAGAATGCGACAATAATGGTGGGTTGACCTAGATGGGTGTAGGATAGGTCGACCTAATTGAGAAATGGTTGGATTGACCTATATGGTGAATGGATCAAGATAGCGGGTTGTAACGGGTTGCCTATTGGATGATCTAAACGGGATAGGCATGGTTTGACCTAAGCGGGTCAAAGGTTGACCTATTCGGGTTGGTGGACTAAGGAAGGTTGGAGATTGACCTAGATGGATCCAAGATAGGTAAGTCGACCTAAGCGGGTCACGGGTTGACCTTGACGGGTCAAAGGTGAAGGGGTAGTTTTAACCTAAGACGGACAAGTTGGACCTAAACGGGTTGGCCTAGGTTGGTCTGGATGACGGTGGGTCAAATAATGACCTAGGTGGGTCAAGATGACGGTTCGACCTAAGCGGGTTAAGACCAAAGGTAATTGGGTTCACCTATAGAATCAAAGATTGACCTAAGAGGTCGAAAACGGATAAGGTTGACCTAGGAGTCCAAGTTTGACCTAAGATGTCAAAGGTGATTAGGTTGACCTAGGATGTCAAAGGTTGACCTAAGAGGTCAACGGGTGATAATGTTGACCGAGGGGATCAAAGATTGACCTAAGAGGTCAAGGGTTGACCTAAGAGATCGGAGATGATAAGGTTGATCTAGGAGGTCAAGGGTTGACCTAAGGGGTCGGAGGTGATAAGGTTGACCTAGGAGGTCAAGGGATGACCTAAGGGGTCTGAGGTGATAAGGTTGACCTAGGTGGTCAAGGGTTGACCTAAGAGGTCAGAGGTTGATAAAGTTGACCTAGGGGGTCAAAGGTGATAAGGTTGACCTAGGAGGTCGGAGGCGGATAAAGTTGACCTAGGCGGTCAAGGGTAGACCTAAGAGGTGAAAGGCGGATAAGGTTGACCTAAGGGGTCAAAGGTTGACCTAGGAGGTCAAAGGTAGATAAGGTTGACTTAGGAGGTCAAAGGTTGGGAAGGTTGACCTAGGCGGTCAAAGGTTGACCTAGGAGGTCAAAGGTAGATAAAGTTGTCCTAAGAGGCCAAAGGATGGTGGGATTTTGACCATAGCGGGTCGAGATGAAGGGTAGACCCAAATGGATCGCAATGATGGGTAGGTAACCTAGATATACCAAGATGAGGAATTTTGATAGATGGCCCAAGGGGTGAGCGATGGACCTTAGAGGTCGCCTAGATGCAATGCACATTTTATTTGACGAAAAGTTTTGCATTTATTTACATCCTAAATGGTTGGTCCAAGGAGTGTCCTAATCTCTATGTGTGGGTTGACACTGGTAGGATAAAGGTCCCACCGCTCGTGGAACGTACACGGTGAGTGGAGTAGACGAGTAACTTAAAAAGAGTGCGACAGTAGCGCACAAATTCCTGCACATCGAATACTCCGGGTAATGGGGACCTGTGCAGTACTGACACGGACTAGTGGTAGTGTGTGGCAAGAAACTAATTCTTTTTAGGGAGAAAAGAGAGAAGTTTTTGAATGCTTGAATGATGCAATGCAATGCAAGAGAGAGAGAAGAGGGAGAGGACAAGAATGTACAAGGGAGCATAGCAAAGTCTCGTTTGACCTTAGTACTATAGGGAAAGTACAAAAAATACATGTATTGAAAAAATACAAGGTACACATATTAACATGGCAAAAATACAAGGTGCATGTGCAAACATGGCAAAGTGTGAGTGCATGTGTAAACATGGCAAAGTATGAGGTGCATGTGCAAACATGGCAAAGTGTGAGGTGCATGTGCAAACATGGCAAAGTGTGAGGTGCATGTGAAAACATGGCAAAGTGTGAGGTGCATGTGTAAACATGGCAAAGTGTGAGGTGCATGTGTAAACATGGCAAAGTGTGAGGTGCATGTGCAAACATGGCAAACATCATGATGTAAATGAAAGTTAGACCCACTAAGTTTGAAAAAGTTTCAAAGCAGTCCCCAGCAGAGTCGCCACTGTGAATACGTGTGTTTGAATTTGGGATATTCATAGCAACATTAAAATTATGAGAGTCTCCACGCCGTTTTAATTATAGCCAAAACATTGAGAAAAGCATGTTAATGGGTTCGGGGGTCAAATTACAACAAGAGAAGAATATTCACGTTATCACTCCTATTGCCCGAATTGATCGGTCTTTCTATCATGATGCGGTGTATGTAGTGTGTTAGTGATTGAGACCGGATCCGAAGATTGCCTACGTTCCTCTCAATGTGAGAAGCTCAGGTCAGCGTAGTTCGAGAATGATTTAGAATAGGCAGAAGAATCGGGATCATGCATAATGAGGGGGGAATTACCTAAAGATTAGGGTTTAGAAGTAGTTCCTAGATCATCCTCGGGTTGATGAACCCTAGATCATCATCGGCTATGAAATAACATGTTAACATGAAGATCGCAACCCTAAATATAGCATAAATAAGGTTTTAATCTAAGAACATGATGAACATATGAAGAACATATTATGAACATATGAATGTCATGAAGAAAATATGAATAAAGATGTTAGGAACATGAATATTATGAAGAACACATGAATAAACATATTAAGAATATGAATATTATGGATCTAAATTAATAATATGGCAAGAACATGAAGAAAAAGTTAGAAAACTTACCTTTGTTGGCAAGAAATAACCTTGGATCTTCTTGGGATTCTTGAGAGTGTTTTTGGAGGCTTGAATGACTTGATTTGGGAGCAAAATCGTCCCTTAAGAGCTCTCAAATTTGGATCCCCCAAACCAATGGAATGGAATGAGCTTATATAGTAAACTGAGGGGAAGATCTGACGGTCAGGATCATCCGGAGCAAGGTTGGCCGCCTGGCCATGATTGAAGACGGTGACAATGTTGGCCGCGTGGCCAAGGTCGGAGGCGCAGCAAGGTTGGCCGTGTGGCCTGACGTGATTCCTAAGCTAGGGTTTCTGCATGGTTTAAGGAAACCATATTTTGACCATATTTAGGGTGTTCTAGAATAATGAGACATATTTTGGGAATCCGGGACAAGTCTTTGCAAAGTTTCTAATTCCTATAAAGTCCTTGTATATTTGGGAAAGCCCTAATAAACTCATTTTCAGATCGGGTGCTAACACAAAGACATCACCAATTACATTTTCTAATGGATGATCACGAATTGCTCTAACTTCTCTCAGCACATCATTTCTTACTGATTCTTGTTGTAAATATTCTAGAGGATGATCAAGATCAGCAGATGGTGGAGGAGAGGAGTAGTTTTGAGTGAGAGGTGGATGAGAGCTTGAGGGATTAGGTCTTATAACAGAAATTGGTTGAGGGCTGGATCTGTCTTCAGGATGATCAGCAGAGTTTGTATCGGCAAAAGGATTATGAAAGATATCGGTATGATCATGTTCTGCCGATGATGGGAAATATTGATTATCTGCTGGTTCTACTACTGAGATGACTGGATCAGCAGCTGGTACTTGATCTGCAGGTTTAGAATTACTGGATTCACCTGTCTCATGAGCACTAGAAGCATTAGCACAATTTGGAGCCTTGTCAGACTCTAACAAATCAAATTTATCAAAGGTTACATGGACAGATTCAACAATTTTTAAAAGTTTCTTATTGAAAACTCGAAAGGCCTTACTGTGTTTAGCGTAACCAACAAAGATTCCTTCATCAGCTTTCTCATCAAATTTACCCCGGTGCTCCTTACCGTTGTAGAGCACGTAACATTTGCAGCCGAATATTTTGAAGAAGCCAATGTTGGGAATTCTGCCTCTCCAGAGTTCATAAGGAGTCTTGTTGTGGAATTTGTTGATTAAAGATCTGTTCTGAGTGAAGCAGGCGGTATTGATGGCTTCAGCCCAAAAGTATTTCGGCAGCCTTGCTTCAGCAATCATGGTTTTACCAGCTTCTATAAGAGTCATGTTCTTTCTCTCAACGACACCATTTTGTTGTGGTGTACCGGCAGCTGAGAAGTTGTGGTCTATACCATGATCATCACAGTACTGAGCAATACCATTGTTCTTGAATTCAGTGCCGTTGTCTGATCTCATACTGATGATATCGCTTTCTTTCTGGGTCGGTAGTAGTCTGAATAACTTGGTAGCAACAGCATATGTGTCATCTTTGTGACTGAAAGTTTCTACCCAAGTATATCTAGAGAAATCATCTACTACAACCAAGGTGTATCTACTTCCCCCAATACTTGCTGTAGTTGTGGGGCCAAATAGATCCATATGTAGTAATTGGAGGCACTTAGAAGTTGACATGCAGGGCTTGCTTCGGAAGGATGACTTGTGTTGTTTTCCAAGCTGGCAGGCCTTGCACTTCTTTGCTTGATCAGCAGACACTTGAGGCAGACCGGTAACTAGATTTGAACCGGCAAGCTTAGATAGATAATTGAAGTTCAAGTGACTGAGTCTCTTGTGCCATAGCCATGAGTTCTCACTGATGTTCTTAGCTACAAAACAAACATTAGCAACACCAGTAATAGCACTTAAGTCTACTGCATAAATGTTACCTTTGCGTTTGGCAGTGAGAAGAGTTTCGCTGGAGGTAATGTCTTTCACATAGCAACTGGAAGTAGTAAATACACATTGTATTCCTTTATCAAAGAATTGTGATATTGATAGAAGGTTGTGTTTCAGACCATCCACAAGAGAGACCTTCTGTACAGTAACTGCACCTCTCTTGATGGTACCATTACCGATGATTTTTTACTTTGGCATTATCACCAAAAACTACTGGGGGACCTGATGCTTCTGAAATATCGGCAAGTAGATCTGCAGATCCTGTCATGTGCCTTGAGCAGCCACTATCTAGAACCCACAAATCCTTGCTTGCACCTGTTGAGGCCATGAAGCATTCCTGAAATAAAATAGTATGCTTATGGTCCCCCTTATTCTTGGGTCCGAGTGTTAGTTCCTCTTTGGCAACCACATCTGGCCACCACTAGAGGATGCAACCTCAGTGGGTCCAGATATGTGCTTCAAGAGGCATTCATGAGCCTTGTGACCATAATCAGAACAATTAAAACATCTCACTTGACTGATAGACTGTGGAGTCGGTAGAACATCATTCTGTTTAGTCAGTGCATCGGCAGAACTAGAGGATTGAGCAGGCACAAACTTAGTAGGTTTGAAGGTTCTAGTGTTGCCTTTCTTTCCATTCTATTTACCTTTGGCAGTTACTTTTTAGGTACTTGTCCATCGGCAGTAGAGGTGGTTAGACCGACAACACTTGCTCTGCTGATGTATTCACCAAGAATACCGTTATCGGCAAACTCAGTGTCAGTAACCTTAACATGACTTTATTTGTGCTTATCTTTCCTTTTGTCCTGGTTCTTAGGATACTTCATAGCAACAACACTATATACTATCTTGGCATCCACATGTACTGAGTTAACAGAACTATATTCAACTTTCTCACCCTTTTTATCGGTCGCACAAGTTTCAGTTGAGCTACTGCTGCTGGAATCGAATCCTAACCCAGATTGGTCCTTATATGACATTTGGGTCTGTAGGATTGTTTCAACAACAACTCTAGATTTTGCGTAAGAATCAACAATCCTTGAGAGATGATTGTTTCTTTTCATAAGATCTTCGACCTGAGCTATCAATACTGCCACTTGACTTTTGAGATCTAGGTTTTCTTTCTTTAGAAGAATAGACTCAAGATCATGTCCTTTGAGAACTTTAAGTTCAGACATAAGCAAGTCATTCTATGCAGAAATTCTATTGAAATCAGCAGCCATCACTTTATGAATGCTACTCAGCTTCTCATGATCAATAAAAAGTTCATCCATTATCTCTACCATTTCATCTTTAGATATTTCAGGAAAGGGATCTGCAAAAATTTTGGTGGTAGATGGAATAGGTTTGGGAGACAAGTCAGGTAGAGAAGAGATGGGTTTAGATAAGCTTTTGGCAATGCTTGGATGTTCAGTGAATGAGAATTTTCTGGTCATCGGTAAAGATGTAGGTTTGGTGACAGTGAATTGAGAGGAGTTACACTGCCCATAGAGTGAGGTTCCTACTTGATGAACTTTGTATCTATTTGGGTTTTCTGCTTTGACACTAATTTCTTTGAAGTGTGGTTGAGGTCTTCCAGTAGTTTCTTCTCTGACTGGATTTCTTGGAGGATATGGATCTCGGTAGACTGGAGTCGGTAATGAGGATGTATCGGCATCTTCCAAGTCTAGGGCAACAAAACTTACATCGGCATCTTTGTCTTCATCGGCATCTTCGTCTGAGTCAGTTTCACACCAAACCGGCAAGGCCTTTTCTGTGCTTTCATCGGCAACAAAGCTTCAAGACTTAGGATGTCTCTTGGCAAATGATTTCCTCACATACTCATATTTTGGTTGAGGACATTTGAAAGCAAAGTGACCAGGTTTTCTGCAGTTGAAGCAGACAAGATCACCTTTGTTGTTCTTTCTATCGGTAGCAGTCGTTGAGGGTTTGTTGTAACTTGCTGGTTTTTGAAATGATGGTGTGAATGGTTTTAGTTGCTGGTAGCTTCCTTTCTGCATTCTTTTGAATTCTTTAAACCTTTTGTAGTTCCTAGCGAAGGCGGCAAATTCGTCTTCTTCCATAGGTTGTTCTGAGGTTGTTTCTGGGGTTTTGGAACAGCAGGGTGTCGGATGGGGATCTATAGGAGGGAATTTGTTTGAAGGGAAGGATATCTGTGACTGAGCTGATAGAGACAAGTTTTTGAAATTTTTATCGAGAACGTTAAGTTTTTGCAGTTCTCTCTCATACAGAAATAGACTAGACACAAGATTCTGAATAGAAGTCTTGTTTAAGTCTCTCACTTCTCTAACAGCAGTGACCTTGGTATGATACTCATTTCCCAAAGAACTTAGAAAACGAATATTTAGGTCTTTCATAGTATAAACCTTACCTAATGAAGCACATAAATTACTTACCTCGCAGAATCTGTCGTAGGCACTCCTTAGTGATTCACCATCTTGTTTCTTGAAGGATTCAAACTCAGCAATGCAATCGTAGAGTCTGTTGTCCTTCACCTGCTCATCACCTTCAAAGTATGCAAAGAGCTTGTTCCAGCATTCTTGAGCCGTGGAGCACAAGTCAATGAGTTTGTATTGCTTGTCATCCAAACCACAAGAGATAATGTGGCATGTTTTTCCATCTAGGGCGGCTAAAAGTTTGTCGTCCTCAGTCCATTCCTCTCTTGGTTTCTCAACCAAAGTTTCTTCAATCTGAACATGGGTTTCTTGTTCAGTGTCACGGTCAGCATGTTGTGTCAGTGTCGTGGAGGGAATAGGTCAGTAGGTGGTTGAAACTTTTAACAGAATGATTGGACCACCTTCTATGACCTTCATCAACTGATCATCGATTGAGTTCATATACTTTATCATACGAGATTTCCAAACACCAAACTCGTTGACATTCAACAACGGGATGGTAGTGATGTTGAATGACTGCATGGTTTTTCCTGCTATGGTATCGGCAAACAAGCTTCAAAGCTTGGAAATTTCTTTCAAAATTCCAAGCTCTGATACCAATTGTTAGGCCCAATTGGTAAGAAAATAGGCTAGAGGGGGGGGGGTGAATAGCCTTTTTAAAACTTTTGAATAATAACACTTTATAAAAGCAAAGTCACTTATCAGTTGCAAACTATTATCAGTAAGCGCAGCGGAGAAGATATGACTTAGTTTTAACTCACACAAAACAGTTTATAAAATGGTTTTGAGAGCTTGGTTTAACACAAAGTGATTTTACAAAGTTCAATGCAGTTTCAAGAGATTGGTAAATAGAAATTACAATGAATCAGTAAGAACAAGTAAGATCTGCCGGTGATAGAGTTCCAACCGGCAGAGACAAAGTAAGAAACAGGGGACACAAAGATTTGGAGAGGTTCACAGTGTAAATACTGCTACGTCCTCTACCAAGTTTGGTCAGAACTTGGATTTGGGTTAAGGGCACTATTAGATAACCCTAGTCTATTACAAGAATGGCTTTGCCGGATACAAAGACAAAAACTCTAGAGATCACTAATGGATCGTGATACAAATATTGACCAGGTGTTTTTGAGCGGCAAGTCCAAGAGAACTTATCTCACTCAGGTGGGTCTGTGAATAACTCAAGCAACGTATTCCTTAAAATAATCTAGTTCGGGAATACTTACAATGTTGGTGAGTTTGTGTACAAGTGTTTCTCCTAACAAGTGTCTAATGATTTCTGGGACAAGGAATGTTTGAGCTTCAATGAATGCTTTAAACAATCAATCTTCTTCAATGCACTGAAATCACCAACCCTCTTCAATGCTCTAAGTCCTCTATTTATAAGAGAAGTTAATGACTTGAGTCTTGTGAAAGAAGGCTTGCAATTTGAATTTCCAGCTGGGTAGTTGAGGAGCATTAAATGAGGTATCTTCAGCATTAATGGCAAAGATATGGAGTACACGCATGCTTGGAAAAGTCTGGTGGGTAAAGACCCCTTTGTCTCAACCGGTTACCTGCAAAAGCAAGTAGAGACAGAGTAGAGATAAAAATAGCTATGTGTCAGACGGCGCATCAATCATAACAGAGCAGATAAACTACTTTCGGATAAGACAGTACGAAAGGACAAAGACAATCAGTAAGTTTGACTTTAAGGTAGAGCGATGTAACCTGACTACCAGTACAGACTGTCTTTGCCGATCGGCAACATGAGTAGTAAGTTAATCGGCAACTTGAATGCTGGTCTGCTGATTTGCTTCCTCTAGATGGTTTGTCTTGATTGAAAAGTTGTTATACACCTGTGCTGGTCACAAAGAATCCTAAAGGTACCTTACAAAGGTTCTAATAAAATTGGGGGATCCTAAGTGTCAAACATGATTGGGATTAAGCAATTCTATGTCCTATACATATATTTGAACAACATTGGTTTGGATGGCTTAGGTAGTGCGGCAGATGTAGGCTTGACGGTAGATTTTGTAGTGGGAAAAGACTTTGGTTTGGGTGAAAGAGTTGACCGTTCAACAACAAGTTCCTTGAATTTGATTCCGGTATATGGTTTTGATTTTGGGGCTGGAGCTGGTGCGGTTTGACAGCTTTTCCTTTGACTGGAACAGATGGGATTGCTTCTTCAGTTCCTTCCTCATCAACTTCCTCTTCCTCATCATCTGCAACAGGAACCAATCCTAAAGCTTTCTTAGCTTTCTTGGTATAAGATGGAGGAATGTATTGTTCCTTAGGGTCTCTGGCCAGATACTCTTGGTATTGATCATCACCAAAACGGTTCCTAAGGGTGGACCGCATGGTTTTGATGGTGAAGACCTTGGAGAGAGAGATAGTGACCTTGGCATCCTTGTCCTTAGAAATCTCCTTGCGAAGTTCATGAATATATTTGAAGAGAAGGGAAAGAAAACGGGAATTCCTTTGGTACATAGTAGCGGTTGAATCATTTGCTGCTTTGTTGTAATCTTTGATTTGCTCCAGAAGAAAGTTGTACAGAATTTGTGACCAATTCATTTTGCGGCCCAAGTAGATATCCGCAGACAAATGCCACTGGGAAGTATTGAAATTGGCATGGTTGCCACTTTTGCAAAGGAGTCCATGACCAACCAAGTCGCTGATGTAGTACATGACTTCAAGAAAGATTTTGTGGTAAGGCTTGCAAACATCGGTGGACTTGATTAACCGGATGGCTAGATCTTTGACATCTTTATTAGGTAGAGCGGTCGGAGCAGACATGTCAATTTCAAGACCCAAAGCAGTTGCAATATCCTTGTAATCAACTTCATAAGGTATTCCATAGACACTGGCTTCAATCCAGTCAGCTGGATTTCCCTTTTCATCTCTGCCGCGAATTTCCTTAGCGGTTGAGTAGAACTCATCGACCGCACCGGGTAAAAGTGAAAAACTTGAGAATGCCAGTCTTATTCAATCTTTTGATGATATTCCTTCCAATGGCATCATTTTGAAGGTTGTCATAGTCTATGTCGCACCCCGTACCCGTGGTCCTACTTGGTCCCACGCTCGGGACACGCACGGAAGACGTCATAAAACATTTTAGGAAATTTTTTCGAAATGTACTTTCATAAAAGTTTCATATAACCAAACACATTTACTTGAAACTTGATTTCATTTCCACATAAACAAACTTTCACAATCCAAAGTACTTAGCCATAAGGCTTACACACTTTACTTACAAATTTACAACTCACCAACATGTTCCAAAAATAGGTGATACAAAGATGAAGTCACGGGTACACTACCCAAAAGGTTATACATTTACATAATGTAGCCTTTACATAACACATATCCCAAAATGTCTTACCCAAAATCACCACCCCGACGTCCTCCCTTGTGCAGTGACCTATCCCCTGGGCTCTCCTTTATCTAAAACAGTAAACAAATAAGGGTGAGAATGAATCTCAGTAACCTACTAAAATGCAACTACGTTACATGCTGAGAAAGAGGGAGAAGTGATAAAAAGAATTAAATCGAAATAGGTTGAACTTACCTTTTTCTCCTAACCCTAGGAAGACGAGGAAAAGTTGCAGAGTATTATGCAAACATTGAGAAAGAGGGAGAAGTGATAAACTTATAAAGATTTTTATCCCAAAATTACATTTTGGTCACCCAAGTTTCATTTTTAACACTTAAGCCCTTGTAGTTATATTTTCACGAAGGACCCTAAGGTTTCAACTTAATCATTTAACTCCCTTAACCATTATTACTACTAATTAAGTAAATAGCACATTTAATCATACAATATGTGCAAGTCATAAAATATGATGCAACACATAAAATGCACACATAATGTCAAATTAAAATCCCCAAAAATATAAAATAAATAGGGACGGGTTTTGGGGTCGTTACAATCACTCCCCCTTAAAGAAAATCCGTCCCGGATTTTAGAGTAACTTACCAAACGAATCAAATAACCAAGGATATTTCCTCTCCATTTCATCCCGAAGCTCCCAAGTTGATTCTTCCACATTATGGTTCCTCCACACAACTTTAACAAGAGGAATACTCTTAGTTCTCAATTCTTGAACTTTAGAATCAATCACCTGAACTGGATGCTCCTCATAAGACATACTGGGTTCAATATCCTCAGGTATCTCAGATAACACATGAGATGGATCATACACATACTTTCGAAGCATCGAAACATGGAACACATTATGAATCTTGTCAAGAGAAGTAGGTAACGCAAGACGATAAGCTCGATCTTTAACTCTTCCCAAAATCTCAAAAGGACCGACAAATCTAGGAGCAAGTTTACCTTTCTTCCCATATCTTTTAATTCCCACCTTTGGTGAAACTTTCAGAAACACAAAGTCACCCTTTTCAAACTCAAGGTCTCGCCTCCAGTGATCAGCATAACTCTTCTGACGACTCTGAGCATTAGTCAATCGATCCCGAATAAGCTTAACCTTCTCAACTGAATCATTAACCATATCAATACCCCAAATCTTTGCTTCCCCAACTTCATCCCAACAAATAGGTGAACGACACTTTCTTCCATACAATGCTTCATAAGGAGCCATCCCAATACTCGACTAAAAACTGTTGTTATAAGCAAATTCTACGAGAGGCAAATGAATATCCCAAGAATATGCAAAATCAACTGAACAAGCTCTCAACATATCCTCAAGAATCTGAATGGTGCTTTGTGACTGGCCATCTGTTTGAGGATGAAAAGCAGTACTAAATCTCAATTCTGAACCCAAAGCCTTCTGAAATGCTTGCCAAAACCGAGAAGTGAATCTAGGATCCCGATCAGAAACAATGCAAACTGGAACTCCATGTAACTTCACTATCTCATTAATATACAAAGTAGCAAGCCTTTCCATCGAATAACCAATCTCAATAGGTAGGAAATGAGAAGACTTTGTCAATCTGTCTACAATCACCCAAACTGCATCATGCCTTCTTCGAGTACGAGGTAACCCTGTCACAAAATCCATAGTAACATGTTCCCACTTCCATTCCGAAATCTCTAATGGTTGAACCAATCCCGCGGGCCTTTGATGCTTAGCTTTCACTTGTTGACAAGTCAAACACTTCGACAGATAATCCGCTATCTCCCGCTTCATGTTGTTCCACTAAAATTGTTGCTTTAAATCTTGATACATTTTGGTACTCCCGGGATGAATAGTATACCTCGACTTATGGCCTTCCTCGAGAACTTGAAGTTTAATCCCATCAACATTAGGAACACATAATCTACCTCTGAAAGTCAATACTCCTTCAGAACTGAGAGAAAGTCTTTAAATCTGCCATCTTTGATTTTTCCCATAATATTTACTAACTCGGTATCATCTTTCTGAGCATCCTTGATTTGTTGAATTAAGGTTGGCAATTCTCTGATATTCGTAAATATAGCCCCATGCCTCGATTCAAAAGGACACCAATCTCGAGCATCTTCTAACATCTTCCATTCCTATATCATCAATAAAGCTACATAAGACTTCCGGCTAATAGCATCAGCTACCACATTCACCTTGCCCGAATGATAAGAAATAGTGCAATCATAATCCTTCAAAAAATTCATCCATCTTCGTTGTCTATTATTCAACTCTTTCTGGGACAAAATATACTTCAAACTCTGATGATCTGTGAAAATCTCAAACTTTGCTCCATATAGATAATGCTTCCATTTGTGTAATGCAAAAACAATAGCTGCAAGCTCCATGTCATGGGTCGGATAATTCTGCTCACTAGGAGTTAACTTCCTTGAAGCATACGCAATTACCTTCCCACTTTGCATTAGAACACACCCCAAGCCTTCTTTTGAAGCATCACTATAAATCACCAATTCATCATTCCCATTAGGCAGTGCAAGAATAGGAGCGGTGGTCAACCTTTTCTTTAACTCTTCAAAACTAACTTGACATTTGTCATCCCAAACATATGGCACATTCTTTCGAGTCAACTGAGTCAATGGTGTTGCAATTTTAGAAAACCCTTCAATGAATCTTCTGTAGTACCCAGCTAACCCCAAGAAACTTTGAATTTTTGTAACTGATTCTGGCCTTTTCCAATTCACAATAGCTTCAATTTTGATGGATCAACAGATATACCTCTATTAGAAACCACATGTCCCAGAAAAGAAACTTCATCGAGCCAAAAAGCACACTTACTGAATTTTGCAAACAACTGCTTCTCCCGAAGAATAGATAGAACCATTCGCAAGTGTTGCTCATGTTCTTCTCGAGAATTAGAATAAACCAGGATGTCATCAATAAACACAACTACAAAAGAATTAAGATAAGGCTTGAAAACTCGATTCATCATATCCATGAAAACAGCTGGAGCGTTCGTTAACCCGAAAGGCATGACAAGAAACTCATAATGACCATACCTACTACGAAAAGCAGTCTTAGGAATGTCTTCTGAGTGAATCTTTAACTGGTGATACCCACTCCTCAAATCAAGCTTCGAAAAGACAACTGACCCTTGGAGTTGATCAAATAAATCATCAATGTGAGGCAAAGGATATTTGTTCTTTACAGTCACCTGATTCAGTTTTCTATAGTCGATGCATAGTCTCAAGGACCCATCTTTCTTCTTTACAAACAACACAAGAGCTTCCCAAGGTGATACACTAGGTCGGATGAAACCCCTATCAAGCAACTCTTGCAGTTGAACTTTTAACTCCTTTAATTCAGCTGAAGCAATTCTGTAAGGTGATTCAGATATCGGTGTAGTACTTGGAAGTAAATCAATACAAAACTCGATTTCCCTATCAGGAGGCATAGAATACTCAGTAGAGAACACATCAAGAAACTCTTTCACAATATGCACATCCTCTACTTCAGGCAACTTTTAAGTAGTATCCAGAACACTGGCCAAATACCCCGTACAACCACGATGCAACAACTTTCTAGCTTTCACATATGAAATAATACGAATTCCCTTACTCAAAGGAGCAGCCTCAAAAGTAAATTTAGGCACATCAGGAATAGAAAATGTAACCACCTTTTTATAACAATCAACAGAAGCATGGTATTTACTCAACCAATCTATTCCCAAGATAATATCAAAATCTTGTAATGGCAAAACAACTAAATCAGCAAATAAAACATGCTCCCAAATATGCACATCACAGCCATGTAACACCTTATTAGTCACCAAACACTCCCCTATTGGAGTAGACACTTCTAACACATAAGGTAGAGATTCAGAAGAAACATGCAATCGAGAAGAAAAATGCACAGACACATAAGAATGCGAAGAGCCAGGGTCTATAAGTGCTCGTGCCCTCAAACTAGACACAGAAATTATATCTCCTATCACGTTAGAAGAATTTGAAGCCTGTTGTTGGTTGATAGCAAAAACACGACCTCTCACTTTAGGCTTCCCCGAGGCATCCCTCTTCTGACCCTGAGATGATCCTGTTCCACTCCCATATGGTACAATCCTTGCTCTTGGACAATCCCTCTAAAAATGGCCAAGCTGACCACAATTCAAACACTTTCCTTGCTTCTTCCAACATCGCTCTTAAGAGTGCCCTTCCTTCTGACAGTAATTACATATTCTTCTACCTTGATTTCCCGGGGTGTTACCTTGTTTCCTGACAATTGGTTGCCCTATAAATTGTGATGGTATTCCCTGACCTCCTCGATTATCACCACGCTGTGGTTGAGGTCTTCCTTGCCTTCCTGTACCTGCCAATTCAATTTTCCTCTTATGCTCTTTTATATCATGCTCCACCTGATATGCTCTATCAATAGAATCTTGAGAATCTTGCAACTTGTGGGATACTAGTTGACTTCGAATCACAGTTCTCAAACCCTTTACAAATCTAGTTGCCTTCCTTTTCTTAGTTGCCACTAAGTGAGTACAGTACCTGGATAACTCCGTGAATTTGGATGTATACTGAGCCACAGACATAGTATTCTTCTCCAATTTAAGAAACTCCATTTCCTTCTTGTCTTGATCTACCCGAGAAATGAAATGTTCCTTGAACTTCCTCAGAAAATTTTCCCAAGTATAGGGTACATGATTCTCATCCCAATTTGTTTTCAAAGCTCTCCACCAGTGCTCAGCAGCCACTCAGTTTATAGGTAACAAACCTGACTTGTTCTTCATCTGAACATCTTAGAACATCAAATATTTTCTCCATCGACTCTATCCACCTCTCGACCTTTATTACCTCTGGTTCTCCTTCATAACCCATTGGTTTCAGCTTCAGGAACTGTTCTAACCCATATCTCGGAGGTGCTTGTTCTCCTCCTTGCCTTTGATCATTTAAAGTTTTCATTGCTGCCTCGAACATCCCTTGAAACATGATTCGGGCCTCTTCTCTGGCATCCCCTTGCCCTGAAGAACCAGCCTGATCTCCTTCATTCTCAACCATTTTCAATAAGTACCTACATAAGACACTCAACGTTACTCACTCTATACACAACTACCCTCCTAGGTCACTTAGTCATTCTAGACCATCTACAACCTAGCTCTGATACCAACTGTCGCGCCCCTACCCGTGGTCCTACTTGGCCCCACGCTCGGGACACGCACGGAAGACGTCATAAAACATTTTAGGATTTTTTTTGAAATGTACTTTCATAAAAGTTTCATATAACCAAACACATTTACTTGAAACTTGATTTCATTTCCACATAAACAAACTTTCACAATCCAAAGTACTTATCCATAAGGGTTACACACTTTACTTACAAATTTACAACTCACCAACATGTTCCAAAAATAGGTGATACAAAGATGAAGTCAAGGGTACACTACCCAAAAGGTTATACATTTACATAATGTAGCCTTTACATAACACATATCCCAAAATGTCTTACCTAAAATCACCACCTCGACGTCCTCCCTTGTGCAGTGACCTATCCACTGGGCTCTCCTTTATCTAAAACAGTAAACAAATAAGGGTGAGAATGAATCTCAGTAAGCTACTAAAATGCAACTACGTTACATGCTGAAATGATACTCGGAATTGAACAATGTCAATAAACATCCACATAGCACATAACATGATAGGTAAAGCCAACTCATCTTTCCACATGTAAGGCGGAATAAAACACTCATAAGTGGATACTGAGCCAAGGTTCTCGAATCAAACATATAACCATCTGAGAGGTATCAACTGAGCAGCACCAAAGGGCTGAAACCGGTTCATAAACCAAACAATAACAACAACCACAACAACAACAACAACGGGGGGGGGGGGGGGGGAATGACACAAAGTCATAACCCAAACGGTGACTAAACTCACACAAGGGAGAGCTATCCCAGACCCAATCCGTGGCCCAAGGAAGGGGGTTAAAAATGGGAAACCAATGGTAGAAGTCTTATAATGAACTTGGCTCGTGTGCCATTATAATCCCTACCACTGCCCGACTCTACAACAAGCACAACCGGGGGCAATGATTCCAAACTAAGGAATCAAGCCAAACACATCACAAAGATGAACCAATCCAAACCACACCAAAAGATGTTCAACCAAATCCAATTAACATTTAGTCAAATTTCACAACTCTTATATTCAGAAAGGAACCAATTTCAAACACTAGGGTGTTCCACAACAGCCCTCTAGGTACTCTAGGATATCACCTAGGACCTAGACTAAGATTGAACTTTAAATCACTTGAAATGGAACAACTCAACTTTTCAGCAATTATGGGCGGTCGCCCAAACCAGACTGGGCGGTCGCCCAAAATGCTCTGTCCCAGACCAAACCTTTCAGATAGCATGGGCGGTCGCCCAACCCCATTCTGGGCGGTCGCCCACAAGCCAGACTCAGAATTCTCAAATTTCTCCAGCAAGCCAAATTCATCCCTCCCAAGCGTAGGAGTATAAATTCCTAACACTTATACTATTACCAGGAGTGCAACAACCACCCCAAAACATTACTTTCAATTTAACTCTTCATTCCTACACAAAAGGTGAATACTCCCTTTGTCCCAAAATTACAAGTATCACAAATATCATTCAAATCACAAAATTAACAAGTACAAGTATCAAGTATAACATATATGACCATTTTAATATTTAAAGGGGAATTAGTAACTTACCTATTTCTGGAAAAAGTATCGCAAAAATATGTTTTGTTCGGGTAGAAATGACCTACTCAACGCCCTGATCATTTTTATATAATTAGATTTTAAAACGGATAAGTACATAAAAAGAATTAAATCGAAATATGTTGAACTTACCTTTTTCTCCTAACCCTAGGAAGAACGAGGAAAAGTTGCAGAGTATTATACAAACACTGTGAAAGAGGGAGAAGTGATAAACTTATAAAGATTTTTATCCCAAAATTACGTTTTGGTCACCCAAGTTTCATTTTTTAACACTTAAGCCCTTATAGTTATATTTTCACAAAGGACCCTAAGGTTTCAACTTAATCATTTAACTCTCTTAACCATTATTACTACTAATTAAGTAAATAGCACATTTAATCATACAATATGTGTAAGTCATAAAATATGATGCAAAACATAAAATGCACACATAATGTCAAATTAAAATCTCCAAAAATATAAAATAAATAGGGACGGGTTTTGGGGTCGTTACAGTCTATGACCCACCCAGGTAGGAAGGACTCCTCATCCTGAAATTAACACTTATTAAGAGTGAAGATAATAACATTGCAACACTTGACAAAGAAAAGGAATGACATGCGGTCAAGTGAGGCATAGGTAGCGGTCAACCAATGAAGAGGTCGAGTAATTTCACGGTCAATAGAGAGATGAATACTTAATGAAATTTCTATGTTTATCTACCAACAGCTATCATAACTTTGGGAATATTAATCTAACCACACACAAACACGTTTATAGTGTGTGTACATCCAATGACAGATCAAAAAGTAGGTTTACCAACAACACGATGAATGTGTTCAAGAACATCAAGAACACTGTCAAGAACATGAACCCAGATTCGACAATTGTTCACCAAAATTCATAAAAACCATATATTTAGAATCCCAGAATCCGATTAAGCATAGCAATGTCACCAATTTCATCAACAAATCCAACAATAAACTCAGAATTTGAAAGGGAAAAAGTGAGAAACTTCAAAACCCATTTATATTCAAACCAAGTTTCATCTAAAATCAGAGCAAGGTATCATGATTTTACACATATATATATTACTTTATAGCATGATTATATGGGAGAGAATCATAAACATTTAGCCCATACTTCAAAGAATATCAAAACTTAAATGGAATATTAAAGGGTTTAAAAACCCGCCATTGGAGAGCATTCGAGTTAAAATAGAAAAGATTATGGGTTAAGAATTCATACCATTTTTATTGATGATGACTCTTCTTGTTGATTCTTTGAAGATTTAGCAGATTGTGTAGCCTTGGGAGCCATTAAATAGAAGAAATTTGAGAAAAAAAGAGAGAAGCGAAGAGAGAGGAAGTTTTTAGAGAGAGAAAATAGAGAGACGTTAGAGAGAGGTTCTGAAAAAGTAGTTTGCAGAGGCAGAGTGGTGGAGTTTTAGGGGTAGTGGAACGGTTTGTGTAAGGAGGCAGAGTAGGTGAAGTGGGAGGTTAACTCTGCAAATTCAGAGATTTGACCTACGATGTCCTTTCACATTAAATGCATGGCCAATGACGTCGAACATAAATAGGGGAATAAAAATAAATGCAAATGATTTGAATTAAATGAAAATCGAGGGAAAAGAGGAAATTACTAAATTACCCCTTTGGATGACTAGGACGATACTAAGATATGCTAAGTTAGAAACACTTACCTGGGCACCTTAGTAATTTGCGGTCGACATGTTGACCGTGGAATATGCGGCCAGGTTATTACCTTAACCAGAGATTGCTTCTTTAAATCAATGAACCAATGTTATCGTTTTCCCTTTGCGGTAGGCTTCTCTAAAGCCTTGAATAGATTACAAGTTATAGTGCGGTCAACATGTGATGCGGTCGACATAGGTTCGACCGTAAGTAGATTTACTGTGAGAAACTTCTGAGTGAAACCTTAGATGAAACACAAAACATTAGCACAATCAAATATATGGACATATAATTAAAGTTCTAGCATACTCATTTCTCCTCTTAAATACCTAAATCTCTTTAAATCAAGAGTCTTAGTGAGAATATCTGCAATTTGATTGTCAGTACTCATATACTCTAGATGGATATTCCCTTTTTTCCACACGATCCTTGAGAAAATGGTATTTGATATCAATGTGTTTGGTTTTGGAATGCATGACAGGGTTGTTGGAGACAGCAATGGTAGATGTATTGTCACAATAGATTGGACAATTTTCTTCTTTGATTCCATAGTCAACCAATTATTGCTTCATCCATAACACTTGGCAGCAGCAGCTTCCAGCAGCTATATATTCAGCTTCTGTGGTAGATACAAAGACTGAGGCTTATTTCTTGCTTGCCCATAAAACTAGTCGATTTTCATGGAAATGACAAGTTCCACTTGTGCTTTTCCTGTCAATGATACATGTTGCATAGTTTGCATCTGAGTAACCTATAAGATCAAAATTCGAATCATTGGAGTACCAAAGTCTAAGGTTAATAGTCCCATATAGATATCTAATAATATGTTTTACAAGAATAAGATGTGCTTCTCTTGGATCAGCTTGATAACGAGCACAAACACAAACACTAAACATGATATCTGGCCTACTAGAAATTAAGTATAGAAGAGAGCCAATCATACCTCTGTACAAGGTTTTATAAACCTTCTTACCTTTCAAGTCTTTGTCAAGCTGGTTACCAGTAGCCATAGGAGTTTCGTATGCCTTTGCGTTTTCAAGTCCAAATTTCTTGATGAGATATTTTGTGTACTTTGCTTGGTTGAGGAAGATGCCTTTAGCACATTGTTTAATTGGAGCCCAATAAAGAATGTTAATTCTCCCATCATGCTCATCTCAAATTTGCTTTTCATGAGATTCTTAAAACGCTTACACAACAATTCGTAAGTAGAACCAAAAATAATATCATCTACATATATTTGAACAAGTAAAGTATGATCATGATATTTAGCAATGAATAGAGTTGTGTCAATCTTACCACGCTTGAAACCTTTTTCTAGGAGAAATTTAGATAGATTTTCATACCATGCTCGTGGAGATTATTTGAGTCCATATATAGCTTTATGGAGTTTGTAGACATGATTTGGAAATTTGTGGTCTTCAAATCTGGGAGGTTGAGCAACATAGACTGTGTCTTGAAGTTCTCCGTTGAGAAATGCACTCTTCACATCCATTTGATATAGCTTGAATCTTTTGTAAGAGGCATAAGCTAAGAATATTCTTATAGCTTCAAGTCTTGCAACGGGGGCAAAAGTTTCATCGTAATCAATGCCTTCTTATTATCTATATCATTGTGCAACCAACCTAGCTTTGCTCCTTGTAATGCTTTCATTATCATCCATCTTGTTTCTGAACACCCACTTTGCTCCAATCACTCCTTGATCATTTGGCCTTGGAACTAAGGTCCAAACTTTACATCTTTTAAATTGGTTGAGTTTTTCTTGTATAGCCACGACCCAACTTGAATCTTGGAGTGCTTCATCAACTTTCTTAGGTTCAACTTGAGATATGAATGCAGTGAGAGCATCATTGTTTGATCTTCTTGTTCAAACACCAGAATGAAAATCACCAATGATATTCTGAGTTGGGTGATCTTAGACCTCACAAACTCCTTGAGGTATATCTGGTTGAGTTGATGGTTGTTGAAAGTCTTCTAGAGGTACATAATTTGTGCCATCCCAATCATAAGTAATTTTAGGGATTGGTACTTCCACGTTTATGGGTACTTCAACTTCATCTCCATTTATATTTACAACAGATGTGGTAGCTTTTGGTGCTTCATATGAGGTAGATGGAGGTGCTATTGAGGTAGATGGATTTCCTTGAGTTAATTGATTTTGTGGTCGAGTTGTACCTGTCTTATTATGCTCAACAAAATCATCAGCAACATTTGGAGCTAAATGTGGCTCAAGGAGAGAATGTTCATCAAAAGTAGCATGGACAGATTCTACTATCTTAAGAGTGGTTTTATTAAATACACGAAAATCTTTTGAGTGTTTAGCATACCCAACAAATATACCTTCATCGACCTTAAGAGTAAATTTACCTCGATGTTCTTTCCCATTGTAGAGTATGAAGCATTTTTATCGAAAAATCTCGAAGTAGGCAATGTTGGGGGTTCTTCTTCTCCAAAGTTCATAAGGAGTTTTATAGTAAGTCTTGTTCATGAGGGATCTATTTTAAGTGAAGCAAGCTGTATTGATAGCTTCAGCCCAAAAGTATTGAGGTAGCTTTGCTTCAGCAATCATCGTTTTTCCAGCCTCTATCAATGTTCTGTTCTTTCTTTCCACTACACCATTTTGTTGTGGAACTGTAGACACCCCGCCTTGGACCGCTCACCCCGATTGCACATTTGATTTTGTGTTTCTCCCTATTTTCAGTGTTTCTCGTTAGTTTCTGTTACTTTCATTAAGTTCCTGACTGACTTCGTTAAGTCCAGGGACCAAACTGAATAACAGTGCTGACTTTCTAGTCTATTCTGTTTTTTTGCCATCTCCAAGGCGCGCGCTTTCACCTTTTGGGGCCAGAGGCGCGCGCATCCCGCCACCAAGGCAGGAGGCGCGTGCACCTGGGTGTCAGTTACAGATTTCTGTCAAAGAATCCCTCCCTTGCTCCTTTTAACAGGATTTGCCTGGGAAACTGACCTTTGTGACTTGGTTTTGGCACCAAAAACACACCTTCTTTACCTATAAAACCCCTCTAATTCACCATTGAAGAGGAAAAAGATTGGAATCATTAACTAAAACTATAAACAAATACTTACAAGGCATTTTTCTAAGAACCTCTTGAAGGAGTCCTTGAAGCTCTTTGAAGTATAGGTAAAAGACTACTCTTTTCCCTCCTTTTCTACTTCATCTCTTCTCTCTTTCTTTTGCTTTAAATAAAAAGTGCAATCACCCAAACATTTTGGGACATGACATCAAAGACTATTTCACTTCATTGAAGCTAGTCACGAAGTTATCTCCCTACATTCTAAACACCCCTTTTTTTACCCCTCTTTTATCATCAAGAATAAGAAGAACATTTCATCATTTATGTAGATTTTGATCAAGCAAGACCAACTTTAGTTGGGCGAGATGGGTGTTTAAGTACTTCCCATCTCGTAACCTAACCCCCGAACCTCATAACAAAGAATCTCTGTTTTCGTAATCAAACTTAGGCTATGAACATTAGGTTTTTCGAGAGTTGTAATTATGTGCTTACTTGCTTTTCTTTCATAAAAAAAAAGTAAAAAAATGTTTTGTCACATGTTGGACCTCACACTACGCGAACAATCTCCTATGAATTGCTCACTATCGAGTCGCACGAGTTTATAACCCCAAACCCGTCGAGGCCCGTCCTAGAGACTTTCAAGCTCCACCCGACCTTGACTCTTTCGAAGCGGTAAACCACAACCCGTGGAGTAGTTCATGACTACATGCCGGGGGTGACCTTAAGCCTCTCATTAGCCGAGCACAAGCCAACACAATTCTAGTTAGGGACTAACACTCCGTGACTGAAGTCGGTTTTCACGTGCCGAGATTTCCCTAAACTAATGTCTTCAAAACATACATGCCAAGTGGTTATCATGGACGAAATAAAACTCCGTCCCCACGTGGTTATTATGGACGAAAATAAAAATCCGTCCCCACATGTATGCTTTACTACATTAATTTAGTTTAATCCCGACATGTATAGGATTCATAAGCATGATGGAATCCGATGAGTATATGGGACCGCGAGATGGTCTATATACTAGTGTGACGATTCCATTATTTTCTTAGAATCTCAAAAGGGACCCTGTCCCTCCGACTTATATAAAAAAAAAAAGTCTTTTCTTATGTGGTTTGAGTCGTGTGCCCAATGTGTGTTCTAAGCCTCTTCATGGACCGAAAGTGTTACTCAAGACTGACAAGGGCCTCTTCTGCAATATAGGTTCAATTGGTACTTACAGAGTCTACCGGGATTCAGCGAATCGATTAGTTCGTGAAGTGATTACTCCAACAGCTCCAACATCAACCATGACCGACAGCAGCAACACCATGTCTCTCGAGCAGCTTTCAGCTATGGTCCAAGTGCTCCAAGATCAAGTCTCCACTCTTAATAAGGAGGCCCAAAATAAAGATGATCTTTGGCAATCCTACCTCGACAATCAAAGGGAGTCCCACGAGGCCAAAATGGAGCAAATGAAAGAAAAGCTCACCAAGCTTGCCAAGGGTAAAGACAAGAAAGAGAATGAAGAGTACGAGTGGACCCAAGGCTTATTTGAGATCCCTTATGTTAGTGCCCGCACCAAGAAAATGGGGGAATCGAGCACCGAAAACAATGAGCACAAGATGGTTGATTCAATTATGGCTTACATAGATCAACGCTTCAACGGCCTCAACATGGGGAAAAGTCCCGCACGAGCCTTTATCAGTCCTCCATTCTCATGAGCACAATGGGCGCTCTCCCCGACAATTTCAAGATGCCCGACATCAGCAAGTTCAAGGGCAACTCTTGTCCTATGGCACACATCAAGACTTACATTTGGGCTATGGTACCGAAGAAGGTCTCTCCCAAGGTTATGGCACAATGCTTCCCTCTTACTCTCGAGGGGGCGGCAAAGGATTGGTATGAAACTCTCTCACTCACAATCCGTCTTGATTGGGACACCGCCATGCTTGCTTTCAAAAGTCAATACCAAGGCAACACCACCCACTGGCCAACCAAGAAAGAGCTCGAGAACACTACTCAAAGGGACAATGAGTCCTTCATTGACTTTACGAGAAGGTGGAATGACAAGCTTGCTGAGATGATCATCCACTCGAAGGGGTCTGACGGTCAACATTTGATCGACCTCCGGAAGTTCTTTGAAAGGCTTCATCAACACAAGATGAGGTTCAATCCCGCAAAGTGCACTTTTGGGTTATTCGAGGAAAGGTTCTTGGTACATGGTCACAGAAAGGGGTATTTAAGTAGGTCCCTCAAAAATCAAGGCAATCATCGACATGCCTCCTCCCAAGACACAGAAATAGATCAAAGGTTTCATGGGCAGACTTCAGTACATCAGTCGGTTTGTGCACCAGCTTACTTCCATGTGTGAGCCAATCTTCAAGTTACTCAAGAAGAATGTGGCTCTAGAATGGACCGACGCTTGCCAAGAAGCTTTCGACCAAGTGAAGCATTACTTGACATGCCCCCCAGTCTTGGTTCCACCTCACAAGGAGAAGCCTCTCTTGCTCTATCTCTTTATGAACGATGAAGCCCTTGGGGCTATGCTAGCACAAGAGCAACGAGACTCCACAAAGGAGAATGCCATTTGTTTTGTCAGTCGCCGGTTTCAAGGAGGCGAAAAGAACTACTCTGTCTTAGAGAAGTCATGTGCACCACTAGTTTGGGTTACTCAAAAGCTCAAACATTACATGGAAGCCTTTCCAATCAAGCTAGTAGCAAAAGTGGACCCGCTCTGCTACATCGTTGAGAAGCCTTTCATGTCAACAAGGATAGCCAAATGGTACTTCATGCTCGCCGGCTATGATATCACTTATGTCACACCCAAATCCATCAGGGAAAAAGTGTTCAGTGATCAACTTGCTGAATTTCCGTGTGATGAAGTGAAGGGGGAGGACTTACAGTTTCCCGAAGAGCACTTGGTTTGCACTACAACTGAGGAAAATAAGTGGCAACTCTTTTTCGATGATGCCGCCAATAAACATGGTTATGGGATAGGAATGTTGCTTGTCGATCCAAAGGACATCTACACTCCAATTGCCATCCGTCTTGAATTTGAAGCTACCAACAACATTGCCGAATATGAGGCATGCATAGCGGGGCAATAAGCAACCCTAGAAAGAAATGTCACAGAGCTAGAAGTATTCGGTGACTCCCTGTTCCTTATCGATCAAACATCAGGTAAATGGCGAATCCAAGACCCGACCCTCCAACAGTATGGTCAACAAATCGAGGAATTGGTTGAACAGTTCTAAGACATCACGTTCAATTATTTTACAAGAGACAAGAACCGCTTTGTCGATGCTTTGGCTACTATAGCCTCACTGGTTGAGATGCCCAAAGGAAAAATGGTGAAACCCTTCAAAATTTCAAGAAGGACCAGTCCGGCATACTGCATGAACATTGAGATCAATGAAGTCCAAGATAACCCCCGTGGTACACTGACATCATGAATTTTCTCAATAACGGCACCTTTCCCGATAACACCAATGGGAAAACCCGAATAGCACTAAAAAATCTAGCCGCCAGATATGTGTTGATTGGAAACCGAGTCTGCAAGAGACATCATCAAGGGATCAATCTTTATGTGCAAACGAGTCCGAAGCTCAAGAAATCATGCACGAAGTCCATGAAGGCGAGTGTGGACCCCACATGAATGGGATTATGTTAGCCAAGAAGATACTCCTTATTGGTTACTATTGGACCACAATGGAAAGAGACTGTATAGAGAAAGTCAAGAAATGCGCCAAGTGCCAGTTCCATGCTAATCTGCAACATGCTTCACCTTCACAATTGTACAACATGACCACACCTTGGCCATTCTCTTATTAGGACATAGATATCATCGGAAAAGTCCATCCTATGGGGAGCAACGGACAGTCATTCATCCTTGTCGCCGTGGACTATTTCACAAAATGGGTCGAGGCACAAGCTTACCGAGTTCTCAATGCCAAGAAAGTGGCTGAATTCGTGAAGAACAACATCATTTGCCGATATGGAATTCCTCATGAGATCATCTCCGACAATGGTTCTCACTTCAAGAAAGAAATGGATGCACTTTTGGTTGACTACAAAATTACCAAGCACAAGTCATCCCCGTACCGCCCCCAAGCCAACGGAGCGGTCGAAGCAGCAAATAAGACAATCGAATTTATCATACGAAAAATGGCTTCAACAGGAAGGGTTTGGCCCGAGAAATTACTACTAGCATTGTGGGGCTACCGCACATCAATACGGTCAGCAACGGGAGAAACCCCGTACTCATTAGTTTATGGTTCTGAAGCCGTACTCCCAGTCAAACTCGAGGTTCCTTCTCTACGGGTCTTACTCGAGAACCAAGTCAACGAGGTTGACTGGATGCAAAGTCAATATGAGCAACTAGCCTTACTCGATGAAAAGAGGTTAAGAACATTTGAACGCACAAGGGCCTATCAACAATGAATGGCAAGGGCTTTCAATAAGAAGGTGAAGCCTCGAAACATCAAAGTGGGAGATTTGGTCCTAAGACAACATCCCCCCAATGCCATGAATCCCGTTAGGAAATGGGGACCTTGATGGATCGGTCCTTATGTGGTCAAAAAGATACTAAGTGGCGGTGCAGTCCGACTCGTAGACTTGGATGGTGATCAATTGCCAAAGGAGGTCAACCTCGACAAGCTCAAGAAGTTCTACGCTTAACAAATAAATACCATTTAAAAAAAAACGCTCGCTAGGTTGAAAACCCGCAAGGGCGGCCTAGGCAAAAATTAGAGCACGTGCAAAAAAGAAGGCCGCTAGATTGAAAACCCGAAAGGGCGGTCTAGGTAAAAAACAGGGTGCACAAAAAAAATGGTCTTCATTTGTTTGAACTACGGAGACCTGAGCCTCTCTACGAGAGGAACGTAGGCAACCTTCGGGTGCGGTCTAAAACAATAATTTTTACCCAATCATGTTGTAACAAAATGCAATTTTTATTCATTTCTCAAATCATTCTTGCCATTACAACGGATATGTTGAGAAATAAAAGACAATAATAACATTATATCCCAACAAGTGGTCTATTAATTGCAATCTTGGGGTACAAAGAAAAGTCTAATCTTTTTTTGGTTTGGGAACCCATTGTTTCTTGCTTTGGCCTTTGAACTTCTTAGGTGGTGGCGGAGCATTCTCGGAACCGCCAAGACGAGAGAAGACACTAGGACGGGACGGAGCTTCATCAACGACCTTTCCCTTGCCTTTGTCAAAAGAGGCCTTAACCGGAGCCTTGTATGGATGCTTCCACACATGAGGAGAATGGCCCTTACCTTTGCCTTTCTTATTCTTCAGAAGATTGCGCGGCCTAGGGGCTTCAACACGAGCCACCGGCCTCAAAGGTTCAACAACAACATCGTTAGGCTTCCCCAAACGATCAAAGACACTTGGGCGTGCCTTCATAACGGGGACGGACTTCACTTGTTCACCTTCGGGGACGGACACTTTTACCTCAAAAGAGAAGGTCATAGGAGCCATTCTTGACAAGATTTTGGGGCTTAAAGAGATGAGAAGTAGTGCAGAGTATTGTTATGTGACCAAACTGGTCGAAATTGGTTCAAATTTATAGCTGTTGGAGAATCCTGTACAGAAAGAAAGGGGCTGTAAATCAGCAGCCCAGATGCGGGCGCCTCCTCCCTTGAGGATGCAACGTGGGCGCATCCCATGACTTACTCCAGCCGCGCGCGCCTTTGACAGACGACATAACAGAACAACTCTTGTCAGTTCAGCAACTGCCCAGGCATTTCAACGCCTTCAAACCTGCAATCAGTTCAGAATCTACAGCAACAAAACAACATTCACCCGCAACAAGTGGAACACTTTAGGGACACATTTTGTTTGTAAAGAGTCGACACCTAATATCGAGTCTCAATAAAACATAAAAAATGTAGATAAAATATCTAGGATTGTAAATACGTGCTAAATGTTATTACATGTTAAAAATAAATTGTTCAGACACTCAGCCTCCCCGGTCTACTCTGAATCATCACCAGCAGCACTGTGCTCATCCCCCTCATCACCACTCTCGGTCTCTTCATCATCATCATCAGACTCTTCTTCAGACTCCTCAATAACGATCTCGTGGTGAGCTCTCTTTGGCATTCTTGCCAATGAACTAGCACCTCCACGGCTCAAGCTCCTACTTAGTGACTGCCTAGCCGACTGCACAGCCTCATCCACATCAAGGGCCGTATCTCTGAAACCTCGCCCCATGCCACGGGCACCCCGAGCCATGCCTCTAGTAGCTCCAGACATGGTCCCTGCAGCCTCCCTGGTCAAATTAGCCATGTCTTTACACAGCTCCAGGACTCTCTCCCCCAGATGGCGCAAACTGCTCCACATCTCCTTGTTCTGGCGACCTATATGCCTATAGGCAGCCACGGGTATCTGTCACAGCAGAAACAAAAACACCACATCAGTGTACTGAGATAAGATAGACTAGAAAGTGGGCCATAATCAGAAACGTGCAAGAAAAGTAAAAGTCATACCACAGCAGTCTGGGCCGGAGGCTCCCTCTCCGGTGACATCTCCTCCGGGACTATCTCTCTCTGCTCATCAACAATCCCAAAGTTCGAGTACGTATAGTACGAAGGAGGCAGAGGAGGATCAAAACAATAACCCGCCCCAGTGGGGTAGAACTGCGCAGAAGTCGAAGGGGCAGGCTGTGTTCCCCGAGGATCGGCATACATGAAGTCCGGCATCAGATGGTTTGCCCGGAAAAGGCCATAATCCTAGTAAAGAAATATGAAAGGGGTAGCATCAACCCCTGCCATATACATGGCCCTATCATCCTCAGACAGTGCGCCCCAGTTACGAGGGAAAAAAGGAGTGAACTCCGGAACCGCCGGCCTAGGCGAGTTATGATAATCCACCATCTGGCTCCCATGCTGCCAGTACACCCTCTCTCCCAAGTACATATCCATGCACTCCACCGAGCTCATCAGTAATCTAGAATGAGTGGGTAGAAGAGTATGCTCTATGCCACCATAAATCAGTCTCCAGGGAAACAGTGACTGAGATATAGACTCGGGCCTCAGACCGTCCAGATATTGCCTGGCTGAAACCAAACTAATGGGGGCGGTGCTAGTCTTCACATTCCTGGTCTTGTAGGACCACCTAGCACAGCCAGGATACAGGGGTTGTCCCTCTCGCTCGATGAGGAAATCTCTCATCCCCAGAATAGCAAAGGCCCACAGCTGCAAACAGAAACAAAGGTAAAAATTAAACACAGTTGAAAGTGCAAAAAAAAAAAGATAGAAATCTGAAAAAGGGGCAGAGTAATGAGTATACCTCCCAATCAAGGGAAAACCCGGTAACCGAACTCTGAGTTGAACGGCTGGTCAAGTCCATACCCCGATAGCATGCAGCCAGGCCCGCTTCACCTCAGTTATATTGAGCAGCCTGATCCAGGTCAATCAGTAGGTCCAATAAGGACAAAGAGGCAGAACTTCCCCCATTCGCAAATAGGGTGTGGGACAAAGCGAACCAAATGAAACACCGAGCCACCGCCTCGACCCTGTCAGTGGTAACTCATCGAGACTCAGCCTCAAGGACTCTAAATTAAGTCCGGAACTTCCCCCAAGTCACTCGGGAGTTCTTCACCACAAGCTCGCAGTCAACTAGAGCCAGCAGCTCGGCAGGCGTCCTCGCAGTCCCGACAACACCACAAGGGACAGGCACCCCAGAAAAAGGTAAACTGGTCAGAGCCGTAAAGTCAGTCAGGGTCATAGTCACTTCCCCTATCGGCAAGTGGAAAGTGTGGGTGGTATCCCACCATCTCTCCCTCAAAGCCTGAATCACATCAGGATCGTTCTTCAGTGAGGGTAAACTGGTAATGAAAGGGCCGAAAAATGTAGCAGCCACCCGAGTCTGTACATTCTTTGGAAGTTTCCTCCATATAGAAACAGGTGCCTGAGCCCCACCTTGGATTTCGGTCAAACGGTTCCACCTCTGAAAGGAAACATGTTGTTCAAATAGATACCTAGGTCCTAGAATTACTTAATCCCAATCATGTCTATACTTAGGGTCCCCCAATTTTATTAGAACCTTTTTAAGGTGCCCTTAGGATCCTTTGTGACCAGCACAGGTGTATTTCAACTCTTCATTCAAGACAAACCAGCAAGAGGAAGCAAATCAGCAGACCAGTAAACAAGTTGCCGATCAACTCTATTCTTAACATGCAACAAGTTGCCGATCAAATCTATTCTTAACATGCGACTTTAGACACCCCGCCTTGGACCTCTCACCCCGATTGCATACAAAGTATTTTTATTTAACTTATTTTCATTAATTTCTGTTACTTCGGTTAACTTCCTAACTGATTCCGTTAGTTTGGACTAAACTGCATAACAGAGTTAACTTTTAGGGTCATTCTGTCATTCTGTCATTTTTCACCCGCGGGCGCTTCCGGCACTGCCAGTGAGCCGCGCGCGCGTCCCGCCCCAAAAGCCGGACCCGCGCGCTTCCCACTTTGGCAGTAACGGATTGCACCTTATTTTCCTCCCTTTTCTTATTTACAAACATCTTTTCTTGATCACAAAAACCACCTTTTTACATCCACATTCATCCCCCCTTTACTCATTAACTCCCAATCCCAAATTCTAAGCCTTTTCCCAAAAAACTAATATTTCTTTCATTTATTATTTGATTTATTTTATTTCTTTTATTTTTCTTTTATTCATTTATCTTATTTGTGATTGGCTCATTCCATTTCACATGGATGACCAATTTCCCTCCATCATTTCCCTCTCTTTTTTACCTATAAAAACCATCATCTTCTACCTTGGAAAAGGACTTCTTTTTGGACCTCATTTTTAGACTTGGAACTTTCTCTCTACACAAATTCTATATCATTTTCCCTACACAAATTCTCCCAACAAGAGTTTTACACAACAAAACTCTACACAAATCTCTACACAACAACATCATTTTCAAGTCCAAGTTTGAAGTCTTCTTTCTAAAGGTACAAGTCTTCTTCTTTTATTCTCTTTTATTCTAGTCTTACTAGTATGCAATCCCCATCAATTGGGACATGACCAAATGACCACTTTACTACATTAAAGTTGGTTAAGGTTATCTCCCTACATTTTAATCTTAACTTTAATTCACCATGTTAATTTCTCTTCATCTCTTAATGTAATTCTTTTACATTACTTGTTACATGTAACCTTTATCATTAAATAAATAAAACAATTCTATTTTATTTCCCCTTTTCTTCTCATCACAATGGTTAGCACATTTCTATTTAATTAATTGAAGGACATGTAAATATTAGAACACCAATAGTAGCAAGACCCGCGTAAGCGAGGCGGAGTGGGTGTTTAAGTACTTCCCACTCCGTCACCTAACCCCCGAACCCTTCTCTCCCGAATCTCTGGTTTCGTACATAAATTAGGCTATTTCTAGGTTTTTCTTATGTTCCTTTAAAAACATAGGTGGCGACTCTAAACAATCTAAAACAAGTTAGACATCCTAGGATAATTCACCGCTCTAGCCAAGCCGTGGTTCCCCGGGGTATCTACAGTGGCGACTCCGCTGGGGAAGATAGAGGGTTAAACTTGCGTTTTCATTTTTGATGTTCTTTTATTCTGTTTTCTGGGCATTCTGGTAAAAAGGGTAGGAAGCGCGCGCCTCCGGCCTTCTTGGCCTAAAGCGCGCGCGTCCGACCCTTATTACCAGAATCGCCCGCCTCCTTTCTTGTCCTTCAATTCCATGTTTCTGTGCTAACAAATTCTACAAGGGAAAGTTTTCTTAATTAAGGGTCAAGGCAATCCCTTGAACCCGCTGATTTGCAGGTTCTCACCCAGAAGCGGGCGCCTCAACCCTTCTTCCACTCACGCGCGCGCCTCCCGAATAGGCCACCCAATGCGCGCATTTCTGGGCGCATTCCCAAAACAGAGCAGTGCAGAGAAAATAGAACAGAGCAGAATGACAATGTGTGAGCACCGGGCCTGCACAGAACTTCTTTTATTTTCTGTTTGTTTTATCGGTCACACGGGTGATTCGAAAGTTGTAATTATGTGTTTATTTGTTTTTTTGTTTTCTTTTATTTCTTTTGAAAAAAAAATTTTTTTTTTGTCACATGTTAGACCTCACACTACATGCACATATTCTTATCAATTGCTCACTATCGAGTCGCACAATGTTCAACCCCAAACCCGTCGAGGCCCGTCCTAGAAAGTTTCAAGCTCCACCCGACCTTGACTCTTTCGAAGCGGTCAACCTCAGCCCGTGGCGTAGTTCAAGACTACATGCTGGGGGTGACCTTTAAGCCTCTCTTTAGCCGAGCACAAGCCACACAATTCTAGTTAGGGTCTAACACTCCGTGACCAAGTCGGTTTCCAAGTTCCGAGATTTCCCTAAACTAATGTCTTCAAATCATACATGCCACTCGTTGTTTTGGACGAAATAAAACTCCGTCCCCAAGTGGTTATTATGGACGAAAATAAAAATCCGTCCCCGCATGTATGATTTACTACATTAATTTAGTTTAATCCCGACACATGTAGGATTCACAAGCATGGTGGAATCCGATGAGTATATGGGACCGCGAGAAGGTCTATATACTAGTGTGACGATTCCACTATTTTTCTAGAAACCCCAAAAAGGACCGCGTCCTTCCGACTTTTGTAAATAAAAAAAAATAGTCATTTTTCTCTATGTGGTTGAGTCTTTTTCCTTGTTTGTGGGTTTAATCATATTACTCAAAAGGTGTTTGTGGGGCCAACCTAAGATCAACCGTGTTCTTCCAATAGGTCCAATGGCTTCCAACGGCAACAACAACAACGGCGGAAATGATTTCGTGTCCAACGAAGGGTTACTCAACATAATGAAATCAATGGGGGAACAAATAGATAGGATTGTCGAGGATGCCCGCCGTAAAGACAATTTGTGGCAAGCCCGTTTCGATATCGACAAGAGGATTCACAAAGAAGAGGTTTCCGAACTCAAGGCCCGTCTTGATTATGAAAGAAGAATTCACGAGGAAGAGGTTTCCGAACTCAAAGCCCGTTTGCAAGAGCTCACCGACGGCAAAGCAAAGTTCAATGGTATAGCATGCTCAAGTGGCCCGACCCTCAAAAGCTACAAAGGTACCACCAACAACCGAGTTTTCACTCATCTCCTAGGAGTAACCCAAGCCGAGGCATTTGAAACTTTGGTGGCAAGTGGGAAGGTCAAACCTTTGGAAGGGTACAAGCCGAAGGCGATACTGAAGAATCATGCACATAGTGAATGGTGCGGCTACCACAAGCATAGTGGTCACACTACCGAAGGGTGCTTCCTTCTCCGAAACATCATCCAAGATTTGATCGACAACGGCGAATTTACTGTGGGTGAAAAGCAACCGCTAGAGAATGGCAACATGCAAGAACCCATCAAGGAAAAAGCTTGGTTTTGAAATGGGCCTTCAACAAGAGATCATGCCGCAAGGAGACTACAACGGCAAAGACGACGACAGCAATCTCCGTTTCTCTTCTCTACCTAGTAGTAGGAATAAAAAAATAAAAAAATAAAAAAAGAGTCAATGTCCTCTTAAGTGTGCATTACGTTTTCTTTGTCCAATTAATGTGAAATTTTTAGTCAAGTCTCATCATCAAATAAAAGTCGTTCTTTTCCAAATACACTCTTCCAAGTTGTTCAATCTAATTCTTGGCAAAATGATGAAAAGATATCTAAACGAGTTTTGGAATGAAGGCCATCACTTGAACGCCTAGGGGCTAAACATTGTGACGAAGGCAACATCATCAACGACGAAGACAAAGCCAAGACATCAAAGGTGAAGCAACAACCATGAAAAAAAAAAATCAAGCAATGTTTCAAAGGGGGGATTTAAAAAAAAAAAAATGCTCGCTAGGTTGAACTCTTCAAATCAACCTAGGCAAAAGTTAGAGCACAAAAAAAAAAAAAAAAAAAAAAAATTCCCCTCAATCAAAGAAGTTCACATCAAGATCAACATCATTCCATCCACCAAAGGAGGACGAAGCTACACGACGAAGCAACAATTCCATCACGAAGAATGGAGAATTCACAAGAACTACGGTGACCTGAGCCTCTACACTGGAGGAACGTAGGCAACCTTCGGGTCCGGTCTCATGCAAGAAAGAAAATATGTTTATCCCTAGCACGTTATGGTGATTGGCCTTCATCTCGAACTTGTCAAGACATCTTTGTACGATTCATTTGCCAATGAATTAATCACCAAAAAGATTGAACAACTTTCTTAGATTTGGAATCATTTCGCGTTCCTTGTCGAGTCTAGGGACTTCTATTCTTTCTGCATACTCCCAATTTCTTGCAATCAAATTGGGGCTTTCCTTCTCTTCTCTCTTAATGACTTACTTGCCTTCGCGAGTCATTCAATTCAATAAAAAATACATGTCAATACTAGGGACACTTCCCTAGTCAAGTCAATGTCACTCACCTTTAGTGACAAGAGGTCTCCACTGCAAAATCACATGTCTTATCTCCTCAGCTAGAGTCAATGCACACTTCCTCATCAATTAAGTAAAAAAAAAAATGATGAAGACGCAAAAGAGATGCCCACTAGATTGAAAACCCGAAAGGGCGGTCTAGGCAAAAAACAGGGTGCTTCATAAAAAAAAATGAGAGAGTGAGAGAGAGAAGGGAAAGAGAAATAGAGATCCCCGGCCTCTAAAGAAGACAAGTTCTACATTGAATCTCCTCAGCAAGTCAATTCCCCACCGAGTCAACTTTGGGATTGCAAAAAGCTCGACAAGATATGGCACCATCAAAGGTTGTTTTGGGTTGTTGTCATCAAAGGGAAAGAGAAATGGAGATCCCCGGCCTCTAAATAAGACAAGTTCTACATTGAATCTCCTCAGCAAGTCAATTCCACACCGAGTCAACTTTGGGATTGCAAAAAGCTCGACAAGATATAGCACCATCAAAGGTTGTCTTGGGTTATCGGCATCATCCTCCAGCAGTGTGCATTATTGGGTTCATGAAAAGAATACCCGTGGTAACCAAGATCCATCCGAGAACAAGCCCATCATAAAAGGGCATGAGGTTGCACAAATAATCCCTAGCTAGTCAATTGGCTTGGGCATCAAATAGCAACAACATGTGTCTCAGTTTTCAAAGCTTCTGCAAGTATAAAGTACGCCGAAAGGCTCCCAAGAAATGGAGTAGCTCTTGCCATATCCTCTCATGTTTATTCCCTCACACGAGGATGAGTCACTCTTGCTTTGATCAACAAATGGTGACGCCCTAGGGGCTATGTGACTCAAGGACAAGGACTTCTTTTGCTTCACTTGACAATCAATATACCCTAAAGGCTATGTTCGAGAAAGATGTGTGAGACTATCCTCAAAGTCTCCCAAAAGGGATGTCAAAAAGCCCTCTTGTCGCGTGTGCCCATGCTCGTTCCCCCAATCAAGGATGGACCTTTCTCGCAATCAATGATGGCACTCTAGGGGCTACGGTCAAGTCTTAAAGGCTCCCTCGGCAAAGAGCAATTAACTCCCCAGCAGTATCCCCAGCCAAGTCATGTGCAACATTGGAAGCTTCCTCAATTCGGCACCGAAGGTCTCAACGGGCTTCGCAATCTACAATCTTTTGGGCTACGGCATTACAGTAATCCGAGCAAAGGGCAATATTGGGGCTTCACGACCGACCGCGACCGACAGTCTTTTGGGCAACAATACTCGAGCAAGCGCAATGTGGAATAGTCTTATGGCTCCATGAAAGGGATCAAGCTTTAAGGGTCTCTCAACACTTCAAGTCAAAGGCCTCTTGGTTTTAAATGAAGACTCCGATGTTATGAATGAAGTTGATGATTTTTGTTAGAACTCACAGCGAGATTTTGAAGGAAGTCTTAGAGAAAAGGAAAAAGATTCAATATGCTAAACTCTAATCAAAACAGGGTTATAGCGGGAAATGCCACGGCCAATCCCAATGTTTCTGCAATTCAGCACCCCATTCTCCAAGATCAAAAGCACAAGGTGCAGCTCAGATAAAGTCGGGCCACAGCACTAGTTGCATCCGAAGATCCGTCATTAGTTCAACTCAAGAAGAGTCAAGCAAGCATACTCATTTGAGACTTTATCAAGCCAAGACCTTATCCTCCGCGACCTCGACGGCACCGCAAGACATTACTGCATCCTTTGACATAAGCCCTCAGCCATTTGGGTATCGACCACAATGAGGCCATTCATCTCCCCAGTAAGAGCAAGAAGGATATCTCTATCAAGAATTCTACCAAACGGTACATCCGCTCTCAATGCCGAGCCAATCACGAGATAATTTGGGGCTTTACAATGAAAGGTCTTCACATCCCGCCATCTACAAGCCCACGACACTTGAGGCTTTGCAATCTCTCGAAGCTTGGCATCAACGATCTCCTCTTGGGGCTTGCTCACTACAACAACAAAGGGCGATTTACTCGAATGGGCCAAGAGCTGATTTATCTTGGAGCTATACAAGTCCCTCAAAATTTGGCATCAAATGCATTCTAGGGGCTTTACAATCAGCAACCCCTAATCTCGGCATCAAAAGCCTTTTGAAGCCCCATAATCGACAAATCTCTTGGGGCTAGACATCAATCTTCGTTGGGCACACCAGCGACAACAGAATTCAAGCGAGGCAATCCGGACTTCGACTGAGCATGACTTGATCTTGGGTTAGCTTTACAAAACACACAATGGCTAAAATGGTTCACCCACTAATCTAAAAAAAAAAAAAAAAAAAAAAAAAAAAACTTTTTTCTTTTTCTCCTTCTATGTGCAAAAATATGTGCTTTACTTTGCTTTGCTCCATAGCTTCTTCCCCAGAGTTCCCCATCATCCTTGAACTACGTAGGCAGCCTTTTGGCACAACCAACCCATCATCCAGAGTACCATCTCGCCAACCCAACATCAAGGGCATTCTCTCATCAACATCTAAAGAATGGACATTCTCCATCAAAGCATCCTCCGCGGACATCAGGAATCCATCTCCACTCAAGCGGCAATGGTAAGTGAAGGTATGAATACATCCAATGCTTTCCTCAAAATCACACCGCACACAAGATCACTCTCTACATTCTTACTTCTCTCTCATTGCAAGTGTGTTCCAAAATCTCATCACACCACGAGCACAATTTCTCTCAATCATCACACTTCATGCATCTTCTTGCAAGAACACATATACCTGTCAAGCACACACATAACAGGTACCACCACGAAGTCAACAGCATCCGCTACTCAAGGCACTTCATCCCCACCAGAAAGTAGTCAACCGTGCCCACACCCCACAAAGTCAACAACATAAACAGATACGGCTCCAACTCGCTCCATATCGAGACAAGCTCCCATGAGCTCCAATTCGGCAACTCGGTCCATATTGAGACAAGCTCCCATGAGCTCCAAGTCGGCAACTCGGTCCATATCGAGACAAGCTCCCATGAGCTCCAAGTCGGCAACTCGGTCCATATCGAGACAAGCTCCCATGAGCTCCAAGTCGGCAACTCGGTCCATATCGAGACAAGCTCCCATGAGCTCCAAGTCGGCAACTCGGTCCATATCGAGACAAGCTCCCATGAGCTCCAAGTCGGCAACACGGTCCATATCGAGACAAGCTCCCATGAGCTCCAAGTCGGCAACTCGGTCCATATCGAGACAAGCTCCCATGAGCTCCAAGTCGGCAAATCGGTCCATATCGAGACAAGATCCCATGAGCTCCAAGTCGGCAACTCGGTCCATATCGAGACAAGCTCCCATGAGCTCCAAGTCGGCAACTCGGTCCATATCGAGACAAGCTCCCATGAGCCCCAACTCAACAACTCGGTCCATATCGAGACAAGCTCCCATGAGCCCCAACTCAACAACTCGGTCCATATCGAGACAAGCTCCCATGAGCCCCAATACAACACTCCAGCAGAAGACGCTCACACAGGGAGCACACCCCTATCTCTAGCAATTTCAAATTACTGCTTTCATCGAGTCTTTGCTTTCTTTTCTCTTTTTTCTTTGTCGACGTCCTCGGCGGGTGTTTTTACTTTCGTCGACGCGTTTTGCTTTGCAATCCACGTCGCCGAGGGGCTCTGTAGACACCCCGCCTTGGACCTCTCACCCCGATTGCATACAAAGTATTTTTATTTAACTTATTTTCATTAATTTCTGTTACTTCGGTTAAGTTCCTAACTGATTCCGTTAGTTTGGACTAAACTGCATAACAGAGTTAACTTTTAGGGTCATTCTGTCATTCTGTCATTTTTCACCCGCGGGCGCTTCCGGCACTGCCAGTGAGCCGCGCGCGCGTCCCGCCCCAAAAGCCGGACCCGCGCGCTTCCCACTTTGGCAGTAACGGATTGCACCTTATTTCCCTCCCTTTTCTTATTTACAAACATCTTTTCTTGATCACAAAAACCACCTTTTTACATCCACATTCATCCCCCCTTTTCTCATTAACTCCCAATCCCAAATTCTAAGCCTTTTCCCAAAAAACTAATATTTCTTTCATTTATTATTTGATTTCTTTTATTTCTTTTATTTTTCTTTTATTCATTTATCTTATTTGTGATTAGCTCATTCCATTTCACATGGATGACCAATTTCCCTCCATCATTTCCCTCTCTTTTTTACCTATAAAAACCATCATCTTCTACTTTGGAAAAGGACTTCTTTTTGGACCTCATTTTTAGACTTGGAACTTTCTCTCTACACAAATTCTATATCATTTTCCCTACACAAATTCTCCCAACAAGAGTTTTACACAACAAAACTCTACACAAATCTCTACACAGCATCATTTTCAAGTCCAAGTTTGAAGTCTTCTTTCTAAAGGTACAAGTCTTCTTCTTTTATTCTCTTTTATTCTAGTCTTACTAGTATGCAATCCCCATCAATTGGGACATGACCAAATGACCACTTTACTACATTAAAGTTGGTTAAGGTTATCTCCCTACATTTTAATCTTAACTTTAATTCACCATGTTAATTTCTCTTCATATCTTAATGTAATTCTTTAACATTACTTGTTACATGTAACCTTTATCATTAAATAAATAAAACAATTCTATTTTATTTCCCCTTTATTTCCCCTTTTCTTCTCATCACAATGGTTAGCACATTTCTATTTAATTAATTGAAGGACATGTAAATATTAGAACACCAATAGTAGCAAGACCCGCGTAAGCGGGGCGGAGTGGGTGTTTAAGTACTTCCCACTCCGTCACCTAACCCCCGAACCCTTCTCTCCCGAATCTCTGGTTTCGTACATAAATTAGGCTATTTCTAGGTTTTTCTTATGTTCCTTTAAAAACATAGGTGGCGACTCTAAACAATCTAAAACAAGTTAGACATCCTAGGATAATTCACCGCTCTAGCCAAGCCGTGGTTCCCCGGGGTATCTACAGCGACAAGTTGCCGATCAACTTGCTACAGAAGTTGCCGATCAACTTATTAAAGAAGTTGCCGATCAACTCCATTCACAACATGCCGATATAATAGACAGTCTGCACTGTCAGTCAGGTGACATCATTTCATTAAAGTCAACCTTGCTGATTGTCTCTATACTGTTTTATCATAAAGTAGTTTACCTGCTCTGTAATGGTCACTGCGCCGTCTGACACATAGCTACTTTTAGCTATACTCTGTCTCTACTTGCTTTTGCAGGTAACCGGTTGAGACAAAGGGGTCTTTACCCATCAGACTTTTAAGGCACGCGTATCTTCGCCATTAATGCCAAGGATACTGCATTAAATGCTCCTCACCTACCCAGCTGGAAATTCAAATGTTATCCTTCTTCAACAAGCTAAGACATTAACTCCTCCTATAAATAGAGGACTCAGTGCATTGAAGAAGGTTGGTGATTTTAGTGCATTGAAGAGAGTTGGCTGTTTGCAGCATTCATTGAAGCTCAAACATTCCTTGTCCAGATAATCATTAGATCATTTAATAGGACATACACTTGTGCACAAACTCTACAACACTGTTAGTATTCCCGAACTAGATTATTTTAAGGAATACGTTGTCTGAGTTTTCACACACCCACCTGAGTGAGATAAGTTCTTTTGAACTTGCCGCTCAAATACACTTGGTCAGATATTTGCTTTACGATTCATTAAACTATCTCTAGAATTTAGTCTTTGTATCCGGCAAAGCCGCTCTTGTAATAGACTAGGGATATTTAATAGTGCTCTTAACCCAAATCCAAGTTCCGACCAAACTTGGTAGAGGACGTAGCAGTATTTACACTGTGAACCTCTCCAAATCTCTGTGTCCTCTGTTACTTACTGTCCTTGCCGGTTGGAACTCTATCACCGGCAAATCATTACTGTTCTTACTGACTCAACTTCATTTCCATTGACCAATCTCTTGAAACTGCATTGAACTTTTAGAAACTACTTTGTGCTTAAACCAAGTTCTCAAAACCCTTTTATAAACTGATTTTGTGTGAGTTAAAACAAGTCATATCTTCTCCGCTGCGCTTACTGATAATAGTTTGCAAGCTGATAAGTGACTTTGCATTTATAAAAGTGTTTCTTTGAAAAAGTTTTAATTAGGCTATTCACCCACCCTTTAGCCTATTTTCCTACCAATTGGGCCTAACAAAACAAGAGGCAAAGAAAAATTCGTCAGCATAACGGCTATAAAATGGCCAAACCCAACATGAAGAAATGCAACATGGAAATGGCATAACGTGCAAAAAAGTGTGTGAACATGCAAACGGGTGTCCAAACATCCTCTTCACAACAAATCAACAATGATAACAACATGCAAAGCATGATCAGAAGGGTTACTGCAGCAGTATCACGGACAAAATGGTACGACCCCAGAATGCAAAATTGTCAAAGAAAAGGCAAAATTCATACCAATCCCGCAGAAACGAAGTGGGAAATATGAGTATGAGACTCATAAGTAAGCTGCCTTGGGTCCATAGCCTCAACCCCGACCTCGGCTTCTTCACCCATGGGCATCTCAAAAGGGGGAGTTTGATGAGAACTCGACATGATTTCTTGCTAGATTGGCCTCAAATGAACAAAGGAAACGTTTTGGGATAATTTCCTCACAGAAATTTGACTCAGAATACAGAGAGTTTGGGCTATTTTTGAACTTGGTTCGAACAGAATGAGCAGTTTCTTAATATATATGCTGAACTGATGCGCAAGGCGCGCGCCTCCCGCTATACACCTGGAACGCAGGCGCGTCTCACATCAACCGCCAAACGCACGCGCCTCTCGTGTCCGGTCAGGCCCTGGTGCAAGTTCCCTACAGGAATAAATACATCACATCAATGTTCCTCCAACTCCCATCCGAGTTTTCAGCTCCACCTTAGGACAGTTCAAGTACAAAATCTCCGTAACGGACATCATTAAGTCTGACGGTTGCAAAAGTCAAAGTCAATCTCAACGTTTTCCCCAATCCACGGTCAACTGTGCCCGTACCCCGCAAAAGTCAACTGCAAACGCTACTCCAGATAGAGCACATCAAAATGCAGCTTCAAAATAGCAAAATTCAGTCCGCGGTGAACCACCGAAATCACCTCCTCATCAGCAGGCAGACTTTTGAGTCCCTCTACATCGGCATGCAGACTCTTCAGTCCCTCCAAATCCGCAGGCAGACTTTCGAGTCCCTCTAAATCAGTAGGCAGACTTTCGATTCCCTCTACAGGAAGACTTTCGAGTCCCTCTACATCAGCAGACAGACTTTCGAGTCCCTGTACACCAGCAGCAGACTTTCGAGTCCTTCTACATCAGCAGGCAGACTCTCTAGTCCCTCTAAATCAGCAGGCAGACTTTTGAGTCCCTCTACACCAGCAGGCAGACTTTCGAGTCCCTCTACACCAGCAGGCAGACTCTTGAGTCCCTCTACATCAGCAGGCAGACTTTCGAGTCCCTCTACAGGCAGACTTTCGAGTCCCTCTACACCAACAGGCAGACTTTCGAGTCCCTCTACATCGGCAGGCAGACTCTCCAGTCCCTCCAAATTAGCAGGCAGACTCTCCAGTCCCTCCAAATCAGCAGGCAGACTTTCGAGTCCCTCTACACCAGCAGGCAAACTTTCGAGTCCCTCTACATCGGCAGGCAGACTCTCCAGTCCCTCTAAATTAGTAGGTAGACTTTTGAGTCCCTCTACATTAGCAGACAGACTCTTCAGTCCCTCCAAATCAGCAGGCAGACTCTCGAGTCCCTCTACATCAGTAGGCAGACTCTCCAGTCCCTCCAAACGGACTCTAAATTTAGGCCACGGTGGGCCGATTTCTATCACCGCTCCCCTACTATCAGCAAAAGCCGCTCACATAGGGAACGCACTCCTATCCCTTGTAAATTCAAGATTCTTATTGTTAGGATTCATTATTAGTATACCCACCTGATTTGATTGACCAATTCCACGTGTCTTTTTATGGACTTTAGGTTTACTTGTAATGAAGTTTTACTTCAATTTTTAGACAAGTCCATTTCTAGATTTTTAGTAGTTAGGCTGAGTTTTGATCGGTTTACTCTTAGCGGTTTAGAGTCCCTCAAGCCGCCGTCTTCAAACCGCCATCATGGTGCCTTAAAGTCCTTCATCAAACCGCAGTTTGTGTCTTTGATGAAACCGCATTTCAAGTTCATTCATGAAACCGCACATGCATCTGGTGGAACCGCCGACCAAGATATTGAAGAAATTATTGCTGTCATTTACTCCTTAAAGACAAACATTCGCTTTTCAACCGTAAAAATGAATGACTGGTGACTTGTCCTTAAACTTCAAGTCATGATTCAGTTATTCTGGGAATGTCGGTTTGTCTAGTCTTTTGAAAAGTTACCGTTGTACTTTTCAACAACTAAAAGGACAATGTCAGGTAGTGGTCCAACAACTTCCTGCCACAAAGCAAAAGCAAAGGACGACAGTGACAGGTCAACCAATGGGATTGTGACAGCGCATTAAACCGCCATACAATGACTCACCTCATTGTCCAACGGTCACTAATGCCTTCACTATAAATAGCCTTCATTGTTCAACATTGAAGGTTGCTGAGCTTCAAAGAGAATATCCCAAGTATTCAAGTTTGCTTTGAAAATTGAAAACCCAGATACTCACATCTTCATCATCTCCTTAGCAAACCCAGAGTTCCTCATCAAAGCTTCAAGCCTTTAAATCATCACAAATCAGCCTTACACAGAAAGTAATCATTTGCTCACCATCACTTAGATATTTTGAGCTCTTGATTTCTTTCCACACTACACACCCGGAGTATATTTTCTTATAGATTATATACCTCGAAAACACAGGTTGTTAAAATAGCATTGTTAGGTTAGATTGTTTATTTAGAGTTTGGATTCATTTGTAATCTTGTAAAAACTCCTCTAAATCAATACAAGTCTAGTAGCTATTAGAAAATCCTAGGCTAACCACCTAGGTAGAGGACGTAGTTCTTTAAAAAACGAACCTCTTCAAATTGTGTGTACTTGATCTTTATTTTCTGTCTTGTCATTTACTTTTATGTTTATGAGCTTTATTTACTTTCATGTGAAATGACTTGATAAATGATTTGCATACTTTTGTGAAACTTCAGTTGTGCCCTGTCAGTTGCATCATTCCTTTTCAACCACTTAAACCGCCCAACTCTTCATAATTCAGTTTGGACAAAACCGCAAAACTCCGCTGTGCATTTTATCTGAGCGGTTCTAGTGCTTTAAACCGAAATAGACCAAACTGATAAGTACTTGGTTGATTTTTAAGGGTATTTAGAAAAAGATTTTAAACCGCTATTCACCCCCCCCCTCTAGCGGTTCTATACCCTTGTTGCCCTTTGGGACCAACAAGTGGTATCAGAGCATATCCACCAAAAATTATTTTACAAGTTTAACCGCTTGGGTGCTGATCCAATGGCAAACATAAACTCCCACATGATGCAGACATCCAACTCTAATCACTTACCTATTCTTAATGAAGATAGTTTCATCTTCTGGAAAGATAGGATGAAGAAGCACATGATATCTGAAGATCGCAGATTATGGACTGCAATTGTTAATGGACCCTATGTCCCGATGAAGGCTAACCCTGATGCAGGTACTGCTGGACAAACCGCGGAAATCAAGAAGCCGGAAGCTGAATGGACCGAAACTGATCAACGGAATGTGGACTTTGATGGAAGAGACATGTCCATGCTTGTATCAGCTATTGATCTAAGAACTCACTCAAAGGTTCTAGATTGCAATACCGCAAAGGAAACATGGGATGGCATCATTGATTTTCTGGAAGGAGATGCCGACACCAAGAAGAACCGCCTCTACCAACAGAGAAGGCTCTTTGATTACTTTGTCAAAGACCCAAAGGAATCTCTTCGCCAATGCTATGAGCGGTTCGTGGAAATTGTCAATGTATGTTTCTCTCTAGGGCACAAGTATTCCAATACTGACCTGAACATGAGATTCATGCAAAATCTTGGTAGTAAATGGCTGATCAAAACTACCAACATTGAAGACAACAAAGATCTGGAAGCTCTTGATCTTCGTCATCTTTATGCCATGCTAAGGGTAATTGAATTCAAGCTTGAGGAAGCTCATGAAACCGAAAACAGATTCAAGTCTCTTTCTCTTGCCGCTTTCAACAATGCCACATCTCCAGTTTACAATCCAGATCACCATCAAACCGCATCAAATACTCATTTACAAACCACTTCTTTTGATCCAAATATTCCAAGATATATTTCTCAAACCGCACCTCCAGAGTATTACCAACCGCCTCATCAACCTTACCCTCAACATCATCAACCCTATTCTCAACATCAGCAATCTCATCAATCCTACACTCTATCTCAAAATTCCCAAAGTGTAGCATCTAGTTCTACTCAAGATGACTTTGATGACATGGATGATGATGAGTTTACTCTCTATGTGAAAAACTACACCAAGTTCAGAAAGAACAAAGCTCAATCTCAGTCAGGCGGCCCTGCAAAGTTTGTCCCTCCAACCAGATTCAACAAAGCAGCTGATGCTAAGAAAAGGGATGATCTTGTTTGTTACAACTGCAGACAACCAGGTCATTTTGCCTCCAGTTGTCCCAAACCGCGCTATGAAGCCGCTCCTGCCAAGAAACCGTTCAACAAGAAGATTTTCAAGAGAAGAGGAATGGTTGCTGAACAAGGAGAACAACCATTAACATGGATGGGTTCTGATACAGATGATAGTGATGAAGATGAAGGAGTTGCAAATCTTTGCCTAATGGGATTTGAAGAAAATGTTGAAATTGACGAAAGCCTTCCACTGCCACTCCATCAAATGAAGTCAGTTTCACCAAAAACTCCTGAAGCTAAACAAGGCAAAACTCCTACTTCACCAAACTACTGTCCTGAGGATCAAACCGAACAAAGCCATGATGACTAGGTACTTGAACGTGCTAATGTCATTTGTCAACAACACACTGTGCTAAAAAAGGCATATAAATTAATGGCTGCGGAACTTGAATATTCCCAAAAAGAATGCAAGTCCCATAAGGAGGAGATTGAAAAACTTAAGCTCCAAATTGTTGGGATAGCTTCTGTTGTGGAAGAAAACCCCTACCTTAAGGACAGAACCGAGGTTCTTAATACCCGAATCCATGATCTTACTGCACAAAGGGATGAACTTCAAAAAGTGACCGATGTGTGGACTAAGTCTGGAGTCACCATGGAACAAATCGTTAATTCACAAATTCTCTCCAAGGAGAAAAGTGGATTAGGATTTAAAACTGATGATGGGTGTAAGTGTCCTTGTTTTTGTGCTGAAGGTGGTGTGAAACCAACTGAACAAACCAAAGAAATTCCCAAGGTGAATCATGCTGGTAAAAAGGGCTCAACACAAGAAATAAAAAAGCAAAATTATTTCTATAAGTATCCTAAAAACCAGACTGGGAGAGATCCAAAGTGGAAAGAGAAATCCACAGCGGCTGAGACAACCAAAGAAGTATTGAGTAATGAAACCGCTCCTAGTCGGTTTAAGGAATATCCTGTTATATTTCCTAAAGCCGCACCTAAGAGAAAGGTGGAACTCAAGAAGGTTAACTTTGTTAAAGCCAAAACCGCTGACCCAGTAAAACATGAGAAACAGAAGGTCAGTAATGGGTTTGTAAAACCGCCACCACAACCTGGCTTAATTCATTGTTCTATCTGTGCCGACTTTGGTCATAGTGCTGGTCATTGTCTTTTAAGATTCACACCCAATGCCAAGGGACGTAAAAATCCTAAGGTCAAACAGGTATGGGTCCCAAAAAGCTGCTAACCCTAGTACCCAAGGAATAAGGGGGACCAAAACCTTTCATGTTTATTTTTCAGATTTCATGTTTTATGGCTGGAACCGCTAAGAAGAAGAAGGATCTCTGGTATTTGGATAGTGGATGCTCACGACACATGACTGGAGATTCAGAACTACTCTGCAGTTTCATCCAAATGAAAGGTCCCCCAGTAGTGTTTAGTAACAACAAGAAAGGAGAAACAGTAGGATATGGAGCAATCAAACGAGGAAAGGTGACTATTGAAAATGTGTCACTAGTAGAAGGACTCAAGCACAACCTTCTCTCCATATCTCAGTTTTGTGACAAAGGAATGAACTGCATCTTCACATCAACTAGCTGTTATATCAAAGATGCTTCCTCTGGAGTCACTCTACTGACTGGCAACAGAACAGGTGATGTTTATATAATTGATTTAAACAATATTGTTTCTATTGCTGACCTCTGTTTTGTAGCCAAAAATATAAGTGAAAGCAGCTGGTTATGGAATAAGCGGCTTAGCCACTTGAACTTCAAGTATCTAGCAAAACTGCATAGGGATGGTCTAGTAAAAGGACTACCCAAAGTGGCTGACCATCATGATGAAAAGTGTAAAGCATGCCAGCTTGGAAAGCAGCCCAAACAGTCATTTCCTAGTAAAACCGCTCCTTCAACGAACCGCTGTTTGCAACTGCTGCACATGGACTTATTTGGACCTGTCCCAACCGCCAGTATTGGAGGAAACCGCTATACACTTGTGGTGGTTGATGATTATTCAAGATACACATGGGTGGAAATGATGGCCTCTAAAGATGATACTTATGGCATCGTAACCGCTCTCTTTAGATAGCTCCAAACTCAGAAATTGGATGACATTGTTACCGTGCGTTCAGATAATGGAACCGAATTTACAAACAATGGTGTTGCCCAATTTTGTGATGATTATGGAATTGATCATAATTTCTCTGCCGCTGGAGTTCCACAACATAATGGAGTAGTGGAAAGAAAGAACAGGACTTTGATTGAAGCCGGAAGACTATGATTGCCGAAGCCAAGCTTCCCAAATACTTCTGGGCCGAAGCCGTCAATACCGCATGCTTCACCCAGAACCGCTCCCTCATCATCAAAGTTCACAACAAAACTCCTTATGAATTGTGGAGAGGCAGATCACCCACATTGCCTTCTTCAAAATACTTGGATGCAAGTGCTACATCTTGTACAATGGCAAAGAGCATTGAGGTAAATTTGATGCTAAGGCTGATGAAGGTATTTTTGTTGGTTATTCTAAACACTCCAAAGCTTTTCGTTGTTTCAATAAGACATCTTTAAAATTGTAGAGTCAGTCCATGTTACATTTGATGAACATGCTCTCCTTGAGCCACATATGGCTCCAAATGTTGCTAATGATTTTAGTGATTTTCAGACAGGCACTAGACATAGAGCAACTGACAACCATCCTACTCAAACCACTTCATCCAGTTCTTCAGCCGCACCTACTCAAACCGCTGATGGTGTAACTATTGAACCGCTGTCTTCTGACCCCATTCAAACTGTTGAACCAGTTCCAAATCTAACCTTCAATGAAGATTTCAATGATTATCAGGATGATCCTCTTCTGGAAAATCTTCAAGAAATAGTGGTTCAAGACAACCTCCCTCTTGAAATTAATGAGCATAGAGACCATCCAACTGCCAACGTTATTGGTCCTATTAGTACTGGTGTCCAAACCAGAGGGAGTTTGACTCACAGAGATAATCACAGTTTGTTCTCAACTGCTCTGTTATCTCAAATGGAACCGAAGAAGGTAGATGAAGCTCTAAGTGATCTAAGTTGGGTAATTGCAATGCAAGAAGAGCTCAATCAGTTTGAAAGATGCAAAGTTTGGACTCTAGTTCCAAGGCCCAGTGATCATACAGTAATTGGAACAAAATGGGTGTACAGAAACAAGATGGATGAGAATGGTACAATAACAAGAAACAAAGCTAGGTTGGTTGCTCAAGGCTATAGGAAAGAAGAAGGCATAGACTATGATGAAACTTTTTCCCCTGTTGCCAGACTTGAAGCCATAAGATTGTTCCTGGCCTATGCATCCTTCAAGAAATTCAAGTTATATCAAATGGATGTGAAGAGTGTATTTCTAAATGGTGAACTACAAGAAGAAGTTTATGTAGCTCAACCGCCAGGATTTGAAGACAACAAACTTCCAAATCATGTCTTCAAACTCAAGAAAGCATTGTATGGACTCAAACATGCTCCAAGAGCATGGTATGATACTCTATCTAAATTTCTTATTGAACAAGGCTTCTCTCGAGGTAAAATTGATACAACTCTATTTATTGCTAAACACAAAAGTCATTCATTATTAGTTCAAATATATGTTGATGATATTATTTTCGGTTCTACTAATGAAACTATGTGTGTTAAGTTTGAGAAGCTAATGAAGAGCAAATTTGAAATGAGTATGATGGGACAATTGACATTCTTTCTTGGACTCCAAGTCAAGCAATGCCATGATGGGATCTTTATCAACCAAGCCAAATACACTAAAGATTTGATAAAGAAGTTCGGGCTTGAACTGCTAAACCAGTTGATACCCCAATGCCTAAGGCCTGCAGTTTGGATCGAGATGAACATGGTAAGAAAGTTGATCAAACTCTCTACCGAGGTATGATTGGCTCTTTACTTTACTTAACTGCTAGTAGGCCAGATATCATGTTTTGTTTGTGTGTGTGTGCTAGATTTCAAGCTGACCCTAGAGAATCTCATCTTATTGCTGTTAAACGTATTATTAGATATTTATGTGGATCTGTTAACCTTGGACTTTGGTACTCCAAAGAATCTTCATTTGATCTATTAGGTTATTCAGATGCTGACTTTGCAGCATGTAAGATAAGCAGAAAGAGCACAAGTGGTACTTGTCAGTTCCTTGGAACGCGGCTTGTATCATGGTCCAGCAAGAAACAAGCGTCGGTTTCAGTCTCAACCGCTGAAGCTGAATATATAGCGGCTGGAAGCTGTTGCTCTCAAATTCTCTGGATGAAACAACAGTTGGAGGACTACGGGATATTTGAACAAAACTGCCCTATCTACTGTGATAGCACTGCTGCAATATCCATCTCCAACAATCCAGTTCAGCACTCAAAAACCAAGCACATCGATATAAGATATCATTTCCTCAAAGACCATGTTGAAAATTAAAACATTTTTCTAGCAAAAGTGGGAACAGATGATCAAATTGCTGACATCCTCACCAAACCGCTTGAAAATTCCAGGTTCTATCATTTACGAGGAGAAATGGGTATGTTAGAACTAACTTAAGATATCATATCTATATATTATTTTTTAATATCCTTTGTTTAAGTGTTTTGGCTATGCTTAGAAAAGTCATCTAGTTTGCGGTTCTATCATCATTGAAACCGCATCAATAAATGGTTCGGTACAAGATTCTCCATCAAACTGACGAGTCAAATGAATGTAATCGGTTCTTTCAAAACCGACAAGAAAGCAAGGTCATTCGGTTTAAACATATAAACCGCCATCAGATTAGAGAGACATCAGTTTCACGAAAAACCGCTGAAGACGTAAAGTAAGTCGGTTTACTCAATCAAACTGCTCAGGTATGAAATTTGCATTTTAGTCCCTACTTTATGTCATATCAATTATAAGGACACTTTTGCAATTTTCTTTGCCGCATTAAATTCTATGTGACGTGGGACGCCATCTGGAGATAATTGTGCGCCGTTCTCGTCGTTCCATTACCCGAGGAACAGTAATTGAGTATAAAAGACAAAGTTCATTTCTTTTTACCTTTTTACCTTCTTCCTCATTTGCGTATTCTCTCTATCTCTCTCTCATCTGCACTCTATTCTCAATCTCAAATTTTTTTCATACTTCTTTGAAATTTCAAATGGCACCTAAGAAATCTTCAGACCCATCTGCTCCATCTACATCTAAAACATCAAAAGGCGATATGGTATGATTTCTTGAACCCTTCACTCTAGCATTTTTTTTTCGCCATTGTTGTTCTAAAAAGCTTGTTCGTATTCTCACATTTTTACTTTCTTTTTCTTTCAATTTTTGGTTGATTAAAATTACGTATGTTCATATATGCTGGGTTTGTTGTTTATTTCATGTCTTTTGTTCAATTTTTGAACAATTTTGATTTTTGGGTTTTTCGGGTGTTCATTCGTATTTATTTTGATACTATGTTCTGGGTTTATTATTTGAATTTATTATTTTAGAACTTTGTTAGTAACTGCATTTTCGAGTCTTTTGGTATACTTCTTTCTTAATTTGGTTAAGTTTTTGCTTTGCATGTTTATCCCCTGTTTTTCATGTTCTTCATGCATTCAAATGCTTTTTCAAATTCTTTCCATGTCTAGTCTTGGGTGTTTACCATTTACCCCTGTTTTGCTTCAACCGCCTATTTCATTGTTAGGATTCCTTGTAGTAGTTTGAATGCTTGACTTATTCAAACTGCTTACATCAAACTCTTACTAACTTTGATTACTTTTAGGATGAAACCAACTTTGTACCTGGATCTCAGATCATCAAGGCCGAATTTGAAGCTGATGCAGTTGGAAGAAAACTGCTCGCCCTACTGGAATCATCAAAACTGCTGCCTTATTCCAGTTAGATGAACCGAAGTTTGACAAGAGGCTCTGTGCAGAATTCTTTGACAATGGGATTGTCTGTGAGGTGCCTCTGCTGAATGGTAAAGGTGAAGAGATCAGAGACTTGGAGTCTGGGGAGGTTAAGACTGAAAATGCCATCAAGTCCACTGTAAGGACAAAGGATGTGGTGTTATCTGCTTCAAAGGTTGCTATTTGGCTGGACTGGAGAATTCTGGAATTCTTTCTATCAAACCAGAATTAGTCAGCAGAACTACTGAGGAGCTCTTGGGGGTCTCTGTCTTCAACACTAAGTCCACCCCTAAGAAGGAGTTTGGAGAAGTGATGGTGATGTTGTGTGACTTAGTGGATACTGGAGTGATGTGCAAGAATGGCAATCACAACAATTTCACTTCTGAGCAGTACAAACTACTGCGTGGCTATCTACAAAGGGAAGAAGCTGCACTGGCCAAGGATCATCATGCAAGAAATGATCAATGCCCTCAGCCGCCACACTTCTGCTAAAGCCGTGGAAAAACAAAGATCAGAACTCACTGCAACTCTTAACCAAGTTCCTTCATCAGGATTCTGTGATCTTTAGGCTTCCGTGGCCAATGAAGCTGAGTGGGTGCAACCTAATGAGAAGACCTTGTTTGGTGCTTCTAAGCTTGATGCTTTCAGAACCGCGTTTGGATGGCGGTTTGCACAAGCGGTATGGACTGCTGATCCTCTGCCTGAAGAAAAGAGAGGACCCTTCCCTGAGGCTCGGCTAAATAAGTCAGGTAAACCTTATGCCGGTGCCATAGCAGATCAAGACGCTGCTACAAGAGCTAGAGAAGCTGCTCAAACTGCCACGTTGAATAGGCTGGGAGTTAGCCTTGATGGAACTGAGGCTCCGGTTGAGAGGGAGTCTGCGTTGAGGGGGAGCCTGCAATCCCTGCGGCTCAACCCAGGAAACTGCGGCTCCAAGAAAGAAGAAAGCCAAGGTAACTGAATCTTCCAAACCCTCATCTATTCTTCCTCCAAAACCGACCTTACCAAAATCCTTCCTCATTCTATCCAATCCCTCTTCTGAACCGCTTCC